>CM034354.1:30816375-31479825 GCA_019925275.1 Mytilus edulis
TAAATTTCGTTAAATTCGGGACCTCGGGATCAGGACCCCTCCGAACCCCCTTTTCAATAAAGCATAAATGGTGTTTCAATTGAAGAGTTTAGTATGCCGTCCTTTATCACTTACCTAGTACACATTTTGTCTAGGGGCCAGCTGAAGCACACCTTACTGTATAAAAGACTCATTGGTGGCCTTGTCTGCTCTTTGGTCGGTGTGTTGTCTCTTTGACACAATCCACATTTCCATTCTCAATTTCATTATAAGAAATAGTATTAAAACGATCTTGATTCCTTTGTTCTTTCTATTTTCTTCTCTTTTGGATTTATAAGTATAATTATTTCTGTTCTGTCTAGCAGGGACCAAAATAGACAAATAAAAGTTCGATTACCGACGAATGATTGAAACTTGATCACTTTTCTCTAATGAATAAATCAAAAACAATAGACTTAATGGTTAATTCATCAACATCCAGCAGCTTGCATCAGCTTGCATTTGTCTTCGAATTCGTCATTAACTTTTTGCTTTCGTGGTGTTATATAACTGAAGATTATAGAAACAGAAGAAAAGTGTGCGACGAATACGCATTTAGATTGTGTTCAAGGTCACATGTTATGCTGAGATCTCGCGAGAATTGCCCTCAGATTTGATTGCTGCCTTGATTGTTTTCTTCTTTATTGACTTACGACCATTCTTCTTTTTTTGTCAGAGTATTTCGTTCTGTATTCATCTGATGAGTTATAAGCCTTTTTCACCTGATTTTCATAGGTTTGTTCTTATGTTGTACTGTTTCACCACTGTTCCAGTTTAGGGGAGAACTGAGCGCTCACCAATTTGTTTACCCCCACCACAGGACAGAAGCCTGTACGTAGTTCAGTTATTGTCGTTGTTTTTATATCTGACATACAGTGAAACCTGATTAAACCGAACCCTGAATAAACCGGAAACCTGTCTAATCCAAACTTGTTTTGAAGACCAATCATATCACATTTCATGCATTGTGAACCTGATGAAACCGAATACCTGCCAAAACCGAACAAAATCTCAAGTCCCAAAAGGGTTAGGTTTAGTCAGGTTTCGCTGTATTTGTTTTTCTTTAAACTGTTTTGCTATAGAATATACCGTTAGTTTTTTTTCAATTGCATTTTTTCAATTTTTCATTTTTCTTTGATAGCCGACTATAATTCATAGGTTGTTCTCGTTAATGAAGGTCGAACGGTTGTCTATTATTGTTTACACCTACGTCATTTGTACTTTCAACTTTGTACTTGTTTGGCTTTATAAATATTTTGATATGAGCGTCACTAATGAGTCTTATGTAGACGAAACGAGCGTCTGGCGTACTAAATTATAATCCTGGTACCTTTGATAACTATTTGAACTTTGGTGGATAGTAAAAAAAAATGTTGTCGCATTGGTTATTATTCTTCATCTCCTTAGTTTTATGCCCCATTTGGTCCGAGTACACAGTTATTTCGTAGTGCATTTCTTTTAGACAATAAATGAAAATAAAAAAAATCCCACCAGCGTTTTCTCAATAATATTTTTACAGTGTGTTGTACTACTTTTGGGACAAATTATATCAACACTATAGAAAACTTCATCAGCTCCAACTCAAAATATGGACAATTTTATGTTAAGGGGGTCTTGAAATCTTTTGACAGCTTCCGAAGTGCTAATTTTTTACCTTTTTCAGCTGGACCTAATCGCTACTTTACATTAATATTTATGAACCAAATTTTTTTACAGTGTCATTTCACCCCCTACTTGCTATATGAGGAATAAAACATGGAGAAATAAATTTGGAAGGGGTATAACAAAAATTGGCAAGTAACACACTGTCCACACTAAGGACTATATTCGACAACGAAAATCAAACGACGATAACTGTGTACTCGGTCGGACCATTTATGGGCATTATGTTTTTGTGGTCTGTGCGTCCGTCCGTTCGTTCGTCGTACCGTCCGTCCATCCGTCCCGCTTCATGTTAAAGTTTTTGGTTGAGGTAGTTTTTGACTAAATTGAAGTGCAATCAACTTGAAACTTAGTACACATGTTCCCTATGTTCTCTAAATGCCAAATTAGAGTTTTTACCTCATTTTACCAGTCCACTCAACATAGAAGAAAATGGTAGTGCGGATTGGGCATCCGTGTATTAGGGACCCATTCTTGTTATATTATGAAATCTTAACGCCTGAAAGGGAACGACCGTGTTACTTCTATAGAGGGCGTTATGATTTTTTCCGCTAAAATATATTCTAATTCCTAATTTGACGGAAAAATACTATCGTCAGGTAAATGTCAAAACAAAATCTGAATCCAGATTTTCGCCATACGTCGTCGTGGTTAATTTTGAAGTAGAAACATTAATTTGGTTGATAGCGTCGAAAATCTAAAAAAAAAGTTCGCGCCTTTGCGAAGTATTTTTTTTTTTACTCACACAAAAAACCTACAACAACTTGAAGTTAAATGGTTGCTCCCTTATTACCAATTCGTCATAACTCGGTCTATTCCGTACCTGCATCTAACGGATAGAAGGAGAGTATCGGATTCACCCGAGGATTGCCGATTGAGGTCTTAGTCATTCGTCACAACTCGGTCGATTCCGTATCTGCATCTAACGGATAGAAGGAGAGTAGCGGATTCACACGAGGATTGCCGATTGAGGTCTTAGTCATTCGTCACAACTCGGTCGATTCCGTACCTGCATCTAACGGATAAAAGTAGAGTAGCGGATTCACCCGAGGATTGCCGATTGCCTTATTACCGGTGCCTAAGACTAAATGAAATACAGTGAAACCTGACTAAACCGAACCCTTTCGCGACTTGAGTTTTCGTTCGGTTTTGGCAGGTATTCGGTTTCATCAGGTTCACAATGCATAACATGTGATATGATTGGTCTTCAGAACAAGTTTTGATTAGACAGGTTTCCGGTTTATTCAGGGTTCGGTTTAATCAGGTTTCACTGTATACAAATTTGTTTCGTATGTTGCTGTGTTACATATTAGTTTTTGGTTCATTTTTCTTTGTACGTGAATTATATCATTAGTTTTCTCGTTTAAATTGTTTTAAATTTGCCATTTTTGGGCCTTTTATAGCTGACTATGCGGTGTGGACTTAGCTCATTGTTGAAGGCTGTAAGTTGACCTACATACAATTGTTTATTTCTGTGTCATTTGGTCACTTGTTAAGACTTGTCTCATTGGCTTTACACCACATTTTCTTTTCTATATATAGAATATATCGCTGATCCTTTTCTATCTAATTTCAGCATATGGATTTGAATGATACAAACGAAACACTATTAGCTATCGGTAAGTCAATACAATTAAGAGGGTCTGAATTCGGTTAAACACGGAATAATGGGTCATATCGACAGAAAAATGGACGAAAAAATATACAGAGAAAAAGAGTGCAAACAAAACAAAAAGTTGATAATGTGGTGCTCTTAAAGGATAATAGAACAAAAAAAACTCACATTAGTATGAAATGTGGACAGGGACAGACAATTTAAAACAAACAAACAAATAAACAAACAAACCAACTATCAAAAAGTCGCCTGCTAATAAATCATGATTACAAAGAAATTGAGACGAAATCTCTAACCTCGTAAAGTATACCTATATATATAAAATAATCTTTTACTAGTTACATCTTTTTTTTAGTCAGATAAAATGTTAGTTTTACTGGTGTTTTACTGTCAAATATATTTTATGATTCCTGTAGATTCCTGTTGAGCTTAAGGGAGCTACCATTTGATTTTTATGGGGGGGGGGGGGGGCTTGGATGAAAAATTTTGTCCTGCTTTTTTTTTTAGTTGTAATCTCTGTCCTGCATTTTTTTTTACCAAGTTGCTCATCCTGCCTTCTTTTTTTACACAAAACTCCTGTCCTGCCTATTTTTTTCAAATTCATCCAAGCCCCCCCCACCCATGAAAATCAAATGGTAGCTCCCTTACGGAGATGGGGTATGATTACCAATCAAAAAAACTATCCACCAGAGACCAAATAACACAGAGGTTAGTTGTATGGCCTTCAACAATGAGAAAAAAATCAATGCTGCATAGCTAGTGATACGTAAAACATTTCAAAAAGAAAAGCAACAACCTGGTTTATATACAAAACAATAAACGAAAATAAAAATGACATACAGTATTTCTGCTTGAAAAATAAATAAATTATTCGATATTTTTTACAGGTCAAGAACCAGCGAGATGGGGATTTTGGTTACAACAGATAATAACTCCAATCATCGTGGTTGTCGGAATCTGTGGAAATGTTATGTCATTTCTATTGATGAAAACCAAGTCCCTCCGAAGGAAATCTTACAGTCACTTCCTTTGTGCGTTGGCAGTATTCGACAGCCTTTGTTTGATAAATCGGCAAATAACATTGATTCACGAGATGATGGTTGACAATGGAAAAGATGGCGTCTTTACGTATTACAGCGACCTCTCGTGTCAAATGTTCAGCTTTTATGAACACGTGTGTTACCTTATGTCATCTTGGCTAATTGTTGGAATGGCGGCTGAGAGAGTTATAGCCATGTGCTTGCCATTCAAGAAAACCTTAATAAGAACACAAACAGGGGCATGTGTGACAATTTTTTCAATATTGTTGGTTATGAGTTTCACTCAAATATTTCGTTTTATTATGATGAAAAATATCGGTGGACTTTGTCAAGGTGATACGTATACGCATCCAGAGTATATTGAACTGCATATCTATTTTTATCAACTGACACTGGTACTTACCCTTCCGTTTTTACTGGTTTTGATATGTAACACTCTAGTTATTTATCAGATATATTGCGTGCGAAAAGCTGCTGTCAGTTTAACTTTGAGGTCACGTGTGGTAGCGAGATCTCACAGGACAACAGTAATGTTATTAGCCATTGCCTTCACATACCTCATAACTATGTTGCCATTGGTAATACTATCCTTTATTTGGATGGTTGCCATGGAAAACTCGAATGTTCGGATGTTTTTCTTTCTCTATCCTATTCAACAGTTTGTCTCTGTCATATCTCATTGCAACTATGGAGTTAACTTTTTTATTTATATTTTATCAGGTCGGTCTTTCCGGTTTGAACTAAGACGTGTATTTTGGATAGAAAGACGTTCAACCATATCAACCACAAAAACAAGGGAGGAAATTATGCGTCTTCAGTGAGATTGTAAATGAGAGAGGAAATTATGCCTCTACAGTGAGATTGTAAACGAGAGAGGAAACTATGCGTTTACAGTGAGATTGCAAAAAAGGGTGGAAATTATGCGTCTACAGTGAGATTGTAAACAAAGGGGTAAATTATGCGTCTACATTGAGATTAAGAACGAGGGGGGGGGGGGGGGGCAATATGCGTTTACAGTGAGATTGTGTTAATCTATTAAAATATGAAGCCATGTGTGTGTTTGATATGAACTCATTAGAAATGGAAACAACCCGCGTATTAAGCGCTACATATATGTATAAGAACCGAAATATGGTTGAGCAATATGCCCAAGAAGGACCTAAATTACTAGCCAAATCTATCTAACTGAATGTCAAATTTGCTTGAAAGATGTGAAACCTTAATTTCTTAAAACTAACGGACATTTTGTGAGCTTGAATAAATTGACGGCACATGACATTTGAAAGTCTCTGGTACGTTTTTGTCAACCATTAATTTTGACTTTAATATCGAGATCTTTTGAGAAACACAGATTTATTGAATTCGATAAAAAGGCATGACTTTTTATGGAATTGTTACCAATAATTGTTCGTCGTTTCAGATTCTAATGCATTCTGGGTAAGATTATCAATAGCGTTAACCAAAACGTTATTAGTTTAAAACGTTGTAAACAACGGAAATTCAACAATGACGTAACATAATTTTCATTTTGATGTACGAACAATGAGATTACCCATAGTCCTTTAGATTCTGAAAAGGCGAATACATTACTAGCACCCCCTACTCATATCAACTTATTATGGTTACGTTTAATCTCATCTAAAAGAAAATAGCAATGTTTTGCCAGATGATAAAGGGACGGCCATTTGATGCGGAAAGGGGGGCAGTGATTCGGGGATTTGGATTGGATATTAATTTATTACTGATGCTGTTCTTTTCCTGCGATATCGGCTGTACCCTGTAGGAATGAAGTCGTTAAATTGTCAAACACCTATTAGACAGACATTCATGGACAGTAGACTTTTAATTTAACAAATATTTTAAATGCTGTTATATATGTAATAAATAATAATGTTGAGAATGATTTCGGGACATTTCCCGAATAATTCGTTGTCACATACATCTTTACTACAAATATTTTGAAACTTTCATATATTTTGGGAAATTTCCCGAACAATAAATGTAAATTTTATCAATTATAAGAATAAACACATGGAATGTTGTAAAAAAATGTGTGTTTCTTCATGAAATCTTCATTCAATTTATGGTAAACATTGAAAAAGATTATAAAAAGGAATAAAATGGATTTTACTCTTTTAAAATAGAGTCTGTTAGTCATGCTTAAACATTTAACCTTATACAGTGAAACCTGACTAAACCGAACCTTTTCGGGACTTGAGATTTTGTTCGGTTTTGGCAGGTATTCGGTTTCATCAGGTTCACAATGCATAAAATGTGATATGATTGGTCTTCAGAACAAGTTTGGATTAGACAGGTTTCCGGTTTATTCAGGGTTCGGTTTAATCAGGTTTCACTGTATGAACCATGTTTTGTACACGAATGCTTTTAACTGTTATGGTGGGGTATATGTATGTTAAAGGCCTCAGACCGATAGACATGTTATTATTAAATAAGTTGCATTCGTTACATAAAGAATTAAAAAAAATGTTTATTTATATCAATTTACAGTAAAATGCTAATTGTTAAATGAAACACACTACATGACCATTTTGTAAAGAGTAATTATAGTGATAGCTTTATATAAATATTAAACAGAAATAAATCAAGATTATGTTTTTTTGTAATATATATTTTTTTTATTTTCATATCATTTTCAAATCTCATCTACAAATAAAGATGCACAAACAGATTATTTTGCTATAACTCCTAAACATATAGTTAACCATACTTGTTACAAATTATAAAATACAAAGTCAATAACAGAATACAGAATATATCTGCATTGAGCTTTATTTCTTAATAATATTATCAATGTTTGACCATTTTTCTTTTAAACTTATTGCTTTATTGGTAGAGCACAAACTCATAGAGACCATGTCAACCCTATAATAATAGTTAAGCCATTCAATTGCTTCAGCAACAGATGGGACTGTAAATCTAACTCTACATAAATAAACATATCTCTTTAATATCAGAATACATGTATTAAGAATATCTTTAAATAGATGACATTTAACACCCAAGATTATACTTGATAAGGTTGGGAGAAAGCTTACATTACATACATCTTCTAACTTTTGAAAAAAATTAAGCCAGCATGTTCGAACATATCTACATTAAAAAAGAGACGTATGTATGTTTCTTTAGTTTCTGTACAAAAAGTGCACAGTTCTGTTTCACTATATTTACACTTCATAAGTAAAATATTTGTTCCTAGAATTCGATGGAGTAATCTGTATTGAAATGCCCTAATCAAGATTGTGTTTAGTGGAAGTTTACAGAAACTTTTATTGTTTTAATCTTTTTACTTGTCTCGTTCTGCAGTTATTAATTATTAGGAGATGTGGTATGAGTGACAATGAGACAACTCTCCATTCAAGTCAAAATAAAACCAAAAATATTTTAAGTCAAAGTACAGTTTTCAACACGGAGCATTGGCTCACACCGAACAGCAAGCTCTAAGTGACCCAATCAAAAGGACGAGTGTAAATCCATTTAAACGGGAAACCCAACGGTCTAATCTCTATAAAAACAAGAAACGAGAAACATTTATGAACTGTATTAACATACGACAACCATTGAACATCAGGTTCAAGACGTAGGACAGATGCAAACAAATGCAGCGGGTTTTTAACGTTTTCATAGGTACCAATCTTCACCCTTACCTAGAACAGAAGTATAACATCACAGATAGACGCATTATAAAATATCATTTGAAATGGCTGATCTCAATCAAAAGACATATGAAAAAAACAAGTGAATACCGGTATACACTGAACGAATAATTTAATTGTCTTTTTATCTCTTTGATCATGGAGTTGTTGTCGTTTTGGTTTTTTTTCGTCATGCAGTTGGTCCGAGTACACAGTTATCGTCCTTTGATTACGAATATAGGCCTTAGTGTGGACAGTGTGTTACTTGCCAATTTTTGTTATACCCTTCAAAATTTATTTCTCCATGTTTTATTCCTCATATAGCAAGTAGGGGGTGAAATGACACTGTAAAAAAAATTTGGGTCATAAATATTAATGTAAAGTAGTGATTAGTCCGTTTCTGTGTGTGTTACATTTTAATGTTGTGTCGTTGTTCTCCTCTTATATTTAATGCATTTCCCTCAGTTTTAGTTTGTTACCCCGATTTTGTTTTTTGTCCATGGATTTATGTTTTGAACAGCGGTATACTACTGTTGCCTTTATTTAGGTCCAGCTGAAAAAGGTAAAAAATTAGCACTTCGGAAGCTGTCAAAAGATTTCAAGACCCCCTTAACATATTAAAATTGTCCATATTATGAGTTAGAGCTGATGAAGTTTTCTATAATTTTGATATAATTTGTCCCAAAAGAAGTACAACACACTGTAAAAATATTATTGAGAAAGCGCAGGTGGGATTTTTTTAATTTTCATTTATTGTCTAAAAGAAATGCACTACGAAATAACTGTGTACTCGGACCAGTTGTTGTTTTTTTTCGTCATGGAGTTGTCTTTCTTTGCTTGACTGGTGATTTTTTTTATTGTGGGCTCGGCTTGGTAAAAAACAAGTTTTCAAAAAAAAAAAACTCGTCTTAGTTTAAACTTTTTTTATTTGCAAAAGTAGCAAAATAGATTGAACACAACTTCAAGTTATAAACACAATAGTGACGTCTTCTTCCTAAACAAGTATGAACACAAAATATATTTGATAATGAAAAAAACATAATAGTAACGCATTTAATATAAACTATACTAAACAACAAAAACAAGAATACAATATAATAATATATCAAAAACAAGAATATATCGATAGTGCACGGATGCCCCACTCGCACTATCATTTCTATGTGCATTGGACTGCAAAATTGGGATCAAAACTCTCATTAAAATTAGAAAAATCAAATCAGAAGGGTCATGTTTCAAGTTGATTGGACTTCAACTTCATCAAAACTTCTTAAACCTGATGCAGGACAGACGGACAAACAAACAGACGGACGGACCGACGAACGAAAAACATAATGCATCTAGGTGGGTATAACAATTAGATAAGACTGAAGTGGAGTTAATTGAAAGAAGCAATACATTACAGTGAAACCTGTTTAAACCGAACCTCTACGGGACTTAAAGTTTTGTTCGGTTTTAGCCGATGTTCGGTTTTATCAGGTTCACAGCGCATACAATTTGACATCACGGTGCTTAAGAACTTGTTTGATTTATACAGGTTTTCGGTTTATGCAGGGTTCGGATTAGTCAGGTTTCACAGTATATGAAGTGTAATTCTGATATTACTTGGACACCCCATAATGGGCCTCATTTTTCTATCTTTTGCTGCAATGTAAGGTCATCGTCACCAGGCAATAGGAGGTCAATTCGCCGTTTCAGAATCAAATGCATTCTGGTTAATATTTTCAAAAGCGTACATCAAAACGTTGTGTTTGGTTTTAAACGTTCAAAACAATGAAAATTCAACAAATGACATAACGTTATTTTCATTTTGGTGTACGAACAATTAGATTACCCATAGTCTAGATTTTGAAAAGGCGAATTTATAAATCATTTTTCCCATTTCAAAAACAACAGTGCGTTTGCTTCATTGGGAACAAAAGGCACTTGACAAAATAAATTCGTAGAGTCTTGGTCAAATAGAGCATATACAACCAATAACCCTAGAGTTAGAAAAAGTTCAAAATGTAAGTGTTAGTCAACATAAAGTCACCAAATACACAGACGGCTTCCAATCCCAGTTTTCTTGACAAAACGTATTTTGACGCGAAAATCTTATTAGTCTTTCAGGACTTTTTAAAGTAACGTTGCTGAATTGGAAAGATTGCAAATGCATGTTTTAGATTCTAAAAGGCGAATCGTTTAATACCCATCATGCCTTATCTACCGGATATATATGTGGAATTTTCTGCTCTAGCAAAGATTCTTTTACGGAATTAACATTTTCCGGTTTGCCTTGACTTTTTCGTATTTTATCTGCACGTCTGATCCGTATTTCTAAAATAAGAACAAGAAATACCGATATCACTAATGTTATAGACACGATATATATCTTCAGATATTCACAAATATAGATGTTGTATATGTATGCCACGGCCGATCCTAGAGCCTGGAACGCTATACACAATGCAAACGTTGGTTCTGGGTTTTTATGGAAAGCTGACCCCACCAATGCTGTAAATAAAAAAATTAAAATGTATTATATAAAGGTTAAGGTCATAACTTTTTTACACGTGACTTTAAATATCATAAATTTAAAAAAGATATATATGTTGTCTGCTCTATGGTCGGGTTGTTTTTTCTTTGACACATTCCCCATGTCCATTCTCAATTTTACAGTGAATATATTTGTATTTTCAAATTTTTTAAACGTAAATTTTTAAATTGCATTTCTAATGTTGTTAATAATCTATTGGGTACGGGAAACGGTTTGTTGTTGTGTTGTAAAAACCTTTCTGATCTGGTATGATTATTTTTTCTGTGTCAATAAAAGTATATAAATTGTTTTACATTGTCTTATCGGGGCCTTTTATAGCTGACTATGCGGTATGGGCTTTGCTCATTGTTAAAGGCCTTACGGTGACCTATAGTTGTTAATGTCTTTGTCATTTTGGTCTTTTGTGGATAGTTGTCGCATTGGCAATCATACCACATCTTCTTTTTTATATAAAATTCACGACTTTTAGTCCCCAATGCTCTTAAAGTTCATTTTTGTTTGGCCTATTAAGCTGTCCTAATACGAGCGTCACTGGCTAGTCTTTTGTAGCAAATACGCGCATCTGCGCCTGCGTAGCAATTTTGTAGCAGAAACGCGCCTCTACGCCTGCGTAGCAAAATACATTATCTTTAAACCCTAGTCTCTATGATAAATAAACTTACCCATGCTTTGTGTCATCCAGATTGAGTCACACAGACCCCATGCGAGAGGTATAAGAAAGAAGAATATAACTGATGTATCGTTTGTAATGTCCCATAACATCATAAACGCTAGGAGGCCCAATTCTAACAATGTAGCAAGCATGAATAGAGGAATTCGTCCTGTGTATTTGCCAATATATCCAAATACCAACGACCCTACCGTATCAGCGGCGCCAAAACAGAGCATTGTGTAACCAATCCAACCAACTCCGAGTCTGCAAGCTGTGAATGACTAAATATAGAAAAATAAAAAAAAACAGTTATTACCACAGTCGGAAAATAAATGGATCTATTCATAGTATCAATTTGGTACAATGTATTTTTAAAGTATCATCTAAAGCGAACTAGGTTTCGATACATACAACTGTTATTGGAATGCTCCATAACGATGCATGATTACGGATGACTGTTTACCGTCCAGCAGCAAATTAAATGCATATACAAGACGAGAACATTGTATTGTTATATGCTAACTCTGCGGTGTACAGTGGTGGATCCAGCCATTTTAAAAAGGGGGGTTCGCAACCCAGAGTAAAGGGGGTTCCAACTATATGCTACCATTCAAATGCACTGATCGTCCCCCCCCCCCCCCCCCCCCCCCCCCCCCCCCCCCCCCCCTGGATCCGCCACTTGGTGTACCAGACCGACATACCAATCATGTCACTGAACATGCTAGCTCACAAGGTAAACGTACATGTAACAGTTCACATGAAGACATTTCACTGTACCTGAACACATCGACACCGAGACGATACAACTTTGTTCTTACTCCTTAATAATGTAGCGTGCTTAGCGGATAAGCATTAAACACTAATTTTAAAGTCGTTGAATTAACTGGGACGGTGTTTGAACCTAGAAATACCCTTACTAGAGACAAACACGCTACCACGAGGCAGTTTACTAGCATTGTAGAAGGTTAAACTTAATCTTTTACATACATGTAGTTGTGAATTCCGGAGCAGCAATGTTTGATTTTTGGTGACCTATATGCTGCTAATCTTTCTGTGTATTATTTTGTCACACGTTGTTTTGATTTACTTTGTATTTGCGCGGCTAGATTATATTAAGTGATCCACTCCATCGTCTGCAGTTCATTCAGAACTCTGACCAGATTGAAAAGTGTACTATCAATCAAACTGTTCATCTTGTCAGAATCTTTAATCATGATTTATATACACTGTAACAACTATCTAAAATTTCCCGTTTATATTTCTTTTGAAAGTATACAAAGGCTTCCTCAAACAAAGTTGGTATTAGATGGATATAGCTATATTCTGGGGGGAATTTGGTTTATAATACTGTAACTTTGCGACATTTTTTGTCCTTATTCATCTTTGGCTTTCAAATATTCGGCTTTGAGCGTTCCTGATGACGGTTCATCTAGAAAAGCGATTCGGACGAATGAAAGACAACGTGTTAATTCATTTTTGTTTAATCAATTACTGCTGATGAACCACAGTCAAGTCCTGAAAGTGCGTAAATACAAAAAAAATATATATAACTGTTTTAAAGAGAATATTTAAAAATTAAAATTGTTCAATTTTGTAGCAATTAAAAAATGTCTACCTTACCATTCAATTGACCCATTACAATAGTTATAACCACCTTACCATTCAATTGACCCATTACAATAGTTATAACCACCTTACCATTCAATTGACCCAATACAATAGTTATAACCACCTTACCATTCAATTGACCCAATACAATAGTTATAAAATTGAGAATGGAAATGGGAAATATGTCAAAGAGACAACAACCCGACCAAATAAAAAACAACAGCAGAGGGTCACCAACAGGTCTTCAATGTAGCGAGAAATTCCCGCACCCGGAGGCGTCCTTCAGCTGGCCCCTAAACAAATATATACTAGTCCAGTGATAATGAACGCCATACTAATTTCCAAATTGTACACAAGAAACTAAAATTAATATAATACAAGACTAACCACCTTACCATTCAATTGACCCAATACAATAGTTATAACCACCTTACCATTCAATTGACCCATTACAATTAAAAAATATCTACCTTACCAATCAATTGACCCAATACAAAAGTTATAACCACCTTACCATTCAATTGACCCAATACAATAGTTATAACCACCTCACCATTCAATTGACCCAATACAATAGTTATAACCACCTTACCATTCAATTGACCCAATACAATAGTTATAACCACCTTACCATTCAATTGACCCATTACAATTAAAAAATATCTACCTTACCATTCAATTGACCCAATACAATAGTTATAACCACCTTACCATTCAATTGACCAAATACAATAGTTATAACCACCTCACCATTCAATTGACCCAATACAATAGTTATAACCACCTTACCATTCAATTGACCCAATACAATAGTTATAACCACCTCACCATTCAATTGACCCAATACAATAGTTATAACCACCTCACCATTCAATTGACCCAATACAATAGTTATAACCACCTTACCATTCAATTGACCCATTACAATAGTTATAACCACCTTACCATTCAATTGACCCAATACAATAGTTATAACCACCTTACCATTCAATTGACCCATTACAATAGTTATAACCACCTTACCACTCAATTGACCCAATACAATAGTTATAACCACCTTACCACTCAATTGACCCAATACAATAGTTATAACCACCTTACCACTCAATTGACCTAATACAATAGTTATAACCAATACATATGTTGTCATCACTTTCAAATCATTGAAGCAATAAAGGGGAACTAAAATCTTATTGGATTGTAAGTATGCTTTAATGTATCACTTTGCACTTTGATGACTTGACTGTGGTTTTCTACTATTATATAAGTTGTCTGACCAGTTGAACAGATAGATTTGATGAAACCAGAATTTAGAATGATTTGCAATAGATGGGGGTGGGGGCAATTATATAGTGTATACAGCTTAGGTTTATTCTATGGTAAAACCAGAGGCGGATTTAGAGGGTTTTTTTAGTGGGCCAGGGCACCCTTTTGAGGGAAAATTATTATATAGGGAATCACTTTAGCATGACTGACGCTGGCCCCCTCTTAGGCAGTCAGTGGGCCCCTTTAGTAAAATTTCTGGACCCGCCACTGAAAACAGTTCTCATGTTTTGATTAAGACCAGACAAAGTTATCTACTACATTAGTTAAAAGTATGAAAGCCATATAGCCGGTATCATTCAAATGGTGATAACAATAAATAAAAAGTTGATGAATACAAATCTCTGCATTTTCCAAATGATTTTTTTTATCCAAGACAAACTTGGCAAAAACGCTCGAAAATTTGGGTCCTCATTGCACTTCAACTTCGTACTCTACATGAAAATTGACTTTCCTGTCTTTTTTTTTTAATTTCAAGCGTCACTGATACAATGGCGAAACCAGCCATTTTTAAAAGGGGCGTTCCCAACCCAAGAAAATAGGGAGGGGGAATTCCAACTATATGTCCCAATTCAAGTACATTGATCGTGCAAAAATGGGGGGGGGGGGTTCCAATCCCATTACTCCATCCCTTCCTTTATTCGCAAATGTGATACGTCTTATATTGACGAAAGGCGTATGTTGCGTACAGAATATTAAACCCCTTATCATAACGAGTAACCTACCCTTGTAAACTGTACAAACATGACTATGAGTTGCATTCCTATATAAAAATACAGCGGCACTACTAACAAGACTTTCAGATCTTTGAAAAATAATCCCCAACTAGAGGCAAACCTCTCTTTGAAGGTTTCATACTTCTCCGACATACTCGATTCAATGGGACGTAATCCAAAAATACAAATCAAAAGTGCAACGACTGTGCATGCCAGATATATACTGATCAAAACGTTAACACTGTCATGGTTCGATGCATCCATGTGCGTTGTTTCTATGGTTGTATTCTGACTGCGGTTCATTGGTACATGAATATTCATGTCAGATGGGCAGAAGTTAGCACCACAAAAACTATTGTTTGAGAATTTAAGAGTTGTTTCACCAAACTGAAACACGACCGAGGATATCAAATTTCCAAATATTTGTGTACTTTGGAATGCCATGTAAAATATTCCACTTAATTTACTCAAAACGGAACCCAAAGATGTATGGCTGAGATCAAAACGCAGATAGTCCACAGCTATTGAAGTAATGTAGCACCCCTGCACTGTCCACATTAGTCCAGAAGCGAGGCCGGAAATGGCTCCACCGGATATCAGTATGTAGGCCTTCGGGTAATAGTTAGCGATGACATAGACAGTTTGGAACAAACAGGCAAGTATAAGACTGCCCTTCGGTCCTAATCGTGCAATTACTGTTGGTGCGAATGTGCACGCAATCACTCCGCCAAATGTTATAGCAAATAGAGAGTAAAGTCCCGTGTCGGCATGGAGTGAAGCTTCTAAATTTATCAATCCGCTGTACGCTGTAAAACTAAAAAGCCAAATCAAACAAAGGGCCGAGAAATTAAACAACAGTTGTCTTTTCTTGTTTCGTCGCGCTTTGTGTTTTCTTTTGCTCATGTTTGCTGCCTTGATGTCTACCATACTATCCTCTCCGTCTAAAACAAAAGATAAAAAGATAAAACATTAAAATACATGTTTTCACTACTTTTGGCGTATTTATAATTACTTTCAAAAACATGAAATGATAAAAAAAACAAACATTTGTTATGCTAATAAAGTGAATTCGCAAACACAATTGTTAAAAAATAATCAATAAGTTAATTTTTGATGTAACGCTCCTACTACTTGGCTGACGTTGTTCTTCACGTTTATCAGCTCACAGACATAATTTTGTCATCTGACCCTGAAGTAATCAACAATTTTTCACGGTTTACTCCGGTTAAAAATGGAATTTAGAATTAAATTATAAGAAATAACAGTAATATTGTGTCAGTCTATTCGAAATAACACGAAAAAAAAACCCGTTGTTTACACTGTTAAATAACCCATTACACGCGTTATTAAGTGTGCACCACATTTTGTATGTAATTTCTTCATAGACAGAAAAATATTAAAGTCATTCTTTAAATAAACTAATTCAAGGATAACCAATATATAAATAGAAAAGTTGTTAGTACATAAAATTAACCCTTAGGATCAGTCGTACTAATATAATGTATAATGAACTCCCATCTAGATGCTTTTTTCCAAATAAATAATTATGAAAATTATTTATTTACAGGTTGATAGTCCAAGAAGAGCCGCAAATATTGATGTTGCAGTGCTAGTTAGAGAGTAGACAATTTTCATAATTCTCATTGATATAAAATGAATTACGTGTACTTATTACCTAAATGAAAATTCACTTGACTTTTGCAAGTGACTACTCCCATGTGAGAGTTTTGTATTACATTGATAATTGTTTTAATATGTTCGGTTGAGGTTACGAATAAGAACATAATACAGTTGTCTTTCTTCTATCAAAAAATACCTATTAGATCGTAATACAGTCTTGAATCTCCGGACCTCGTTTAATAGATTCAGATGAGATTTTACATGCCAAGTTGCTCATCCTGCTTATATTTTTTTTACTGAAAACTCCCATTTTATAAACAACATAAATCGTATTTTCCCCCTGCATATCACATCTTTTTGCTTGAAATATCATATAATGAACATTGAGTCTTCTTGATTTGAAAATAATCTGCACGTAAATAACATGCTTGTCGCATTTTTAAAAAAAAAAAATTTCCATGTTAACATGTGTACAGCAATAGATATATGAAATAGTAATGTTATAGTTTTATATACAAAACTTTAATATTCTGTTTTTATCTAGAGGAACCGCCAGTGAATATTACAGCTAATTTCCTAATGCATGCAAAGCAAGACTTTGGTTAGCTTGCTTGCTTTGCTATATATCTTTATTTCTCAACAAACCAAATTACATTGGTATAGAGATTCACACAATAAATATTACATAATGTATATGTACATACATGCAAAAGTTAATACGAAAGCAAGAGAGAGTCAAATATCATTAATTACAGTATACATATTAAACTTAATTATATATCATCAAGTACATGAGCTACCCAGGAGAGCCTACATACATATTGACTAGTCTTATAAATTAATCAACTTGAATCAACGGTTGTACAATTGTAACTGGTATAACATCCAATCAAACTTACATATACATTATGTTATACAAACAGACCGAGCAAGCCTACCAAAGTTTTACTTTACAAGCTTTCGGAAATTAGCTGTAATGGTACGAAAAGAAACTTATTGCGCGACAATTTCAACATAGATGTTTGTTTTCTTCTGCATAACATTGAGAAAGATAACTCTTACCCTACCAATTTGTCTTTTGTTACACCATTGACTTGAAAAATGAGACTTTTCCTTTTGTTGATTTTTTTTATTATAAAAACACCATACAACTCCTAAATCATTAAAAAAAAAATGTATGTTTGCATCAAACTGCACTAAAAAGTGATAAATCCTATTAAATAACAAATGATATAATTAATAGTCTTATGTCAGGTCTTACAGGATTAACATGTGGCTATATATAAGGGTTTAAGAAAAAATTAAGGATGTCTTGATAAAATTTCAATCCTGGTCTGTATGATGAGTTTATTTATAGCATTGGATTTTCATACTGTAAACTGTATATAGTTTATCACAAAACATTTATATCTGACATATAATTCACCCCACTTTTCAAACTTAGATCGTAAGTTTGAAAAGTGGGGTGAAGTAATATTTTTTTTTCATTCTGAATGTTGTTATAATGTTGTGCATGGCGCAAAAATGTTTTGAGAACTTAAAATTCAAATATTGCTAAAACAGAAGTTTTAAACTTTAAAGATACATCTATTCAGCTTCTTAAAACATGATGTTTCGTTATCAAAATTCTACTTTCAACAAAACTAGATATTTCATTGTCATTTATGTAGACTTGAAACCTGAGGCAAAATTTGTTTGATTAATTACTAAATGAAAATTTGTCTGTCTTAAAATATTTCTTTAATTGATGTCTAGATGTTAGACGAAATGTAAATTGTTTTTTTATTGATTGATTGATTGATTGTTGGTTGCATAATGTCCAGTGGCAAATATTTCATAATGTTCAGGACGAATACAAGTTAACAATAAATACAATAGGTCTTGTAAAAGAGGCCATCCAGGATGATGGTCGGGTAAATTTGGACTGCCACTGAAAAATGAGAATTTATTGGAAAGGGACAGAAATTTTGCCTTGCAACAGGCCACCTCAACGAGTTGTCGTAAGGGTTCTTAACATGGAAAGAGCGTGACACTCTCATAACACGATTCATTAGATTTAACGACCCCATTCTGACCGGACGTGGCTGTTAACTTGTACCTCCCGCATAGCCAAAGGACGCCCGACCTTATCAAGTGTTTTACTGCCTGTCGGGAGAAGACTAAGTAAAATTGAGAATGGAAATGGGAAATGTGTCAAAGAGACAACAACCCGACCATAGAAAAAACAACAACAGAAGGTCACCAACAGGTCTTCAATGTAACGAGAAATTCCCGCACCTGGAGGTGTCCTTCAGCTGGCCCCTAAACAAATATATACTAGTTTAGTGATAATGAACGCCAAACTAATTTCCAAATTGTACACAAGAAACTAAAATTAAAATAATACAAGACTAACAAGTGAACATATTTCTATTCCCAGTCTTTATTGGGGGTAATGATTTAATTGTTTTGGTTCTGCCTGGAATTAAATGTACATGACTTATATACAATGAAGAAATATATTCTATCATGATAACAAATATCTGAACTTTTAATATTTCATTGTAATGGGTTTTTTTCTGTTACAAATCACAATGTATTATTGTATTATTTTGATGGTATACATGTCATGCTGCCCTAAAAAAAAGGGCGGGGGGGGGGGGGGGGGGGCGGGAGGGGTCGGAGTGATCCTGATTCCGAAATTTCGGGCTTAGAAACATGAAATCCCGAGCTCCCGAATTTAAAAAAAAAATTTCGACATCCCGAAATTCGAAAAAAGAAATCGCGAATCCCAAAAGGGTCAATCATGATATCCCGAGCTTAAAAAGACCCGATCCCGACGTCTTCCATCCCTCCTCCTCAATGAACCTTGATTGGAATAATAACTATTCTTATTCTTACTATTATTCTGCTTACCGCTTTCTCTAAACATTACTTGTCTAGTATGTTATTTAAAAGAATTTCCAGAATGTCCACAAAAACAGAATTTTTAATCTTAATTCACGATAGTCTGAAAACCTCGGTCCGAGTTTCAACAATGCTATGATATACATGTATGTATACATGTATTTGTACCCAAAAATGTATGCTAAGAACCATTCGTCCGTTGAACAATAACATTAAGAGGATGACACAGGGGTTATTTAAATGGTCCATTGTAACTCCGGATAATCCGTACATTTCAATACATATATTTGGTTACAATTTTATTGTGTAATACATCATGATTGAACGCATTAAACCCTGAAGCACATGTATGTCAATCGTTGTTAACCTCAGATGCGGATTCATCGGGGGCGTAAGCCCCGCCCCAACTTGATTGGAAAACATATATAAATTTTTAGCATGAAATCGTTAAAAAAATATGTTCGTCTCGCTCTGCTTGGCGGTTTATATACAATTTTCTAGTATAACATCCTTCTTTTAAAAATCCTTGATCAGCCCTGATGGTTTTTTTTTTAAATTAAAAGTAAAATTAGTTATCAAACCAAGGATTTGTATAGTGAGCACTATACAAATCCTTGATCAAACTACTACATATAATATAATTGAAAAATTTATATAATCCTTGTATTTTTTTCATAAAATTGGTGCTTACCCAATGGTTTGAGTGTAAAGACGTCATAAACAGTCAGAGAAAACACATGACTTTGTGCAATGCCAAGATACAGGTATCGACAGATTGTAGATCAATGAATGTATATTGCTTTTCTGCTCTTTTAGTTCTTTTACTTAATATATAACATTCATTTAAAAAGCTTGTTATTGAAGCGAACATCCTTGAACGCATATCTAAAAAAAACTATCTCCCGGAAAGTACTGTTAATAGACTACTAACGTCACGCTGCACAAACTGCACCGAGAACCCACATTTCGCCTATTTAGCAAAAATAGCAGCGGAAATCTGAAGATTTCCTAGAGACTGAACAATTTTTACTTACATCCTTCAACATAGGTAAAAATGTTTAGATATACACAAAACCTTCACAGTATTAATAAACAGATAAAGTGTTTACTGAAAAAGAAAAATGTACAGAAATGTCGCCATGCGACGTCATGTTTTTAAAATTAACAATTACAAAATGTTACACGGTTGAAGTATCCATTTCTAAAATATGAAGAGAGAGCAAGGACTAATATCCAATCGTTCATTGTTTGGAGGTCAGTTCATAGCAATTTTTCTATGATTCCATATGGATTCAAAATTGAATTGGTGAAACCATCTAGTAAATGATAATTCATCTTCAAAATAAACACATAGGTTAAAAAAAAAATGTCAAAATAGGTACATTTGGGTACCTGCACGTTACATACATTGTTATACAGTGAAACCTGTTTAAACCAAACCTCTTCGGGACTTTTTTTCGGTTTTAGCCGATGTTCAATTTTATCAGGTTCACAACGCATACAATTTGATATGACGGTGCTTAAGACCACGTTTGGTTTATACAGGTTTTCGGTTTATGCAGGATTCGGTTTAGATAGGTTTCACTTTACATCATGCCAATGAATATGATGTCAATACATCACATCCTGACCTTGACCACACTGACACGATTTAACCGCATACCAGTATATAAAATATATAATACCCCGTTGATAGATTAAGAAATTACAATGAAACTAAGTTCGCAACACTCTTTGTTAAAGTTGACCTTTTGCGATTTTGCGTAATCTTTTATGGCCATATTTTGTTTTGTTGCTCCAAGCGTTTGTGCGTAGTTCTACATTGAATTTCGTAATATTAAAATGTTCGGGTTTACAAATTTATAAAATGAATGTTTTTCTTATGAAGATAGGCCCAGAAACTATTTACGAATGATTCCGTGTTTGGGTTTTCCTTTTTCTTTTTGTTCTTTTAGTTCCAAAGTGTTCCTTCAAATAGTTTTGGAATATTCGAACAATTTCGATCGAGTTTTAATGAATAGAGTTGAATGGCGAAATGTGCATCTAGTGCAATGAACTTTGTTATGTTAACAACGAAATGTGCATGCATCTGATGCATTTTAATTAATTAAAATGACTAATCTTTTTTTAATCTTTTTAATTTTTTAGCGAAACATATTTCACTGAGCTAGTGTACATATTTGTTAAGGGGCCAGCTGAAGGACGCCTCCGGACGCGGGAGTTTCTCGATACGTGGAAACCCATTGGTGACCTTCGGCTGTTGTCTGCTCTTTGGTCGGTTTGTGATCATTCTTAGTTTTATTGTTGTTGTAATTTTGGCATATATTTTTTAAAAGTTTCTGTCAATTGCATAATGTCCAGTAGCAAATATTTGAAAATCTAAAATTGCTTATTCAGGACGATAACAAATTAACAATGAATAAAATAGATAGATTCTGCATTTAACGTTGGTGTACATGTGTTATAAAGAAGGGCAGGACATTTAGATAGACATAAATTTATTATAGTAATTTTAAAGTTAGGATGATTGTGTTGGATAGAGGAAAGAAATTTTACCCGGTAGAAGACCACGTACGACACCACCCTCCCCAAAGCTAATGTAAGATCGATTTGTAAACGTCAAATCCGACTGGCAAGCTATACGCGCCCTACAACAAACACTCGGAAGTATTATCTAGTGTAACTGTCAGTAACTGCTAATAGTCCTTAGATAATTTATGTACTACAGTGAAACCTGACTAAACCGAACCCTTTCGGGACTTGAGATTTTATTCGGTTTTGGCTGATGTTCGGTTTCATAAGGTTCCCAATTCATAAAATGTGATATGATTGGTCTTCAGAACAAGTTTGGATTAGACAGGTTTCCGGTTTATTCAGGGTTCGGTTAATCAGGTTTCACTGTAGTATCATTTTACGTAGTTTGTTTTGCTACCTATTCTGATATTGGACTCAGACTTCTTTCAATCTGAGTTTTACTGTGCATATTGCTATATGTTTCTTCATTCTATATTGTTTAGAGGTATATGGGATGGGATGAGATCTCTTAACCCCGCAGCATATTTGCGCCTGTCTCAAAAGCCTCTGGCCTTTGTAAGTCTTGTATGTCCTTTCAAATTTTATTTCATTTATATGTTTTGAAGTTGATAATGTCGACGTCCATTTTCACCGAGCTAGTACACAATTTTATTAAAGGGCCAGCTGAGGACTACCTCAAAGTGGGGGATTTCCTCGCTGCGTTGAAGACCTACATGTGTATTTGATGGCCTTGAGCTGCTACATTGTATCTGCTCTTTAATCGGGTTGTTGTCTCTTTGATATATTCTCCATTTCCATGCTTAGTTTTTTTAAACTATAATGTGTAAAGATGGTGTAAACCCCGAAGAACATAAATGTTATCAGAAAATGTCATCGCTGCTGTTAGTTTCTTTGAATTATACGACAGGAGGGGTGAGGGATTCAGCGAAAATCAAGTATATATGACGGATTCAAAACGTAGAATGAATCGGCCTGAACCGGAATACTGCTTGTAAAATAAATCAAAGTGAATGTGATAATGATAATTTAATTATCCTAGGTTGTGTTGGGTACATGTCGTGTTGCTGTGAAAATTTTTAAGATTGTTATTTGTCTTCCTAATTTTTACCCTTTGCTTTGTCCTTACGGGAACGACCTTTCAACTTTCAGGGGAGGGGGTATGTTTTTTCATGAAAAATATATTCTGATCACCATTTTGTTTTAAGCAGAGTACAAAAAAAGTCTATACTGAATGCATATTCCCACCATACCTTTATAGTGTTAAATTTGATTGAGCGTTTAGAAAGAAAAAAAATTCTTTTTTTCGCGCTTTGTTAAAAAAAACAATTCTGATTAAGAATAAAAACATACCCCTTGCTCCGTTACCTTCGAGGTGTTATGTTTTGTTTCAAGTATTTAGTCTACTTTATTGGACAGAAACAGAAAAATATTCAAATTTGCGAATAGGCCAATAATTCAGTCCATAAAATTTGCGTTTTAGAATGACAGCATTATGATTTAAAAGATACTCTTTTTAATTTTAGTATATTCGCTCCCCTTCTCCCCGGAACTTATTTTTATTGACACTAAACTCGCTCGGAAGTATTAAAAACCGTGCAAGAGGGATTATTTTTAAAGATCTGCTTCTCTTATGGTTTTTATGGACATCATACATGTATTTGATAAATAAACTAACATGACATGTTAGTTTAATTATCAAATGAATTTTTGGACGATCAATGCATTTGAATGGGAGCATATAGTTGGACCTCCCTGTCCTTTAACTCTGGGTTAGGAACCCTCCTTTTTGAAATGACTGGATCCGCCCCTGAAAAGCATAGCAATTATATCTTGATTTACCTACAACTTGAAAGCGCCGACGTCATACAAGTATATTATAATTTGTCGAACCCGTTCAAAGACATTAATTTTTTTTATGAGAATTTAATTTGGATTATGTGAAAAATGTAACAGCCAAACACACAATTGACTGCTCCCGCCAGCTATGTGAATACACTTGATAAAATAGTCCCCTAATTGATTATGAAAATTGAAAGAAAACTTAAACCTAAACGGATTAAACTTGATAAACTTAACGTGAACTAAGATCCATCTGACAAAACAACGTTTCTTTCTTATGACGAGATAATTCGAGATGTAATTGAATTCGAAAATAACGTGTCTATGTTACTTATTCAGGTGTGCAATGCTCAGGGCTCTCGGGCTTTAACTATTTATCATTGTTCCGAAAAGATTATTGTTATTGTCACAAAGATAGTTTAGACTGTTAAAACAAGATTACAATAAATCAGGGATGATTCCAGGTGTTTTCAAATGGGTGCGTTGAACATCAAATTGGGAATTTTTATTCTAATTGGGAATTTTTTAAGCATAAAATCTAAGACGACATAACATTATTTTCCTGTAAAAACGGCAAAAGTATATTATTAAGTTTAACCTGTACACTGATGTTCATGTAAGTTGTAACATTTTGAATAATTCTGGATGGGCTACTGTTATTACATGAATATCATTGAACATGATGCACTAGTCTATCATCTTAGCTATAGTTACCTAGCATGTCTAGGCCTACAAAAACATATATTTCAGCTAACATAAACCACTGAAAAAAAATCATTCATCGGGTATGTTTTCAACAGCAGGTCATCTCTACCTTGATTCAAATGGATTTCAAATTGAACTGGTCAATTGTCGAATTCAGAAAAGCAATTACAAAAGTTCATATACTTAATTGATAAGATATTTAAAGCATTGGACCAGTGTTCTTTAAAATTATTTGAATCATCTTCAAAACTTTTGAAATAGTTCCATAATGATGACTTCGTATTTCATGAATAGTCTATCATCAACATTATTTTCAAAAAACGCTCAAACTTTTGTCTTTTGAGGAAATAATTTCTTTTACAAAACAAGTTTTCATCATATTATATAACCAGCTCTGCTGGGCGATCTGCTTTTACGAGATCGGCGCCCATTAAACTTTATCCATCAATGTTATATCAAAATTTGAATTTTTTCTCCGCCGAGGTCTGCTTTGACACCCATTTTTATCAACCTGCTGGGCGATCTGCTTTTACAAGATCGAATACTCCTATAACATATTAATCAAATGAATTCGGCTGATAAAATTGTTTGCCACATTTTGACATAAAAAAATCGTTGTTAATGTCACATCTATAAATATATATTTTTATGACAATAAAGATTTGAATTGAATTGAATTGTTAATAAAATGCGATCGTAAACATCATTCTTACCCGGATTTTAAAACGTTTTGACAACAAACTATGAAAAATTATAGTTGCCTTAATCGGTGACAGAAGCTTTTCCGGATATATCGATTTTTATTTTATTTTCCTGAATTGGGAATTCATTTTCATTTTTTTGGGGCCGCTGGCCGATTTAAGGGCCGCTCAGCGGCTCTAAACTATATAGTGGAATCATGCCTGTTATTCTAACCTTTCCGTAAACAAAATATCGGTGAGAATGAGAAACCAAAATATTATTTTAGATAATAACAAACAATAATATTGAGAATGAAAGAGACAAAAACCCGACCAGAGAGCAGATAACAGCTAAACAGGTTGGGGACAACCCACAAAATGGTGAACTGTTCCCCAAATGAGTAACAATCCCTCATTTGAGTTATCAGTTTGTAGTGCTAAGAAACAAAACTTTTGTAATTGAGTTTTTTTTTAAATGGCACATATTCATAAAAAATGCAGCAACTTTTCCAAAAGATGATTATCCTTATCTTGATTTACTGAGAAGATACAAGCCTATGAAAAATCAGAAAATTTGACTATTTTCTAGGCTCCTAACTTTTTTAAAACCCATAATAAAAATAATAGTTCTTTGGGAGAAGTTGTTCCATTTTCTATAAATTTGTGCCATTTTACCGTAAAAGACCCATTTTTAGAAAATTTAGTATTTAGAATTATGAAATGATTACTCAAATGAGGGATTGTTATCATTTGTGGAATAGTTCCCCATTTGACGGGTTGTCCCCAACCAGGTAAACACCAACGATGAGACATCAACTCAGCGAGACATTCCCTTGCCCGGAGGTGATACTCAGTTGGCCCCTAAATAAAATTGTGTACTAGTTACGGGGCGCCGAATGAGACTCTTGTGGTTTTGTACTCGATTTTGTAATTCAATTTTGTACGGACAAAAGTGAGTTTTGATAAACAAAAATGAGTTCAGTTTAACCAATTGGGTAGCATACTACAAATTCAAATTTTGTCATACAAAATTATCTTTCAGTGGACAAAAGTTACTTTTGTCATGACAAAATTCATTTTTGTAACACAGACTTTACTTTTGTTACCTAATTTGAAAATTGGGCGACAAAAGTCAATTCTGTATGCAAATTAGTTTAGTTTGGATTCTGTGAACTAATTTGCATACACAACTGAGATTTTGTCACAAAATTCAATTTTGTGTTTATTTTTTGTGAAGACAAAATTGAGTTTTGTTAAAAAGAAGTGAAAATTTAACACAAAAGTCAATTTTTTCTACACAAAAATAAACGTAAAACTAGAGACAAAATTCAATTTTGTGTTTATTTTTGTGAAGACAATGTCACAGGGTCATTTGGCCTCATGGTTTTATTCTATTTGGGCTGATAAGTGACTAGTATAAGCTTTCCAATATTTTATTCACACTGAAAATACATTAATAAATGAATTACAATTATGTAATTAAAAGTTTCCTTATAATTTGGACCGTGAATTTGACAGGCAAAACATGCAATAAAAGGCCTTTAAAAGTGAAAATGTGCTTACCTGAAAATAGGGAAAAAGTTATAGATCCCGCAGCTCTAATGTGCTGAGTAAGTGTGAATACCCGTATTTTTACGGGTAGACAGTATATATAGTACAGACAACTTGTGGCGGGATTACATGCATTAAATTATCGTGCAGAAAGTATAGTGAAAGTCTATTGTCATAGTCTGTCAATGAATGAATGAATGAATGAATGAATGAATGAATGCGTAAATGATAGTAAATCATAGTAAATCGAAATCAGTATAGTATTTCTCTTTCTTTATTCAGCTGATAATTTGTTACGGTGACAACAAATAAACTTTTGTGACACAAAATTGACTTCTGTCACAAAAGTCAAGTTTGTGTTAATTTTCACTTCTATCTAACAAATCTCAATCTTGTCTACACAAAAAAAAATTAATTACAAAATCACAGGGTGCTAATTTTATCAACATGTTAATTGCGTACAAATTCAATTTTGTCTCACACAATTTACTTTTCTGTTTTAATTTCCATATCAGGTACCTGTAACAAAAGTCAATGTTGTATGCAAATAAGTTTATGTGTGCATACCTATTTGACAAAACAAAAATTTGTCATTATAAAATTGAAGTTCTCATAAAACAAGTCTGTATCACATTGTTTTGTAAAACAAAGTTTTAACATGATTTTGTTATGACAGAATTGAATTTTTATTACAAAAAGTCCCATTCGGCGCCGCGTAGTTCATGTAGTTCAATAAAATTGAACGTCACACTAAAATCCAAAACATGTAAATGAACTTAAATTAAATTAAACCCAACAAAGGATAGGTGCAAAAAAAGGAGGTGGGGTTAAACATGTTTTGTGAGATCTCAACCCTCCCCCTATACCTCTAGCAAATGTAGATTAAAGAAACACAAATCAATACGCACAATCGAACTCAGTTTTAAAAAATTCCGAGTCTGAAGTTAGAATACTTGAAGGTAACAACAGAAGCTTAAAAAATAATTATTTCTCGCCTCATACAACGTGTGACAACATTGCTACCTACTGCAGAAACAGAGTCCTTTAACATACATGTACATACTGTAAACCAACTTATTTTCGCGAGCGATTTATTTTCGCAACTTTCGCGAGGACAAAATTAACGCGAATATGAATCGTCGCGAATGTGTAAAAATTAGATCTTTCCAATATCCAGAAATTAGAAAATCGCGAAATTAAATAGCCGCGAAATAGTTTACAAAGGGTAAATCGCGAAATAAAGTATCCGATAAATTAGTTGGTTTACAGTATATGAGGGTTTTGAGGAGTCCCAGGGTCTTTTATTTCTGTATTTCTAATATTTCAGGTCACTTTTTTCTGTTTTAAAATTTGTTGCCCATTATCCTATTTCTTTTTTATTCAATTCAAACAACCCACTTATTCAATTATCTTTTCTTTTTCTATGCCATTCTCTAATCTTCTGTACGGTTTACGCTTTGTTCTCTATTATATAGGTGTCAGACCACCAATTACTCCTCCAAATGTAGCCCTTCTCTGACACAAAATAGTGCTTTTGATGTCCTTGTATACTTAAACTAACCAACAAATTTGCAGAAATGAGACTTTTGGTGACAGAGAAATATATTTTAACCATTTTGAGTCAAAGTTCACTTTTCTATGAGTTTGCAATAAAAATTGAGGATTAATGCTTTCCATATAGTATACTAATTTAAGATTTCCGGCAGAAAACCACGGGTTATTTTTGGAGTACATGTACCTCTGTTTGAAGGTCAGTTTTTTTCTTCGAAGGCTTTAAAGGTAATGTTGAAAATTGGCATGAACAAAGCTGATACATGTACAATTCTGTTTATACCTGGTTTCTATGAAGTTAAACTTAAGGAAACATTTTTATAAAGCTGATAAAAGAAAAACTGCAAAATTTGGTTGAACAGAAAGGATTTTTTAATTGGTGCATGGTCTGACACCTATAAACGCAACCCAGAATCATACATGACTTTGAATTTTAATTTTCTTTATCGAATCCTACTTTCTTTTGCTGATAATATCACCTTTTCCTCTTATTTAAACGCTCACAGAAAACAAAATTAAATGAATACACAAAGAAAGGTGTGGATGGGGACTTACATGTACATAATAAAGAAATATGGATAAAAAACATAAAGCATGATAGAGAAATATGGACATAAAAAGGAATATAGAATAATGAGCTGCTAAAATGTAAAGAACATAGAAAATGGACAAAAAATATAAAGAATAGCGAAAATGACAAAGAAAAAAAAAAGTATAAAACAATGAAGGACCCCATCTAGACCTAGTAACATTAAAAAGGAATAATATCCATTTGAAGGAAATTATTTGACAAACAATGCAATTTCTGTACAAATACTAGCATTTATCTAGATACCACAAGCGCGAACCTTGCGCTTGAGTTTTGATGTATGAAACCATGATCGCAGTTTTAGTACAAGCTATAATACAGATATAGAGCCACTCTCGTTAAAAGCTTAAAACAATTATTTTAATATTTTTTTTAATGTAAAAAAAATATTAAACTTTAAAAAGAATACTTATAAGTACATACTTGATGTCATGCTGACGTTTGCAACGTCAAATCTCTTCATTTCTGTCGTGATCTTAGTCATTTTGGCGTTTGTCAGATACAGCAAGAGTACTTTTTCATGAAAGCGCACAACCAGGATACCTTTTTCTTATATAACACAACACGGCTACTCTTTCTTATATGACACAACAGGGCTACCTTTTCATACGAAAGATAAACATTGATTTAAAACTGTTTGATGTCTTATATACGTTTTAAAAAAATATCTTCTGTACCTACAATTTGAATACTGGGTGACCTTAACATGTCCGATATGTTTATACATATAAATTGTTTGTTTAAGTATACATGATGCAAGGTGAATGTCCTTTTAATATGTTTAAACGCTCGATTATTATAATTCATTACGTGGGATGATAGTATAATACGATACATGTATATATTATCATGCTTTGACCGTTTATACAAATATACATGTATTGTCGTTTTTTTCCCTGGCCGTATTTGACCGGGAAATGTGTGACACATAAGGTCATTTATTATGAAAATGACGTAGAGGATTGTGGGTTATCGACATGCAATTCTGTATCAGTCAAATAATATTTATTTACAGCTTCCCTCTGCAACACGCAAGTGCGGAACTAGACGAGGGCGTGGCGGGCGTGCCCCCCCCCCCCCCCTCAAATTTGAAAAGCATGGGTTGTCCTCAGCTTAATAAAGACTATTTCGATAATCTTGCCTTAAAAAAACGAAGGCCGTACGGTGACCTATAATTGTCAATTTCTGTGTTATTTGGTCTCTTCGTGAACTTTCTCATTTTATGTTAACGTTCTGTTTAACTTTGAGCAGCAAGAGAGCAGACTTGATCAGACTTAAAATATTTAGAGAGAGAAGTATTTAAAAAATAACCAACCTCTCTCCACTATGTATGATAGTTTAATAATCCATGTATTTGGTTTTTGGTACTGCTCTTTTAATCTTGTTATTTTCAGGTACATGTATTTACTAGCAAGAGAGTTCCAGTTTGCCAACAAAGTGTTTCTGGTTTCTCGTTTGCTTTTCCCGTTTAAAAGGTTTTACACTATTATATGGATCCTTTTATAGTTGATCATAGCTTGCTGTTCTGTGTGAGACCATGCTCCATATAGAAAACCGTTCTTTGACCTATAAGGGTTTACTTTTACAAATTGTGACTTGGATGGAGAGTAATCTTATTAAAATCGACCGTTAATACAATACAATGTCGTTTTTTCTTGACCGTTTGTGACCAGGGAAATTGCATCAATTTCATGTTCAAAGAGTTTATTAGGTATACATAAAGGCAACAGTAGTATACCGCTGTTCAAATGTAATAAATTGTTTAAGAGCAAACAAAGCCGGGTTACAAACTAAAACAGAGGGACACGTATCAACTATAAGAGGAAAACAACGAAATAACAGACAAACTGAAGGTAAACAAAAAACAAACGAAAATGCAACACACACAGAAACGAATTATAAGATAACAACTGCAATTTTTCTTGGCCGTATTTGACCGGGAAATGTGTGACACATAAGGTCATTTATTATGAAAATGACGTAGAGGATTGTGGGTTATCGACATGCAATTCTGTATCAGTCAAATAATATTTATTTACAGCTTCCCTCTGCAACACGCAAGTGCGGAACTAGACGAGGGCGTGGCGGGCGTGCCCCCCCCCCCCCCCTCAAATTTGAAAAGCATGGGTTGTCCTCAGCTTAATAAAGACTATTTCGATAATCTTGCCTTAAAAAAATGAAGGCCGTACGGTGACCTATAATTGTCAATTTCTGTGTTATTTGGTCTCTTCGTGAACTTTCTCATTTTATGTTAACGTTCTGTTTAACTTTGAGCAGCAAGAGAGCAGACTTGATCAGACTTAAAATATTTAGAGAGAGAAGTATTTAAAAAATAACCAACCTCTCTCCACTATGTATGATAGTTTAATAATCCATGTATTTGGTTTTTGGTACTGCTCTTTTAATCTTGTTATTTTCAGGTACATGTATTTACTAGCAAGAGAGTTCCAGTTTGCCAACAAAGTGTTTCTGGTTTCTCGTTTGCTTTTCCCGTTTAAAAGGTTTTACACTATTATATGGATCCTTTTATAGTTGATCATAGCTTGCTGTTCTGTGTGAGACCATGCTCCATATAGAAAACCGTTCTTTGACCTATAAGGGTTTACTTTTACAAATTGTGACTTGGATGGAGAGTAATCTTATTAAAATCGACCGTTAATACAATACAATGTCGTTTTTTCTTGACCGTTTGTGACCAGGGAAATTGCATCAATTTCATGTTCAAAGAGTTTATTAGGTATACATAAAGGCAACAGTAGTATACCGCTGTTCAAATGTAATAAATTGTTTAAGAGCAAACAAAGCCGGGTTACAAACTAAAACAGAGGGACACGTATCAACTATAAGAGGAAAACAACGAAATAACAGACAAACTGAAGGTAAACAAAAAACAAACGAAAATGCAACACACACAGAAACGAATTATAAGATAACAACTGCAATTTTTCTTGGCACAGGACATAAAAAAATGATGGGTTGAACCGGTTTTGTGGCTAGCCAAACCTCGCGCTTTAAATGTTTACATTTACAGCTTCATTACTACAGCAGTTGTTTTCTTAAGGCAAGTTTCCATCTTTCATTTAGCAGTGATCCCATTTGTATCCTGCTTTCCGAATTATCTGCAAACATGTGGAGCAGCCAAAAACGTAAAATCAAATATAGTTACGATCAGTGCAATTTGGGGAGAAATTTCATATTTTTCGATGATTTAGTCATTTGCAGAAAGCATTTAAACAGATAATTTTCCCTCAAAATTGTACAGATTAAAATCCTGAGTTTACTTATTTTCGTTGCTCTTGCTTGACCGAGTACCAGGATGTCCTACCACAGAGAAGGTAGCCTGTCGAAAAATATGAATTCCGCCGTCAAATGTCTGTATTAGGTGTCACACCACCAACTACTCCCTCTAATTTAGAACGTATATCAAAAAGGCCTACTCAGACACAAAATAGTGCTTTTGATGTCCTCGTTTACTCAAACTAACCAACAAATTTTCAGAAATGCAATTTTTGGTGAAAAAGAAATATATTGAGATCATTTTGAGCCAACATTTACCTGTCTTTGAGTTAGCATTTAAAATTGAGGATTTATGTACTCCATAGTATACTAATTTAAGATTTCCAGAAAAAAAACAAGGGTTATTTTTGGAGTACCTCTATTCGAAGGCAAGTTTTTTGTTAGAAGGCTTAAAAGGTATGTTGAAAATTGGCATGTAGAAAGCTGATACACGTACAATTCGGGATATACATGGTTTCTATGAAATTAAACTCAAGGTAAAACATTTAGAAAGATGTAAAAATTGCAAAATTTGGTTAAACAGATAGGGATTTTGAATTGGTGGTCTGACACCTATTATAAAAATAGACTATAATAATTGACTTGATGACAGTGTGTAGTATTTGAGTTATATTTAGCTCACCTGGCCCTCAGGGCCAAGTGAGCTTTTCTCATCACTTGGCGTCCGTCGTCCTCGTCGTCCGTCATCGTCTTTTACAAAAATCTTTTCCTCTGATACTACTGGGCCATATTTAAACCAAACTTGTCCAACATTATTATTAGGGTATCTAGTTTAAAAAATGTGCCGGTGACCCAGCCAAATAACCAACTGAAGATAGCTGTCATTGCTAAAATAGAACATAGGGGTAAAATGTAGATTTTTGGCTAATACCTCTGAAACCAAAGCATTTGGAGCAAATCCGACATGAGGCGGGGAGGGGGGGGGGGGAGGGAATTATTTATCAGGTCAAAATCAATCTGTCTTAATGTTTTCTGATGAATTGGACAATCTGTTGTTGGGTTCCCCTGAACTAGTAATTTTAAGGAAATTTGCAGTTTTGGTTATTATCTTGAATATTATTATAGATAGAGATAAACTGTAAACCGCAATAATGTTCAGCAAAGTAAGATCTACAAATAACTCAACATGACCAAAAAGGTCAATTAATTGACCCCTTAAGGAGTAATTGCCCTTTCTAGTAAATTTTTAACAATTTTCATAAATTTTGTAAATTTTTACAAAATATATTTCACTGTAACTACTGGGGCAAGTTCTTTATAGATAAAGATAATTTTGAGCATCAAAAATGTTCAGTAAAGAAAGATCTACAAATACATCACCATCACCAAAACACAATTTTGTCATGACTCCAGCTGTATCCTTTCTTTAGTATGCACATAGACCAAGGTGAGCGACACAGGCTCTTTACATAAGGATAATACAAAATACGTGAGGAAAGGAACATGTTAAAAGAATCGAGAATACTGGACCCATGTAAGTGCAGTATTAAGGGCAACAGATAAAGCGTAGAAGAAAAAAAAGGCTAAACAGAATAAAGAATAGAAAATTGTTAAATAATAATAGGTGTTTAAAAATTAGGAATTATAGAGAGTTGTTACGTGTTTAAAAATAAAGAATAGAGAAGAATTGACAAAATAAACAAAAAGTAGTGAAATATTCTCTCAATGATGAAAGAATAAAAGAAAATCAAGAATCAGGCACTTCTTCTGATCCATTCGTCACAACTCGGTCGATTCCATACCTTCATACGAATGAGAGTAGCGAAGTCATCCGAGGATTGGCGATTGTTAAACTTGAATGAACAGGGATCATTCGTCTCAACTCGGCCGATTCCGTACCCTCATCTAACGGATAGAAGGAGAGTAGCGGATTCTACCGAGGATTGCCGAATGGAACAGGGATATCACCTCTTCTATCATCAGTGCTGCGTCATTAGTGTTCCTTTATGTCCAATTTTATGGAGAAGATTAAAAAGTTTAAAAAAAAATGTTTTAAACCCAAAAACTTTCTGTATGTGCCTTACCCAAGTCAGGAGCCTGTAATAAAGTGGTTGTTGAATGTTGCTTTCTTTCATATTTGTTCTTGAATAATATATATAATTATTATATCATTATGTGAATTTTAGTTATACTGTTTTAGCACTAAGTCTTATCTTGTATTTGTCACAACCTTAATATTGATAAATTTTATATGGCAATGCATATTTGGATTGAATTGATAATGCTACTTTTGCCAAAATTAACTTAACGGTTCACTTTTCCGTACGCCAATTTGAAGACACATTTTAAAAAAATATTTATTTATAAGGGTAACACCCTACTCAAAACATTATAATCTTAAAGATAACAAAAATTCGTTACAAAAATAATAAACATTTAGGGTAGAAATTGTTATTTTCATGTCCGGTTCAATGCATGTCCAGTGGTCAAGCGGTCAGTTGTTCACTTTTAAGATATTTAAGTACACCAATTAATGACACAGTTTATATAAGATGTATTGATGGGTTATCAAGAATGAAAATAGTTGCGTAATTGCTGTTTTCAGTACATCAGTTAATTACATAGTTTATAAAAGATGTATTTATGGGTAATCAAGTAGGATAATAGTTGCGTAATTGAAATCTAATAATACCTAAAATAACAAAATTTCGTGAGAAATCATTACAAGATTTTAGGGCATGCGCAATGTCTTGACGTGAGAAATCATGACAAGATTTTAGGGCATGCGCAATGTCTTAGTGGTGTATTTACATATCAAACTATGACAAACAGTACTGACTATACTCAATGTACATTATTTTTGTTTGAGCGTTATGACAGTAATTTTAAATATCATAATGCAGTGTTATCTAGTAAAAAGTAAAAACACAAAAATACTGAACTCCGAGGAAAATTCAAAAAAGAAAGTCCCAAATCAAATGGCAAAATCAAAAGTTCAAACACATCAAATGAATGGAATAACAACTGTCATATTCCTGACTTGGTACAGGCATTTTCTTACGTAGAAAATGGTGGATTGAACCTGGTTTTATAGCTAGCCAAACCTCTCACTTTAAGCCAGTAAGACTATATAATGATAAGGTCAAAATGTTTATTTTTGTACTCTTCAAATATATATAAACACAAAACAGATAAGATACATGTTTGTCAATAAAATATCATTGGTGGCCTTCGGATTTTTTTGTGCTTTTTGACACATTCCCCATTTCCATTTCTCAGTTTTATAATTAGTAAGATAAAAAGAACAAGATTAGTGCCAAACCAATAATTCCCATACTACAAATTAGAACGTACATAAAAGTGGCAAACAGCTTTTTGTAGTAAGACAATAACAATCAAAATCAAGGAGTAAACAAAGGGACATTTACATTAACAGTTATAAATAAATAATAAATAAGAAACAACACCAACTCCAGGACCACTAAAACCGGGAGTGAAACCAGGTGCACCGGAAGGGTAAGAAACTACACGGTTACAAGAACTTATATTAAGAGTGAGGCGACAGACACCTAGGGGGCTTTCATCCTCATAAGTCGAAAATAAACTGACAAGGCCATAGCAAAACAAATAAAAAAAATCGACAAAACAACAGTCTTCAAAACATAACATTTAAACTAAACAGAGCAACACGAACCGCACCAAAACTAGGGGGATCTTAGGTGCCCGAGACAGGTAAGCAAACCAAAATCTGCTCCACATGTTTTGTACCCGTTATGTTACTCCAATAAAAAACGCCGACATGTTTTCTAATTGGTATATAATACGTTAAGAATAATCCATTAACAAATATGAGATTAGTTGTTCATGAAGCGAGAGAGAAAGCACACTAACAATATTCGAATATATATAAATTCTATATAGAGTAACCCATTAACACATATGGGAATGTTTGTTTATGATGCGAAAGAAAGCACACTAACAGTATTCCAATTTATAGATTCTAAATATAGATATACATCTTAGTTATTTAAAGAAATCAAACTGCAAAATCGGTTTTAATTTCTCTTAAATCAAACTAAGCACATCGTTATGAGTGACAGTAATATGATAAAATGTACATGATTAATAACATCCTAATGGGAAAAAGTTCAATAAAAAATTAAGGTTGGGATCGCTATGTTTTGTTCATAAAAATAAATACTCCAGGATGATTATACCCTCAAATAATTATTTTAGTTAAGACTAGCAATGACGTAGACTATATTGAATATAATAAAAACCATTAAAAATGTCAGCATCAAACGATTGATTTATTGCTGTTTGCGACCAGCGGCAAATATTTGATGAAGGTTTATGTCGATCTCAAACGATAATTGCAATAACACCACCAATCAAATTGAGAATGGAAATGGGGCATGTGTCAAAGAGACAAAAACCCGACCAACGAGCAAATAACAGCCGAAATCCATGCATAGGTCTTCAATACAGCGAAAAAGCCACCCATAGGTCTTTAATACAGCGGGAAAGCCATCCATAGCCTGAATCAAACTATGCGCATCGTTATGAGTGATAGGAAAATGATGAAATTTACATGATTAATAACATCCTAATTGAAAAAGTTCAATACAAAATTATGGATAAGATCGCTATGTTTTGTTAATAAAATGGAATGTCGAGAAATATTTTGAAACACGTAATATTCTGCTCCTGGTTTAACATACCCTAAAATATTTTTTTTTAGTTAAGACTAGCAATAAAGTTTATAATACTGGATAAAAATTTAAATTCTCACCGGTAAACGATTGATTAATAACTTAATTAATTATTTGCGACCAGTGGCAAACATTCCTAGAAATGTATAGGAGGAAAGATAATGTAATAATCCATCTAGATTCTTTTAGTGATTTGTTTTGTTCGATTGCTACATATCTTTTACGAACACCACCCAAACCTGCTATATATTGGGGGTCTAGATAGGGTTAACAGAATATAGCATAATTAGGCAAAAGGAGCAAATAAAAGGTATAACAGCTAATTTCCTAATGCATGTAAAGCGAAACTTTGGTCCGTTTTATACGGTACTCGTCCGTTTCGTTTCCGTTTTGTATCCGCGTTTGGCCTTTTTTTTCCCTTTTTGGGATTCGATCGTCACTGATGAGTCTTTTGTAGACGAAACGCGCGTCTGGCGTATATACAAAATTTAGTCCTGATGATCTATGATGAGTTTATTTCTACATCCGTTGGAGGTCTGGAAGATAAATTCACCAACGGACTTCTACAGGACGTTTAACGGATAAAACGGATGTTGAACGAATGAGAAACGAATGAGAAACGGACTTCTACCGGACGTATAACGGATAAAACGGATGATGAACGGATCAGAAACATTCTGAATATTTATGCGATTTACATGTATTATTATTGTCGCCTTTAATTTTTCCGTATATCTTGTTCGTCCGTTTTATACGGTACGCTTCCGTTAGGTGTCCGTTTTATGCGGTACTCGTCCTTTGGATGTACGTTCGACATCCGTTCTGTCCGGTACGTTTCCGTTTCTCGTACGTTGCATATCGGGTGTGTGTCCGTTATGCATTCGTTACATGTCCATTTTATTCGGTCAGTACATCAACGGACTCCAAACGGATAACAATTTTGCAACGGACAACTTTTATTTTCATCCGTTAGGCGTCCGTTCGTGCTATTCTTTAGGTTTGACCGAGGCTTAAGCAAGCAATCTGACTAAAGTCTTGCTCTAAATGCTTTAGGAAATTAGCTGTAACATAAAGAAGATCTTTTTAGAATATATATTAACCCATTATTTTGCTTTTTTTTTGGCTATATTAAAATAGACATACATGGAAAGACGAATAACAGTACGGACAGTGTGAATAGTTGAATGTAAGGAATAATTTAAAAACACCCATTATGTTCCTCCATTCGCCTATTATAAGAATAGACAAACATAGAATGACGAATAACACTTCTGATAGTGTGAAAAGACTTTAGAATATAAAGTTTGAAAGACATGAGACTATTTTTGCTTGCGCATTATTCGAAAAAAAAAAAAAAATCCATATTGACGTTAATGACGTATAATGACGGTTGCTATGGAATCTATTACCATACTCAATAAGAAGAAAATCAGGTCACAATTTGACCTCAATTTGGAAAAGATGAAGAAATTTTTTTTGTATTTCACAGATTTAATTTCTTAAAAGAAGCAAGTTCGGAAAATTATTCGGGTTATACACGGTGTCAGATTAAGAGATAAAAGTTTGTTACGCTACTGGATGCTGACAACTTCATTATCATCCAGTCACTCATACATAGGTTTTAATTACGTCACACTGTGCCGAGATCAATTGACTTTTGTAGCCGTCCAATCAAACGCAGTGTTACTTCACACTGTTGGGCGAATGATTGACACTTTGTTTTACATTAGATGTTTTTGGGATATCACTTGAAATATCATAAACCACTATACATGCTATATTTTGAATTGTTAGACAAAAAATTGTTGATCATAACAAGACTTTTTAAACACAAACAATAACAAAAGTGAGTACTATTCATAACAATGTACTTTTGTTTCTTAATTGGTTATTATAAAACCAGATACAAAAAAAAATTAGATTACAAAACATGAAGAAATAGGCTGTAATCCAATTATACTTAAATTGCCATTGATGGCTCATACTTTGAATTTGTGTTGACTATCTTTTGCAAAATTGGACGTTACACGTTAAAATATTTTTATTTGAAATTATTAATAAGTTTAATTCTTGTTTTTATTATCTAAAATTCAGGATGTAAGTCAATGCAAATTTTTCCAAAATGACGTGTTTTTAAAAGAATTTTCTCCTTACATCTATTCAAAGCCAATCGGTCGGGCAAGATATCAGGCATTTTGATTGGTTCTCCCGAAGCGCGTCTCATCTGCTAAAGAATCACCAGTGTCATTTGCATTAAAACAGTAGAAAGACAACAGTAAAAACATAAATACAAAGCATGAAAACTAAACCGTTTAAAATGAGACTGCAATATTGTACCCCAGGTGAAAAGAACCTTTAGCTATATTTTGAATAGCTAAACGTCTCTTGGTGAAAAAATAAGAATTCAATTATGATAGTGTTTGCAACTGAAGCGGGAAAAGCAACCCAAAAAATTCCCATGATTTAAGGGGAGTTAAAAAAAAATGATAATTTGTGTATAGTTATTACGCTTGTCACCATCTAGGAAATCACTCCAAACGATCCTTCGTGGACATAAATTGCGAATTATAGAATAACAAAACATATAAAACATTCATTAGCATGATTATTCGGAAAGATAATAAGATGCAGAATTACAAATGAATGTAAATGATAATATTTTATGTATAACGATATTATTTATAGTAGAAAAAAATCTTGTGTTACACGTCAAGTGAAATGAAATAATCTTATAGAGTCGGGTAATGGTAACTCTGATTGATATTCATTGATATTGGAAATCAGAGTCGACTTAAGCTATTGGCTCGCCTCTCTCTTGTGACAAAACAATGATTACTACCACCTCTTACAATATGACATTCTGGAAACGTCTGTCACGTGAGGTTTTATCCTGTCTTATCGGTACGCAAATAAACTCATCATAGATACCAGGCGAGAATCTGTCCCAAATTATATATTTTGAGTCCGTGAAACTTTGATTGTTATTTATAGATGTTGGAAATCAAAATCGACTTAAGCTATTGGCTATTCTCTCTCTTGTGAGAGCAAAATGATTACTAACCCCTCTTACAGTATGACATTCTGGAAATGTCTGTAAGTTGAGTTTGTTTCGTGTATAATCGGTAGGCGAGCAAGAATCGATCCCGAAATATAAATATTTAGTATGTTAATGGTAACTCTGATTGATATCCATAGATATTCGAGATCCGAATCGACTTAAGCTATTGGCTTATCTCTCTCCTATGACAAAATATAAGGAGTCACCTCATACGAAGTGAAGTTCTGAAAACGTCTGTCACGTGATGTTTTATCAAGAGAGGCACATGATGTTTTATCAAGAGAGTCACGTGCTGTCTCATCAAGAGAGTCACGTGATGTCTCACCAAGAGAAATGGTTACAGAGTACCAGACAAATATAACTGAAATACTAATATTGTAAATAATCTACATATCAATGGGAATTATAAATAAATATAAGCATTGCAAGTTTACAAGCATCTCCTTTGACTTCGTATTGTCACTAATAAGAAACATAAGGATGAAAACGAGAAAAAAATAACGTCTGATGTCAATTGGTTTGATAGAGATAGACACATTATGATATGAATCGTGTTGCTCAGTCTTCCGTTTTTATTGAAGTGATGTGTTGACTTGTTTGTGTTCATCGTCGTTTTTGGTTTTGCAGTGGCATTGTCAGTTTTTTTCCGACTTATGTTGATTTCACAGTACATGTTTTATTCAAATTGGTATTTTTACATTTATGTGTTTAATTACGCCACACTGTGCGGCGAAGATTTACCTTTTGTACTTTGTGACTTGGAAGAAGAGTTGTCTTATTTGCACTCATACCATATCTACTTATCTATACTTGGTAGATATGTTTGAACATTAAATGATTAACTTTCAAAATAGCATGATAGCTGTTCAGATCAAAACGACCATTTCAGACTTAAATTGATTTACTAGAAGATCAAATGATGTAAAAATATGGAAAAAGAGATGAAATGTTATTACAAAACAGACGATTTTCAACAAAGGGATAGTTATCCTAAAGCCAGAAAACTACGAACTAACAAAATTAACAAAATAGAAAACTAGATTAAGCAATAGGACCCCCTACCACCTCCGCCCCCCCCCCCAAAAAAAACCAGGAAGCGATCTGAGTTGCTACTGAAGTTTACAAATCCTTGCTGCTTGTTTGAGACCCGTCCTGTTGCTTAAATCCTGTAATAAGACATCCCTTGCATATGGAATGAATGCGTTCGATGTATTAGAGATTACATTTGCTTTAGAACCAAAACTTGGAGATGATCTGAAAAATACAATACAGATTTTACTTCTGGTGAAAGATTAACTCGCCATTCCAGAATGTGACGCATAATTAATAATATTTTAAAACGCGTACTCCAAAACGTTGAAATGACACTCATATAAATTTTGTTAACTTTGATGCAACAAAGCAATTATTTTCATTTCATTAAATGTTTTAGTAAGATGTATAATAAGTTTAATTTATACAAAAACCACTTTCGACTAACCCAGTTTCCTCTTATCATTCATATTTGTCAAATTTTTAAACCGAAAATACGACTTAAAAAAACAATTAAACTATCCTTCTAATAAATGACTCAGCCTTTGAGAATACTTCGATATAAATCATCAGATTTAAATATTTTTCTTTGAATTCTAAATTATGAATGATCATGTAAGGGGGTGGGTCTGCTACTTCAACAGCTGTCTCCACTAATCCATCTACGAAGAGGGACATGTGTTGAGAGTTAATATTTCTACAAATTGAATATATACACGTATTAGGACATGATCTCTCATTGTAACATCAAATACCATCTGCGTTTAATAAGGAAAATTACACTTAGAAAAAAATATCAAAGTTACGTAATACCTTTTTTGAAGTTTTACATTAACATGTAGAAGATGATGTAATATAATTGCAAATGAAATAATTAAACATCAGAAACTAGATCGCAATGATAGAAATATTTACCGGCTATCGTGCGGCATTTAACAATGAACAAAATACATACTATGTGCCATAATCTAAACATTTTTTATTGTGATTTTCTACAAGGGAAGTTTAATTTTCCTTCCTTTAGAGAAACTATTAGTGTTGACTCCTGGCCTTGCAAGAATACAAACGTCGGGCACGATTAATATACTCAAACTCAGAAATCAGCCAATCAAAATACCAAGAAACCTCTTGAGTTTCTCTCAAGTCAGTTCTAATTAAATTGTTTAAAATGGAAAAATTACGAAAATGCTACGACGTGGCACATAATTTCTGTTAAGGTGATTTTCACTTTATTGACGGTGCCAATGCATCTAGTAAAAATGCGTATTTTGGCAATTAATGCCATATTAGTGATGATCGAGGTAAAAAAATATATTACAAACGATAAAAAGCTGTAAAAAATAAACACAAATAAGAGACAAACCCAGTTACGAAATCAGAGCTTTGCATGATGAAGATATATTCCTTTATTTGAAACAAAATGAAATATCAATCAAATGATATTCGCATTTTCCCTCCTGTGCCAATATACTGGATACTGGTTTGGTGATACATGGGGGATGAAATTCTACAAGCAGTGGTATCGACCCACTTGTAATATAACATTATTCTTTGTAAACATTAAAAAATCCTGAAATGAGAGTAAAACTCCAAACGGAAAGTCCCTATATATTTCATCGGAACGAAGATTATCTTCATATACTATTACAGCTTCTGGTATTCGTTGCGTGTATACAAATGATAAATTGAGTTACCTTGAAGACGCGACCAGTCTTGTTTCATTAACAAACTATTTATGTATCTGTATCGTGTTTCTTATGGGACAAAAGTTGTGTCAAAGTCATTACCATTTTATAAGATAATCATGTAATATTCTCACTGGAAAACACTGGTTAAGATTTAGATGTGTTCAGCTGCAAAACCGTGTCACATTTTCAAATTAAAAAGTAATTGAAGCGTATTTCTGTCACGTGCTTTCAACTTGTAAGTGTTTCAAATACCGTTAAGGTCAAGAAAAATAGAAACATTTTAAAAAGTAATGGAAATGTTTATTAATCTGAAAAATTTAAAGAGAAGAATCTATTATTTCAGTCGTCGTGACTTCTGAATTGACTTGTCTTATCTTTGAATTGGTCATAATTATAGATTGACTTTGTATTCTTCGAAATGCTGGGTATCTTTTACCCCATGAATATTAACATAGAAGTTTTTAGCAAAACCTTTCATAATTTTGGGTCCTCAATGATCTTCAATTTCGTACTTTATTTTGAATTTGTTTTTTTAATCTTTTTTTATTCAAGCATCACTGATGCGTCTTTTTATTGAAAAATACGTGCAAACATGTATGTCGTACGAAATGTTTATCATGGTAGATTTGATGAGTTGATCTACGATCTTATTAATTAGCGTAGTTTATTATCCTCCCTTGATACTGTGTAAATTGACTTACTATTCAAACTGTTTATTTACAAACAAGTGTTCGATTTTTTTTCTCTTAGAAGCCTATTTTGAATAAAGATATATATTTGGGATTTGTGGTAATGAAAAAAAAATGTTATTGGGGAGAAAAATTGTTACATGTATCAAGAATTATATATAATTCGTTGAAACGATTAAAATTTGCGATAACGTTTCTGTAGAATAAGGTAATAAATATTGTTGAAATTCATGAAATTCGCAATCAAGAATTTAAATAGTTTTTTTCTTCAGAATTATCTATTCAAATAGTTTTATTGAATTAAAGACATTTTAATCACCAATCTTTGATTTCTTCGATAAGGATTTAATCCGGAAATCGGTGATAACGGATTAATTAGTGATAATGAACTACACAAATCTGTAAAACCAAATGCTTGTAATGACAAAATGACAGAGCACCCGTACCTCGTTAAACAATAATTATTTTCGTGTTTTTAAGCAATTTGTTTTGTTCGTGTGTGAATGCATTATTAAACTGTCATAATATATAATGATATACAAAATATTTGTTTACGATGTCTAAGCACAAGAAAAAAAAAAAAAAAAACGACAAAGACACAGACATGCAATCTTTCCGGAATTTATGATGAGTTGATTATATAACTTAAATCCTACAGGACTTCATATGAGCAACGACGGAAGTAATGTTTCTGTTGAACTGTACTGTGTCTGTTTTATAGTCTAATGTACAACGTTTCAGAATGTTTAGATATAAGAAGATCTGTAGTGAGTGCCAATGAGACAACTCTTCATCCAAATAACAATTTATCAATTGAAGTAAACCATTATAGGTCAATGTACGGCCTTCAGCACGGAGCCTTTGTTCACACCGAACAACAAGCCATAAAGGGCCCCAACATTACTCATGTAAATAATATTTGCATGTTATGTGATTGCATAATCATGCTTCTGTATATGTTAAAATACCTTTCTGTCGACTTTGAAACTCTGTATGTTGATAAAGGCTAACCACGATGTAACAGTAAAATCTATGTTATCTGATTGACTCCTCATAAACTGGGTGTTTCTGAAAAAAGATATGGTATTTTGAAAATATAATGTATATCGAACATAAAAGCGTATTTCTTCAATCTTTTTAATTATAATTTATCTAAATAAAGGCAACAGTAGTATACCGCTGTTCAAAACTCATAAATCCATGGACAAAAAACTAAATCGGGTTAACAAACCAAAACCGAGGGAAACGCATTAAATATAAGAGGAGAACAACGACAAAACACTAAAATGTAACACACACAGAAACGGACCAAGCATCAGACAAAATCCCACGACAATATCAAATATAACATCAAAACCAAAAACATGAATTTGGGATAGACAAGTACCGTGACACGTCTGATCGCAATGTGAATTTACACTCAAAAACTGGTTTTATCTGCAAAAAGATATGGTATTTTGAAAATATAATGTGTATCAAACGTAAAAGCGTATTTCTTCAATCTTTTTAATTATAATTTATCTAACACATAGTATACAGTAAAACCTTGCTAAACAGATTCTCCATAATCCGACAAATCATGATTTCACTCTGTAAGATTGTTGCAAAGGTACAGGTGTAAACAGACTTTTTATTCAAATCCATTATAACACTGGAAGTAAAATTACAAACATACATGTACCGAACTCCGCAGAAAATTCAAAACGGAAAGTCAGGTCCGTAATCTAATGGAAAGGGGGAACGCTCAAACTCACCAAACGAGTGAATAACAACTACCATGATCCTGACTGGTACAGGCATTTGAAAATAGTTGCAATGAGAAATCTGAAACAGCGAATTGCCTTTTTCATTTCAATCACGTTTAATGCTGGAAGAAATCAGAAAAAAAACAACTCTGCTGACCCGTGTCGTTATATAGTGAAACCTGGCAAAACCGAATCCTGCATAAACAGAAAACTTGTACAAACCTAACATGTTCTGACGCATCGTCATATCAAATTGTATGCGTTGTGAGTGAACCTCACTAAACCGAACATCGGCCAAAACCGAACAAAATCTTAAGATCCAAAGAGGTTCGTTTTAAACAAGTTTCACCATATCTGTTTAATTATACTACAACTAATTGATCTTAGAATTTCCGAACTTTTTTACATCTTAAGATGCTTTAAACCTCTATCATTAGCAACGTATATTTATCGGAAACAATTATTTTACAATGATAAATAAGCACTTATTATTCATAAAATATCAAATATGTTGACAAATATACTATTGCACTCTTATAATTTCCGTACATTGTAAGATGTTATGATGCTATAAAGGTCTATTATCAATGTATATTAATCGAAAAAAAGAATCCAAAATCAGTTATTATTCATAAAGTATCGAATATTTTGACAAATTAAAAAAGATTGCACTCCGTACATTGACAGATGTTATGATACTATAAAGGTCTATCGCCACCTTATTTTTATCTTAGACAATTATTTTGCAATGATCAATTATTATTATTATTCATAAAACATCGAATATTTAGACACAAAAAAAGAATCTACTATCAATTAGTTAACAAGACCAATTATCAGTTATTATGCAAAAAAAATCGAATATTTTGACCAAGATAAAAAGATTCGACAATTTTATGGTGCTACACTATGTCACGTCATTTCATGGTATTAAGTCAATGATATGATAATATAAAGGTCTATCAACACCTTACATTTTAAAAACCATTACCAATAATCGATTATTATTCATAAAATGTCGAATATTTTGACAAAATACAACACGATTGCACTTATTTTCCTTACATTAACAGATGTTATGATGCTTTTAAGGTCTATCACCACCTTATATTTACTTATTTTCCTTACATTGACAGATGTTATGATGCTTTTAAGGTCTATCACCACCTTATATTTATCTTAGATAATTATTATTATTATTCATAAAACATCGAATATTTTGACAAAAAAAAAGATTTTACAATGTTATGATCTTTAAACATCTGATGGTGCTATAATAAAAACTTCATCATCAACGTATATACATATTAATCGGAATCAATTATTTTACAATGATCAATAATCGCTTAATTTTCATAAAATATCGAATATTTTTACAAACAAGAAATAAAAACACGATTGCACATGATACGATTAATCACCACCTTATATTGATCTGAAACAATAATTTTGCATTGATCAATTATTATTATTCATAAAAAATCGAATATTTTGACCAAAAAAAAAGGATTCTACAATATTCTGGTTTTACACCATGTCACGTCATTTTGTGGTATTAAGTCAATGCACTATCAATCATTTTTAAGCGACACAGTTAAGCTGCTAATTGGCAGCTCATGTACTTTTTCTATAACGTTACATCGTTTCATGAATCTAATATTTTAGCTGTCAGAAGCCACCTATCATTTTAGCTTAATCTAGTAATTTGTTATACAGCTTGTTAATGTCACGACGGTCATTTTTAAAGATAATAACAGTGAAAAGTTGCACTTTATTCTATACTTTTTTCTCTTCTCCACGCAAAGCTCTGATTCCTTGCTCGAATAAGATTAATCTTTTCTGACAATTTTCCTTTATAAACCTTTCATAGTTATTATTCACAAAATATCGAATATGTATCGAAGAAAATAATAACGCTGAAAAGTTATATTTGAATCTGTAATTTTGAGAAGAAATATTACATTATGTGTTACAGTTATATAAGTAACTCCAGAAGGTATCCAAAATACTCAATAAAATACTGAAAGGTAAATTAACAAAAATACCGAACGCAAAGGAAATTTAAATTTGAAAGTTTCTTATCAAATGGAAAAATCATATGGTCAAACAATTCAAACGAATGAAAAAAATGTTACATTCCTGACTTGGTATAGATAACTCCTTTGATATATGCATTTGTATAACATTTCCTTGTCACCAAGTACTCGTCTATTTTATATCGTATAAATGTTATAAAATTGAGAATGGAAATGGGGAATGTGCCAAAGAGACAACATTCCGACCATTGAAAAAAACACAACAGCAGAAGGTCACCAACAGGTCTTCGTACATTTTTTTTAGATTTATATCTTTATCAAACTATGTTTGTAAGCGTTTATCATTCCCTTTTCTTCAATTGTTTAAATATGTCGTATTATACAAATGATATAGCACTCTTTTTTGTTCAAATCTACATTTAACTATCTTTTCCGAGCTTTTATAATGAGAGTTATCTGTCGACGTTAAAGGTTTAATGAGGAAAACATGGAAATTCTGAATAGCAACTTCCCTGGAACCATAAAGTAAATCATTTGGCAATTACGACACTAAACACTCGTTACTTTGCCGACATGTTGAAAATATCATAGTTTCTTCAGCGAAATAATTATTTTTTTTTTTCTTGTTTTCAGCATTACATCATTCTGATATAAGAAAAAAGTCAGATCACCGTACCATTTCCTTCAATTATTTATAAAGACACAATTCTATACTAGAATTACATACAACAAATTGTTTTTGTTTTATTGTCGGTTCAATTTTCCAATCAAATTTATGAAAACATGCAATATTAAAAGTTAAAAGGTACAACACGTTATTAAAGGAAAACACTATACATGTTAAACATAGCAAAATTGATAATGATTGCCATTCGAAAACATGACTATCAATTTGTAAGCAAGTAAAACTCAGGTGACAGATATTATTGAAGAAGCAAAAATATGAAAGCCGCTTTTATTAGTCACTTTTTAAAAAGTTAAATGGACTGTTTTAAAGTTACATAATGCCATCAAAAGTCAGTACAAATTTACAGTGTATTGCGATATGCTGCCGGTCAATTATGGACAGAAACTAGGGTAAAAAAATTGCCATGTATATAGGTATAAAAAAGTGTTCATAGAAAAAAAAATATGTAAGAAATTAAACTATAAGACGAATGACGTAAGGATGATCAACACATGTGTTCAGCATGCTAGGTTCATTCGTAGCGGTTTATTTTGGTAAAAGAAGCAAAATACAAAATTTTCGCATAAGGAAACACCACGATTTAAGATACCCATTTGTGACTTTCGTAACTACAATCCCGTTCCCTTTTCACGAATGTGACCTACCGAATTAGACTTTTTACCCTTATTTGTGACATTTTTACCTATTGTGTCTGTTTGTTTTGTTCACGCATCATTGTCAATATTATCAAATTTGATGCGATTGTCGTACAAGTGAGAGGTTTAGCGCTATAAAACTAGGTTCAATCCATCATTTTCTACATTTGAGAATGCCTGTACCAAGTCAGGAAAATAACAGTTGTTGTCCATTCGTTTGATGTGTTTTGTCATTTGATTTTGCCATTTGATTCGGGAACTTCCGATTGAATTTGCTTCGGAGTTCAGTATCTTTGTGATTTTACTTTTTGTTCGATTTGATAAAACCTTTCGACATTTTTAGTCTCAGGAGCTCGTCGGCTTGATATTATATTTATTTTGTAATATAGCTCTTCACATATACAAAATCTTAAACATCGCTGTTTACAAACGTTTCGTCTTCTGTATTTGTTTACGAATCTGATAAATGAATCAAATAACGCTTCAAGCACATCAAAAAAATTGTTCACAAAGTAGTAATTTCGACACATAATTAATGACCGACACACTAGAAGATAATTTAAAGATATTTAACATTGATCAAGGCAACATGTCAAAGATTGGTGAAGAAAGAAAAACATTCAAAAGTCACAGCACGATAGAGCGATACAAACGCCAGAAAAATACAAATATATCAATGGTTCTCTAAATACAATATCAATAAAAGTTAATACTGTTTACATTAGATAACAACATCTGCATGAAGACAAATCATTTCCGATAATCCCTTTTGTTGACGTCAAAACAGTTTTTGTACATCTTCACGTCAACAGCTATTACAATCAGAAACAAATATCCTACTATCGGAATTCCGTCAAGATATATTTCCTTTGTTTTTAAAATATAATGACAGAAACAATTATCATGGTTGAATTACAAAATCATTTCACATTCTAAAACCCTGCTGCTGATTAAACCAAATACAATCCGAAGTCATAATTTGTATTGAGATAATATTGCTATATTTGACAGAGATTATTTTATTAAAATTTTTATTCTTCGAATTTTTAAATATTTTTAAAGATGTAGTGGTATGGGTGTTTGCAGTGTTGGATAGTTTCTTAAAAACTTAAACTTAAAAACGTCAAAATGTTAAGCCTATGCATGTGATAAGTTTACGTATTGTCGTAAATATACTGTTCACAAAACTTTGAATCAATCTAAAAATTAAAGATTTTTAAACTCAGAAATAAACAACTTTAACCTTTCAGAATTGGTGGTTCGTCAATACAAAACGCGCATCTGATGTATGAAATTATGAGTCTGTTTCTTTGATGATAACTCTATAAATTAGAATCAATAAAAGCATTCTGATAAGAATGGTTCATAGACCAATTAATTTGGTTTCGATTAATACTATATATTACCCAAATTTATTAAGGTAATTACAAGAAAGATCAAAATTTGCATTCCTAATTCCTTTTTTTTTTAGAATCGGGAATGCTAATTATATAAATCTATCAATATGGGACGAAACAAACTCACATTTCGTCGGTTATTCAAGAGGGCCTTGGAAGAATGGTCGTCATCTACTTTTCTAATTTTTAGGCCAATTGTCTTAGTTTTTTGGCTATTTATCCTCTGTTCTTTATATTTAACACCTTACTATTATTCATATATGATGGTTTTTGTATCTATTCTGATAACCCAATGTACACCCCATCAATACAGTTTATGTTTTCTTATATATGTATCAGTACAATTTAGTACTGATAACCTATCGGTAGATAACTATAATTAACTTACGCCTGGCTAGTGATGCTGTGTTGACATGTATTGAATCAACGAGGGTCTAAACGGCGTTTCTTCAATTTTGTATTATTCACATTACACAAGCCAATGTTCTCTTAACATTATAGACTGTGCCCAGTATTTTCTATTCTTCTCATTAAGCAACCTATAATTCAGTATATGTTATTGTTTTGCCTTCTTTTCTGTATGGTTGTTTAATTCTTATCCCCATCGAGAGCCTCATTTGTGACATGAGAATAACATGGAAAAGAGCAGATGGTAGGCAAATAAAACATAACAATTTTGCACCTTACTAGAGAGAGGAATATTGATAGAAAAAACATTGACAGACCATAAACCATACTATCCTGAATCAATTCCTTTCAAGAGGCAATTATTTCGTTAATGGTTTATATCTTACTTAAGGCTCTATGTTCTATGTTCCATAGTGTATGCTACAATACAGAAATACTGAACAAATTAATATTTTATCATTGATATTCCACAGTTTTATCTGATCTTTTGCAAGAGATGTAGCATAATATATATGCGTGGTATTTCTCGGTCAAGCTTGAAAAGGAAATATTGATTAACTATTATTTTATAAGAAATGTACTACTCTCAATTTTGTTTGTTTACCAGTTAATATTTTTGTGTCCAGACATCTAGCGATGCATGCCGAATCTTGGTCAATTGATTGTAAAATTGAGAATGGAAATGGGGAATGTGTCAAAGAGACAGCTGGCCCCTAAACAAATATACTGTGTTGTTTTGTTGTGTTTTTTTTTTGTTATTTATAAACAAAAGTAAAATCTCAGAAATACTGAAATCAGAGGAAATTTCAAAAAAGGAAAGTCCCTTATCAAGTGACAAAATCAAAAGCTCAAATACACCAAGTCAAAAGCTCGATCACATCAAATGAATAGATAACAACTGCTCTATTCCAAAGAATATTCAGACAACTGAATAAACAAGAGACACGACTGCCGATTGTTAGGGAATTTTTTTATCAATACTTGATACTAATTCGACTTTAGTTTTCATCATTGATACCATACATGAAGTATCTGTACATGTTCTTTTCTTAAACAGCATTCTTTTATTTAAATATCATTTTTTTAGTTGTGTAACTACTCGATAGAGGAAGATGTGGTATGAGAGCCAATGAGACAACTCTCCCTCGCACTTATTAACGATAATTTGCAATAAATTTACTTTTGAAGGTAAACAATTTTAGTGATTGCTGATTTCGTATAATTGAACGATATCTTTTTTCAAAAGACACCAGACATTCCTACTGACAGATTATAGTATTTTAAAACAAGTTATTTGGACCACATATTTTAAGTTAATTCGACAAAAAAAATATAACAAAATTTCTTATAATTCAATTCTAAATTCAATTTTAAACCGTAGTAAACCATGAAAAAACGTTGATGACGTCACGGTCACTTGACAGAACTATGTCAATGAGCTGATAAACAAAACAACCTCTACTTGTATTTTTGTCCATCTGATGAGTTAAGCCTTTTTCAACTGATTTTTATAGTTCGTTCTTATGTTGTACTGTTATACCACTGTCCAAGGTTAGGGGAAAGGTTGGGATCCCGCTAACATGTTTAACCCCGCCACATTATTTATGTATGTGCCTGTCCCAAGTCAGGAGCCTGTATTTCAGTGGTTGCCGTTTGTTTATGTGTTACACATTTGGTTTTCGTTCATTTTTTTTTACATAAATAAGGCCGTTAGTTTTCTCGTTTGAATTGTTTTACATTGTCTTATCGGGGCCTATTATAGCTGGCTATGCGGTATGGGCTTTGCTCATTGTGTAAGGCCGTACGGTGACCTATAGTTGTTAATGTCTGTGTCATTTTGGTCTTTTGTGGATAGTTGTCTCATTGGCAATCATACCACATCTTCTTTTTTATAACGTCAGCTAATCAGAAGACACTTTATATACAAAATCAAATTATTACAAATTTTAAGAAAAAAATACATTCAATTATAAAAATATGATTTACGTCAAGTATGACTACTGTCCAACTCTTAAAAAAAGATGAATGACAACATGGAGCATCAACTTTTCAAGCTCAATGTATACAAAACACGACTACTAAAAGTTAAAAAAAAACATTTCCTCTAGAAAAGAAACAGTTATCAAGTGTTTTCTATACTATGTACAAAGGCTTCCAAGTTAGTCTGACGGGTCAAAATGCGCAATGTTGTCAGTTGAGTTTCTATATGAGAGTTTGACTGTCCCTGTATACGGATCTTTCGCCCTTCTTTTGTTTTCTTCAATTCCTCTTCCCATACCGTAAAATTGGATATCCACGATATCTCGTTTTTCACACAAAAAAAAAAGTTCTTTGAAAATTTTTTTTTTTGCATCCACTTAAAAACTCCATAGTTTTACACCTATATTTTAATGGTCCTATGCTCTTTCCATCAGCAAAAACTGTTGAGTTCATTTACTTGTTTGAAACTCGCCTTTTCAGAATCAAAAGACTATGCGTAATATCATTGTTCGTACACCAAAATGAAAATAACGTTACGTCATTGGTTGAATTTCCATCGGTTTGAACGTTTTTGACCCATTACAACGTTTTGATGTACACTTACGAAAATATTACCAAGAATGCATCAGATTCCGCAACATCGTATTGCAACATGTCTAGAGATTTGTTTGTTAACGCAATCTTTTTGAGTAAATCAATTCGAGGCTTATTAGGTATATTGACCGAGATGGTTTAGAATTTCTTATATACAAAAGCTATTCAACTCGTAAACACAAAGTACACGGAATCCATATCGAAAGATTACGTCTAGTATAAGCTGTTGTTTCGCTGTGTTGCGTCTGGATATAAAAATGTTTTTGTAACCTTATACGAACATTCTAAGGAATCCAGTTCATTAATTGAAAATAACAGTCATTTTGAACAAAGAAATGACGTTAGTATTTTACGATACGTCTCAAATATTTATTTACAAAGTCGGACAAATACGGTTAATTTCCTGTTTACGATTAAAGAAATTTATTGTGTTTGGTAGTATATGTGACTTCTAACAGTATTGCACTAAATTCAATAAGAAAAGAGCGACTATCGAAAATATTACCAAGAATGCATCAGATTCCGCAACATCGTATTGCAACATGTCTAGAGATTTGTTTGTTTACGCAATCTTTTTGAGTAAATCAATTCGAGGCTTATTAGGTATATTGACCGAGAAGGTTTAGAATTTCTATCATACAGTACACGGAATCCATATGGAAAGATACCGTCTAGTATAAACTGTTGTTTCGCTGTGTTGCGTCTGGATATAGAAATGTTTTTGTAACCTTATACGAACATTCTAAGGAATCTAGTTCATTAATTGAAAATAAAAGTCATTTTGAACAAAGAAATGACGTTAGTATTTTCCGATACGTCTTAAAGATTTATTTACAAAGTCGGATAAATACGGTTAACTTCCTGTTTACGTTTAAAGAAATTTGTTGTGTTTGGTAGTATATGTGACTTCTAACAGTATTGCACTAAATTCAATAAGAAAAGAGCGACAGAAGATACCAAAAAGTAAAATCACAAAAATACTGAACTCAGAGGAAAATCAATTCGGAAAGTCCATAATCACATGGCAAAATCAAATAACAAAACGCATCAAAAACGAATGGACAAGAGCTGTCATATTCCTGACTTGGTACAGGCATTTTCAAATGTAGAAAATGGTGGATTGAACCTGGTTTTATAGCTAGCTAAACCTCTCACTTGTATGACAGTCGTAAAAGGATATTCAAACTAGTAAGTCTAAGACAAACTAGCAAGTCCACGACAAACAATGACAAAAAACACAATATAGACAACTGTTAATTTAGCAACACAAACCAAACCAAATATATAAGCCTAAAGCATATTGACCAAATGCGCATTTGATGCAGAAAATATGGCACCAATAATGTTAATCAAATATGAACTTAACTTGTGTTAAAGTGCTCAAAGATCGATTTAACTTCATATTTCGGGAAACAAAAGTGTTGACAGTGAAATAAATCTGGACATCAAGATACAATAAGGTCAAATGAAGTAAGAATTTTAAGAGCATTGAATACCCAAAATGCAATAAACTTTTCGCCAAATGCAGCCAAATTAATCTATTTTTGATATGTTAAATATTCTAATGAAAGATTATTTTGGCGTAATGTTTCAAATTTCTTGTCTTTGCATTATATATCTGTTTTATTATATTTTATTTTAGTGTGAAGAAAGGGGTATGGAACTATTGAAATCTCTGTTACGAACAGGTTTCTCTTTGAATTAATTAACAAATTAAGATTCTAACTTCCACATCCAAAGTTGACATAAGATCATCTTGGCAAGTCTTTGTTGGTCTCTTTTAATATGTCATAATGCTCCTAAAGTATAAACGTTTTTTACACCCTTGGATTTCATTTTTTGACAATTTGAGTGCTCCTGTTGGAAATTAGTTTAAATAAGAAACTAAAATTGAGAATGGAAATGGGGAATGTGTCAAAGAGACAACAACCCGACCAAATAAAAAACAACAGCAGAGGGTCACCAACAGGTCTTCAATGTAGCGAGAAATTCCCGCACCCGGAGGCGTCCTTCAGTTGGCCCCTAAACAAATATATACTAGTCCAGTGATAATGAACGCCATACTAATTTCCAAATTGTACACAAGAAACTAAAATTAAAATAATACAAGACTAACAAAGGCTAGAGGCTCCTGACTTGGGACCGGCACAAAAATGCGGCGGGGTTAAACATGTTTGTGAGATCTCAACCCTCCCCCTATACCTCTAACCAATGTAGAAACTGAATGCATCAACATTATATATTAACTGTTATTTCGATTTGTTTATGTTGTTTGAAATCATTGTAGATTGCTAACTTAACTTTCTGTTGTCACATGCTTAAGGGATGATGAATAACAACTCAACAAGATAACTCATACAAATCAGCTTAACGTGCTAATCGTTAGTAAAAGGAAATCAAGTTTCTGAAAGATCAAATTAAGTGTTTGTTAAACCATAATTCCTGTAAATTTTTTTGTTTAAATGTCTCCCAATGTTTCTGTTTTTGACAACAGGTCAAAGAAAATATTTGATCGAAACTTTATAAAAATAAACGAGGAAAGTTTATTTTAGTCCAAGTGTTAGCTTCTCCCTTATTTATTTTTTTTAATTAAAAGTTAGGCTGTATAAAAAAGTGATATGTACAGTTTTGAAAAATATATTTATTTTTCAACACTTTATGATCAATAGATTTTCATGCACATAAAGATACATTTGATCGAATTCCAGTTCAATGGCAATAATTGTATAAACGGAAATTTTTCAGAGATTGCGTCCGATTGAGTTGCGATAAATCGTCAATCATGACGCACGACAAAGATTTGTACATTAGCGTGGAAAAAAACCATTTACTTTGTTTACAAAAGTGAATGAACAGATTGAAAAGCAAAGGAAATATTCAACTTTCAGCTTCAAAGATAGAAAGGAGATAATAATAAACCAAAAATAGTACAGTATTTATTTTCGACAAAGATTTATGCATTTTCTTGTATTTGTGTGTAATAAAGATTTATAGATTTACCTTTAAGAAATTATATTAACATACCTGATTTAACAAAAAACGAAGCAAGAGAATTAAAAGGAAATCATATTACCGTATGCATCAAAGGAAAGCAAATTTAACATTAAAGACAAAATAAAACTGATTCTAACTTCAAAACTTTTGCGTACATGTAGTCTTCAACTTGAAGTACATCTGTTATTATGTTTAATAAAGAATTATAGAAAACATACTAGTAAAATCACGAATCGACCAAATTAAAGAACAGTGAAAAGACAGAAGGAAATAAAATGCCTGTACCAAGTCAGGAATATGAATCGTCAAATGTGTTTGACCATTTGATTAAGGACTTTTCGTTTTAATTAACTTCGGAGTTAAGTATGTTTGAAATTTTCCTTTTTTTTTAAATTACTTTTAGGTTCAAAGAAAAGTAAGTCAATACAGATTAAGACAAACACACCGAATAATAGTAGCTCATAAGTACTTATTTGTGATAATGATATATACAATAACTTATTAGAAAATATAGTAAAACTACTGATAAGACAGAAACGAAATAACAGAATAAAAAGACAAACATATGTGTGATAAAGTTTTAAGAAAAAATAAAGTTATATTACTGATATCCAAAAGAATATAAAACGAATCCAAAATAATATAAAACGAATCCAAAATAATATAAAACGAAAAAGAACAAAAAAGCAAGGGAAATTATATATCAGCGTTAAAGAAAGGCTAATAGTTCAAAATGAAACAATGAAAACAATTAAAACGTCCAACCGAGATTTTGGGTATATCGAGGGTAATAATATGAAATGATGATGTACATTATAGTAAACTTACTGACTTAACAAAAAAAGATAGAAAAGAGTAAAAAGCAAAGAAAAATAGATTGCCTTATGCATCAAAGGAAAGCAGTTAGTTTAACCGTGAATAAAATGAGTGAACGAACAATAACTGTGCATCATAAAAAACTAAAAGCGATAATGATTTATACAATTAGTCATAAGAACATATAGTTAACAAAATAGATGGCAAATAAATAGAAGAAGGAATGATACTCCAAAAATATATAGTGATAAGTAATTATGTGCGATAAAGGTGTTATAAAAATATAGTAATATAACTAATTTACAAAACAATTAAATAGAGAAACGTTTTAAAAAGCATAGAAAATATTTTCATATACTTTCTGTGTTAAAGAATAGCAAACAAACATATAGAAAAAAGTAAAACAAAAAACAAAAGCAAAATAATCGTTTGAGCTTTTTTTTAGTTATAATGTTTGAAAATGATTTTAACATACACAATGCACTTTTATAAATATAGTCAAACCAAGGTTTTCCACCAAAAAAAAGGAACAAAAGAACAAAAAAAGGGAAATAATATATAGTTTCTTTCAGCTTCAAAGGAATGTTACAGTATAATAAGTAGTGCACCAGTGGCGCCCGATTAAGCTTTGCTCATGTCATCAGTTGTTACGTGTGATAAAGATTTACACATTCACATTCACGAAAATATACTAAATCACTTATGTAACAAACATGAAGAAACAGAACAAAAGTAAAGCAAATCAACAAATAACGACCCACAGTATACATGATTTGAATACAAAACGTGATTTTATTTCTATGTTTGTCGTTTATTTTTTTTAGCATGTACGCTTTCGAGATTAACTTGTAAATAGATATAGGAAGATGTGGTGTGAGTGCCAATGAGACAACTCTCCATCCAAATAACAATTTAAAAAAAAATCATTATAGGTCAATGTATGGCCTTCAACACGGAGCCTTAGCTCTCACCGAACAACAAGCTATTACGGGCCCCAAAATTACTAGTGTAAAACCTTTCAAACGGGAAAACCAACGGTCTAATCTATATAAAAAAAAACGAGAAACGAGAAACACGTATAAATTACATAGGCAAACGACAACTACTGTACATTAGATTCCTGACTTAGGACAGGTGCAAACATTTGCAGCGGGATTAAACGTTTTAATGGTACGAAACCTTCTCCCTTTTTCTGAAACAATAGCATAACATCACAACATAGAAAACACACGATAAAATATCAATTGGCAGGCCTAACTCAATCAAATGCTCTTTTATTTTCGACTGATGAGTTTGAATGTCCCACTTTTGTTTGAATGTCCCACTTGTGTTTGAATGTCCCACTTGTGTTTGAATGTCCCACTTGTGTTTGAATGTTGTATGCATAATCAAACTTCTATATGTGTAAAAAATTCTTATGTGTCGATTCTGAACTATAAATATTAATAAAGGCTTGGAGCAATGTAACTGTGAAGTCAATATATTTGAAATTCACTTTTCATTAGCTGGTTTGTGTGGGTATTTCAAAATAAAATGCATGTCAAATATAAAAGCGTATTTCTGCAATATGTTTTTTGTTATCATTTATTTAACAGAGATTTATACGTAAAAAGTAAAATCATAAAAACACTGAACTCCTAGGCAAATTCAAAACGGAAAGTCTCTTATCGAATGGCAAAATCAAATGATAAAATACATCAAACGAATGGAAAACGGCTGTCATATTGAACACTTGAACACTTTGATATATAAAAAAAGAAAATATGATATGATTGCAAATGAGACAACCCTAGTCTTAATTTAACAAATAAAGATAGTCGGTCATATAAATTCATTACATAGTTTGCTAGTGACCTGATATGATATATACAGGTCAGTAAATTCGCTCTCATCCAACATGGAATTTACTGACCCCGTATACATCGTATTAGGTCACCAACTCACTATATAACTAATAATTTCTGTTTAATTATACTACAACTAATCGATCTAAAATCACGATTGCATTCTTACAATTTCCGAGGCTTGTAACATCTTATGTATATTAGTCGGAAACAATTATTTGACAATGATCAATAATCAGTTATTATTCAAAATAATGATCAATAACCAGTTATTATTAATACAATATGGAATATTTTGACAAAATTTCTACAATGTTCTGGTATTTCACCATGTCACGTCATTTTGTGGTATTAAGTCAGTGCACTATCAACGTATATTTATCGGAAACAATTATTTTACAATGATTACTTGTAATTCATAAAATATCGAATATTTGGACAAAAAAACCAAACTGATTGCTCTCTTAGAATTTCCGTACAATGTTATATCTTATGATGCTATAAAACTCTATAATCAATGTATATTAACCGGAAATAATTACCAATAATCAGTTATAATTCATAAAATATTAAATATTTTGACCAAAAAAATTAAAACTTCCACAATTTTATGGTGTTACAACATCTTATGATCAATGATGATGCTATAATACAACGCTTTCATCAACATATTATATTATATTAATCGGAAAAAATATTTTACAATGATCAATAAGCACTTATTATTCATAAAATATCGAATATTTTGACTAAAAAAACCAACGATTGCAATCTTAGTATTTTCGCACATTGTTAGATCTTAATATGCTATAAAACTCTATCAGCAACATATATTAATCGAAATCAATTATTTTACAATGATCAATAGTTACTCATTATTAATAAAATATCGAATATTTTGAAGAAAAAAACCCCCGATCGCACTCTTAAATTTTCCGTACATTGTTAGATATTATGATGATATAAAGGTCTATAATCAATGTATGTTAATAGGAAACAATAAATCAGTTATTATTCAAAAAAATATCGAATGTTTTGACAAAAAAGAAAAAAAACACGATTGTACTCTTAGAATTTACGTATATTGTAAAATGTTATTATACTGTAAAGGGTTATCTTCACCTTATAGAAATCGGAATCAAATATTTTGTAATAATCAATTATTATTATTCATAAAAAATCGAATATTTTGACAAAAAGGGTTCTACAATTTTATGGTGTAACATCACGGCACGTAATTTGATGGTATTAAGTCAATGCACTATCAATCATTTTTAACTGACACAGTTAAGCTGCTAATTGACAGATGATGTACTTTTTCTATAGCGTTACGTCGCTTAATGAATTTAATATTTTAGCTGTAAGAGGCCGCCTATCATATAAGCTTAATCTAGTAATTTGTTATACAGGTTGTTAATGTCATCATCGACATTTTTGTAAGATAATAACTGTGAAAAGTTGCATTTAAATCTGTACTTTTAAGAAGAAATATTTTATTACTTGTTACAGTTCTTAAAGTATCTTCAAAGGTATCAAAAATACTCAATAAAATATTGAAAGGTGAAAAAACAAAAATTCCGAACGCAAAAGAAATTTAAATCTGATTTTAGTTATCAAAGGTACCAGGATTATAATTTAGTACGCCAGACGGGCGTTTCGTCTACATACGAATCATCAGTGACGTTCATATCAAAATATTATAAACCCAAAACAAGTGCCTTATCAGATGAAAAATCAAATGGAAAAATCAAATGGTCAAACACTTCAAACGAATGAAAAAATGTAATTTTACTGACTTGGTATAGGTAACTCCTTTGATATATGCGTTTGTATAACATTTCCTTGTTACCAAGTATTCGACTATTTTATATCGTATAAATGTTACGGTACAGTTGTTTAGGTTTAACTCTATATCAAACTATGTAAGCAAGCGTTTAACATTCCTTTGTCTTCAACTATTTAAATATGTTGTATTATACAAATGATATAGTACTCTTTTTTGTTTAAATCTACATTTAACTATTTTGTCCGAGCTGTCGACGGGGAAAGTTTAATGAGGAAAACATGGAAATTCTAAATAGCGACTTCCCTGGAACCATAACGTATATCATTTGTCAATTACAACACAAAATACTCGTTACTTTGGCGACATGTTGAAAATATCAAAGTTCTTCAGCGAATTATTTGTATGTATTTTTTCCCGTTTTTAGGATTACATCATTCTGATGGGGAAAAAAAGTCAGATCTCAATTTCCTTCAATTATTCATAAAGACGCAATTTTCTTACTAGTATTACATAAAACATTTAGTCAAATGTTTTTTTTCGATTGTCGGTTCAGTTTGCTAATCAATGTTATGAAAACATGGAATATTAAAAGTTAAAAGGTACAAAACGTTATTAAAGGTAAACATTATACATGTTTAACATAGCAAACTTTTTAATGATTCCCATTTGAAAACATGACTGTCAATTTTTAAGGAAGTAAAACTCAGGTGACAGATATTATTGAAGAAGCAAAAATATGAAAGCCGGTTTTTATCAGTCACTTCTTTAAAAAGGTACATGGACTACTTTAAAATTACTAATTGCCTTAAAACTTAGTAAAGATCTGCTTGTAATGCAATACGATGCCGGTGAGTTATGGACAGAAAGTACAACTAGGGTAGAAAATTACCATGTCTAAAGGTACAAAAAGTGCTCCTAGAAAAAAAAAATATATAAGAAAATAAACTATAAGACGAATGACGTAAAGATGATTGACACCTGTGTTCAACTCGCTTGATGTAAGGATGATTGACACCTGTGTTGAGCACGCTTGACGTAAGGATGATTGACACATGTGTTCAGCACGCTTGACGTAAGGATGATTGACACCTGTTTTCAGAACACTTGGCATAAGGATGATTGACACCTGTGTTCAGCACGCTTGACGAAAGGATGTTTGACACTTGTGTTCAGCATGCTTGGCGTAAGGATGATTGACACCTGTGTTCAGCACGTTTGACGGAAGAATGATTGACACCTGTGTTCAGCACGCTTGACGTAAGGATGATTGACACCTGTGTTAAGCACGCTTGACGTAAGGATGATTGACACCTGTGTTCAGCATGCTTGGCGTAAGGATGATTGACACCTGTGTTCAGCACGCTTGACGTAAGAATGATTGACACCTGTGTTCAACATGCTTGACGTAAGGATGATTAACACCTGTGTTCAGCACGCTTGACGTAAGGATGATTGACACCTGTGTTCATCACGCTTGGCGTAAGGATGATTGACACGCTAAGTTAATTAATAGTGGTTTAATTTGGTACAAGATAAACACCGATCTTTTGCAACAAAGCCGGTAATCTAAGTCAAGTCTGATCGTAGTCAAAATCACCTTCGCTAGAGCAAGGTCTGAATTAGATTATTGATTTTCGCATAAGGAAACCCCCCTGATTTAAGATAACCATATGTGACTTTTCTGTTTTGACCAAACCTTTCCGCATTTTTGGTCCTAGAAGCTCTTCGGCTTGATAGTATTTTTTTTGTGATATAGCTCTTACACATTCAAAAACTTAAACATCACTGATTTACAAACGTTTTGTCTTTTGTATTTCATTACGAATCTGACAAATGAATCAAACAACGCTTCGAGCACATATAATCATATTATCAAAAAACGTGTTAATTTCGACATATCATAAATGATCAACTAAATAGAAGTTTTAAAAAGATATTCAAGACAATATGTGTGAGATTTCCATAGAGAGAAAAACATTCACAAGTCACGACACGACACATGTCCAGAAAGAAATACAAATATACCGATGATTCACTAATTTTAATACAAATAAAACATAAAATTATTCACCGTCACGTGCGCATGAAGACAAATTCGAATCATTTCCGGTAAATGTATTTGTTGACGTCAAAACATTTTTCAAGACGTACAAATAATTGCATATCTTCACGTAATTGACTTTTACAATGAGAAACATACATCTTACTATCGGAATTCCGTCAAGATATATTTCCTTTGTTTTTGAAATATAATGACAGAAAAATTTATCCTGCTGAATTACAAAATCATTTCACTGATAACAATTAATATGCAACAATCTTTTTAGATCATATTGCTTATTCTTACCGGGATTGTGGCGAGTTTTTAAAAAAGTTTTTTTTTCGATTTTATTTTATCTTTTTTAAAGAGGGAGTGGAAGGGGAAGTTTACAGTGTTAACTCATTATTAGAAAACTTCCAATTGTTTCAATTGTATTAAAGCATGTGGAGACAATCTTTTGGGATTTAATTTTCTGTTTTTTTTTAGTATTCTATTTACTTAATGTGTAGAACTTGTTTCTTTGTTTGACGTTCTCTATTTTAATTTCATTTTAATTGGCCTTTTTTGCAATTTTCGGTACTATGCAACATTAAGACGACACGCACATGACTATGATGAGTTGATGTTTGGTCATTTTATTAACACAGGAATATACCTCTTTAACTATACTAAACCTTTCAGATTTAGTGGTTAGTCAATTTTGTTTAAATCGTATTTTTTGACTTTTTGAATTAGTTTTTTTTAGTTTTTTATTCGTGCTTCTCAATATGCTTTGTAAACGAAACGCGCACCTGTTGTATGAAATTATGAGCCTGTTTCTTTGATGAGAACTCAAATTAGAATCAATAATAGTATTCGGATAAGAATGGCTCATAGACAAATTAATTTGGTTTCGACTAATACTATATATACAACCCAAGTTAATCTAAGTAATGACAAGAAAGATCACAAATTGCATTCCTAATTCCTTTTTTAGAATCGGGAATATTACTAATTATATAAATCTTTTAGTATGGGACGAAACAAACAGATTTCGTCGGCTGTCCCAGAGGGTCTTGAAGAATGGTCATCATCTACTAGCACTTTTTTTTTAATTTTGAGGACAATTGTCTTAGTTTTTGTTGGTCCGATATCCTCTTTTCTTTAAATTTTACCACCTCATTAGTATTTATATGTGATGGTTTTTGTATCTATTCTGATAACCCAATTCACACCGCCATTTATATAGATTATGTTTTCTTATATTTTTATCAGAAGAGTTTATTACTGTTAACTTATCGGTAAATAAGATATAATTAACATGTGTCTAAATAATGATGCTGTGTTGACACTATTTGAATTGAATGGGGTCTTGATGGGGGTTCTTCAATTTTATAAAAGTGAGAGGTTTAGTTAGCTATAAAACCAGGTTCAACCCACCGTTTTCTACATCAGAAAATGCCTGTTCCAAGTCAGGAATATGAGAGTTGTTATTCATTTGTTTGCTGTGAGCTTTTGATTTTGCCATTTGATTAGGGACTTTTCGTTTAAATTTTCCTCGGAGTTCAGTATTGTTGTTATTTTTTTTTGTATTATTGAATCATGCAAGCAATTTGTCTATATACAGTACAAAATGATGTTAGTGTTTTGAACCCTTATATTAACATCCTATAATTATCTATTCTTTACTGTTTTACCTACTTTTATCTAGCTGTTCTTTCTAAAGATATATATTCTGCACATTTGTCCGTTTTTCTCGATTCTATAAACAACATATGGAACCTCGTTTGTGACATAACCTGAAAATGAGCAGATGGTATGCCAATAAATTATAACAATGTGCACCTTACCAGAGAGAGGAATATTAATAGAACAAACATTGACAGACCATAAACCATACAATCCTGTATCAATTTCTTTCAAGAGGCAATTATAACGTAAATGGTTTATATCTTACTTAAGGCGCAATGTTCTGTGTTCCTTAGTTTATGCTACAGTACAGAAATACTGAAAAAATTATTATTTTATCATTGATATTCCACAGCTTTATCTGATCATTTGCCAAAGTTGAAGCATAATATATATGCATTGTATTTATCGGTCAAGCTTGAAAAGGAATATTGATAAAATTTTATTTAATAAGAAATGTACTACTCTTAATTATTTTGATTACTAGTTAGTATTTTTGTGTCCAGACATCTACCGATGCATACCGAATCTTGGTCTACTGGGTAATATGCGCATTTGGTTCACCATAGGCGGCAATTGTAACGTTTTCTTCTGTAGCTCAGTCGGTATCGTAAACTTGGATATGTATGATGGCTCGTTTCGATGCTGCGACATTTTAACATAATTATGTTGTTTAGTTTTCGTGGTACGAAGTGTAATTCATTTTCCCGTAAATTAGCATACCCCAGGAATCCTTTGGTGATGCGGCTCTTTATGGGAAAAAAATCCCATTATTCACATAATAAGTTCTTGAATAATTTGAATACATTTAATATTTCTACAGTTTTGAAACATTTACTGTATAGTCCTCTACTTTCCAAATCAACACAAATGGTTAAGCTTAGTCACTTGTAAAAATTAGAAACATGTCCAATATCACTACACAGAGATTTGTCGTTTACACAATTGTTCCTCAATTTGAGGCGCATTAGGGATATTGACCCAACTGATTGTGGTTTTGTTTTTTAATAAGACACTGAACATTCATATTTATGGCAGATGCTAGCATTTCATTACTAGTATTTTGATTATTATTTACTTTAAAAAATTCTTTTCGAAGGGAAAAGAAAAACAGAATAGTTTATTACAAATTGTGAGAGAAAAAAAAATGAATACAATTATCCAAATTAGATTTGCAGCAGCACAAACACGTCATGAATAATAAGATACGGATGACCACTGTCCCTCTTAAAAAAGTCTGAATTACAGCATGCAGCATAAACATTTTCAGCTTTTTTATACTAAAATGTTTTTTTTTAATAAAGTTAAAAAACAAAATATGATTCCGCTAAAATGAAAATGTTATCATGTTTTTTTTTACTATGTACAAAGGCTTCAAAGTGAGTCGAAGTCAGATTGGTGAAAATTCGCAATTTGTTTTCCCCAACTCCCCTTCCCATACATGTACCGTTAAATTTGATATCAACGATGTCTCGCTTTTCACACTATAAATATATATACATATATATAAAAAGATGATGTATTATGATTGCCTTTGATACATTTATCTACAACAGACCTAATGACACAGAAATTAAAAAAAGTTGGTCACCGTACGGCCTTCAACAATGAGCAAAACCCATTCAGCATAGTTAGCTATAAAAGGCCCGAAATATCAAATGTATAACAATTCAATCCTGAAAAGTAACGGCCTAATTTATGTACAAAAAATAAACAAAAATCAAATAATTATGTGACATATCAACAAACGACAGCCACTGAATTACATGCTGAAGTTCTTTTAAATTAATTTCTTTAAATACATTTAAAAACTTTAGATTTGTTTTTAACTCACTCCCTTTGACTTAATTAATTTGAGGTTTTTATAAGTATTGACCGAGATGGTTTAGTTTTTTTTACATACGAGTACTGTTAAACTCGACAACAAAAATGTCCAAAGATTTCAATTAAAAGTACACGGAGTCACTATTGAGATATACAGTCTAGATGAATTGTTGAGTCGTTGTGTTGCGTCTGGATATTATTGTTTTTGTAACATTATATGAACATTTTATGAAATCTAGTAAAACAAATTAATTTGGTTTCGATCAATATTATATACAACCCAAGTTAATTTAAGTAATGAAAAGTAAGATCACACATTCCATTCCTGATTCTTTTTTTAAAACCAGGAATATTACTAATTATATAAATCTTTCAGTATGGGACTAAACAAACAGATTTCTTCGGCTGTTCAAGAGGGTCTTAAAAAATGGTCATCATATACTAGTACTTCTTTAATTTTAAGGACAATTGTCTTAGTTTTTGTTGGTCCGTTATCCTCTTCTTTATATTTTACCATCTCATTATTATTTATATGTGATGGTTTTTGTATCTATTCTGATAACCCAATTCACACCGCCATTTATATAGATTATGTTTTTTCATATTTTTACCAGAAGAGTTTATTACTGTTAACTTATCGGTAAATAAGATATAATTAACATGTGTCTAAATAATGATGCTGTGTTGACACTATTTGAATTGAATGGAGTCTTGATAGGGTTTTTTTAATTTCATACAAGTGAGAGGTTTAGATAGCTATAAAACCAGGTTCCACCTACCGTGTTCTACATCAGAAAATGCCTGATCCAAGTCAGGAATATGAGAGTTGTTATTCATTTGTTTGCTGTGAGCTTTTGATTTTGCCATTTGATTCGGGACTTTTCGTTTAAATTTTCCTCGGAGTTCAGTATTGTTGTGATTTTACTTTTTTTGGGGTATTATTGAATCATGCAAGCAATTTGTCTATATACAGTACAAACTGTTGTTAGTGTTTTGAACCCTTATATTAACACCCTATAATCATATATTCTTAACTGTTTTTACCTACTTTTATCTAGCTGTTCTTTCTAAAGATATATATTTTGCACATTTGTCCGTTTTTCTCTATTCTATAAACAACATATGGAACCTCGTTTGTGACATGAAAATAACCTGGAATTGAGCAGATGGTATGCCAATAAATTATAACAATGTGCACCTTACCAGAGAGAGGAATATTAATAGAACAAACATTGACAGACCATAAACCATACAATCCTGTATCAATTTCTTTCAAGAGGCAATTATAACGTAAATGGTTTATATCTTACTTAAGGCGCAATGTTCTGTGTTCCATAGTTTATGCTACAGTACAGAAATACTGAACAAATTATTATTTTATCATTGATATTCCACAGCTTTATCTGATCATTTGCCAAAGTTGAAGCATAATATATATGCATGGTATTTATCGGTCAAGCTTGAAAAGGAATATTGATAAAATTTTATTTAATAAGAAATGTACTACTCTTAATTATTTTGATTACTAGTTAGTATTTTTGTGTCCAGACATCTACCGATGCATACCGAATCTTGGTCTACTGGGTAATATGCGCATTTGGTTCACCATAGGCGGCAATTGTAACGTTTTCTTCTGTAGCTCAGTCGGTATCGTAAACTTGGATATGTATGATGGCTCGTTTCGATGCTGCGACATTTTAACATAATTATGTTGTTTAGTTTTCGTGGTACGAAGTGTAATTCATTTTCCCGTAAATTAGCATACCCCAGGAATCCTTTGGTGATGCGGCTCTTTATGGGAAAAAAATCCCATTATTCACATAATAAGTTCTTGAATAATTTGAATACATTTAATATTTCTACAGTTTTGAAACATTTACTGTATAGTCCTCTACTTTCCAAATCAACACAAATGGTTAAGCTTAGTCACTTGTAAAAATTAGAAACATGTCCAATATCACTACACAGAGATTTGTCGTTTACACAATTGTTCCTCAATTTGAGGCGCATTAGGGATATTGACCCAACTGATTGTGGTTTTGTTTTTTAATAAGACACTGAACATTCATATTTATGGCAGATGCTAGCATTTCATTACTAGTATTTTGATTATTATTTACTTTAAAAAATTCTTTTCGAAGGGAAAAGAAAAACAGAATAGTTTATTACAAATTGTGAGAGAAAAAAAAATGAATACAATTATCCAAATTAGATTTGCAGCAGCACAAACACGTCATGAATAATAAGATACGGATGACCACTGTCCCTCTTAAAAAAGTCTGAATTACAGCATGCAGCATAAACATTTTCAGCTTTTTTATACTAAATGTTTTTTTTTAATAAAGTTAAAAAACAAAATATGATTCCGCTAAAATGAAAATGTTATCATGTTTTTTTTACTATGTACAAAGGCTTCAAAGTGAGTCGAAGTCAGATTGGTGAAAATTCGCAATTTGTTTTCCCCAACTCCCCTTCCCATACATGTACCGTTAAATTTGATATCAACGATGTCTCGCTTTTCACACTATAAATATATATACATATATATAAAAAGATGATGTATTATGATTGCCTTTGATACATTTATCTACAACAGACCTAATGACACAGAAATTAAAAAAAGTTGGTCACCGTACGGCCTTCAACAATGAGCAAAACCCATTCAGCATAGTTAGCTATAAAAGGCCCGAAATATCAAATGTATAACAATTCAATCCTGAAAAGTAACGGCCTAATTTATGTACAAAAAATAAACAAAAATCAAATAATTATGTGACATATCAACAAACGACAGCCACTGAATTACATGCTGAAGTTCTTTTAAATTAATTTCTTTAAATACATTTAAAAACTTTAGATTTGTTTTTAACTCACTCCCTTTGACTTAATTAATTTGAGGTTTTTATAAGTATTGACCGAGATGGTTTAGATTTTTTTACATACGAGTACTGTTAAACTCGACAACAAAAATGTCCAAAGATTTCAATTAAAAGTACACGGAGTCACTATTGAGATATACAGTCTAGATGAATTGTTGAGTCGTTGTGTTGCGTCTGGATATATTATTGTTTTTGTAACATTATATGAACATTTTATGAAATCTAGTAAAACAAATTAATTTGGTTTCGATCAATATTATATACAACCCAAGTTAATTTAAGTAATGAAAAGTAAGATCACACATTCCATTCCTGATTCTTTTTTTAAAACCAGGAATATTACTAATTATATAAATCTTTCAGTATGGGACTAAACAAACAGATTTCTTCGGCTGTTCAAGAGGGTCTTAAAAAATGGTCATCATATACTAGTACTTCTTTAATTTTAAGGACAATTGTCTTAGTTTTTGTTGGTCCGTTATCCTCTTCTTTATATTTTACCATCTCATTATTATTTATATGTGATGGTTTTTGTATCTATTCTGATAACCCAATTCACACCGCCATTTATATAGATTATGTTTTTTCATATTTTTACCAGAAGAGTTTATTACTGTTAACTTATCGGTAAATAAGATATAATTAACATGTGTCTAAATAATGATGCTGTGTTGACACTATTTGAATTGAATGGAGTCTTGATAGGGTTTTTTTAATTTCATACAAGTGAGAGGTTTAGATAGCTATAAAACCAGGTTCCACCTACCGTGTTCTACATCAGAAAATGCCTGATCCAAGTCAGGAATATGAGAGTTGTTATTCATTTGTTTGCTGTGAGCTTTTGATTTTGCCATTTGATTCGGGACTTTTCGTTTAAATTTTCCTCGGAGTTCAGTATTGTTGTGATTTTACTTTTTTTGGGGTATTATTGAATCATGCAAGCAATTTGTCTATATACAGTACAAACTGTTGTTAGTGTTTTGAACCCTTATATTAACACCCTATAATCATATATTCTTAACTGTTTTTACCTACTTTTATCTAGCTGTTCTTTCTAAAGATATATATTTTGCACATTTGTCCGTTTTTCTCTATTCTATAAACAACATATGGAACCTCGTTTGTGACATGAAAATAACCTGGAATTGAGCAGATGGTATGCCAATAAATTATAACAATGTGCACCTTACCAGAGAGAGGAATATTAATAGAACAAACATTGACAGACCATAAACCATACAATCCTGTATCAATTTCTTTCAAGAGGCAATTATAACGTAAATTGTTTATATCTTACTTAAGGCGCACCGTTCTGTGTTCCATAGTTTATGCTACAATACAGAAATACTGAACAAATTAATATTTTATCATTAATATTCCACAGATTTATCTGATCATTTGCCAAAGTTGAAGCATAATATATATGCATGGTATTTATCGGTCAAGCTTGAAATGAAATATTGATTAACTATTTTTTTTCTAAGAAATGTCCTACTAATAACTATTTTGCATACCAGTTAGTACTTTGTGTCCAGACATCTACCGATGCATACCGAATCTTGGTCTACTGGGTAATATGCGCAATTGGTTCACCATAGGCGGTAATTGTTACGTTTTATTCTGTAGCTCAGTCCGTATCGTAAACTTGGATATGTATGATGGCTCGTTTCGAAGCTGCGACATTTTAACATAATTATGTGGTTAAGTATTCGTGGTACGAAGTGTAATTCATTTTCCCGTAAATTAGCATTTTAACACTAGTATTTTGATTCTTATTTACCTTAAAAAATTCTTTTCGAAGGGAAAAGAAAAACAGAATAGTTTATTACAAATTGTGAGAGAAAAAAAAATGAATACAATTATCCAAATTAGATTTGCAGCAGCACAAACACGTCATGAATAATAAGATACGGATGACCACTGTCCCTTCTTAAAAAAGTCTGAATTACAGCATGCAGCATAAACATTTTCAGCTTTTTTATACTAAAATGGTTTTTTTTTAATAAAGTTAAAAAACAAAATATGATTCCGCTAAAATGAAAATGTTATCATGTTTTTTTTACTATGTACAAAGGCTTCAAAGTGAGTCGAAGTCAGATTGGTGAAAATTCGCAATTTGTTTTCCCCAATTCCCCTTCCCATACATGTACCGTTAAATTTGATATCTACGATGTCTCGCTTTTCACACTATAAATATATATACATACATATATATAAAAAGATGATGTATTATGATTGCCTTTGATACATTTATCTACAACAGACCTAATGAAACAGAAATTAAAAAATATAGGTCACCGTACGGCCTTTAACAATGAGCAAAGTTCATTCGGCATAGTCAGCTATAAAAGGCCCCGAAATATCAAATGTATAACAAACCTGAAAAGTAACGGCCTAATTTATGTACAAAAAATGAACAAAAATCAAATAATTATGTAACATATCAACAAACGACAACCACTAAATTACAGGCTCAAGTTCTTTTAAATTTAGTTCTTTAAATACATTTAAAAACTTCGTAGTTTTTACACCTACATTTTATGGTTCTCTGCTCTCTACATGAGCAAACCTTGTTCAGCTCATTCACTTGTTTAAAATTGAAAAATGTCAAGAGATTTGTTTTTAACGCACTCCCTTTGACTTAATTATTTTGAGGTTATTATAAATTTATAAATATTGACAGAGATAGTTTAGATTTTTTTTTACATACGAGTACTGTTAAACTCGACAACAAAAATGTCAAATAATTTCAAGTTAAAGTACACGGAGTCACTATGGAGATATACAGTCTAGTATAAATTGTTGTGTCGTTGTGTTGCGTCTGGATATAGAATTGTTTGTTTTTGTAACATTATATGAACATTTTATGAAATCTAGCTCATTAATCATGTTAATTGAAAATAACTGTCATTTTGAACAAATAAGTTCATCATAAATTTATCAATGGTCGTTTATCAGTCAGATGACGTAAGAACTAATTTAGCGTAGTGTTATCAGATATTTTGCAAACATTTATTGTCAAAATCGGACAATACGGTTAACTTCCTGTTTACGTATAATTTTTTTTATAGTGTTTTATATTATATGTGACTTTTAACGCTGTGCAAAAGGTTAAACAAAAATGTAGTGATATTGGAAAAAAGAGGCAATATATACCGGAGTGCTATTCAAATTCATAAATCAAAGAAAACTGGCAATGTCATGGCAAAAAATGACACAAATACAATAACAATCAAAACAAAGGAGTAAACAAAGACTCATTAAACCAAAAGACATTTACATCAACAGTTATAAATAAGAATCAACACGAAATCCACTAAACACCGGGAGTGAAATCAGGTGCTCCGGAAGGGTAAGCATTTCCTGCACCGTATACGGCACCCTTCATGTTATTTCTTTGTTCAGTGCGGTAATGATGGAAGGTTATTATGACTGAGGAAGAATATCAGATATGATTTCTGACACACTTTTGTCATAATGGCCAATCAGCTCATGATGGCGACCGTTGAGTGATGACCTCAATTTTATTGATTCATAGCCCTGTCTTAGCAACTTTTGAGAAAGTATTATTCCTCGTTCAACAAAATCAACGTACTTTGAGCTAGCTCTTGAGTAACGTATCAATTGAGACACATATACTCTATATGCTGGTGCCGCTGGGATGTTGCTACACAGAAATGGAAAGTTGACTATAGGAAAATTAAAATCATCGCGTTTGTCATAAATTATAGTATCCAACCTACCATTAGTAGTCATTTCGAGAAAAAGGTCTAAATATGATGCAGATTTATCTGTGTCGGAAGTATCTTTATTATTTCATGTTCACTTGAATATATTAAATGTAGGTGATCACTGAATCTATTATTATTAAGAGATATTACATCATCAATATACCGAAAGGTGAAATTAAAAGACTGGGCTAATTTTTTTTCTCCTTTCTGTACAAGCCCTTAGATAAATTCTGCTTCATATGAATACAAAAACACACACATATAGACAACTGTTAACTGAGCAACATTAACAAACTATAAACGGAAGTAACCTCAGTTGCCCTGGAATGGTATGCAGACCATGTTTGTCATGTGACACTGGTTGTAATACTCCTATAAAACAATGATCAATAGTCTTCAAGCACAACAGATGTAATACTGGAAATCTTTTTAAATTTAGGACATTTAATAACCTCCCTCATTTAAATATAAAAAGAACAACTATAGGTCACCGTAGCCTTCAACAATGAGCAAAGCCAAACTGCATAGTCAGCTCTGATATTTTGTCCTGCTTTGTTGTATGTTTAAACAAAGGAAAACAAAGTTGTTAAACAGTGAAATTAAGCTATAACCAGATGATTCAAATAAAGGTCAATCAAAACGAAGTGAAAGAGCACTGAGGATTTAAAATTCAGAATTGTTTTGTGTTAAGCTTTTGATTTTGCCATTTGATACGGGACTTTCCGTTTGAATTTCCTCGGCGTTCAGTATATTTATAATTTTACTTTTCTTCAATACCGCTAAAGTTATCTATTCTGGGTTTCAAAATCCTCCGTATTATATCCAACAACTATAAGTTTTGTAAACATTTTATTCATTAATATGACCATGTCAATAATATTTCATGTCAATACAGAATTTCTGACTGCATGGTTTTAACATAAGAGTTTAAGAGTTACTGATAGACGTTAATTTTAATAAACACTTTGACGCTTCAAATATATTTTAAGGTGTAATACACCAAATCATGGTATGTCACATCCGGTTGTTTACGAAAGTAGGTCGAAAAAATATTCCCTTGAATTTGACAGTTGTAGGAAAATCAATGGTGGTATTACACCTTAACTAATATTTTATTTTTTTTATTCTGTTAGCATGCGTCGTGCAGTATATGACACGCGTCTTGTTGTCACATGATTAAGGAGCACAGAACGCCTAAGGACGTTAAATTATTTAAAATTGGCTAGATAATTTAATCACTGGTGAAGTAAAATCCAGCTGCTTTTAGATCAAAATAAGTGTTGGCAAACTACTAATTATCCAATAAAATTATTCCTGTAAATTGTTCATACATCAAAGAAAAGTATTTTGTCAAACGTTATGTAGATTATACGAGCCAAATCTAGTTTATTCTAGTGTGTGCTACTCCGTTGAAAATTTTTAGTTGTTTTATCCATATTAAGAGAGCAGATACAAATTAAAGATGTACAATATTGATAAACAACTTTATATTTCAACACTTCATGATTACTATACATTCATTCACATAAAGATAATTTAATCGAAATGCTGTTATATTGAAATAATTGTCTAAACGGAAATTTTTCAAAGATTGCGTCGATTGAGCTGCGATAAATCATCAATATTTATGCGTAATAAAGGTTTATAAATTAGTGTGAAAGAAAATATATTACTTAGTTTACAAAGTGAAAGAAAAGATTAAAAGCAGAGGAAATAATTTAAATCATTGAACTTTTTCAGCTTCAAAGATGGAAAGAATATAAAACCAAAAATAGTACAGTATTTATTTACGATAAAGATTTATGCATTTTCTTGAATTTATGTGTGATAAAAATTATTTATACATTTACAACAAATGATATTGATATTACTGATATTTCAGTTATATTAAAGTACATCTGTGTTTATGTTTGATAAAAATTTAGAGCAAAAAGACTTTTATTCCCTTAGTTTTGGTGGGATGCGGCTGACATGTAGGTATTTTCAGACTCTTAAACATTTTAATGAATACTGAGTCTATTTCTGTTTACAATTTGTATTTCATATTTCTTTTGTCTTGTTGTAAAATAATGTCTTTACGTGTGCTATAATACTCCTGTTGAGACAATTAAATTGAAAAAATAATCCTCTTTTCTATATTTTTACACTCACATCAAAAATCGAACATTTGAAGGAGTAAAAAACCCATACCTGCGCATACCACATTTCATATCGTGCTTTTGTTTTGATTGTAATGTACTGATCGTATGACTCCTGTATATTGCAAGTATTAACACGGCAATCAAGTGTCGCATTAAAATATCAACAAGTACGAACTAGATGTAAACATGATATACATTCTTTTCAGATCTTGTCTTTGTTTTGAGCTGTAATCGTTTTATTTCTTAAACAATATACATTTGCTTTACATTTTCAAAGAAAACGAGTCTAAACACAGATGATTGTTTCTGTGTTTCTTTTCATATTTATGGCCATAAAAGTTGTCATAATGATGTTTAGGAATTTGTTATTGAGTATTGTGTAAAATGTTGTAGTCAGATCTAGGCATGGAATAGGTATCAAATTTCGAAATAATTATTTAAAAAGAAGGACAGTATTTGTTTATTTGTTATTTCTTGTTCTTAATTGCCAAGAAAAGGACAGTGCATGAATATTTTCAAAATTTTAAGAACTCTAATCAATTTCGTTGTTCAGTACCCTCGTATGTATTAAAAAGTCGAGCATGTTGGATTGTTTCACATATATCATTGTTGTAAAATCAGTTATTATTAGAATATATTATAGTAGTAAATCTTGTCAAAGGAACAAAAAATGTATTTATTATATATCTTTTTATAATTAACAGTACACTTCTACAAATAATCGTTCTTCGTTCCATTTTCCCCATACATTAATAACACGACTCATTTCACATTGGTACATGTAGGAGGTTAAATCATAAAGTATGTGAATTGACTTTATGATAGATTTCACTTCCACAAATGACCATTCTCCGTTCCATTTATCATATATATGAATAACATGATACCTTCTGATTAAATATTTGTACTATCCCTCTGTTAACATTGTTTCGATGTTGGAAGCACGTTAAAGTATAAACCTTTCTTTTCCTGATATAATCGTTTTCCGTTCCATTTCCCCAATCAATAAATTACATGATTCCTTCTGATTAAACATTTGTACTTTCCTACTGTTTACATTGTTTCGACGTTGGTAGCTCGTTAAAGTATAAATGTCTGTAAATTGCCCTAATAATAGATTTATGATATGGTTTCAAGCCAAATTAAATCGTCATAAAATTCTCTCCGCTGTATCAGTGTTTATAGATAATTTAATTCTCACCGAAAAACCGTTAAATACGATCCTGGTAGTATTAAATGATTATTAAAATCCCATTTCAAAATTACCTTTCAATGTTTTAATCCATTCGCTTAATCATTCATAATTGGTCTTAATAGAAAAACAAGTTTCAGAAAGAAAACAGATAAAAAGAACATGCGAGAAGGGCGTCTAAACTTTTATTATGTATTCGGCTTTATGTTATTTTAATGTGTATAGCTTAATCTCCAATGATTTAAATAAAAAAAAAATTCTCCGTTCGATTTTAATTTAAGTGACACAATATCCTTCCGTAAATAAAGAAGTACAATATGTGTTTTGTATAAAAGTTGTATTTCGCTTGCAATGTTACAACTTGGCTTCATTCTTGAAAAAAAGGTGTTATATATAGAACATATATAGAACATTATTCAAGAAAATTGTGAGTTTTCTTTTTTCTTTTTTAATTTTCAGAGTTTTGTTTTTATGTAATTATAAACATGATAAAATAAACATTTTCTTTTTTAACTTCGTAACAATAATAATTTTTACTGAAAACTGTCAGTTTTCTTTTATTTATTTTTTTAGAATCAGGGATTTTTTATTTTTGTTTTTGTCTGATACTTATCTTATTCATTTCGCATAAAAGTTATCGTTCATCTATTAAAAATAATAAATAAGATGATACTTTCAAAATATTGTATAATAATTAGATCTGGTCGCGATATAATCCTTTGCGGTGATGCGGTTTTTAGCAATCATCAATTAATCAAAATATCTACTTAAACTACAAAAGAAAGATTGACAATTAATATCGAAGGTTCAAAAGAAATCAAAGTTCAGTATGCAATAAATTATGATCGAAAATAGTTTGAACTGTTACCCTATATTGTTTCTAGACATATTATAGCCTAACACATCATAAGCATTTTGCTTATTGTTGAAGGTCGTACTTTGAATTTTAGCTAAAATGCTTGACATTTTATCTTGTCTCGTTTTAAATCATCATATCTCTTTATTTGTTATACTTAATTTGATTAATTGATCACTGCTTGCTTAACAACCAGTTACAAATATTTCAGACATATTTAAAAACGCACTTGTATGTATTGTATTTCGATTTATGAGTTTGATTGTTCCTCTGGTATCTTTCGTCCCTCTTTTGTATGAATTGATTCTAGAGGTAGATTTTACAAGATGTATCGACCGGTCGAACAATTAAAAAAGTTGAAATCTAAAGAGTTCCGGAAGGGCAGTCAGATCTTGCTACCTATGTGTCATCCGACGTAGTGTAAACATTCGGTAATACCTTCAGTGCAAATTGTCATCATTGCTCTTAAGCTTAAACATCGATTGATATATCACGGTTTGCTTAAAAAACAATGGCAAATATTTGATGTAATTAAAAACAAAATAGATTTATTTGCGTTTAAATTATTTAAGTATAATAATTGCATGTGCTAATAGTATTTTGCTTTTTTTTTTTCCATTTGAGATCGATTGTCCTAGTACGAATCAGCTTACACGTCTTCAAATCCCCTTAAATTAGGCTCATTTTCACCATTATTGACAAATGTTGTGGCCACTCGTTGTATAGATGTAGGAAGCTTGAACGTCGACATTCTGCAGAAAAACGGACAATTCAAAATGAAGTCAAATGCATCTGCCAGGTGCGGTGTAGGAAGATAAAATCTCACTGATGAACTACACTACTTCAGTTTCCAATTACATCTTGTATAGTGTACTGGTGAAATGCATAAACCACCTTCATGTGATCTGTTGGTCTCCTTATACACTGGCATGTCTCTGTCTTTTGTTTCCTTTAAATTTAAGGCAGACATTAATTCAACGTTGATGTTTACGGCAAAATTTCTGGAGTCCGTATGATCTTGCCAAAATTATAGGGCGTGTTTTATTTGAATCAAAAAATATGTCGGATACGAGAAAAGAGCCACAATCGAACACGATTAATCATAAATGTTTTGCCTTCGTACATTTGTAAATCATACGTGGATTTATATTTAAAAGCTTTTAAGATTACAACAAAATATTCAACCGTATATATTCTTTCGTCAAATATATATAAATGTATAGCTCTATTTATTTGAAGTATTATATTCTAAAGTAGTAAACACATATAAATCTGTTTTTTAATCAAATAAAGTGCTATTTCATCACAATCTGCAGAAATATGTTTTATCTTATCTTCATACTTTTAACAGTTTGATATCGTCTTGCTATCAAAAACATGTGTAAACTGACAAATAACATATCTTAGTATTATATTTCTTTTATCTTGGAAAATAATTCAATCGATTAGAAAAACTAATTTTAACCCACAATGAGACAACGATGATGATGCTTCTGATATTGAATATCAGGTTTAGCTGAGGTATTTTTATTACCTCCATTATCAATACGTTAAGATATGCTAAATCCTCCTAAATGAATAAATTCTATACAAAATCAAAACTTAATCTTTATTGTTTCTACATCCTGCCTTTCGGTCATTAAACTTAAAAAGCACGATTATCTTACTCCGACATCAACCAATCAAATCTTAGGATTTTGTGTTTTGAGCACAAATTTTGTAACGATTAAAGTTTAATATTTAAGGCCCAGGTAAACTGTTTTACTTTCAGAGTGTTTAATGCTAAAATTACGAACTTTTCGAGCCATACTTGTATGTCGTGTTGGTAAGCTGTTAAGACATTGAGTTAATAGTAATTATTAACATTTAAATGTCATAAGATGAGTAAATGTCAATATAACCAATTGATAGTATTTTTACTGTAGAATGCTGATCATTCACTGGGGTACGCAACTGTTTGTTGGATGACGTCTTCAACATCTTATGGTAGAGGTTTGGCTAACAATTGAGTTTCAATTAGTGAATAAGCCTTATATAGATTTAACAGGGCTTTCCTTTGGGTTCAATAGGTATTCAGTTGTCACTATTATGAAATGTCTTCTTGTGCTATGACGTTCAGTGTAATGCTTTATTGTCCCGTTGGTATGACAAAAAATAGTGAAATAGTACTCTCTTAACCCTCGTTGTTAATTTATAAATATTCTATATCAAACAAATTTAATTTCAAATATTCATCAATACCGTTTTTATAATTTCATTAAAGGCTTTTTTTAAGTGCATATACTATGTAAACGTCACTACATCAGGTGGTATACGGTGCAGGTGTGTTTATTAATTGTATTCCAGTTGGATATTGAATATAAATTGTATTCCAGTTGGTTATTGAATATAAATTGTATTCCAGTTTGTTATTGAATATAAATTGTATTCCAGTCGGTTATTGAATATAAATTGTATTCCAGTTTGTTATTGAATATAAATTGTATTCTAGTCGGTTATTGAATATAAATTGTATTCCAGTTTGTTATTGAATATGAATTGTATTCCAGTTGGTTATTGAATATAAATTGTATCCTAGTCGGTTATTGAATATAAATTGTATTCCAGTTTGTTATTGAATATAAATTGTATTCTAGTCGGTTATTGACTATAAATTGTATTCCAGTTTGTTATTGAATATAAATTGTATTCCAGTTGGTTATTGAATATAAATTGTATTCCAGTTGGTTATTGAATATAAATTGTATTCCAGTTTGTTATTGAATATAAATTGTATTCTAGTCGGTTATTGAATATAAATTGTATTCCAGTTTGTTATTGAATATAAATTGTATTCTAGTCGGTTATTGAATATAAATTGTATTCCAGTTTGTTATTGAATATAAATTGTATTCTAGTCGGTTATTGAATATAAATTGTATTCCAGTTTGTTATTGAATATAAATTGTATTCTAGTCGGTTATTGAATATAAATTGTATTCCAGTTTGTTATTGAATATAAATTGTATTCTAGTCGGTTATTAAATATAAATTGTATTCTGTTTTTAGTTCACTAACACTCGGACAGAAAATCGAACAGTTCAAATAAGTAAAGAAACCATCCCTGTGCACTCTATATATAGCAAGTATTAACCCTGCAATGATATTTCCGGTATAAGATATAAAGCAAAATACTTGTATTCCCTTATTTTTGCTAGGATGCCCCTGACATGGAGGATTTAACTCTTAAACTTTTAAAGAATACTGAGTTCTGAGTTTATTTCTGTTTGCACTTTGTATTTTATAACTGTTTTTATTTTGTTGTTGTTGAAAAAAAATGTCTTAACGTGTACTTAGCTCCTGTTTAGTCAATTTAATTGAAAAATAAATGTCCTCTTTTTCATATTTTTACACTCACATCGACAATCGAACAGTTTAAAGGAGTACCATACCGATCCCTGCGCATACCACATTTTGCATCATGCTTTTTTTTTATTATAATGTACTGATAAAATGACTTTTGTATATTGCAAGTATTTACAAGGCAATCAAATGTCGCATTAATAGACCAAACTAGATATAAACATGGTAATAAAATTGAGAATGGAAATGGGGAATGTGCCAAAGAGACAACAACCCGACCATAGAAAAAAACAACAGCAGAAGGTCACCAACAGGTCTTAAACATTCTTGTTAGATCTTGCCTTTGTTTTTAGCTGTAATCATTTTATTTATTTAACAAAACACCTTTGCTTTATTTTTCCGAGTCTAAACACAGATGATTGTATCTATGTTTCTTCTGTTCGTTATGCTCTCTTAAAAGTTTTCATGAAATAGTGAGGAATTTCTTATTGTATATACTTTAAAATGTTGAATTCACACCTAGGCATGGAATCGGTATCAAATTTCCAGAAATTGTTTTAAAGAAAGGACAGTGCACTGTTTTTTCCTTCTGTTCTTTGTGGCCGTAAAGGTTGTCATAAAGATTGTGAGGAATTTCTTATAGCCACATGTGGAGCAGGATCTGCTTACCCTTCCGGACCACCTGAGATCACCCCTAGTTTTTGGTTGGGTTCGTGTTGTTTATTCTTTAGTTTTCTATGTTGTGTCATGTGTACTATTGTTTTTCTGTTTGTCTTTTTCATTTTTAGCCATGGCGTTGTCAGTTTGTTTTAGATTTATGAGTTTGACTGTCCATTTGGTATCTTTCGTCCCTCTTTTATCGGGTATTGGGTGAAACGATGTAATAACAATTAGGCATGTAATCGGTATCATGTGTCCAAGATATTGATTTAGAGAAAGGACAGTGCATGTTCCTTTGTTTTTTCTTGTTCTTTTGAAGTGGTTTTATACTATATAATATAAACACAAACTCTATAGATAAGCAAAGATTTATAATTAGTAGGTCATAGCGACCTTATACTTCCACATATAACCGTTCTCTTATCCATTTAACCCATCCATAACTAACATGATTTCGTGTAATTAGATATATTTACTATTCCCCTGCTTATATTGATTTGATGTTGGTAGCTTGGTAACACGTTCAGATTAAAATTTCATTTCTACGTTGGTAACTTGGTATTAATCAACCATTTTCTAAAAAAAGAAAATCCATGTACCCCTTCAAGAATATGACAGTTGCTATATCCCTGCAGTTGATGTGTTTAAGCTTTTGATTTTGACATTTGATTTTTTACTTCTGTTTTGAATTTTCCTCATAGTTCAGTATATTTGTTTTTTGATTGTTTGTTTTTTTTTTAGTTTTCTTGAGCACGTTAAAATATAAATCTTCCACATCCACAAATAGTCGTTTTCCGTTCCAACTACCCCCATCCATGAATCATATCATTTCTTCTAATTTAACATTTGTTCTAAAAGTTCTAGCACGTTAAAGTATAATGACAGATTTAACTTCCACAAATAATCGCTTTCCGTTCCATTTACCCCCATCCATGTATTACACGACCCCTTCTGATTAAATATTTGTACTTTCGCACTACTTACATTGTTCAGACGTTTGTAGCCTGTTAAAGTATAAATGTCTGCGGATTAACCTAATGACAGATTTGTTATGTAGTTTCAAGCCCAATTAAATCGTTATAAAACTCTCTCCGCTGTAGCAGTATTTATGTTCCTGACCAAATGAGTATTTGGAACGTACGCGTACGGTCCGGACCGTATACGTATACTCATACGGTCCGACCATACGCGTACGGTCGGACCGTATGAGTATACGAGTATGGTCCAGTATGGACCGTATGAGTATACGCGTATGGTCCAGTATGAGTTGGCGTTAAATCTAAACAAAATTAACATTAATCACAATCTTTATTTTTAGTTTTACTTATTTTAAAATATTATTACAATTACACGGATAAAATAAACAAATGAACAATTGAAATTAAATATTTGTTTAATTGTATATCTTGATCCTAATTTTGGTACTCTCTACTAATGTTACACCTGCTACCACGAGTAACGTACTAATATTTTTTACATTTAAATTTTTGCAGTTCGTGTATGTTCCTTAGCATTTGCATTTTTTTGTAAAGTTGCTAAATATTATATAACAATTGTTCTCCACATTATACATGTTATATTTACTTCCGATATTTTCAATTTTAGTGATCATAATTCAATTATTTTACTGAGTGATCGACATGCTAAATACATTAGATTTACAGATTCAATTAGCGTGAATTTTTAAATCATTTGAATATAAAGGGTTTTTTTTCGATTACAATTAAACTTTTTTTATATGAATTTGAGAGTTAAGTAACATTGATCTGTTATATGCATCTAATTAACTTTGCCAACTTCTTAATATTAGTCAGACTAATTTCTTGAACTGTTCGATTTTCTGTCCGAGTGTTAGTGAACTAAAAACAGAATACATCTTATATTTAATAACCGACTGGAATATAATTTATATTCAATAACCAACTGTAATACAATTAATAAACACACCTGCACCATATACCACCTGATGTAGTGACTTTTACATATTGTATGCACTTAAAAAAAACCAAAGCCTTTAATGAAATTATAAAAACGGTATTGATGAACATTTGAAATTTAATTTGTTTGATATAGAATAATTATACATTAACAACGAGGGTTAAGAGAGTACTATTTTACTAGTTTTTGCAATACCAACGGAACAACAAAACATCACACTGAACGTCATAGCACTTGAAGAGATTTCATAATAGTGACAACTGAATACCTATTGAACCCAAAGTAAATGAAATTACTGTTAAATCTATAGAAGGCTTATTCACAAATTGAAACTCAACTTTTAGCCATTCATCTACCATAAGATGTTGAAGACGTCATCAAACAAACAGTTGCGTACCCCAGTGAATGATCAGCATTCTACAGTAAGAAAACTCATATCAATTGGTTATACTGACATTTACTCATCTTATGACATTTACATGTTAATAATTACTATTAACTCAATGTCGTAACAGCTTACCGACACGACATACAATTATGGCTCGAAAAGTTCGTAATTTTAGCATTAAACGCTCTGAAAATAAAACAGTTTACCTGGGCCTTAAATAGTAAACTTTAATCGTTACAACATTTGTGCTCAAAACACAAAATCCTAAGATTTGATTGGTTGATGTCTGAGTAAGATAATCGTGCTTTTTAAGTTTTATGACCGAAAGGCAGGATGTAGAAACAATAAAGATTAAGTTTTGATTTTGTATCGAATTTATTCATTTAGGAGGATTTAGCATATCTTAACGTATTGATAATGGAGGTAATAAAAATACCTCAGCTAAACCTGATATATTCAATATCAGAAGCATCATCATCGTTGTCTCATTGTGGGTTAAAATTAGTTTTTCAGATCGATTGAATTATTTTCCACGATAAAAGAAATATAATACTAAGATATGTTATTTGTCAGTTTACACATGTTTCTGATAGCAAAACGATATCAAACTGTTAAAAGTATGAAGATAAGATAAAAAAATCTTTCTGCAGATTGTGATGAAATAAATAGCACATCATTTGATTAAAAGACAGAATTATATTTGTTTACTACTTTAGAATATAATAATTCAAATAAATAGAGCTATACATTTATATATATTTGACGAAAGAAGATATACGGTTGAAGATTTTGTTGTAATCTCTTAAAAGCTTTTAAATATAAATCCACGTATGATTTACAAATGTACGAAGGCAAAACATTTATGATTAACTGTGTTCGATTGTGGCTCTTTTCTCGTATCCGACAGATTTTTTCGACTCAAATAAAACACGCCATATAATGTTGGCAAGATCATACGGACACAAGAACTTTTGCCGTGAACATCAACGTTGAATTAATTTCTGTTTTGAATTCAAAGGAAACAAAAGACAGAGATATGCCAGTGTATAAGGACACCAGAAGATCACCAACATGAAGGTGGTTTATGCAATTCACCAGTACACTATACAAGATGATGTAATTGGAAACTGAAGTGATATTTTTCATCAGTGAGATTTTTTCTTCCTACACCGCACCTGGCAGATGCATTTGACTCCATTTTGAATTGTCCGTTTTTCTGCAGAATGTCGACGATCAAGCTTCCTACACCAATACAACTAGTGGCCACAAACTATGTCAATAATGGTGAAAATGAGCCTAAGTTAAGGGGATTTTGAGACGTGTAGGCTGATTCGTACTAGAACAATCGATCTCAAATGGAAGTTAAAAAAAAAGCAAAATACTATTAGCGCATGCAATTATTATACTTAAATGATTTAAACGCAAATAAATCTATGTTGTTCATCAAATATTTGCCACTGGCTTTTAAGCAAACAGTGGTATATCAATCGATGTTTAAGCTTAAGAGCAATGATGACATTTTGCACTGAAGGTATTACCTAATGTTAAACTACGTCGTATGACACATAGGTAGCAAGATCTGACTGCCCTTCCGGAACTCTTTAGATTTCAACTTTTTTAATTGTTCGTCCGGTCGATACATCTTGCAACATCTACCTCTTGAATCAATACATACAAAAGAGGGACGAAAGATACCAGAGGAACAATCCAACTCTTAAAGCGAAATACAATACATACAAGTGCGTTTTTAAATATGTCTGAAATATTTGTAACTGGTTGTTAAGCAAGCAGTGATCAATTAATCAAATTAAATATAACAAATAAAGAGATATGATATGATTTAAAACGAGACAAGATAAAATGTCAAGCATTTTAGCTGAAATTCAAAGTACGACCTTCAACAATAAGCAATATGCTTATGATTTATTAGGCTATAATATGTCTAGAAACAAAATAGGGAAACAGTTCAAAAGATATATGTAACGGCCTGTTTATTTATCGAGAACAATTTTGACTGACGATAAACAACAATAACTGGTATTTTATCGTTAAAAAGCATGATATAGATTTCAAACTATTTATAATAATAATTTATTGCATACTGAACTTTAATTTCTTGATGAACCTTCGATATTAATTGTCAATCACACTGACTTTCTTTTGAATCTTAAGTTGATATTTTTGATGAATTGATGATTGCAGTTTCGGCGTTCAATAGCAAAGGGTTATATCGCGTCCAGAACTAACTATTATACAATATTTTAAAAGTATCATCTAATTTATTATTGGTATAAGATGAACGATAACTTTATATGCTAATGGAAGGAAATGAAGATGCAGATAAGTATTTTGAAATTACATGAAAAACAAAAACTCCCTGATTCTGAAAAAAAAGAAAAAAAAGATAACTTCCAGTTTTCTGGAATATTTTGTTTTCTTAATACGTTCTTTTCCAGTAAAAATAAATATTGTTACGAATTCAAAATCAGAAAATGTTTTTTTTTATTAGTACACAAAAATACTCTCTACATCTGAGAAAAATATCAAATGAGAAGATTAAAGTCACAATTTGCTGGAATAATGTTCAAGATTTTGCTGTTCTTTTCCAGAAACAAATTAATATTATAACAAAGATAATTATAAAGTAGAAAATGCATATTTTACAATTGCAGAAGAAAACCAATCTCTAACTCTGAGAAAACAAAACAAGAAGATAAAACTCACAATTGCCTTGGAATAATGTTCTATAACTAATACCGTTATTGTTACTACTCTATTTACGGAAAAAAACTGTGTCACTTAAAAAACTTGAACGGATATATAGTATAGAGGGTATACGTAGCTGTACACATTTAAACTCATAAAACCAAATACCCAATAAAAGTTTAGTCCGCCTTCTTGTATGTTTTTTTTAATCTATTTACTTTCTGAAACTTCTTTTTTCTATTAAAACAACTATAAATGTTAAAGATAATGAATTAAAACATTTAAAAGTAATTTGGAAATGAGATTTTAATAATCATTTAAATAAACTCATCATAGATAACAGGACTAAATTTGTTATATACGCCAGACGCGCGTTTCGTCTACAAAAGACTCATCAGTGACGCTCGAATAAGAAAAAGTTTAAAAGGGCCAAATAAAGTACGAAGTTGAAGAGCATTGAGGACGAATTCCTAAAAGTTTTGCCAAATACAGCTAAGGTAATATATGCGGAAGTAGAAAAGCCTTAGTATTTCAAATATTCAAAATTTTATAAACAGTTAATTAATAAATATATTAACCATATCAATGATAATTCGTGTCAGCACAAAAGTGTTGACTACTGGGCTGGTGATACCCTCGGGGAAATAAATCTTCACCAGCAGTGGCATCGACCCAGTGGTTGTAAATAAACTCATCATAGATGCCAGGACTAAATTTTGTATATACGCCAGACGCGCGTATACATCCAGGATCATATTTAACTGTTTCATGGTCAAAAAATGTAAGTCTATAAACACTGCTATAGCGGAGAGAATTTTATGACGATTTAATTGAGCTTGAAACCACATCATAAATCTATCATTAAGTCAATCCGCAGACTTTTCTACTTTAACGAGCTACCAACGGCGAAACAATGTAAACAGTGGAAAATTACAATTATCTATTCAGGAGGAATCATGTAATGCATGAATGGGAAAATTGGAACGGAGAACGATATATATCTTGAGGTTTATGGTCGATATGATAAAAAAAATTGTCTTATTAAAAATATCGTTGCTTGATGATAATTTATATAAGACTAGACAAATATAAAACTGTTGAGCGGTACCATGGGAACTATTCGTCGATTCATAATCTAAATGTATAATATCTATGTGTAATATCTCCATAATCGTACGAAAACATTGTGATTTGCTAACAACGTCATAAACAATGGTTCAACTAGTCATATGATGTTATTTCGTTTTGTGATACGAGATAATAACTTTTACAATTATTTCCTAGAATTTGAAATAACGAAATTGTTACATAGATTGCAACCGATTTGTGTTTAATACTTTATTATTTGTATCAATGCGACATCAAACAAATACCCAAGTGCTGTCTTCCCGTTACAAAAATATTATCCGAAACCTTTTACCGACTCCGTGTCTTTTTGTGACCACAATTTATTATTGGTATAAGATGAACGATAACTTTATATGCTAATGGAAGGAAATGAAGATGCAGATAAGTATTTTGAAATTACATAAAAACAAAAACTCCCTGATTCTGAAAAAAAAAGAAAAAAAGATAACTTCCAGTTTTCTGGAATATTTTGTTTTCTTAATACGTTCTTTTCCAGTAAAAATAAATGTTGTTACGAATTCAAAATCAGAAAATGTTTTTTTTTTATTAGTACACAAAAATACTCTCTACATCTGAGAAAAATATCAAATGAGAAGATTAAAGTCACTATTTGCTGGAATAATGTTCAAGATTTTGCTGTTCTTTTCCAGAAACAAATTAATATTATAACAAAGATAATTATAAAGTAGAAAATGCATACTTTACAATTGCAGAAGAAAACCATTCTCTAACTCTGAGAAAACAAAATAAGAAGATAAAACTCACAATTGCCTTGGAATAATGTTCTATAACTAATACCGTTATTGTTACTACTCTATTTACGGAAAAAATTGTGTCACTTAAAAAACTTGAACGGATATATAGTATAGAGAGTATACGTAGCTGTACACATTTAAACACATAAAACCAAATACCCAATCAAAGTTTAGTCCGCCTTCTTGTATGTTTTTTTTAATCTATTTACTTTCTGAAACTTCTTTTTTTCTATTAAAACAACTATAAATGTTAAAGATAATGAATTAAAACATTGAAAAAGTAATTTGGAAATGAGATTTTAATAATCATTTAAATAAACTCATCATAGATAACAGGACTAAATTTGTTATATACGCCAGACGCGCAATTCGTCTACAAAAGACTCATCAGTGACGCTCGAATAAAAAAAAAAAGTTTAAAAGGGCCAAATAAAGTACGAAGTTAAAGAGCATTGAGGACGAATTCCTAAAAGTTTTGCCAAATACAGCTAAGGTAATATATGCCGGAAGTAGAAAAGCCTTAGTATTTCAAATATTCAAAATTTTGTAAACAGTTAATTAATAAATATAACCATATCAATGATAATTCGTGTCAGCACAAAAGTGTAGACTACTGGGCTGGTGATACCCTCGGGGAAATAAATCTTCACCAGCAGTGGCATCGACCCAGTGGTTGTAAATAAACTCATCATAGATACCAGGACTAAATGTTGTGTATACGCCAGACGCGCGTATACATCCAGGATCATATTTAACTGTTTCACGGTCAAAAATTTAAGTCTATAAACACTGCTATAGCGGGGAGAATTTTATGACGATTTAATTGAGCTTGAAACCACATCATAAATCTATCATTAAGTCAATCCGCAGACTTTTCTACTTTAACGAGCTACCAACGGTGAAACAATGTAAACAGTGGAAAATTACAAATTTTTATTCAGGAGGAATCATGTAATGCATGAATGGGAAAATTGGAACGGAGAACGATATATATCTTGAGGCTTATGGTCGATATGATAAACAAATTGTCTTATTAAAAATATCGTTGATTGATGTTAATTTATATTAGACTAGACAAATATAATACTGTTGAGCGGTACCATGGGAACTATTCGTCGATTCATAATCTAAAGGTATAATATCTATGTGTAATATCTCCATAATCGTACGAAAACATTGTGATTTGCTAACAACGTCATAAACAATGGTTCAACTAGTCATATGATGTTATTTCGTTTTGTGATACGAGATAATAACTTTTACAATTATTTCCTAGAATTTGAAATATCGAAATTGTTACATAGATTGCAACCGATTTGTGTTTAATACTTTATTATTTGTATCAATGCGACATCAAACAAATACCCAAGTGCTGTCTTCCCGTTACAAAAATATTATCCGAATCCTTTTACCGACTCCGTGTCTTTTTGTGACCACATCATTTTATATAATATCAAAAAATGTGATACCAATTCCATGCCTAGTTCTCAATACAACATTTTACGGTATACCCCAAAAAAAAAATTCCTAACCATTTTTATGACAACTTTTAAGGCCATAAACATGATAAATAACAGAAGAAACATAGTAACAATCATCTGTGTTTAGACTCGTTTTCTTTGAAAATATAAAGCAGCGGTATATTGTTTAATAAATAAAATGATTACATCTCAAAACAAAGACAAGATCTGAAAAGAATGTTTACCATGTTTACATCAAGTTCATACTTTTTTATCTTTTTTATGCGACATTTGATTGACTTGTAAATACTAACAATATTCAAAAGTCATTCTATCAGTACATTATATTCAAAACAAAGCGAGTTGTTTCATTAACACTTATACCACATCTTCATATATCTAAACAAAAGAATGATACAAAATGTGATAGGCGCAGGAATGGATTTTTTACTCCTTTAATCTATTCCCTTTTAGATGTGAGTGTAACGATACACAGAAGAGGATGTGTAATTAAATTGAATCAACAGGAGCATATTACACTTTAAGACCGTTGTTTTTCAACAACAACAAAAACAAAACAATTATGAACTACAAAGTGCAAACAGAAATAGACTTAGTATGCATTTAAATGATTAAGAGTGTAATACCGCCATGTCTAACATAGATATATTTAAATGTTTTTCCAACAGTGTATTTCATCAAAACGAATTTATTTGATTTGAGATGTAACACGTTTTCTGATAGGCTGAAAGTGTTTTGTCTATCATCCCATGGACATAATTTTGTCATGAGACCAATGTGTCCAACGTGTTTTTTTTCTCTAAATATTTCCTTCTTACAAATAGAATTTTAGAGAAAAAACATTATAAGAAATGACTGTACTATTTAGAAAAAAAATACTTTTAGCATGTTTAGGTTAATCTAAAATAACTTAACTAATGTTGTGTACATTTTGATCAACCCACTACGCGGTTTATTCAGTGTGCACCAAATTTTTAATGTTATTTCTTCATAGACAGCAAAAACCCAGTCATTCCTTAAATATAATTTTAGAAAACGTGGCATGCACAGGGATGGGTTCTTCACAAAGTTCAACTGTTCGGTGTAAGAGTACTAAATACGTTTTATACTCAAAAGCCGACTGGAATATAATTTATAGACAAACATGCACCGCATACCACCTGCTAAGAAATTATGATCATAAATAGTTTGAAATCTATTTCGTATTTTTTTTTAGATGAAAGACCAGTTATTGTTATTTATCGTCAGTCATAATTTTTTCTCGATTTATAATATAAGTTTAAATCATGCTGTAAGTTTTCATTTTATACCAAATCTAGGGGCATTATTTTGTCGGTCTATTTGTTCGTTCGTTCTGTCCCGCTTCACGTTAAAGTTATTGGCCAAGGTAGTTATAAATGAAGTTGAAAACCAGTCAACTCGCAACTTGTGCCTTTGAACATTGAAAATGATAGTGCGAGAGGGGCATCCACGTACTATATACACTTTCTTGTTTGAAGTGGTTACGTATTCCTACACCATTTACATTTACTATGTCATATAGGTTTTGCTCATTGTTGAAGATCGTACGTTGTTGACCTAAGTTAAATTGCTTGTCATTTGGTCTTTTGTTGATACTTGGCGCATTTGCAATCATATTTATTTGTCATACTTTTGAAATTTGACTAATTGATTAATTGATCGCTTAACTGTCAGTTAAAAATATTGCATACATATCAAAAATAGAAATTGAATGTATGAAATCAAAAGATGGATTTTGCACGGTTAATGTGTGTCGACTGGACGCATCTCTTAAACATGAAATGGTCTACGGTGATATCTGTCTTGCTCACTGTTTTTTTTTTGGGGGGGGGGGGGGGGAATCTGGATACAGAATATTATTTTGTGTCATCTGCTTGACTACGAACATTCCTGATTTCATTTGGGTTTTTCATTTGGGATCAACTTTTTCGTATTTACTATTTGAAAATTGTAGTAGTTGGATATGTCAAAAAAAAAAAAATACCCATTAAAGTCGTAGGGCCATCTTAATCTTTTCGAACCAACCTCTTTATTAGCGCACATGAAAGATACATTGACACACACGTATACTTGTAGAACGCCTTTTCATTCTAAATAATTAACTCATAATCTGCGCAACTAAACTTTTTCAAAGATAAAATATGATAATCGAACGAATTGCAATATTTAACAAGTCTCTGTTATAAAATGCGTTCGTTGGTTATTGATCAGACCAAACAAATGTTTGAGTGGAAGTTGTAAATGGTATCGCCATATGTATACCCCAATTATAAAGTCGATTTGGATTGTTTTTAATGGACTGCTTAGCACTTAGAAGCAGTTTTATCTCTGTGATCTTATAATTCTTATTATAAAAGGTATTGTTAACATCTATCTATTTTCTTTGATTTAAATTATAAATGGCAATGTTTTAGAGTCTATAATTTTCAATACTATTAAAGCGAACTGTTAGAATACTACTTTTTAATTTAATTCATTTGAAATGAAGAAATTAACTACTTTGATGCAGTTTTATCTTTTTGAATTGATATTTTTTATTATAAAAAGGTACTGTAAACAATTCCTTACTTAATTTGATTTTTATTTTATTATCATTATTATTCTTTATTTTTCAATTTATTTCTTATTATAAAAAGTACTATTAATAGTCAGTTTTATTGACTTATTAATTTTCTGAGATTAAAAAGATATTTCCATTTATTAAAGCGGACTGTTAGAACGTAACTGTTTTATTTTCTTTGATTTTGAATGAAGAAATTAACTCTTAGCAGTTGTCTCTTTCTGAATTTATATTCTTTGATTGAAATTATAATTGTCAATGCTTTAGAGGCGAAATGATAGAACATTACTTCTTATACGACGGCAAAAATTGAAAATGTTTTGGTCGTATATTGGTATCACGTTGGCGCGTCGTCGTCGTCGTCGTCCGTCGTCGTCGTCGTCGTCGTCTGAAGACATTTGCTTTTCGCACTATAACTTTAGTATAAGTATATAGAAATCTATGAAATTTAAACACAAGGTTTATGAACATGGAAAGAAGGTTGGGATTGATTTTGGAAATTTTGGTTCAAACAGTTTAGGAATTATGGGCCAAAAAGGGCCCAAATAAACATTTTCTTGGTTATCGCACTATAACTTTAGTTTGAGTAAATAGAAATCTATGAAATTTTGACACAAGGTTTATGACCACAAAAGGAAGGTTGTGATTGATTTTGGGAGTTTTGGTCCTAACAGTTTAGGAATTAGGGGGGAAAAAAACGGCCCAAATAAGCATTATTTTTGGTTTTGCACAAAAACTTTAGTATAAGTAAAAAGAAATCTATGAAATTTAAACACAAGGTTTATGAACACAAAAGGAAGGTTGGATTGATTTTGGGAGTTGAGGTCCTAACAGTGTAGGAATTAGGGGCCAAAAAGGGGCCCAAATAAGTATTTTGAAAAAAATTCTTGGTTTTAGCACCATAACTTTAGTATAAGTAAATAGAAATCTATTAATTTGAACACATGGGTTATGAGCATAAAAGAAAGGTTGGGATTGATTTAGGGAGTTTTGGTCCCAACAGGTTAGGAATAAGGGTCACAAAGGGTCCAAAATTAAACTTTGTTTGATTTCATCAAAAATTGAATAATGTGGGTTCTTTGATATTCCGAATCTAACTGTGTATGTAGATTCTTAATTTTTGGTCCCGTTTTCAAATTGGTCTACATAAAGGTCCAAAGGGTCCAAAATCAAACTAAGTTTGATTTTAACAAAAATTGAATCCTTGGGATTCTTTGATATGCTGAATCTAAACATGTACTTAGATTTTTGATTATTGGCCCAGTTTTCAAGTTGGTCCAAATCGGGGTCCAAAATTAAACTTTGTTTGATTTTAACAAACATTGAATTCTTGGGGTTCTTTGATATGCTGAATCTAAACATGTACTTATATTTTTTATTATGGGCCCAGTTTTCAAATTGGTCCAAATCGTGGTCCAAAATTAAACTTTGTTTGATATCAACAAACATCGAATCCTTTGCGTTCTTTGATATGCTGAATCTAAACATTTATTTATATTTTTGATTATAGGCCAAGTTTTCAAGTTGGTACAAATTGAGGTCCAAAATTAAACTTTGTTTGATTTCAACAAAAAATGTATATATGGGGTTCTTTGATATATGCTCAATCTAACCATGTATTTAGATTTTTGATGTTTGGGCCCGCTTATCAAATTGGTCTACATTGAGGTCTAAAGGGTCCAAAATTTAACTTTATTTGATTTCATCAAAAATTGAATTATTGGGGTTCTCTAATATGCTGAATCTAAGCATGTATTTAGATTTTGGATATTGGACCATAATAGGTAATGTCCAATTTAAAATTTTAAGTTTTTAAGTTTAAGTTCTTAGACCACATTTATTATGTGTCAGAAACCTGTGTTGTGTCAACTATTTAATCACAATCCAAATTCAGAGCTGTATCAAACTTGAATGTTGTGTCACTACTTGTCCCAATGTTCAGGGTTCGAACTCTGCGGTCGTATAAAGCTGCGCCCTGCAGAGCATCTGGTTTAATTTTGTTTTTAAAATGCAGAAATTAGCTCTTAGCAGCAGTTTTATCTGTGAATTTATAATTCGTATCATAAAAGGTATACTGCTTAATCATTTCTTACTAATTGTCTTTTATGACAATCATCATCATTTTTAAATACTGTCTAGCTATGTTTTATTTATGTTTGTAATGAAATTGTCCTCTTGTACACCTGTACATGAACATGTTGTATGAGGTTATGAATAAAATCTTGAAATCTTGATACTAAAGGCACCTGTTTTTAAATTTGTAATTCTTATTATAAAAAAGTGCAAAAAAGGACAGTTTACATTTCGTCTTAAAATGACTTATCAATTTTCTGTGATTGGAATTATTCTCAATTCTAAGCGAACTGTTAAAACATTGCCTTTGTGATGTACTTTGATTTGAAAAACTTTTTTTCGTAATACTGGGCGAACTGTTTTTTTTTTAATAAGTTAGCTATTTCTTTAATTGTCGCTAAAGGTATTAAGCAGGTGTTGTATGCGTCTTTATTAAAGTCTGTTTAGTGCTATCTTTTTTAAAGGCTCATATTTTTTATTTGTTTTCGTTCAACTTAATCTTGTGTTTTTATTTACATATTCGAATTTTCTAAAAATTAAAAGAAGCTGATATTTATTATATAATGAGATATTACGTAATCAAACGGGATCTTCTTTAATATGCAAGACAAAATTCAGTTCTTTTCCATAGCTTGCTATTTGGTGTGAGCAAAGGCTCCGTGTTGAAAACCGGATTGTAACCTATAGCGCACGTAGCTTTCCCGATCTTAATTGACTTGATCGTTTTGTTTTCCCGCCAAAAGTCAGTGGTACTTTCTAGGCAGGTTTAGCTACACGAATAAATGAAAATTTACTACCACAACTTGGCTAACAGTTCTAACAATATTTAGGCATTAACAGTGAACCGATATTTTGATATATAGCTTATTTTGTACTTGTGTTATCGTTACGTAAGGTCCGTCCGTTTGTTAAAAAAATTGTAACGTTTAAAAAATGACAATAATATGTAATTATTTCATTAGATTGTGGGATCGAAATCATTAATAAGTTACTTGGAATATGAATGACTAAATATAAAGTGCTATAACTGTTCAAAGAGTTACATGTACAAACAAAAATAACTTTTAATACGAACGAGACATGAATATTTTTCCATCGAAACAATTATCATATTCTACAAATATATGCGCCTAAGGCATTATATTTTGTTAAGTAAAATAAAAATAATGAATTGTTGAAATCACTGAATATAAAGTGCTATAACTGTTCAAAGAGTTACATGTACAAACAAAAAATTAATATGAACTGACGAGACATGAATATTTTTCCATCGAAAAAATAATCATATTCTACAAATATATGCGCGTAAGGCATTATATTTTGTTAAGTAAAATGAAAATAATGAATTGTTGAAACAATTGACCCCGACTTCCACATGTGGAGCAGGTTCTGCTTATCCTTCCGGAACACCCGAGTTCAACCCTAGGTTTGCTGGGGTATTTTTCGTCTTTCTTTCTCTGCTTATTATTGCTTACAGAATATTTAACATATCGCCCATAGGGTGTATATTAATACAAACAAGTTAAGATTAATCCATTATTAACATGAATAAAGCAGATCGGCATTCTATATATCATTTCCGATGCATTTCATTAATGAGGATAGTAAAAACTGACACAAGAAAAGTCTGGCTTAATGATGAAAGGCATTCAATTGTGATTTACGTTTTTTTTTATCTATTTTCTCGTGTAAAGAAAGTCAAGTGAAATCTACACGAATTTTACATACAGCATTAGATATGTTCCCGGAATTTTTCGTAGACGTGCAATCATAGGGTGTATATAAATACAAACAAGTCAAAATTTATCAATTTTTAACATGAAATGAAGCAGATTTCCGATGCATATCATTAAATTGACACCAGAAAAGTCTGGCTTAATGATGAAATGAATTCATTCGTGATTTACGAATTCATTTCCTTTGATCCATTTCCCGGTTTAAAGATAATTTTCTTTTGTCATGCGAAATCAACATAGTTCAAGCAAACTCACAAGTTTTTTGAAATTTGACTCTTCCTTTTCTCATATTTCTGATATCACGTGACCTTAAATCAGAAGAATCCATGTAATATTCATTAACCTTATTAGGATTTGCTAATAATTGAATCAATGAATCAACTTATTTACAATATTATCATAGTATTGAAATTACACATATTTGAAACACATTCTTTATCATTCATTTCTGAAGTGAAAAATAGATCAATTTTGTCCTTAAAAGTTAATTTCATCAATATAAAAAAGAAGATGTGGTATGATAGCAAACTTGCATTAATAAAGATCATGTATCCATGCCTTGTTTAAAAGAATCTAACTGCGGTCTTCTTGTATAGACTATGGAAGAAAGTTATGGCCGTCCATCTACTTTTTTCATCTGGAAAGCTTACATTTATAGCTGTTAAAAACTTGGTAAAGTAGGACATTGATTAGGCTGCGAATAATGTTTAAAAAACCGTTCGATTGGATTTGGAGTTTAAATCCCAGTTTTTATCCTAACGTCAATGTGGTACTTACCACTACAGGGAGATAACTATGTAAAATCAGTTAAACGTTTTAATCACGGTGTATTGTTAAGGAAATATTAAGCTTCTCAATGATCAAAAATAGTGTTTGTCAAACTGGTATGTATCCAACCAATTTTTTTCCGAGAAAGTAATGGGTTCATTTGTTTTGAAATTTTGATGAAAAAATTCAAAGGGTCAAATTAAATATTTTGTCACAGTTTTATGAAAATTAAACTTAAATTAATTTTAGTCATGGTGTTGGGTACCACCTTATCAAGAACATTTGAAAATATTTTACAAGGTATCTACCTCGTTTAAAAACATACATGTACATGAACCCTATTTTTAAGTGTCAGTCTACATTCAGTTTTTCGGCCCGGTCGTCTTACCTTACAAAACCTACCTATTGTTTTTATTGTCAATTTGTTCTTGTCCGTATGAAATAGTTGACACTGGACATGAAGCTACGATTTAACGATCAATCTTTATAGATAGAATACACCTTATTTTTATTTAGATTTCGAAAAAAGCGAGTCAGTTAGACGACTTCCTGTTTGGGTAAAGTGTTTCCAAAACCAATGTCTTAAGTAAAGATCTGTGGGAAGAACACGTGTTAAAAGTGAATTTTGAAATTTGTATGGTTTATAGTCCAATTTTTCAAAAATAATTAAAAATAATAGATATAGGAAGATGTAGTGTGAGTGCCAATGAGACAACTCTCCATCCAAATAACAATTTATAAAAGTAAACCTTTATAAGTCAATGTACGGCCTTCAACACAGAGCCTTGGCTCACACCGAACAACAATATATAAAGGGCCTCACAATTACTAGACGTAAAACCATTCAAACGGGAAAACCAACGGTCTAATGCTTGTTTGAAGCGTTAAAAATGTTACAAAAATTACGCTTTGAAATTGTATTACACAGTACATTTTTGCTTTGAATTCAACAACGAGTTCTATCTACAGACCAACGGTACCAGTATGGGAACAAAAATGGCCCCAGAATACGCCATCATTTTTATGGACAACCTCGAACAGAAATTTCTAGAATCACAACCGCACAAGCCGCTAGTATGGTTACGTTATATTGACGATATGTTCATGATTTGGCCACACTCTTGCGAGGCCCTTGATGCCTTCAAAATTAGCCTGAATTCGTACCATAAGACCATCAAATTCACCTTTGAAACCAGTGACACGGAAATTCACTTTCTAGACACTATTATTAAAAAAGATAACCAGGGCAACCTCATAACCAGCCTATATACCAAACCAACAGACGCACACCTATACCTACATTACAATTCTTGCCACCCGCAAAGCCAAAAGCGAAGCATTCCATACAGTCAAGCCATCCGCATCAGACGAATTTGCAGTACCATGAGAGACTTTGAACAACACGATGAAATTATGAAAGATAATTTCCGAAAAAGAGGATACCCTATAAACCTCCTTAACCAAGCTATAAAAACCGCCAGACAAAAGGATCGACGAAATTTACTCATTGTTAAAGAAAAAACATTGGATAAAACCATAACCTTCACCACTTGCCACAACCCGCACAACCCGCAAATCCAACAAATCATAAACCAACGGAAAGACATCCTTGAACGATCTCCAGAAACTTACAGGATTAGCCAAGCAAAAATGATCCTCACACCCCAATTTACGTCAACTACTAGTGAGAAGTGACTTAAAACGCCGTACAGGGGACACAGGAAGTGGCCCTTGTAAAAGAAATTGCCACATTTGCCGATTGATGTTAACCACCCGCAACATCACCAGCCACTCTAATAAAATTCAATATCAGATCAAAGAATCAATCAACTGCAATTTATCCAATGTAATTTATATTATCCAATGCCGCAGATGTGAAAAACAATACATCGGACAAACAGGAAACACCCTTATTGAAAGATTCTATGGCCACAAACAAGACATCCGCAACAATAACCAGTATAAACCCGTCTCGAAGCACTTCACAACCACAGTATCGACGACGTAACAGTCGCCGGTATCTGCACAACCGTCGCTAACATCAATACACGTCTCAGGACTGAAAAAGCATTCATCCAATACCTGAACACGCAGACGCCCTGGGGTTTAAATCTCAGGGTCTGACCAAATGGCAAACACCAAAATCACCCCGAGGAAAAGACCAACAGACCCCATCACAATATTCTGCACAAAATGCAGCAAAAAATTCAAGACACTACAATCGATGAGAAGACACTACAACATTTATCACTGAGCCACTATAACGGAATACCGCTGCCAATGGTGCCAATCAAAATTTCTAAGAAAGGACATAGCCATACGGCACCTCAAACTAAAACATGAAATGGAATATGCAGACGATTTAATCATACAACAGAAAACCCCACGCGAAATGGCAGAAAAAGTTAAAAAATGGACACCACCACCAGAAGCCCGCACCAGGACCCCCAAATTCAACTTAATCGTTGGGGACGAAGCCACAAGAAGAATGACAGAAAAACAACAGAAGAAGACCACCCACCCTTCAAGTATTTTAGTAAACGACCTCTACCTGTCATCAGACGAAGATGAACAAGACACCACCTTCACCGCACCGCCAACGAAGGAGAAGGATTCAGAAGAAACATCCGCCATGTTAAAGAAATACTCAGATTACGTTGGACTTGAAAACTACCGCGATTTATCATCAAAACCATACCATGTGAACTACAGCTTTACTACAGGATACCATAGTACAAACAATATGAACCTCAATCACAGTTACTACGGAACATACCAGTCAAGATAAACATTTGTTTTATTTCTATTTTTAACTTTTATTCTTGCTACATTATGAACACTATTTTTACCTTTTTACTTTCACTTTTATTCTTTTACGTCATAATTAATACAACCGCATTATATACACTTTATGAACATGTAAACTCTGTAATATTGTCCTGATGACGCCGCATTAGCGGCGAAACATGTCGACTCAATAAAACTATCACCTTGCGGTAACCCAGATGTTGTTGTCTCTACATATTATACACAGTACATTGTTTAAACAAGGTCCCAGATAGCTTCAACGGATTTGAAATGTTGTGAAAATATCAGAAGTTATCCGAAATGGCTTAAATATCGATATATAAAAAAGATGATGTGAGAAAATTGCCAACGAGACAACTCGCCACAAGAGATCAAATGACACAGAAATTAACAACTAAAGGTCACCATACGGCCTTCAACAACGAACAAAGACAATACTATATGTTTGGTTGAGCACAGTATCATAGGTTTCTAATAATAGAAAATAGGACATCTATCCACCAGAAACCAAACGAAGTACGTGTAGTTTTCTATAGGTCACCGTACAGCATTAAACAGTGATCGAAACCAATATCGTGAAGCTATTACAACAGAACAAGAACATCAACGAACTGTCTTTTGTATAAAGCAATAAACAAACAACAAATATGATATACAGCAAGTATAATTTTCAATTCAATATAATAATCGTTTTCATAACGTTTGGGACATAACTTACAGTCACTAAACATCATTAAATCGAATCAATAAATCTATTATCTTTAAAGAATTTATGTAACAAATGGTGGTTTACTGCAATCATTTTTCGCTTTGAACAGTTATATTTTTTAAAAGACAGCAATATGGTTCCTTATGGGGAAAGTATACGATTTTTTGTAATCCAATATTTATTAAGTTAGTAAATAAATATAATTTATCCTGCAATTAGCTTACTATTGCATAAAAAATAGGCACACGGACAAATGTTTGCTTTATATGTTTTTGTACTAATACATGTAAAGTCTCCGGTTATCCCGCTGTCTAGGATATTTCGTTTTCCGTAACAGTTAATTTTGATGTCCTCTTCGTAAACTTTATCGATTTCTTTGAAAAAAAGGGCAAGTATTTGGATTTTTACAACTAAAATATCAAGTGTCGGGCGTAAATTGCAAATTGTTATTCAGATCTTGCTAGATCGAAAGCAATATAAAAGAAAAATATGATAAAGTTTTTATCTTCAGATACAGTTATCGAAGACTAATTTCAAGATATGTCATTGTTATGACTAGGAGTTTCAATGTAAACAACGAAATCTTAAATCGTCAGATGTATTTCTGAGATCGTTTGACAGGGAACCAGACTATAAGTGAATAAAAACAAGAATGTTTACTCCTCTGACACATTATCCAAGATATTCTTCCGAGATCGTCCATTATTATGACGGGGAGTTTAAAGGGAAAAATACGAATCGTTTTAATCTCCGGACACATTATCCAAGATATATTTCCGAGATCGCTCTATTTTGTGACGCGGAATCAGAATTTAAATTGAGAAATAAGAAAGTTCTCATCCTCGGACACATTTTCCAAGATATACTTCCGATATCGCTCTTTATTATGACGCGGAATCAGATATAAATGGATAAAAAACGTTTTACTCTTCGGTCACATTATCCAAGATATACTTCCGAGATCGCTCTATATTATGACGCAGAATCAGAATGTAGATGAATAAAAAATCTTTACCCGTTACTCTTCGAAAACATTATCCAAGATATCTTTCCGAGATCGCTTGATACTGTCACATGTTAATACGAATCGTGAGCTAGACAATTTGCTTAAAGCTTATAGTCGAAAAATTCAACAAAGCATGTTGCGTAAATAGCTTGAAACCGGTAAACTGCGACAAATACGTCGGAAGTTCGGAAGCTGTTATTCCATCTATTCGGAAGACTTGAAGATGTCTCGGAAATGACTGCGTATTTACATAAATGAGAAGCTGTCTGTGATGATAGGTTTTCTTTTAGATCATTGTATTGACATATCTTTGCTTTTTCCAACATTGTGCACGGCATTGGTTTATTTTATCCTAGGGAGCAACCATTCAAATTAAAAAAGGGGGGGGGGTTGTGTTTTTTTGTGCGAGTCAGATCTTTTTTTTACATTTTTTCAGCGCTATCAATCGTATGATTTTTTTTTTTTAATTTAATACTTTTAGGTATAGGGGAAATGAGGAATTCAAAATATTTTGTTCTTTGCTTCAACAGAATATTATTTTTCAGAAAAAAAGAAAAAAACATAACCCCCCTTTTTAAAGTTAACTGGTCGTTCCCTTACTCCAAAACTTTCTATTGAATATCCAAAGGCCAATATATGTAGCAGTAATATCATGATGTTAATGCGGGAGAAACATCTTCTTTTATGTGACATTAGTATATCTGTGCATTTTAAAAGTCTCTCAATAATTCTGTATATAGTTGCTCTCATTTTATATAGCATTCGTTTGCAATTTATAAATATTGATAACACTTGTTCAGAGATGAGACATTAGGAAATCATTTGAACAGTTTTATAATTGAGTTGTAAGATGTCGTATTAAGTTTAATTGAAAAAATTAAATGATAAATGGCGTGATTCAATTTGATGCTTTTTTTTCGGATACATTTAAAATATGTAAGAGAAAGGTGTTTCCAACTCCCTCAGGAAAAGACGATCTTATATGAATTAATCATATTACGTTGATCATTTAGCCTCAAAGTTTCTGCGTATTGATACACTCCATGTTTTTTTTAAAGTTTCTGCGTATTGATACACTCCATGTTTTTTTTAAAGTTTCTGCGTATTGATACACTCCATGTTTTTTTTAAAGTTTCTGCGTATTGATACACTCCATGTTTTTTTTTAAAGTTTCTGCGTATTGATACACTGCATGTTTTTTTAAAGTTTCTGCGTATTGATACACTCCATGTTTTTTTTAAAGTTTCTGCGTATTGATACACTGCATGTTTTTTAAAGTTTCTGCGTATTGATACACTCCATGTTTTTTTTAAAGTTTCTGCGTATTGATACACTCCATGTTTTTTTTAAAGTTTCTGCGTATTGATACACTCCATGTTTTTAAAAGTTTCTGCGTATTGATACACTGCATGCTTTTAAACGTTTAGGTTTGAGGATGAACTGCATCTGATAGAAATGGACCTCATGGAGGTGCACATAGACATGAACATGCTGCACATAGACATGTACATCTATAAGATTTTGATTGATGTTTTAATATTCAAATACGAAATAAAAGATGAATTACGGTTTGTTTTGTAGAGTTTTTATAACTACCCAATTTGCAAACTTTCCTCAGAGATTTGTCCAACCCCTAAAAGGGTTAACAGATGTGTCACTGATTTTTGACAGGCTACTTACTCTTTTATAAATGAATGAATGGACTCCCAAGGGTCCTCTGCCCTGGGCCTCTGGGGGCATTTAGACCCCTTGCCGAGGTTCGGGAGTACATTAATTAAAGGCCTTGCTTCGCCATGCACTGGTATGTTGTTATTTAGTAGATTTGTGGTATTTTTTTAATTTTCAAATTCAAAGGAGAGGAGGGGGTCACGGTTTGATATCAGTTCAAAATAGAATAAATATTCTGGAATATTATTTCCACTGGAATATAATTGCTATTGGAATATTATTTCCACTGGAATATTATTGCTATTGGAATATTATTTCCACTGGAATATTATTGCTATTGGAATATTATTTCCACTGGAATAAATGCTACAGTATAAATATATTCCTAACGGAATAAATTGTATAGACTATCTGTTCTTTATGAATGTTGTTATTAAATAGATTAATAATACTTTTTTTATTTTCAAATTAAAAGGAAAGGGGGGGAAAGAACTTCTATTTCGTGGCATTGCAAGCAAATTGCTTTCTCATCACTTCTTAAAATTTATATTATAAAGTGTTATTTCCAATTATTCAATCTTATCATACAATCTTCTTTGACGCTGGGTTGAACAATCTTTTGATCTGTCTAATTTGCCATTGACTGCTTTTTTAAAACTCTACTGAAAAGTCAATGTTTGTTCGAATCCTCTTTTCTGTCAAACTATTAGAAATAAATTGGTTTTAATATCTATTTTAAAGTATACTATCATTTTCAACCTTGATTATTATCTCTTGAATTATGTAAAATTTCAAATATAAGCCCTATTTTGATAAAAATCTTAAGCAATTAAAACTTGATGTGTTTTTAAAACTTATTGAGACAAGACAGGAACAATTGATCGAAAACACCTGAAAATCATATTATTTTTACATAAGTGTGTTAATTTTGATTGCAATGTGCATTATAGCAATAACTGACGGAGGAGGTAGTTTAAACATATGTATTTATAGTGGATTGGGAAACACGTTTTGCAACTTATATTAATCCCTTTTCAATTTGCGGGTGCGAGTGCTGCCTTGTAGCTGCATTAGCCTGCTCTTTTTCGAAATCTACTAGGGTGTCTTTAACGTGCAAGATATGTGGCTCTCTCTTAACACGGGTCAGCCATTTATCGTCCCCTTCCGACGGATTATCATCGTTTCCTCAAGACCATACTCGCAAATGGTGTCAAGGGAGAGCCGAAAATTCAGTCCTTGAAATTTTCATCCCAAACGGGAATAGAACCAGGAACCTTTGTGACAGTAGTCCGATGCACTAACCACTACCCCACGGCTCTCTTGAAGATAGGAGGAGTTTTTAAGTCACCCTACATTTATCTATTACTTTATAAATACTGCGAGTGCGAGTGCTGCCTTGTAGCGGCATTAGCCTGCTCTTTTTCGAAATCTACAAGGGTGTCTTTACCGTGCAAGAGATATGGCTCTCTCTTAACACGGGTCAGCCATTTATCGTCCCCTTCCGACGGACTCTCATCGTTTCCTCAAGACCATACTCGCAAATAGTGTCAAGGGAGAGCCGAAAATTCAGTCCTTGAAATTTTCATCCCAAACGAGAATAGAACCAGAAACCGTTGTGACAGTAGTCCGATGCATTAACCACTACCTCACGACTCTCTTGGAGATAGGAGTTTTTAAGTCACCCTACACATGCTACATTTATCTATTACTTTATAAATACTTGTTTTTCATGTAGTTTAAAATTAAACATGAAAGTGTCTGAATTGGCTGTTAGTTTCGTCATTTGAATTGTTGAACATTTTTTATTTCGAGGTCTTGTTGTAGCTTACTATTTGGTATGGTTTTCGGTTATTGTTGACGGCCATACGGACTGTTTTTGTTAATGTTTGTGTCATATCGTCTCTTCTAAAACATTGTCTCATTGGCAATCACATCTAATCTTCTTACTATTATAGCTTTCAGTGCATTGTACTACGATTAAAGTTGAAAGAGGGGTTGCAAATTTGTTTTAATGTTCCATTCTCTGTAGGAAAAATCACAGTGCAACAGTACTGTAAAATTTAGAACCTTAAGAAATGTAAATTCTTTCTTTTTAAACATCTTCATACATTTACTGCGGTTTGCAATCCAAGAACTCGCACGAGATTTGATGATAACGATATATGCAATCTAAGTACCCGCACGAGACTGGCACGAGACCGATAACGAGAGACTGGTAAAAACGGTACCCTTGTGGAATAATAAGACATATTTTGTTCTGTATGCGAGTTTATCAATAAATCATTTAATAACTAAGTTAAACTTTGTATCGGATACATTAATGTTTAAAACAGTCTTGCCGTATATCTCATTAATGCGTTAGGGTAAACAATGAAAGCTTTTATCTACAATGACCTGGTTATTTCTTTTTTTTAAACAGATCGTTTACCCTGTCAATACTAATAGAGAGAATATACATGTAGTATGATTGTTAATGCGACAACTGAGATCAAAAGGGGGTGGTGGTCTAGGAGTAGGACACCCCCATCTTGTTGTTTGGACGATCATTTATTTATATGTGGACATATTGTTGGATTCCCATTTTTTTCCAACACACACACTTAAAAAAAAAATTGTGTTTGCTTTACGTTCAGTGGCAAATATTTCATGCAGTTGATGTTCAAGACGAGAAAAATTCTCCGAAAAAACTTTAGATATGTCTTGCAATAGGATTTGAGTTTTGTTTAAATCAGAAAATCTATAGGTAGCTTAATTGTTGAAGGCCGTACTGGGACCTATAGTTGTTAATATCTGTGTCCATTTTGTCTGTTGTGGAGAGTTATAACATTGGCAATCATACCACGTCTGATTTTTAATATCCGCCTAAAAAAATTACGAAAAGTATCCCAGCCCCCTTTCCTCATACACACACACACACACAAAATAAAGAAAACAAGAATGTGTCCAAAGTAAACGGATGCCCCACTCGCACTATCCTTTTCCATTGTCCATTGACCGTGAAATTCGGTAATAATCTAATTTGGCATTAAAATTAGAAAGATTATACTATAGAGAACATATGTACTAAGTTTGAAGTTGATTGGACTTCAATTTCATCAAAAACTGCCTTGGCCAAAAACTTTAACCTGAAACTCCCACTTTCATTTTCTATGTTCAGTGGACCGTGAAATTGGAGTCAAAAGTCTAATTTGGCTTTAAAATTAGAAAGATCATATCATAAGCAATTGGTGTACTAAGTTTCAAGTTGATTGGACACTAGCTTCATCAAAAAACTACCTTGACCAAAACCTTTAACCTGAACGGACGAACGGACGAACGGACGGACAGAAGCACAGACCAGAAAACATAATGCCCCTCTACTATCGTAGGTGAGGCATAAAAACAATAGTGTGCTTTGTAATACTAAGAACAGGCAAAATCTTATAAGGACAAATGGTCGAATACATATATGGAAAACCCCAATCCCAACCTTCAAGAACATCTGTTATCATTTGTACCTAAATTTGTTGTTGATGATCAAAGTTTTACAAATGATTTGTTTTCCCTAGAATTCGATTCTATTTTTTTGTTATATTAGTTGTCCCATCAAGCATGTCTTCACTTTCAATCTTTAAAATATACAATAACAAATAATTTGTTTCGCACAAACCAATAATTAAAAGAAAGAAAATGCATGTGATTTTCCTTTATGTGACACTATATTTCTCTCTTCAGGAAATAGATTGTCACCCTGTATGAACTCATCACCATAGTAATTAAATATAGTATTAATGGTAACCCAAATGACCGTTAATACAACAAAACGTACTGAAAAGATAACTTTTATTAAGCACTGAATAAAAGAAACACTGATTCAATGGAGACGCTAGTGTAACAGGAATAATATTTCATTAATGCTACAGTGGAGATCACTTCTAATCTCTCATTAGAACTGTCAGAATAATCAGGCATAGAACTGTTCTAACCTGTCCTAGAACAGTTCTACCTAGAACAGTTCTACACTAGAACTGTTCTAACTAGAACTGTCAGAATCAGTTCTAGGTAGAACTGACTAAATCAGTTTTAGGTAGAACTGTCAGGATCAGTTCTAGGGTAGAACTGGCTAAAATACGGTCAGTTTTGGTTGATGCGGTCAAATATGGTCAGTTTTGGTTGATGCTGTCAAATATGGTCAGATTTGATTGCTGCAGACAAATAATTTTGTTACATGAGTCAGTCTGAGGTATGAAAACTACTGATATTTGTTTCTGATGCGATATTTTGAATAAAAATAGGAAATGCTGGCACTCTCAATTGATGCGAAAAATAATTTGTGATCATTGATTTCCAATATTGCAGTTATTTATATACTACAGTCCCTCTTGACCTAAAATTAAAACTGAATTACTGTGCAGCTATATAGATTTATATATATAAAAAGCAAATATTGTAAGTTTTGGTTGATGCGGTCAAAAGATTTTATTACACGACTCAGTCTGAAGTATGAAAACTACTGATATTTGTTTATTATTCATTATTTTGAATAAAAAGAGGACATGCTCATTGGCGGATCCAGGGAGGGGGAGGTCCAGGGGTTTGAACCCCCCTTTTTTTACGATCAATGCATTTGAATGGGAGCATATAGTTGGAACCCCCCCCCTTTTACTCTGGGTTGGGAACCCCCCTTTTTTTTAAATGGCTGGATCTGCCCCTGCATACTGGCACTATAAATTGATGCGAACAAAATTGTTTTCCAATATTGCTGTAACTTGTATATTACAGTCCCTCTTGACCTAGAATTATGTCTGAAGTACTGTGCAGCTATATAGATTTGCAGAAAGAAAGAGCAAATAATGTCAGTTTAAATTGATGCGATCAAAAGATTCCGTCCGAGGTATAAAAACTACTCGTAAACAGATATCACATTTGTGGATTGGGAACAAGTTATTACATTTGGTTTATGAGGTCATATAATATGGTTATGTTATAACGAGCCATCCTAACTCCCAGAATGACAAATGTAACACAATTCACATAATAATGCCCTTACCCCCCTCATAATACTAACGGCCTAATTTATGTACAAAAAATGAAAGAAAAACAAATAATTTATGTAACAAATCAACAAAAGAAAATCACTGAAAAACAGGCTTCTGACTTGGAACAGGCACATACATGCAGAATATGGCGGGGTTAAACATGTTCTCTTGCCCGGCGATTAAAAATCTAAAATAAAACCGGCAAAATAGCAAAACTCTATATAATATTAATCTTTAATTTGCCGAAACCTTTATATTTAGACAAAGAGTTCTTAAAACTTATATATCAATTCTAGCCGTAGAATTTATAAATCAATTTTAGTCGTAGAATTTATACATCAATTCTAGCCGTAGAATTTATAAATCAATTTTAGTCGTAGAATTTATACATCAATTCTAGCCGTAGAATTTATAAATCAACTCTAGCAGTAGAATTTATAAATCAATTAATTCTAGCCGAAGAATTTTTAATCAACTCTAACCGTAGAACTGTTCTAGAAGTAGAACTCACCAAAGATTTGGTCAGTTCTAGCTAGAACTGTCTAAAACTGTTCTATGGTAGATCGAACTGTCAGGATCAGTTCTAGGTAGAACTGTCCAAATCAGTTCTAGGTAGAACTGACCAAATCAGTTCTAGGTAGAACTGACCAAATCAGTTCTAGGTTAGAACTGTTCTAGCTAGAACTGACTAAAAGGTGTCAGGCTGACAGTTCTACGTACTGTCCTAAAATAGTTTTCCTGACAGATTCTGTCAGATTTAATGAGAGGTTAGAAGTGATCTCCTGAGTTATATTCTGAGACTCCACAGACGATTTTTTTTGTTTGTGGGATGGAACGGCCATTTAACTTCTAGGTGTGTGTGTGTGTGTGTGTTAGGGGGGAGGTGGATGGGGTGTGTTTTTTTCTAAATAAAAAAATTCTGATCCTCTTTTTAATTAAAAAGTATTCTGGTCTAGCGGATGACAAAACAAAATATTGTGAATGCTAATTCCCCTCATAGCTTAAAGTGTACATTTTGAACCAAATAAATTTGTTCGCGCTTAAAGTTAAATGGTTGCTTCCTGACTACAAGCCCTATTTAAAGCCCTAAAAGAATAAAAAGTAAACGTATCCGAGGCCACAAAATAATTTTGCTCCTGTATGTAATTTGAACAATTTATAGAAGTAGAAAATTGAAGAAAACCCTTTATGATCTATATATAATTTATTACTTGAAATGTATGGACAGCACTTAAAAAAAATATTGATATAAATAAATGCACCGATTGAATAAATCATTAAAGTCATACTGATAAGAAGAGTTTGAATATCTCAACTCTCGACTCTTGTTCTGAACATGCATTAAATATTTGCCACTGGACGTTTTGGCAAACATTGCCATTTGTTCGGGTTGTAGTCTCTTTGACGAATTTCTTGTTTCCATTCTGTATTCTTATAAATAAAGTGAATTATAAACGAATGTCACAAATAGAATTCTAAAAATATAGCAAATACAAAGGGACAAAACTCGAATACGTATTATTCTTTCGTAAGTAATTATATCAGCATCGATTTGCATTAATTCTATTTGCTCACGTACGTTGAGACAATAGAACTTTTCAGCAAGGACAGCATTTAATTATTTCTTACCAGATTCTTAATGACCAAAGAAAGCTAAATCAATATAAGTCTTCTTGCTTCATTTGGTCCGCAGCCTAATTTATTTATTGTCACGACCAATGTAATTTAGGTAGCAATACACAGTTAGGAGTTTAGTTTCGCATTTTGGCCCCGGTGGATTTTTCAAATAGGAAAGTTATTGTGTAATAAAATTCATTTTTAGACAGATGAGTGCTAATTTAGCCTTTAAAGATGGTTTATAAGTGCATCAAGATTATTTTTTACATGTTTTATGGGCTGTTTTCTGTTTGACAATCCGTATTTTCATAGCTAGACCGGCCATCGGTCCAGAAATTAATGTACTGTTTACAAACACTCTTTTTCTACACGAAGTTTTTGACGCAATTTTACAAATAAATGAGACGAAAGACATATGATTTTCATTGGATTTGCTGAATGATATATGTACATAGTTTCAGAAAAGGTATTACTTCAAGTGATTGAAATTCTACTTTTAGCCAAATTTTGGGGAAATATGTGACATCTTTCCCCCCCTTTTTGCAATATTTTATAACAAATAAATGCAGATTGTTGCCATGGATACACCAAAAAGAAATTATATTTTACCATTTTATATACTGGATATAAAATCTATGGAAGATTCTGATTACATACATATGCCCATATATGACACAAACAGTAAGCTTGATATTGCAAGAAAGCAATGAAAAGGGGATGGTAAAATTCATAAGGGCAAACTTTAGTATTTTTTCCTAACTGTTTATTGCTACCTTATGGCATACTTACCAAGCTCAGAATTGTATAATTTAAGACTTTTCATGCCACAAATCTATTGATATTTAGATTCTAAATCACCTTCTGAGTAAATTAAGTGTTTAAGAATGAAAATATATGTCAATGTTATTGTTTACAGTCCTTAGCAACCAAACTTAGACATTTTGACACAAGGCTTATATTTGTACTTTATCGGCTTAACTCTTGCTTCTGATGGATTGGGCTGCATGTAGTAGCCTAAGTATTGAACGCGTTGGTTTTTTTCTTGCGAATATATCAAATTATTGTTTTTATCAAGATTTCATGTTACATTTTGGCATATATTAAATGTATAGTTAAATCAGATGTAAGAAATTGATTCCCTATCACCAAGTTTTTTAATCAAGTCTTTGGTATGCAATAAGCATAAAGATTAACATTTTTATGCTTGAAATTGCTATATTTTATACAATGTTGCATCATCAGAGATCTTATTAAGATATTCAACATTTAAAACTGACAAAAGAGGTACAGTTTTTAAGATTTGGCTAAATATTGAGGTAGAAACAAGATTTTACACTTTGACTTGGCACCTTTCTTTAAAATCAGTTTTTGTCGTGTTTTAGTGTCAACTGCTAACCTTCATAAAATATTCATTACTCAACCAATTTTCAAAAATAAAAGGCCATTTTACTCGTATTAGCTAGCAGAACTCAGCAAATAAGTTAAAAGGGAAAATTTGAAAAAAATATATACTATTAAGGTAGCAATACACAGTTAAGAGTTTAGTTTCGCATTTTGTCCCCGGTGGATTTTTCAAATAGGAAAGTTATTGTGTAATAAAATTCATTTTTAGACAGATGAGTGCTAATTTAGCCTTCAAAGATGGTTTATAAGTGCATCAAGATTATTTTTTACATGTTTTATGGGCTGTTTTCTGTTTGACAATCCGTATTTTCATAGCTAGACCGGCCATCGGTCCAGAAATTAATGTACTGTTTACAAACACTCTTTTTCTACACGAAGTTTTTGACGCAATTTTACAAAAAAATGAGACGAAAGACATATGATTTTCATTGGATTTGCTGAATGATATATGTACACAGTTTCAGAAAAGGTATTACTTCAAGTGATTGAAATTCTACTTTTAGCCAAATTTTGGGGAAATATGTGACATCTTTCCCCCCCTTTTTGCAATATTTTATAACAAATAAATGCAGATTGTTGCCATGGATACACCAAAAAGAAATTATATTTTACCATTTTATATACTGGATATAAAATCTATGGAAGATTCTGATTACATACATATGCCCATATATGACACAAACAGTAAGCTTGATATTGCAAGAAAGCAATGAAAAGGGGATGGTAAAATTCATAAGGGCAAACTTTAGTATTTTTTCCTAACTGTTTATTGCTACCTTATGGCATACTTACCAAGCTCAGAATTGTATAATTTAAGACTTTTCATGCCACAAATCTATTGATATTTAGATTCTAAATCACCTTCTGAGTAAATTAAGTGTTTAAGAATGAAAATATATGTCAATTTTATTGTTTACAGTCCTTAGCAACCAAAATTAGACATTTTGACACAAGGCTTATATTTGTACTTTATCGGCTTAACTCTTGCTTCTGATGGATTGGGCTGCATGTAGTAGCCTAAGTATTGAACGCGTTGGTTTTTTTCTTGCGAATATATCAAATTATTGTTTTTATCAAGATTTCATGTTACATTTTGGCATATATTAAATGTATAGTTAAATCAGATGTAAGAAATTGATTCCCTATCACCAAGTTTTTTAATCAAGTCTTTGGTATGCAATAAGCATAAAGATTAACATTTTTATGCTTGAAATTGCTATATTTTATACAATGTTGCATCATCAGAGATCTTATTAAGATATTCAACATTAAAAACTGACAAAAGAGGTACAGTTTTTAAGATTTGGCTAAATATTGAGGTAGAAACAAGATTTTACACTTTGACTTGGCACCTTTCTTTAAAATCAGTTTTTGTCGTGTTTTAGTGTCAACTGCTAACCTTCATAAAATATTCATTACTCAACCAATTTTCAAAAATAAAAGGCCATTTTACTCGTATTAGCTAGAAGAACTCAGCAAATAAGTTAAAAGGGAAAATTTGAAAAAATATATATACTATTAAGGTAGCAATACACAGTTAAGAGTTTAGTTTCGCATTTTGTCCCCGGTGGATTTTTCAAATAGGAAAGTTATTGTGTAATAAAATTCATTTTTAGACAGATGAGTGCTAATTTAGCCTTCAAAGATGGTTTATAAGTGCATCAAGATTATATTTTACATGTTTTATGGGCTGTTTTCTGTTTGACAATCCGTATTTTCATAGCTAGACCGGCCATCGGTCCAGAAATTAATGTACTGTTTACAAACACTCTTTTTCTACACGAAGTTTTTGAAGCAATTTTACAAAAAAATAAGACGAAAGACATATGATTTTCATTGGATTTGCTGAATGATATATGTACACAGTTTCAGAAAAGGTATTACTTCAAGCGATTGAAATTCTACTTTTAGCCAAATTTTGGGGATATATGTGACATCTTCCCCCCCCTTTTTGCAATATTTTATAACAAATAAATGCAGATTGTTGCCATGGATACACCAAAAAGAAATTATATTTTACCATTTTATATACTGGATATAAAATCTATGGAAGATTCTGATTACATACATGTGCCCATATATGACACATACAGTAAGCTTGATATTGCAAAAAAGCAATGAAAAGGGGATGGTAAAATTCATAAGGGCAAACTTTAGTATTTTTTCCTAACTGTTTATTGCTACCTTAAATAAAAGAGGGTCGGGATGGGGCTGTCACGACCGATGTAATTTAAATAAAAGAGGGTCGGGATTGGGCTGTCATGACCGTTGTAATTTAAATAAAAGAGGGTCGGGATGGGGCTGTCACGACCAATGTAATTTAAATAAAAGAGGGTCGGGATGAAGCTGTCACGACCGATGTTATTTAAATAAAAGAGGGTCGAGATGGGGCTGTCACGACCGAAGTAAGATAAATAAAAGAGGCTCTAGAATGGACTCTTCATTTTAGTGACTTTATCACCATTTTTATAAATTTTAGCATTCGTCTTTGAGCAATCGGTACCTGTACGTAAAACAATATTCGCAAGTTCAGACAATTTGACAATTTATTTCGTCAATAAACCTCGTATATTTTATGTTTATGTGCATATTAAAATAATTACATATTTTTCATTTTAGAATGGAGTCAAACTTCACAAATGGAACTTTATACGCCATAGGTAAGAGAAACTCATCAATCGGCAATCCTCGAGTAAATCCGCTACTCTTCGTCTTAGATGAAGGTACGGAATCGGTCGAGTTGTGAAGAATGTGAAACTAATCACTCGGCAATCCTCGGGTTAATCCGTTACTCTTCCTCTTAGATGAAAGTACGGAATCTGCCGAGTTGTGACGAATGTGAAAATTAATATTCGGCATTAAAACTTTAACTGGCCAACAGGTGCCTAGAGCATGGATCTTCTTTTTGTGAGTTAAAGAAATTTTATTTTATTCATTTTACGTTCTTAACCACTGCAATTTAACTTGTTCGTTTTTAGTATATCTAAATCCTTGATTACATCTTGAACATACTACAGTATCTGTACTAAGAGCATGTGAACTAGACATTTTGGCTACGGAGTACCGCAATAATATATTAGATGCAAAGTAAATGCAAAGTAAATACAGATTCAACCACTAAAGGGAAAACTGTTTCAGTTCATTGTGATTATTTGCCTTATTTACAATTGTATATGTGACGGGATTGCTTCCCTTAGAAAAACTTAGTAGATACTTAGTCAGCCGTACGCGGTTGAGCTAAGGGAGTACGTCTTTAGCTCAGTCGGTTAGCGCGCTGCCTTGTAACACAGAGGTCCCGGTGGAGACAAGCAATTTTGTAATGAAATTCGTGCTCTCCGGTTACATATATGTTCGTCAAAAACTAATATGTAACAAAGATACGAATTAAGCACTTCGTTCCTTCATCGAACAGGCCAATGATTATTATTTAAAATAGTGAACAAAGAACCAATAGTACAGATAATTTGATTTATAAGTGGTGAAAGAAATAGAAAAAATATAACGAATAGTGAATAAAGGGTAAATGTTGTAAGAAATAGAGACTAATGGGCATATTTATATAAACAAAATGAGAAAAAATAGTTAAAAAATTTAAGAATACTGAATGGAAGGATTTTTGTTCATTTTACATTAATAGATATTGATCATATATTTGTATTTCTCAATTTTGGATTTTGTAGGTCGCCAGCCAGAACGATGGGGATGGTGGACCCAGCAAATAGTGACACCGATTATCGTTCTTATTGGAATCGGCGGGAATATAATGTCATTTTTACTCATGAAGACAAAATCTCTCCGCAAGAAATCTTACAGTCACTTTCTCTGTGCTTTAGCAATATTTGACAGCCTCTGTCTGATAAATCGACAGATAACATTAATTCATCAACTCATGCACGATAAAAAGAAAGATGGCGTCTTTATAAATTACAGCGACATCTCGTGTCAAATTTATAGCTTTTATGAGCACGTGTGTTATCTAATGTCATCATGGCTTATTGTAGGAATGGCTACCGAGCGAGTTGTAGCGATGTGTTTGCCGTTTAGGAAGACAATATTGAGAACGCAGACTGGAGCCAATGTGATGATCATTTCAATTTTTATTCTCATGTGCATATCTCAAATATTCCGTTTCATAATGATAAAAAATGTCGGTGGTAACTGTGAAGGCGATATTGACACACATTCAGAGTACTTGAATCTACACATTTATTTTTACCAGTTTACACTTGTTTTAACATTACCGTTTATACTGGTACTTGTGTGTAATAGCATGGTGATCTACCAAATACATCGAGTGAGAAAAGCTGCTTCCGGTAATACGAGATCTCGTGTGGTCGAGCGATCTCACAAAACCACGTTAATGTTACTTGCCATCTCATTTACATACCTCGTAACCATGCTCCCTCTGGTGGTATTATCATTTGTATGGCAGGTAACTTTAGAGAACCAGGACATAGAGATGGTTTTCTTTCTTATGCCTTTTCAATCGTTTGTCTCTGTTATATCATATTGTAATTATGGTGTGAATTTCTTTATATATATTCTATCTGGTAGATCTTTCCGACTAGAACTCAAGAGGATATTCCGAAGAGAACGGCATCTCAGTATGTATTCCACGAGAACAAGAGAGGAGGTGATAAAGCTTCAATAAGGGTACACTATGACATGTATGACATATCGTTTGACGTGTTATTCGGTGTAAAATATGATCCAGATATCATGTTTGGAATCGACATCAAATTGAAAAACATCTAATTAATATTATCACTCGCCGCTTATTCGACTGATTCCGTTTTTCGATCTAGCAATAGAAGATCGCCGGATTTACCCGTTTTAAAGTTGCCGATTGACATTAATATGTGATTTAGTGCATGAGCATATCATATTATATATGGTAGTATAATTACGGCTGGATAATAAATAATATGAAAACGATAATTAATGACAAGCGGGAAAGTATCTGCTTTTTAGCTTGCTTTTAAAGATAAAGTCCAAGGCGAAAAACCAAACAGTTAATAATTATATTGAAAAGCCTGAGTGTTTCGATTGTTGTTTAAAGCTATTGACATTTTTTGTGTGTGACGAAATAAAGTTCAGGGAAAACACCAGACAGCCGGGCTTCTACGGTCACGAAGGAAAATAACAGTACATCCAACCTTGGTAAGAAAATATAACAACGCAAACTGCAACATAAATGTCAATGCAACCTATAGTTATTGAGTAGTTATGTTCATTCATGCATGCCCGTTCTATTCAAACGAGTAAAATATTAAAACTATATGGCAATTTTTGAATTAATCTGTATTGATTTGTTGTATCTATCTGTGTAAGGGAGTCTGCATCTTGAGATGGGTAACCAAAACAAAGAGGGATACACAATGATGTACACACTCCGCAAAGGAGGGAACGCAAGCAAAAACCAAAAATAGAAGAAGAACAGTCAAAGTGTATCTAGAAAATACCATCTTCTACATACAACAAAGGTCAAAATGTCCTATATTCGATTTTATAAAAGGCAAAATTGATGCATTTTGCTTATGCAATATAAATAAGAAATGGGACACGTTCACTATATTTCACAATCTAAAAATATAGTTAGTAAACTAAGTTTTGACCGAGCTACTTAAAATAGAAAAATATATATTTTCCACTATGAAAAAGGATTTTTTTTTAACACACAAAAACTTCATAAAAGAATAAAATGTCAGGAAAGTACCAAGTGGCAATCTAAATTTGTAATTCTTTAAATGTTGTACTCAACCATGCCATGAGAAACACACCGCCTGATAATTTCATATTCTGCAAAACAATAGACAGTTAAACAATAGATTCAGCATCAAAATGATCAATAAGAGGAGGTTTTATTAAAGCAGCAACTGGTGAACCTAATGACATAAATAACCAAAGGTGGACATCAACATGATTAAGAGGTGATCATGTAAACTAAAACTGGAAGATGCAATTACAAAAATTTCAAAATTATACAAATAAAGAAATGCTTTATGAATGCAAATGAAATAACTATCCACCCAAGTTCAAACGAAGTGGATGCGAGCAATTATAGGCAACTGTATGGCCTTCAACATTGAGAAAATCCAATGCATTGTTTGGATCGAGAATAGAAACGGAATATGTCAAAGAGACACCAATCCGACAAACAAGCAGGAAACATACCAATGCTACCTTTTGGTCTTCAACGCAGCGAAAAAATATCGCAACCAAAGGTGGGATTCAGTTTGCCCCTGGACAATAATTTATACAATATAACTCTATGATAATTTCTTTCAAAGAATTTGTTTTCATGCTTTGTTTGTGACTAAAAGTTAATATGATTTTAATTTTTACTTTCTTTTGTAGACAAACCAATGATGAGTCCTGAACACAGATTGAATGTAAAACATGTGAAGCATGTGAAGAAATATAAAAGAAATAATGTTAAGGACATTCATTGTATCATGCCTAAATAGCTTCAATTTCATAAGACTAAGATTCAAAGATTTTTTTTTAAATATTAAGGTATCAATCAGTATAAATAATTCACAACACCTAAAATGTTGGGAAACATTATTTGACAGCAATCACAAAGCGAAAAGAGGTGAAAAGATGTTTATTTAGTAATTAAAACACAACAAAATAAAGAAATACATTGTTGTCTGACAGGTCTGTTCTAACAAATTGAAAATCATATAAAGAATTAAACAGTTAGTTTTCAAGTTTGAATTGTATCTCATTTATCATTTCGGGCCATTTTATAGTTGACTATATTGTATTGATTTTTCTCAATATTGAAGGCGGTACAGTTACTATTTTTGCGTATATCCATATGATAATGTCATTTGAACGCTGTTGGGCTGTTGCCTCGTTCACAATCATACCATATCTCATTATTTCTATATAAAATTTCACAGGGAGAAGTTATTGTTCTAGTGAATCTGTCCTTTATTGCATGCTAATAAATGATGAATATTATAATAGTTTGAGAAGCAGAATACACTTTTTGAGTTATTGCTTTTTTTACAAGTGACCATGCAGTATGGGATAAATCCCATTCCATCTTCTGTATGATACACACATGCATTCAAAGAGTATTGGGTTTCATGAACGACTGGTTAAGTTCTCTATTTCCTCCATAGACACGCGATGTTAAGCAGTTATTTTTACTTCTCTAGCTTGCTCTTCCCTCACTTGTTACCAGGATGTCCAATCACAGAAGAGGTAACCAGTCGAAAATATATATAATACTGAGTCAAAAGTCGGTTATATGAAAATAACCTTCAAGACTATTGGTGATTATTGTAAAATCCCATCTTGACTCTTTACGTGATTTGTTTTGTTCGATTACTTTATCTTTTACGAATACCACCCAAATCTGCTATTTATCTTTCGTTCTTTTTATTTATTTAAATAATGCCGTTTGTTTTCTCGTTTGAATTGTTTTACATTTTCATATAGGGGCTTTTATAGCTGACTATGTGGTAAGGGCTTTGCTCATTGTTGAAGGCCGTTCGGTGAACTATAATTGTTAATGTCTGTGTCATTTTTTTCTCTTGTGGACAGTTGTCTCATTGGCAATCATACCACATCTATTCTTTTTTATATATATTGATGGTCTAGATTAGGTTAGGAGAATATAGAATAATAAGGCAAAAGGAACAAATAAAATGTGTTCACATAAAGAAGATCTTTCAAGAATATATTAACCCATTTTTTTGCTTTTTGTTATTATATTAGAATAAACAAACATTGAATGATGAAAAACAATCCGGACAGTGTGAATAGTTGAATATAAGGAATAATTTTAAAACAGTTTCACCCATTATGTTGCTCCATTCGCCTATTATAAGAATAGACACACATGGAATGATGAATAACACTTCTGATATTTTGAATAGTTAGAATATAAAGTTTGAAAGACATGAGACTATTTTTGTTTGCACATTATTCGAAAAAAAATATATTCCATATTGACGTCAATGACGTGTAATGACGGTTTCTATGGATTATATCACCATACTCATAAAGAAGAAAATCATGTCACTATTTGACGTCAATTTGAAAAAAATGTAGAAAAATTTTGTATTTCACAAATTTATTTTCTTCAAAGAAAGTTCAGAAAATGTTGTGTTTCATGAATGAAAAAATAATACCATTTTCCCTACAACACGCTGTCAGAATAAGGGAAAACATTTTGTTACGCTACTGAATGCTTACAACTTCATTATAACCCAGTCATTTAGACATGGTGTTTAATTACGTCACACTGTGCGGCGAAGAATTGACTTGTGTAACCGGCCAATCAAACGCGGTGTTACTTCACACTGTTGGGCAAATAATTGACATTTTGTTTTACATTAGATGTAAATGTCATCAACCAATATATTTAAAAAAATTGTTGATAATAACAATACTTGTTTAACAAAAACAATTGGAAAAAGTGAGTATTATACATAAAAATGTACGTTTGTTTAAGATTTAATTGATGCAAGCTATACTTTATTGTAGTTCAACATGGTTAGACAGTATATTCGTGAATATTTTTGCCCGAGTGATAATGAGGGCAAAAATAACATGAATATAATGCCTACCCATGTTAAAACTACAATAAAGCATAGCTTGCATCAATTATTTCGATTCTAAATAGGACAAATAAGGTAATTTCTATGTCCGATAAGTACAAATGTATAAGTGTAAAAGAGTTTGTGTATGCTCTTCCATGAATCTCTCTTTTGTGTTTGTAAAGACGCAAACGGCTGGCGCTTAGATTTTCCAGAGGGAGGTGTTTGAACAGCCAGCATGAACGGTTGTTGTATCTAGGTCAAATATTTCAATTTGGGAATGCAACACATTACAGTCATATTAAATGAATTAGTAACATCATGTGCACCATTTAAGAGTTTGAAAGTGTTTTAAAGTTAAGGAAATATTTTAAGTGCATGATAATTTGATAAAATTAATTATTCTGCAGAAGTTGCGCATGTGCAAAGAATTTTTATTAGATTTAGAGCATGGGTTTGTTCAAAAAGCGAAAAAAGCACGTCATATTAGATTTATTAATTAATTATTCTAAAACTAGATACAGTCCTATTTAAAAAGATGACCAAATAAGTTGTAATCCCATAATGATCAAAATGACGGTTCGTTCTCAATAGACTTTTCAGTGTCAGTTGCATAACGACAGTAGGAAGGCAAAATGTAGTTAAAATTAACCATTGAAAACCAAACCGTCCAAAATAATAAGGCAATTTTGTACCCCGGGTAAAAGTACCTTAAGTTATTTTTCAAATAACTTCGTTGTAAACCCCTCTGAGTAAAACCAGTGTAATTCAATCATGATATCATAGTATTTGCACCAGATACGGGAAAAGCAACCAAAAGCATTCTTGTATTCTAAGGACTCTTAAAAAATGCCAAAAAAACTTGTACACTAGTCACCATCTAGGAAATCACTCCAAATGATCACTTAATTATAGGCATACAAAGTAGGCCAACCATAGAAAAACAAAACTGATTGCATGCCTATAAAACATTCAATTATTATGGTTTTTCGAATAGATGAGAAGATACAAAAGAACAAACAAGTATTAATTCTAATATTTTCTATGCATGACGATATTATGTATACATAGAAAATAACCGTCTTGTGATACGCATCAAGTCAATTGAAATAACGTTAGAGTCTGTTATAAATGGTATCATTGATTGATATCTAAAGATGATGCCTTTTGTTGGAAATCAGAATCGGCTTGTCACTCTCTTGTGACAAAACATAATTACTATCACCTCATACGAAATGACATTCTGAAAACGTCTGTCACATGATGTTTTATCAAGAGAGTCACATGATGTTTTATCAAGAGTCACGTGATGTCTCATCAAGAGAAATGGTTACAGAGTACCAGACAAATATGATTGAAATACTAATATTGTAAATAATCTACATACCAATGGGAATTATAAATAAATATAAGCATTACAAGCTTACATAGATCTCCTTTGACTTCGTTTTGTCACTAATAAGAAACATAAGTATTAATACGAGAATAAAATGACGTCTGATGTCAATTTATATAAAGTAACATAGAGATAGACAATTTATTATTGGAATCGTGTTGCTCAGTCCTCCGTTTTCTGTTTAGAGGAACGTATATTTAACTTAAAAATAAGGGATGGGGATGTATGTTTTTTTTTCTTAAAATCATTCGAATTCTCAATTTGAAAAAGAAATATTATGGTCAAGCAGATGACACAAAGAGATAATTCTGAAATCTGATTTTCCAATACCTTATTGTGTGAAATTTTGAAGAAAATATTGTTTGATAGCGTGGAAAAAATTCTTGACTCACACAAAAAAACATACCCTCTCATTGAAGTTAAATAGCTGCTCCCTTGGTGTTTTGTGGACTAGTTTGTCTTCTTCTTTGTTATTTTTTGGTTACAATGGAGTTGTCAGTTTCTCATCGACAACGGAAATAAACGAACGCATAGAACATTTTTTATTCAAAGGTATTTTTACTTCATGAGTTTTGTAGGGTTATTCACAGGAAATAACAAATAATTATCTAAACTTCCAACGTCATATTGTAAACCTTATACTGTCTATTACTGTTTATAAAAAAATGCTGGTGCTACTTTTAAACGACTATGGTATGAAACGGCCATGTTGATCTTAATATGATCTGATAGTTCTGAACAATGAACTATAAAGACAATCTTAATATCCCAGTCAGTTTTTAGATAACGTGATTGTAGTAAATTCAGTATTGTTCAGACGAATCGTTTAAAGTAAATTCATTTCTGTTCAGTAGCTTTTCATACCATTCAGTTTTATGTTGATAATCTGAACATGTAAACAACTACTGAACAGTCAGGAGTAGATAAGTCTGAAAATTGAATGAAACACTAAACAAAAAACATAATAATGTATAATTGTTCAGATCAAATGGCCATTTCAGACTAATATGTACTACTAGAAGATCAAATAAAAAGATAATTTTGCCACAAATCAAAAAAATTTGGAAAGAGATGAAATGTTATATCAATTTATATTGACAAGAAAGGTGAAATATACCAAAGGAATATAAAGACTCATAGGTCGAAAAAAGTCTGACACAACATAAAAACTAGATTGTAAACATAAACCCCATCAAAAACCGGAAGTGATCTCAGATACTTCAGGAGATTACAGATTCTGCTGCACATATGTCAAATGTCATGTAGCTCATGTAGTTATAAGTACAAACTGCTTAATAACACATCACTTGCTAAGTGAATGCATTTTTCGATACATAAGAGCTTAAGTTTGCTTTCAAATCGTACAAACCCGATATGACATATACATTCGCCGTTCAAATGTTCAAACGTGTTCACAAAAACTTTGTGATTGGTTTGAAACTTACTTAACAATGGAAATTCAACCAATGATGTAGCGCAATTTTATTTTGGTGTACGAGGAACGAGGCTAGCCATAGTTCTTTAAATACTGAAAGGTGAATATAAGAATTATTATATTAGAACATCTTGCAATAATAATAAAGCGCACACTATCTGTAATATCTAGATATATAAAATATGGTAGTGCTGTAGGAATATCATTCATTAAAATGTCGTTAACTTTGCTGCACCAAAGCAATCATTTTCATATCATTGAATGTTGTAGTAGAAAGTAAAACTAGGTTTAATTAATACAAAAACTCCGTTTGGCTATTTTCAATTCTTTTTAACATTAATCTCTAAAATTTTAAAACTTTAAATACGATATTGAAAATGAATTAATACAAGCCTTCTTGTAAATGACTTAAGGGAAATTACCACTACGTAAAATTATACAGCCTTTGAGAATACTTCGATCGATCAGTTTATAATATATTTCTTCGAATTCCAAATTATGAATGATCATGTCAGGGGTAGGATCTGGTAATTTCGACAGCTGTCCTGCACTGATCGATCTACGAAGGGGGACATGAGTTGAGAGTGAATAAGTCTTCAAGTAGAATATATACACGTATTCGGACATAATCTTTCATTGACACGTTAAATACCATCTGCGTTTTGTAAGGAAAATGACAATTAAAAGAATAAATACCAACGTTGCGTAATACGTTTTTTGAAGTTTAACATGAATATGTAGAAGATGATCTAATATAATTGCAAACGAAATAATTAAACATCAGAAACTCTATCCCGATGATAGAAATATCAACCGGCTACCGTATGGCCTTCAATAATGAACAATATCAACAATAATCTAAAAATGTTTTAATGTGTTTTTCTACAAGGGAAGTTTAATATACTTTCATGTAAACACGATTTTTGTACTCAGACTCAGAAATCAGCCAATCCAAATACAGAAAGCCTTTGTTGCTCTCGTTAATTGTGTTGAAGTCGATCCTGATCAAATTGTTTAAAATGGAAGAATTAAAAAACGGTTACGGTATGCACACATAACTCCTGTTAATGTGATTCTCTCAATATTTACGGTATCAATGTTACTGAAAAAGATGCGATTTTCGAAAATTGATGTCACTTTAATGATGAACGATGTCAAAATATTTGAAATTTCAAACTTGATACGAACGCTATATAGCTGTTCATCTGAAATAAGATACAAATAATAACCAAATCCAGTTAAAATATCAGAGCTTTGCATGATGAAGATATATTCCTTTATTTGAAATCATTTTTGAAATGTTATTTCATAAAATATCAATCAAATGATATTCGTATTTTCACTCCTGTGTCGATATACTGGATACTGGTTTGGTGATACACGGGGGATGAACATTGTCCTAGCAGTAGTATCGACCCACTTGTAATAATAACATAAATCTTTGTAAAAAGTAAAATAACTAAAATACTGAACTCAAGAGTAAAAGTTACCTTGAAAACGCGACCAGTCTGGTTTCATTAACAAACTATTTATGTATTTTGTCTTTTATGGGACCATAGTTGTGTCAAAGTCATGACTGTTTTATAATATAAGCATGTACTACTCTCACTGGAAAACACTGGTTTAGGTTAAACATGTGTTCAGCTTAAAAACGATTTCACATTTTCAAATTAAAAAATATGTTAGACGTTTGTCTGTCAAGTGATTTCAATTTGTTAGTATTTTAAAAACCATTAAGGTCAAGGAGAATTAAAGGAGTGATGGGAATATGTTTTAATCTGAAAAACTTAAAGAAAATAATTTATTATTGAAATTACCTGTTCAGTGGTCGTCACTTCTGAATTGACTTGTATTATCTTTGAATTGGTCATACTTATATATTGTAGATATGAATTCCTCGAAATGCTTAGTATTTTCTACACCATGAAAAGATTAACTTAGTCGTTTTGGGTAAAACATTTCGGAATTTGGGGTCCTCAATGCTCTTCATCTTCGTCCACATTTTCGAATTTTCTACATATGGTAGAGAAATATATTTGGAATTTGAAATTATGAAAAACAAAAAACAAATGTTATCACGGAGAAAAATCGTTATAAATTAAAAACAAAATACACTCTTGATAACGATTCTGTGGAATTAAATAAAAATGTTTTTCATGCAATTCGCACTTTTGAATTGAAATAGTTATTTTTCGTCAGAATTATCAAATAATATTTTGTGAATTGAAGATATCCTCATCAAAAATGTTGGACTTCCATACCAATGATTTAATCTGGAAATCGGTGATAACGGATTTTATTCGTGAAAATTAACTAAAACAATCTGTTAAACAAAATGTTCATGACGACAAAATGTCAGAGCACTAGTACCGCATTCAACTATCAGTATTTTCATGTTGTTCAGCAATTTGTTTTGTTCCTGGGTGAAGCATTATCAAACTGTCTTAATAAACAAAGGATTTTTTAACGATGCCTTAACACAAGAAATAAAAAAAAACGATAAAGACACAGACATGCAATCTTTCCGGAATTTATGATGAGTCTATTATGTAACTTAAATCCTACCGAACTTCATACGATCAATCATCGTAGTAATGTTTTAGTTGAACTGTTCTGTGTTTGTTTTATAGTCTAATGTTTTTACTATTTGATGCTATGTCTATTTTTTTATAATCCACATAATTCCTGCTTAGATTTTTATGGATTTTCAGACCGAAAAAAATATTCTAAAATTAACAAAAGATACAATTCATGAGATGTGTTTCACCAGACGAGTGTTTCTTCTACATTAAACCCATCATTGTTACTTGAATCACATCAATTGACAGGCCGAATCAAAAACGAAGTTGAAGAGAATATCAGACCACAAAGTTGAAGAGAATCGTTTGATTTTTTTTACATTTTTCTAGTCGTGTTTTTTTATAGCGCGATATGTGGTAAAAGATATGCTCATTGCTGAAATGTCATACGGTGACTTAATATCTGCATATTTATACATTTTTCGAGATCTGGTGGTGATTTTTCACACCGGCAAAATACAACATCGTCTTTGATTTATATAGACAATAATTTTGTGTTCATGCAGCTATACGAGTGTTTTTTTTTAATTTGATGATTGGGCTCGTATCTTGTTCATAGAAAACAAGCTATGACATTGCTTGGTATCGGTTAGGGCAAGGGTTAAGGTTTGCGTGTATTTGATTGGAGTTGAATGGCTAGTGGTGCATGCCAAGCAGTAAACCCTTATTTTATTGGTATTTAATACGACTATTATATAATTGATATGTTTAGCTAGCTATAAAACCAGGTTCAATGCACCATTTTCTACATAAGAGAATGCCTGTAACCAAGTCAGAAATATTATCCTTTCGTTTGTTGTGTTTGGGCTTTTGATTTAGCCATTTGATTAGGGACTTTCCGTTTGAATTTTTCCTCGGAGTTTAGTATATTTTATTTGACTCACTCGTTCGCGCATCTTTCGGCGTGCATACCATTAAATTAGTTTTGTTTATTACCCTTATTTAGCCAACCAACTATTGTCACCACGAGAATATTTTTTATCTTGTGGGTCCTAATGTTATTTATTTGATCTTGACATAATGCAAATCATGTACGTGTTTTTATGACTGTTTACTCAAGATAAATCCATGTCAATTTTCGAAACCAATGAAATGTGTGAAATTATGTGATATCAGTAAGAAATTTAATTACAAATTTCTAACTTATCTATCTTAAAAAAAGTCTTATTTATTTCAAAAAACGACCCACTATATACGTGACTTGAATACAAAAAAAAAATTATTTCTATTTGTGTCAATGTTTTATTTGTTACATGTACGCTTTTTATTTTTTACCGTTAATTTGTTTTTCGAGTTTGACAGTATTAATTCGCCTCTTTTTTACCAAAATTGAGAACTCTGATTTTCATTTTATGTTTGCATGTTTTGTGGATGAATAATCATGCTTCTATATGTGATGACAAAACTTAATTGTCGAATCATAAAATAAAGAATATGTTGACAAAAAAAAACAGGCGTCACAAATGCAAGAGGTGGTCATACAAGGTATTGACTTGTTAACCCGAATTCTGTACTCGTCCTGTAAAAATTGTCCGAAAATGAGCAACATTGTTTTCAATAAAGAAAACTTGTTATTGTTCTTTTCAAAATCATGTTAGCTAACTATTCCCTTAAATTTTTGTTATAAATTTTTTGTTATAAAAAATTTAAATGATCTTATTAGCATGTAACGTTTCTTTGTTTGCCTAGTATATATCCCTATTATCAACGTATGTTTATCGGAATCAATTATTTTGCAATGATCAATTATTGATGATCATAAAAAATCTAACATTTTGACCAAATAAAAGATTCTACAATCTTATGGTGTTACAAAATGGCACGTAATGTGATGGTATTAAGTCAATGCACTATCAATCATTTTTAACTGACACAGCTTAGCTGCTAATTGACAGATAATTTACTTTTTCTATAGCGTTACGTCACTTAATGAATCTAATATTTTAGCTGTAAGAGGCCACCTATCATTTTAGCTTAATCTAGTAATTTGTTATAGAACTTATTAATGTCATCACGGACATTTTTTAAGATGATAACAGTGAACAAATGTATTTGAACTTGTACTTTTATCCCTCACGCAAAGCCTTGAGTCCTTGCTCCTTGGTGGGATTAATTCTATTTTGACAATGTTGCTTAATAAGCCTTTCATAATTATTATTCACAACATATCGAATAGGTATCGATGGTGATACCAACGGTGAAATGTTGTAATTGAATCTGTAATGTTCAGAAGAAATATTACGTTACAGATTTAAGTATCTTCAGTAGTTATTCAAAATAACTAATACCCAAATGAAAATATTGAAAAAGTAAAAAAACAAAACTACCGAACTACAAGAAAAACTCAATCGGAAAGTCCCTAAGCAAATGGCAAGCTCAAAAGCTTAAAAAAATAAAACTAATGGATAACAACTGTCATATTCCTCACTTGGTATAGGCATGTTCTTATGTAGAAAATGGTAGATTAAACTTTGTTTAATAGCTAGCTAAACCTCAACTGTATGCAGTCTCAATAAATTAGACTATATTAACAACGATGTGAGAACAAAACAAACAGACACAATAGATAAAAATGTTAAGAATATAACTAAGAGGCCACCTATCATTTTAGCTTTAAGAGGCTACATTGTACCTATCATTTTAGCTGTAAGAGGTCCCCTATCATTTAAGCTTTATGTAGTAATTTGTTATAGAGCTTTTTAATCTCACAACGAACATTATTTTAAGATAATACCAGTGAAAAGTTGCATTTATATCTGTATTTTTCAGTAGAAAAGTTAAAGTTCTTTAAGTAGCTTCATAAGATATTCAAAATACTTAATAAAATATTGAGAGGTAAAATAACAAAAAATTCCGAACGCAAAGGAAATTTAAATCTGATTATAGTTATCAAAGGTACCACGATTATAATTTAGTACGCCAGACGTGCGTTTCGTCTACATACGAATCATCAGTGACGTTCATATCAAAATATTTATAAACCCAAAACAAGTGCCTTATCAAATAAAAAATCAAATGGTCAAACACTTCAAACGAATGAAAAAATGTCATATCCCTGACTTAGTATAGGTAACTCCTTTAATATATGCAATTGTATAACATTTCCTTGTCACCAAGTACTGGAATATTTTGTATCGCATACATGTTATAGTACATTATTTAGGTTTAACTCTATAACAAACTATGTATGCAAGTGTTTATTATTCCCTTGTCTTCAATTATTTAAATATGTCGTATTATACAAATGATATAGTACTTTTTTTTTTGCTCAAATCTACATTTAACTATTTTATCCGAGCTTTTCTAATGAGTGTTATCTGTCGACGGTGAAGGTTTAATGAGGAAAACATGGAAATTTTAAATAGCAACTTCCCTGGAACCATTACGTAAATCATTTGTCAATTACGACACTAAACACTCGTTACTTTGGCTACACGTTGAAAATATCATAAGTTTCTTTAGCGAATTATTTGTATGTATTTTTTTCTCATTTTCACCATTACATCATTGTGATAAAAAAAGACAGATCTCTATTTACTTCAATTATTTATAAAGACGCAATTTTCTTACTAGTATTACATAAAACAATTGTTTTTCCTCGATTGTCGGTTCAATTTGCCAATCAATTTTATGAGAACATGGAATATTAAAAGATAAAAGGTACATTCTATCCCAAATTTATGTATTTGGTTTTGATGTTATATTGGTTATTCTCATCGGATTTTGTCTAATGCTTAGTCCGTTGCTGTGTGTGTTACATTTTAATGTTGTGTCGTTGTTCTCCTCTAATATTTAATGCGTTTCCCTCAGTTTTAGTTTGTTACCCCGATTTTGTTTTTTGTCCATAGATTTATGAGTTAAAAGGTACATGGACTGTTTTAAAGTTACTTAATGCCATCAAAAGTTATTAAAGATTTGCAACAATAACAGTGTAATGCGATACCGATACAGGTCAGTTATGGACATAAAGTACAACTTGGGAAGAAAAACTACCATGTATGAATGTACAAAAAGTGTTCATAAAAAGAAAACTATCAAAAGAAGGTCATAAAGAAGATGAACACATGTGTTCAGCACGCTAGGTTTATTGATAGCGGATTAATTTGGTAGAAGCCGGGAGATTAATACCGATCTTTAGCAACAAAGCCGGTAATCCTAGTCATTTTCGATAGTAGTCAAAAGCACCCTCGCTAGAGCAAGGTCTGAATTAGATTGTATTTTCGTATAAGAAAACCCCCCATGATTTAAGATACTCATTTGTGACTTTTTGCTGTATTTGATAAAATCTTTCGGTTGGCATTTTTTGGTCCTATGAGCTATCCGGCTTGGTAATATTTGGTTTTGTAATATAGCTCTTTACATATTCAAAAACTCACACATCACTGATTTACAAACGTTTCGTCATTTGTATTTCTTTATTAATCTAATATTAGTTATCAAAGGTACGAGGATTATAATTTAGTACGCCAGACGCGCGTTTCGTCTACATAAGACTCATCAGTGACGCTCATATCAAAATATTGATAAAGCCAAACAAGTACAAAGTTGAAGAGCATTGAGGATCCAAATTCAAAAAAGTTGTGCCAAATAGTTGTGCCAAAATAAATGAATACAATAACGCTTCCAACACTCAAAAACAAATCCATCAAAAAGTGTTTTATTCGATATATCATAAATGACCACAAACAAGGAAGTGAAACTAAAGATATTCAAGAAAATACGTCGAAGATTGACAAAGGGAGAAAAACATACATAAATGACGACACAACAGAGCGAAACAATTTAGAAAAAATACGAATGTATTAATCATTCTCTAATTGCAATACCAATAAAAGATAATATTGTTCACATAAAATAGTTACATGCGCATGAAAACAAATTCGGATCGTTTCCCGGTAATCATATTTGTTGACGTCAAAACATTTTTAAGACATAAAAAAAAAAATGATACATCTTACTATCGGAATTCCGTCAAGATGTATTTCCTTAATTTGCAAATATAATAACAGAAAAAATTATCATGCATGGTTGAATAACAAAATAATTTTACATTTGAAAACCTTGCTGCTTATATCAACTGGAATACAATTCGAATTCGCTATGTTTCACCGTGATAATTTCTTTTAAAGTTTTTTTTTCTGTAATATTTGATTTTTATTTAAAGAGCGAGGGGTAGGAAAAGTTGTAGTGTTTAATCGTTTTTTGAAAACTTTCAATGGTTTTAGACTCATTCAATGTAATAATTAATGTGGTAACAATCTTTTGTGATTTAATTTTCTATTTTTTTTATATTATATTAGTATTTAGCTTAGTATTTAGTATTTAAACAAAGCAAATGAGGATTCTTGATTGATTTTTTTTTAATTAGTATGTATAACTTGTTTCTTTGTTTAACGTTCTTTATTTTTATCTCATTTTAATTGACGACCTTTCACTTGATAATTTGGAATTTGTTTGTTTGGGTTTTTCTACAATAGAAAATTTCGGTACATCCAACATTTAGGCAAAACGCACTACTGCCGGACAAAAGGTTTAGCCTATGAATATGTTTTTTGTATTGTCATTTATTTGTCATATTTATAAATCAACTGTATACACAACTTTGAATCGATCTAAAAACTAAAAAAAAAAAAAAAATTAACACAGAAATAGACTAAACCTTTCCGATTTAGTGGTTTGTTATTTTTGTTCAATTTTGTACTTTCTTCTTGTCTCATAATATGCTTTGTAAACTAAACTCGCATCTGGTGTATGAAATTATAAGCCTATTGCTGTCATGAGAACTCTATAAATTAGAATCAGTAATATAAAATTGAGAATGGAAATGGGGAATGTGTCAAAGAGACAACAACCCGACCAAATAAAAAACAACAGCAGAAGGTCACCAACAGGTCTTCAATGTAGCGAGAAATTCCCGCACCCGGAGGCGTCCTTCAGCTGGCCCCTAAACAAATATATACTAGTCCAGTGATGATGAACGCCATACTAATATCCAAATTGTACACAAGAATCTAAAATTAAAATAATACAAGACTAACAAAGGCCAGAGGCTCCTGACTTGGGACAGGCTAGTATTCTAATGAGAATGGCTCATAGTCAAAAAAATTTGGTTTCGAATAATACTATACACAACCCAAGCTATTTAAAGTAATCACAGGAAAGATCACAAATTGCATCGTAATTCCTTCTTTAGAATTGGAAATCCTTCTAATTATATAAATCTTAAAGTATGAGACGAAACATACACATTTCTTCGGTTGCTCAAGAGGACCTTAAATTCAAGAATGGTCATTATCTACTAGTACTTATTTAATGTTTATGCCAATTGTCTTAGATTTTTTTTTGCCCGTTATCCTTGATTTTATATATTTTACACCTTAGTAATATTTATATGTGATGTTTTCTAATTAATTCCGATAACTTTTTTTTTTTTTTTTATTCAACTTTAAATATTTTATTTTTATTTTATTATCCGATAACTCAATTTACACCCCCATTATTTTAGATTATGTTATCTTATATATATATATATGAGTACAGTTTAGTACTGATAACTTATCGGTCAATATAATATAATTAACATGTGTCTAACATGTGTCTAACATGTGTCTAAATAGTGATGCTGTGTTGACACTGTTTGAATGATAAAGGTCTTGACGGGGGTTACTCAATTTAATACAAGTGGGAGGTTTAGCTAACTATAAAACCAGGTTCTATCCATCATTTTCTACATCAGAAAATGCCTGTTCCAAGTTAGGAATATGACAGTTGTTATCCATTCTTTTGCTTTGAGTTTTTGATTGTTTTCATATGATTAGGGACTTTCCGTTTAAATTTTCTTCAGAGTTTTTGTAATATTTAATTTGTATTCTTGAATTATGCAAAAGTAAAATCTCAAAAATACTGAACTCAGAGGAAAATCAATTCGGAAAGTCCATAATCACATGGCAAAATCAACAAACAAAACGCATCAAAAAACGAATGGACAAGAACTGTCATATTCTTGATTTGGTACAGGCATTTTCAAATGTAGAAAACGGTGGATTGAACCTGGTTTTATAGCTAGCTTAACCTCTCACTTGTATGACAAGCGCAAAGAATTCCATTATATTGTCACCGATTCTATTTGCCAACATACAGTACACTTTGTGGTAAGTGTTTTATATCCTTTATATATGACATCCTATTATTGTCTATTCTTTATTGTTTTTCATGCTTTTCTGTTATTTTTAAAGATATAAACTCTGCACATTTGTCTGTTTTTATCTATTCTGTAAAACCCATCCAGAAAATTGTTTGTGACATGAAAATAACTTGGAAAATAGCAGATGGTATGCCAATAAAACATAACAATTTTGCACCTAACAAGAGATAGGAATATTGATAGAACAAACATTGACACACCATAAACCATACAACTCTGTATCAATTCCTTTCAAGAGGCAATTATAACGTTAATGGTTTATATCTCACTTAAGGCGCTATGTTCTGTGTTCCAAAGTTTATGCTACAATACAGACATACTGAACAAATAAATATTTTATCATAGAAATTCCACAGTTTTATCTGATCTTTTGCAAGAGATGAAACAAACTATATATGCATGGTATTTATCGCTACGTTCTATGTTCCATAGTTTATGCTACAATACAGAAAAACTGAAGAAAAACAATATTTTATCCTTGATATCCCACAGTTTTATCTGATCTTTTGCTAGATATGAAGCATGATATATATGCATAGTATTTATGTGTCAAGCTTTGAATTGAAATATTGATTAATTATCATTTTCTAAGATATGTACTACTCATAATTATTTTGTATAACATGTAATGTTATGTCAAGACATCTACCGATGCTTCAATTGACAAATTGACAAATTGACAAATTTTTTTATCTAGGTCAATTCATTGTCGTGTTTATTCAAATCAAAGTAAGACAACACAATAAACAAGAAATACGGCTGCCTATTGTTAGGAAATGTTTTGTCATTTTTATAAATTTACTGTTTTTAAAAGTATAAATAATTCGAAAAACTAAGGATTTCCTTGTCGCAGGCATAGATTACCTTAGCCGTATTTGGCACAACTTTCTGGAATTTTGAGTCCTCAATGCTCTGCAACTTTCTACTTGTTTGGTTGTCTAACTTTTTTATCTGAAATTCACTGAATAATCATGTGTAGACAATTAAAATGCGTGTCTGGCGTATGAAGTTATAAGCCTGGTAACTTTGATAGCTATTTGATCAAATATTTTCATTACGAAATGAAACTGAAAGCATGATTTGCAAATAATACACATGTATGTTTCTTTATTGGTACCATACGTTAGGTATCTGTGTATTTTCTTTTATTAAACAAAATTCTCCTATTTGAATCTAAATTCTTAATTGTGTAAGTAATGCTTTTTTGTCATAATATACTCTTGTTTGTAAACAATTTTAGTGGAAACAAAATTGCTGATTTTGTATTGCTGTATGACAGTATTCATATTTCTTATTATACACCGAACATTCGTATTTATTTATCGATGATAGATTTTTAACACTTATTTGTTTGAATATTATTTACATTACAATATTCTTTCAGAAGGGTAAAGAAAAATATAATTTACTACAAATTGTGAGAAAACATTTCCGGCAGCACACACATTCCAAGCCAAAGGAATAATAAGTGAGGGATTGTGAATAATCCCGTTTAAAACAAGGATACATGCCACAACACTTCCAGCTCTTTGTATATGAAACAAGTTTTTTTTTAAGTTAAATTAATGTTTTCACCCGAATACAAACACAAATTGTCAGTGTTTTGGTTACCATGTACTAAGGTTTTACATGTGGGTGGGTTTCAGTCAGATGGGCCAAGAAGCGTATTTGATTCTGATAGGCGGTATGTTTAGCCTTTTTCTAACATTCCTCTGCCCACCTCGTTAACTTGGATATGTATATTAACTAAGACTATTTTTTCACACAATAGGTTCTTTGAAAGAGGGACGAAAGATACCAAAGGGACAGTCAAACTCATAAATCTAAAACAAACTGACAACGCCATGGCTAAAAATGAAAAAGACAAACAGAAAAACAATAGTACACATGACACAACATAGAAAACTAAAGAATAAACAACACGAACCCCACCAAAAACTAGGGGTGATCTCAGGTGCTCCGGAAGGGTAAGCAGATCCTGCTCAACATGTGGCACCCGTCGTGTTGCTTATGTGATTACAAATCCGGTAAATAGTCTAATTCGGTAGGTCACATTCATGAAAGGGAAGGGGATTGTAGATATCCGATATCATTTATGAAACGGTTATTCCATAACGGTCAACCAACTCGTGATGGGGTCCGTAAAATTTACGAAGGGATGATTTCAACTTCACCATTTGGAACTCTTGGTTTAATAGCTTCCTTGTGAGCAGTAACCCTCTATCAAGAAAATCATGATAGGAAATGCAAGCACGGAATATCGTATCAATTGGGAGATATATACCCCGTATGCAGGTATGGAATGTTGCTACTTAGAAATGGAAAGTTCACAATTGGAAAACTGAAATCATCTCTTTTCTCGTAAAGTTTTGTTTTCAACCGACCCTCATTGTCAATTTCTAGATGTAAGTCAGGATATTGTAATAAATGTAGTTTTATTTTCAGTTGATATTTCATTTGTGGTATCCTGGAGTGCAGTCGTATATGTATTGGAAGGTGTCCGTTGTTACTAAATGATTTACAAAATGTAGTGTACTGTAAGTATTAATGTATGTAGTTTTTTATGCTGAGTGTTCGATTGTTTGTTTGTATTCCTGTCAAGTAATTTGTCATTTTAGAAGATGTATTTCTTACATAATATCGGAAGATTTGGCTAGCCATAAAGCACGATTAAACCAACTTTTTTTTCTGAAATTGTCTGTTTCCAAATTTCAAATATGGCAGTTTTTATCACACATGCCGTTTCTATGTATGTTTCTGTTTAAGTTTGTCATCCGATTTTTTTATTCGCTTAATCGATTTATGAATATTTAAAGCGGTATACTACTGCTGCCTTTATTTTCATACATCAAATTACTTCGTAGTTTTTATCACTCCTTTTAGTGGTCTTCTGCTCTCTACATCTACAACAATTGATAAGCTCATTCACTTTTTAAAATTAAAACATTCCAGAGATTTGTTTTGTAATGCACTCCTTTTGAGGTAATCAATTTGAAGCTTATTAAGTATATTAACCGAGATGGTTTAATTTTTTTTTTACATACAAGCGGTGTTCAACTCGACAACAAACAAGTGCAAAGATTTCAAGTAAAAGTACACGGACTACCTATGGATATATTCAGTCTAGTATAAATTATTGTTGCGTCTGGATATAGAATTGTTTTTTGTAGCATTATATAAACATTTCAAAAAATGTAGTTCATTAATTGAAAATAACAGCCATTTTGAACAAATAATTTCATCATAAATTTATCAATGGACATTTATCAACTGGAATTTATTACTCAAATGACGTCAGTAGTAATTTAGCAAAGTGTCTTTTTCCGATATTTATCAAATATATATTGTCGAAATCGGACAATACGGTTAACTTCCTCTTTACGTTTAAAGAAATTTATAGCGTTTGATAGTATATGTGACTTCTAACACTAGTGCAAAAGTTTCAACAAGGATATGATGGTAATGAAAAATAGAGTCAACATACACCGCAGGGACTTTCAAATTCATAATTCAAAGGCAACTGACAATGCCAGGGCAAATAACGACACAACACACACACAATATAAACAACTGTATACTTTTAAACCAAACTACAAACCGGAAGCAATCTCAGTTTCTCTGAAATGGCAAGCAGATACTGCTCCAGCACCGTTCGTGATACTCCTATGAAAAAGTATAAAAGATTTCAAAAAGATGCAAAAATAGAAAGTCTTTTAAACTAAGGACTTCAAAACATTCATTTTAAAACTGTTATTTTGTTCTCCAATAAGCCTTTTATTCATATACATCCGTTTTGGATTTTCAAATATATTAGCCCTTAGCATATTGTCGAAATGCGCATTTGGTGCAGGAAATAATGACACCTATAATGTTATTAAAGTTTGAATTGACATCTGATAAAGTGCACACAGATCGAATTAACTTCCTCCGTCGGGAAACAAAAGTGTTGACAGTGACATTAAGCTTAAGCAGAAGTCTCAAAATAGGAATATAACAATTTATCTTACCTCCTATACATTTCCAGGAATATGATTGGTTAAAAGCGTCCGCGTGCAAACCGTGTATATTTGATATTAGGTTAGTAGGGAGGCGGGGCTTATCTCATACACGGTTAGTAGTGGAGTTACGTCCCTTTATATTCCTTATTAGGTAAGAAGGGGGCGGGGCTTATTTCATACACGGTTAGTAATGGTGTTATGTCCCTTTATAAAAAACAAAACGGTACTGAGAAAAAATCTTAAAAGTTGCAACAGACGAAGAAATTGATGATTAAGATTGAAATAAATTCATAAAACACATTTAAACCTTACAAGTCGTTATTGTTGGAATCTGTTTTCGTAGGATCAATGGAAATATTTGATAAATGCTTACAGTATTGAAGACTTGCTCATTTTGAGAATCACTGTCTTTATTTCACACGTTAAGATAGTCGATAAGATAAATTCGTTACATAGTGTGCTAGTGACCTAATACGGTATATATGGGGTCAGTAAATTCCATATGGGGATTCGAGCTTCGCTCTCACCCCATATGGAATTTACTGACCCCATATATACCGTATTAGGTCACTAGCACACTATGTAACTAATAATGTCTAGAAATTTGTTTGTTTACCCGCTCCTTATGAGTTAAATATGTTAAGGCTTATTGGAGATATTGACCGAGATGGTTTTGAAATTTCTTATATACACAAGCTGCTCAACTTGTCTACTAAAATGTGCAACGATTTCAAATTAAAGTACACGGCATTCCTATGGGGATATAAAGTCTTGTATAAACTGTCGTTTCACTGTGTTGCGTCTGGATATATAATTGTTTTTGTAACACTATATTAATATTCTAAGAAATCTAGCTCATTAATTGAAAATAAGAATCATTTTAAACAAATAAGTTCATCAAAAATGTTATCAAAGGACATTTATCAACCGGAATTTATTACTCTAATGACGTAAGTAATAATTTAGCGTAGTGTCTTTTCCCGATATTTGTCAAATATATATTGTCGAAATCGGACAATACGGTTAACTTTCTGTTTACGTTTAAAGAAATACAGAGTGTTTGACAGAGCATGTGACTACTTACGCAAGTGCAAAAAATTAAACAAGGATGTAGTGATACTGGAAAGAGAGGCAACATATACCGGAGGGACTTTGAAATTCAGAAATCAAAGACAAACTAACAATGCCATTGCAAATAACGACACAAAAACACACACAATATAAACTGTATACTGAGCAACATAAACCAAACTACAAACCGGAAATAATCACAGTTGCTCTGAAATGGTCAGCAGACCCTGCTCCACATGTAACACTGGTAACGATACTCATATAAAAACAATGAGAAATATTCTTCATTTGATCATTGTTGAAGGCCGTACGGTGACATAAAGGGGCTAATTTTTGTGTCATGTTGGTCTCTTGTTACGAGTTGTATCATTGGCAATAATATCGCATCTTCTTTTTTTATTCAATGACAATAGATGTAATACAGGAAAGTATTTTTTAATTAAGAAATTTAAAATTACCTCCCTCATTTAACGCTCTGATTCCTTGCCCTTCTTTGCTGTATGTTTAAACAAAGGAAAACAATGGACTTTTACAGTGAAACTAAGCTGGAAAGGTCAATCAAATACAAAGTTAAAGAGCACTGAGGACACAAAATTCAGAATCTTTTGTTAAAACAGCTCACGTGATCTATACTTGGTCTACAAAATCCTCAGTATTATACCAAACAACTAAAAGTTTTGTAAACATTTTATTCATTAATATGACCTTTGTCAATGGTATTTCATGTCAATACACAGCTTCTGACTACTTTGATGTTGACACACGAGTTTGAGAATTCCTAATAGAAGTTAATTAAACTGAGCACATGGAATATATGTAAATTGCTATTTTTTTATGTTGTGTACATGCTTCGTGCAGTATAACATGTATAAGGCACACGTATTGTGGTGACATGATAAGGAAGGTACAGAACAGCTAAGGGATTATCTCATTTTAAATAAGCTGAACGTTTTAATAACTAGTTTAAAAGAAAAATATAGCTACTCCAAGATCAAAATAAGTATTGGCAAACTACCAATTATCCAACAAAATCAAACCTGTAAATTGTTTGTAACATACTTTAAGAAAATATTTTGTCAAAATTTAATGACGATTAAATGACCCAAATCCATTTTAGTCAAAGTGTTGGCTACCGTCTTAAAATGTTTGGGTTTTTTTCACTTGCATAGTTACGCAGTATAACAATGTACAGTCTTGATAAACATCTTTATTTTTTCAACACTTTGTATTTTTTTTTATTTACATAAAGATAATTTAAATCGGAATGCAGTTATATAGAAATAATTGCCTAAACGGAAATTTTTCAGATATTGCGTCCGATTGAGCTGAAAAAATCATCAATAATTATGTACGATAAAGATTTATAAATCAGCGTGAAGGAAAATATATTACTTAGTTTACACAAGTGAATGAACAGATAAAAAAGCAAAGGAAATCATATAAATTTCAGCTTCAAAGATATAAAGGAGAGAATAATAAACTAAAAATAGTCTAGTATTTATGTGCGATAAAGATTTATGCATTTTCTTGTGTTTATTTGTTATAAAGATTTATACATTTACTTTTAAGCATTGATATAAACTACTGATTTATCAAAAACGAAGCAAGAGAATAAAAAGGAAATCATATTACAGTATGCATCAAAGGAAGCACATTAAACCTTAAAGACAAAATTGAATTAAAACTAACTTAAATATTTCAGATCTTGTGTCCAATCAGTCTTCAACTTAAAGTACATCTGTTTTTTTGTTTGACAAAAATATAAAGAGAGAAGTAAAATCACAAAAATACTATACTCCGAAGAAAATTCAAAAAGGAAGGCCCCTTATCAAATAGCAAAATCAAAAGCTCAAACACATCAAACGAATGGATAACAAAAGTCAAATATCTGACTTGGTATTTGCATTTTCTTGGTGGATATACCTGGTTTTATAGGTAGCTAAACCTCTCACTTGTATGACAATTGCATCAAATTCCATTACATTGAAAACATTGTATATAAAAAACAAAGCAAAATCACGATGCGAACATAAATGAAGGAACAGTGACAACAGTATATTATTTTCAGGTTCAAAGAAAAACAAATCAATACAGATTAAAACGAACACAACAAATACTAGTTGACCATAAAAACTTATGTGTGATAAAGATTTAAACAATAACTTATAAGAAAACTAAGTAAAATCTGATAAATAACCTGTTTACAAAAGTATGATTTTTTGCCAAATTCTAAGGATTTTCTTATCCCATATACAGATTACCCAAGCCGGTTTTTGCAGTACTTTTGGGGATATTTGGTCCTCAATGCTCTTCAACTTTATATTTGTTTGGCTTTATAACTATTTATATCTGAGCGTCACTGTAGACGAAACGCTCGTATGGTGTATTAAGTTATAAGCCTGGTACCTTTGATAACTATATAAAAGAACGAAGAAACAGTATAAAAATCAAAAATTATAATTTTATTTCCAGCAAATAAATTTAGAAGGGAAAAAAACGAAAAAGAAACACAGTATACATCTTAGTAAATCATCAGTAATTATGTGTTGTAAGGATTTATACGTTTAGTAAACAAAAAAACAAAAAACTGTATTCGTATTGAACAAAATGAAAAGCAAAGTAAATCATATCATTTTCAGCTAAAAAGTAAAAGCAAAAAAATGTACATATTAGACCGTTGGTTTTCCCGTTTGAATGGTTTTACAGTAGTAATTTTGGGGCCCATTATAGCTTGTTGTTCGGTGTGAGTCACGGCTCCGTGTTTAAGGCCGTGCATTGACCTATAATGGTTTACTTTTTTTTAATTGTTATTTATATATAAAAGAAAGATGAATGAATAATAAAGATCATAAGTAATTATGAGCGATAAATGTGAAACAAAATAAAGTAATATCACTAATTTATATAAAAAATTAATGAAGAAATAAAACAAAAAGCAGGAAAATATATATTTAAAGGAAGGTAAAACATTTAAGATAAATAGAAATAAAAAAATTAAAGCTTCCGACCGAGAATTGTGATATATCATTTTAATAGTAATTATGTACAATATAGATGTAATAGTAATACAAAAAAAGAACGGTAATAACAAGCATAGGAAATCATTATCTGTACTTTCTATTACAAAGAAAGGCAGACAAATATTTAAAGAGAAGTAAAACCATAAACAAAGCCAATTAGTTATTACGGTTGAAAAGATGTAAACATTTACAATATACTTTTGGAAATAAAGTTAAAGCAACGATTTACAAAAAAATGTAAAAAAAGTATAAAATCAAAAGTAAAGGATATAACATGTATAATAAGATTGATTCAGTTTCAAAGAAAAAGCTAAATCACAAAAATGCTGAACTCCAAGGAAAATTCAAAACGGAAAGTCCCTAATCAAAAGGCAAAATCAAATGATAAAACACATCAAACGAATGGACAACAACTGTCATATTCCTGACCTGCTACAGGTATTTTCAAATGTAAAAAATGGGAGATTGAACCTTGTTTTATAGCACTAGACCTCTTACTTGTATAACAGTTTCATGAGGGTCTGAAGGGTATTTAAGATCATGAATATAGAACGAAGAAAAATCTAATCATTTATTCGATACATATTTGTGTTTGTCATCAGTTGATAATGATAAGTGAGATAATTATTTAAACATGATACAATAAAGATGAAAAAACAGAACCAAAGTAAAGAACATCAAATAACTTTGTGTTGTAATAAGTATTAGCAAAATTTGATGCAGGAATACATTGATTAATGTGAAATTTCATTTAGATAAATGGATTTTATATGATTTTGAATTCTAATTACTACTTTTTTTTACAAAGCTAGTTTAGTGTTCCTTAACTTTCAATGTTTTTATAAAAGAGTAACTCCGAAATAATAAATTTTCTAACGGAATCTATGTAATCTTTTGCTATATTCTATGTTTCAGCAGGAACAAACATTTATCTTTTCTTTTGATATTTTAAAAGCATTTTGTAAAAGTATTTTTTTTTTTAGTTTTTCTGTTCATAACTCTATCATAAATAAACTCATCATAGATATCAGGATTGCAATTGTATATTTACGCCAGACGCGCGTTTCGTCTACACAAGACTAATCAGTGACACTCGAATAGAAAAATGTTAAAATTCCAAATAAAGTACGAAGTTAAAGAGTATTGAGGAACAACAATTCCTAAAATTTTTGCCAAATGCAGCTAAGGTCATCTATTCCGGAGGTAGAAAAGCCTTTATTTAGTATTTCAAAAAATCAAAATTTTGTTAGCAGGTGATTTACAATTATGAACCTAACTCAAGTCAAAACAGAAGAGCTGACCACTTGGCTGGTGACAACCTCTGGGAAATAAATCACCACCAGCAGTGACCCAGTAGTTGTAAATAGACTCATCATAAATACCAGTATTGAAGTTTTATATTAACGCCAGACGCACGTTTCGTCTACAAAAGACTCATTAGTGACGCTCGATTCATAAAGTATAATTTATGTTCACATGTTGATGTTTTGTCCTGTTTAATCCATACAAAATTTGTCATTTTGTCACAATGGTAGCTTGAACAAAAGTTTGGTGACCTATCATTTTTACTATACTTTCGATCATACCACAAAGTATATAACGAACGTTTTGACAAATTATGAACTAACACTATCATTTCTAATTTATACTTCCCTACCAGTATAATATTCAAAAGCTTGTAAATTAGGACAAAGATGTACATTACGGATTTTTTTTAACTTAAAGTAATCGATAGATAAGTGTTATTTTCATGCACATAAAGATAATCTAAGCTGAAAAGCAATTATAAAGAAATAATTGTCTAAACGGAAATATTGTAGAGAGCGTCCGATCGAGCAGAGGAGGGCCTCAATTGTCATAATCAATAAAGATTTTTACAGAGTTGTGCAAGAAAATAAAGTAAATTTACTGACTTGACAAAAACTAAGTAACGCAGTTAGGTTCAAAGAAATGCATTTAAGGAGGTAGACCTAGGTTAAGGGAAATAACTCTTAAAATCATCAGTACGTTTTCGTCAACCATTTTCATAAATATATTCTAAGCTTCTAGGTTACATAGATTATTTCCAACCTGTTTCAGTAAATGCTTAAAATACATTGATGTGATTGACTTCTATAATTGATTTAAAGAGTTATCTACTTGAACCTAGATCTACCCTCTTAAATGTAGAATTATGGGAATACAGGTGTGAACAAATATTGACAAATCACTTATTTACAAAAGTGTAGATACAGACTAAAGAATAATTGAACTCACAATTAATTTTCTTTATCAAAAGAATTTAATTGTAAAATGAAAGAAATTAATACACAAAAATAGAGTATCATAATTAATTATGTGTAATATAGTTTTAACAGTTTCGGGCGAGACATGAGGAAAAAACCAGAATTCAAATTAGTACAAATGACTAAAATCGAAAGTTCATGAAATCGCATTATATACGTGTTATTTTCATTCCAACAGATTTAAGCTGAAATGCAGTTCGGAAGAAATATTTGTCTGAACAAAAGTAATTTAGAGATAGCGTCTGATTGAGCTAGGAAGAAATCATCAATTGTTACGAGCGATCAAGATTTTTACAAAATCGTGAAAAAAATATAGTAACTTTACTGACTTGACAAAAAGGAATTGAATTAGAAATATTGTATATATAACTTTCATTTTCAAAAAATAGAAAACAGAAATAGATCGAAAGAATACACCTAATAATAGTATATCGTAAATATTTATGTGCGACACGGGTGTAACAAAATATAGTAATTCCACTTATGAAATAAATATGGAAAAGGGATAATAAAATCACATTACATTATGAATCAAAGAAAGAAAATAAATATAGAAGAAGCCATACACTATAACAAGCATATCATCATTTATTAGGTACGATAATTATTTCTACAGTTTCATTTAATAAATATAGTAAAATCACCGATATAACATCTTTATTAACCAAATATTTTAAGTAAGTATATGCGATAATGATTTGACATTAAGAAACTAAATTATATAATTGCATTATTGAAATCAAAGGCAAAGAAAGAAAAGTAAAATAAAAAATTGTAAAACAGTTATCATGTGCGCTAAATATCTATACAATAATTATGTATAGGAAAATGGTAGTGAAATCATTTATTAGCAAAATGCTATGACTTTATCAAAGGAAACCAATAAAATATACAAAGAACAATTAATCAAAAACAGTTGATAATATTAATTATGTACAATGAAGGTTTATATAGTCACGAGTAAGAAGATATAGAAAAAAACACTTATTTAATAAAAAAAAACGAAGGAAAATAAAAAGAAAGAAGGAAAATCGTATCACTGTCTGCATTTATCAAATACATCAATCAAAATTAATATAGAAAGACAGTAATGACCCAAAACTTGTAGATCATTAGTAAGTTTGTGCAATACAGATTTATACAGTAACGTGAAAGTAAATTTAGTAGAATCACTCATTTAACAAAACACGAAGAATCCAAATAAATTGCAAAGGAAATAATATTACTTTCTGTATCAAAGGAAAGAAAAAAAAATGAATAATATAAATTAAAACATTAAAGAAAATAAATATAATAAAGTCATCGATGCGAGATAAAATAAATGAATAAAAATGGTGGTTTTGAAAACTAAAAACATAAAACTGTATTTGAAGTGCATTTAGAAGTACACCAATGCATCAAATACTTCAAATTTTTGGTGGGGTTCGTTTTGCTCAGATTTAGTATTCTGTGTTGTTTTGTAGCCATAGTGGTGCTCCTACTAAAGGAGGGAGATACAGAACATACATAAATGGCGTTGTTAGTTTATATTTGAGATATGAGTTCAATATTCCTCTGGTATCTTTCGTCCTCCTACAAGGTGTCAGTAACATGCTCGCAGTTACAATGGGGAAGCTTAATGAAAATGATGGGAAGTTAGAAGAGAAGGTAATCATTTTACTTTACGCTTCAAATGCATTAAGTAAAATATAGGAAGAAACCAATAAATTAAATAGTAGAATCATAAGTAATTATGTGCAATATTACTGTCTGTTTCAAAAGACGTCAAATAATATCACATGCATCGTTTCCGTATGAGTCAGTTGTTGTATCAAACACTAAGCGGATGGCATGTATAAAGTATTGAGTATCCTAAATTCCGAAAGGTTTTACCACAATTGGTATTGGATATCACAACCTCAATATTGGCAAGCTAGTGATTAATATCGATGGTCCACTTAGATCACTCGCAGAGGTACGAATTGTGAGAATGTAAAACTGGTTTAAAATGAATTTCGGGGTCTTTTATATCTGAATATGAGGTATTGGCTTTGATAATTTTTGAACGCTGTACGGTGAATTGTAGTTGTTAATGTCTGTGTCATTTGGTTTCTTGAGGAGAGTTGTCTCATTGGCAATCATACCATATCTTCTTTTTATTTTTGCTACCGCGTAATCATCCTATCTGGAGCGTGTTGCATTCGTTGTTTTTTGTAAGATTTTGTTGATTGATGTGTTCTGTCGTATTGGTTAAAAAATTTGTGAATCATGCTATTTTTCTGTGTATAAGAGAAATTCCTTTTCGACTTTCATTTTTTTTTTTGTCAATACTTTTTTCCTGTTTGAATAGTTTTAAACTAGTCATGTTAGGCCTTGATTAGCTTGCTGTTAGGTGTGATTGGGTCAAGGCTCCGTGTTGAAGTACATTGACCAACATGTATAATGGTTTTTTTTTACAAATTTTGACTTGGATGGAGAGTTGTCTACCTATACTGCATCTTCTTCTAGCTATGTTACGTAAATCTTGCTTTTGTCGGTGAGCTAGATTTAATGTTTCCAATGATTTTCACAATCTTTCATAAATATGCAAGATGTATATTGTATAAGCTCTATGCACTTAGCAAATTGGCGAGTATAATAAATATTTAGATAAATAAGGGTCTTGAAGGGGGTTTGCAGAATAATAATTACAAAATAAAAGTAAAAAAAACGGATAACAGATTAAAATGGGTTACAAAAATGTAATATTATACATAGAATTTAATGATAAGATAGCAGTGTATATTCCAACAGTACGACAGTGTGACAATTTAACAGTAAAATAGCACTTTTGTCTTTCACTAACACTATCAATATATCAATATACAGTAAAACCTGACTAAACCGAACCCTTTCGGGACATGAGATTTTGTTCGGTTTTGGCAGGTATTCGGTTTCATCAGGTTCACAGTGCATAAAATGTGATATGATTGGTCTTCAAGTTGGATTAGACAAGTTTCCGGTTTATTCCGGGTTCGGTTTTATCAGGTTTCACTGTATCTCGAATTATAATTTCATCCAAAAAAAAAAATTGAGAAAAATGGCAGAAAAAAGATTACAGTAAAAACAACTCAATTAAGACCCTCATCAATAAAAGAAATAGGTAATATCTTTTTTACTGAATGTTCTGTTTAATTTATTAAATCAATTGGGAATGGTTATTAATGAGTATTGGAAAAATTTGTAACAACTTGACGAGAGAAATGTATGTTTCTGATTAAATTACTATGTCTTTTTCGTAGATTTATTTAATCAAGTCGTCTTTCTTTTTTATTGAAGAAATGGGAACCAAATGTTATCGTTCAGGACAATATGTGTGATATGAAGAAACCCATAATTTTTGTTTCTCTTAAATCAGGAAGATGTCCAGGTATTTTTCCACGATTTTTGGATATAATGTACTATTGTTATGGTTTTTATAGGTTATTAGTGAATGTTCAAAAACTGGTTTAGTTTTATACCTGGTTAAATTTGCCATACTGTCGTACTGTTGGAAGATACACTCTTTTTATCATTAATTGCCATATAGTACATTGTAAATAAAATTACTATTCAACCATTCAATTGTAATACTACTAGTAGTAGATAAGACCGTTAATTGGTCAAGTACTATATTCAGATAAGATTGCTATTTTACCGTTACATTGTCACAGTAGAATTACTTTTGAAAGATGAAAATGCTATTTTAGCGTTAAATAAGACTTGCACTGTGTAAATGAGATTTTAAACGTACTCCTTTGTATGAATTATCACTAATTTAACGATCAGGAAATATAACAGATCTTGACCTACTTTATCATATAGCTCGTTACCTCTAAGTATTGATCAGATAAGACAAACCACTATGACTATATTCTCATAGATATATGAACGGTCTAAGTTGTTATATGTGATAATAATGCATGTTATTAATTTTGTATGACTTAATGATTATTTTCTCAAAAGGTAATTTATAAACTTTTCAATTTTAATTGGATAATTATATTGTTGATATATTTTACGTAAATATGATTTTAAACATATACTCCTTGTATGTACTATCAGTAATTTACCCATCAATGCCAATTTGTTATTGTTTTTAAGCTATGTTTTAAAATTTTCAATTTTTAATGGAATATTTATATCGTTGCTATGATTCACGTTAATTTGATTTTAACCAGATACTCCTTGTATGCATCATCAGTAATTTACCGATCAATGCCAATTTGTTATTGGTCTTAAGGTATGTTATGAAATTTTCATTTTTTTATAAAATATTTATGTCGTTGATATAATTCACATAAGTACATAAATATAAACTCCTTGTATGCATTATCAGTAAGTTATCGAAAATCGCCGATTCTCAAAAGGTAAACTTAAAATTTAGTATTTTTTTTCAACAAACATTTCAATATATTGATATAATAGAAATAATGTTACTGCATATATATCGCCAATTAGAAGGAAACGTTGTTATGCTACGATATCGAATATACCTTGTAGCTCAGTATTCGGGTTTCTATGTTGATTTTTGTATTGTGATGGTTATCTTTTATGCAATGACATTGCTTTGGCCAGGCTGTGCATTTGTTTTTTCTGTATCAAGACTCACAAATGAAATAGCTGTATATTAATACATGTATTCTTATTTTACTAAAAAAAAAAAATTATTGAATAAAAAATAATAAATATTTTTTCAGAAAGATAATCATTATTGATACTGTAGTTAGACAAAAAGTCATAATGTCAGAAGTTTCTCAAACTTTAAAATGAAAGATTAACCGCATTGATAACGTAAATACATCAGAAATATATTACATAATTTGCCCTGCACCTTTCAGTGATCGTTTCCGTACCGGAAATATTTTCCTTTACTCCATCAGTCACTTTAAGTGTAGAGTAATATGCGGATCGGTGCTCGAAATGTCGAGGAATGGGATAATTACCCAACCAGTCATAAGTTCCAATAGAGTGTCGTTGCCCTCATGTATTCAATATTATCGAATATAAGACAACCTACATAATTCTCAACTTTACTTTATTTTTAAAATTGTTTGCTAAAATTCTAGCCTATCTTTACTTCAATTAAGTTGTCGTTGTACCTTTGTATTTAATTTTACCTTATTTCAAACAACTCACGCAATTCTCAAATTTTAAACTGTCTGATAGCATTCTTGTCTTAACTTAACATATAATAATGGACGCTTTTTCGGTCATTGGAGTGATATTTGATGACCGATTTTTATAATATCTGCTTTTGAACGCCATTTAAAAAAGCAACCTCGCTGATGCATGATTTAACTTCACCTTCCAATTACAAAAGCTTGTAGAGTGTATTGTTGTAATGCATTAACGACATTGGTGGTCTCTTTGTGTTTATGTGCGATAAAGTGTCTTTCTGGTTTGTTTGGTTTCCCTTTCGAATTAAAAAAAAACTTGTTTCTATTTGCTGTAATAATTGTAAGAATAAATATAATTTTGTTTGATTAAAGTCGGCAAAGTTGTTTGTTTTAAACGATGATCACTTAAAAATTATTCATAAGTGAAGTACGCTTTCAACAAAATGTGCAAATTTCATGTTTTCTTTCGTCAAATATATCTAAATTTATAGCTTTGGTTATTTGAAATATTATAATCAAAAGTAGTAAACACATATATTTCTGTCTTATTCATCAATTTAAGTGTTATTTCAAAACAATCTACAGAAAGATTGTTTTATCTTATCTCCATACTTTTAACAGTTTGATATCGTTTTGCTATCTGAAACATGTGTAAATTGTCGAAGAATCTTATCTATGTATTGTCGAAATGAGCATCTGGTGCAAGAAAAATTTTACCGTTAATTTTATTACTACCACTGGGTCGGTGCCTCTGCTGGTTGGTGGACTATTAGTCCCTGAGGGTATCACCACCCCAGTAGCCAGTACTTCGGTACTGGCATGAAAATACGGATTTGTGGTGTTATTAAAATTTACTGTTACAAAATGATAGAAATTATTATAAATTAAGGAATGTATCTCTCTCATGCAAAGCTCTGATTCCTTTCACGGATTTGGCTATACTTTTTGGACCTTATGGATAATAGCTCTTCATCTTTTATATAAGCTTTGGATTTCAAATATTTTGGCCACGAGCATCACTGAAGAGACATGTATTGTCGAAATGTGCATCTGGTGCAAGAAAATTTTTACCGTTAATTTTATTATCTAAGTAATACATTTCTTTTGTCGCGGAAATTAATTCTATCAATTAAAAAAACTAATATTTACCCACAACAAAGGAATGCAATTGGACACCTATGAAATTGTTTACACCAGTTTTTGTTTAGGTATTTTATTAAGTTCCATTATTATAATACGTTTAGGGAACGACTTTTTAACTTAAAAATGCTAGTTCGGTGTGGTTTTTTTCCTAACAAAAATGATCAAAATCTAATTAAAAAAAATATATTGTGGTAAGCACATGTCTCCTTAGATATGCATGAAATGCAAGATCCTCTGTTTGTTTGTCTTTTTCATTTTTAGCCATGGTGTTGTCAGTTTGTTTTAGATTTATGAGTTTGGCTGTCCCTTTGGTATCTTTCGTCCCTCTTTTAGGTAGACAATCTTACATATAGCAGAGTGTCAAACTACGAACCTTTCCCGAGTTGTGTATATGTAATATCGGTAAGCTGATACTTCATTGAGTTTAATCCAATCATTGAATTTGTACGGTTGCATTGTCGTTATGTGTTGCAATTCAATATTTCCTCTTATAAATGAAGTATTTCAGTCGGTTATAGTTTGCAACCCGGATTAGTTTTCTCTCAATCGATTGATGACTTTGGAAAAGCTGTATACTACTGTTGCAAGTATTGTTGAAAGTCAATCATTGAATTAACCGTATTTAATAATAGCGGATACGTACTTTTCGCGTTTTCGCCTTTTCTCCTTTAAAATTCAGTAGACCATCAACAGAAAAACATGAAATAACCTTATAAGTATTCAGAACTATCAGGCCTTCTTTTACTTTAGGATACGTTGGGTGATTTCACATTTTCCTTTGTGAGGAATTGTTTTATTGTGATAAATCGTTCTTTGTTTTTCAGTTGTTATGGCAGTGTAAAGTAAAATCACAAAAATACTGAACTTAGAGGAAGATCAATTGGGAAAGTCCATAATCACATGGCAAAATCAAATAACCAAACGCATCAAAAACGAATGGACAAAAACTTGTATTACACGCAATTGACCTTCGTTATCTATTTATAATTATTCTATATGCAACAAATTTAATTTTCTATATTCATCAATATTGCATTTCTAATTTCATTAAAACTTTGGGTTTCTTTTAAGTTCATGCAATATGTGGAATTCACTATCTCAGGTGGTAAACGGTGCAGTTTTGTCTATACATTGTATTCTAGTCTTGGTTATTGAATATAAAATGTATTCCGCCTTAAGTTCACTAAAACTCAGATTGAAAATCGAACAGTTTAAATGAGTGAAGAAACCATCATTGCCCAAGATACGTTTTCTAAAATGTTACTTAAGGAATGATGTTTTTTTTTGTCTCTCTATGTAGAAATGACATTGAAAATGTTGAACACAAAAAAGATTGAAGACATTGGTCTTTTGACAAAATCATGTCTACGATCAGATATATGAAACACTTTTAGCCTATCAGAAGACCTGTAACATCCAAAATTTAGTTATGTTGTTTTGATGAAAATGTACTGTTAAAAACACTTTTTTAAACATCTATATATCGCAAATATATACCCAGCAATGATATTTTACACTATAAGATAAAACAAAAGTTGTATTCCCTTATTTGTGCTAGGATGCTCCTGACATAGAGGTTTTAAAGTCTTAAACATTTAAATGCATACTGAGTATATTTCTATTTGCATTTTGTATTTAATATATTTTTTTTTGTTAATGATGATGTCTATAAGTGTACAACGCTCCTTTTGAGTCAATTTAATTGAAAAATACCTATCATCAACTTCATATGTTAACACTCAAATCGAAAATCGAACAGTTTGAAAGAGGAAAATACCGATCCGTGCTCATATCACATTTTGTATCATACTTTTGTTTAGATGTATAAGAAGATGTGGTATATGTGCAAGTGAAACAACTCTTTTTGTTTAGAGAGAGATACTGTACTAATAGAATGTCTTTTCTATATATTTACACTCACATCGAAAATTGAATAGTTTGAAGGAGTAAAATACCAATCCCTGCGCATACCACATTTTCTATCAGGTTTTTGTTTTGATTATAATGTACTGATAACATTACTTTTGTATAATACAGTGAAACCTGTTAAAACCGAACTTCTTCTGGACTTAAGATTTTTTCGGTTTTGGCCAATGTTCGCTTTAATCAGGTTCACAACGCACTTTATTTGATATGACGGTGCTTACGAACATGTTTGGTTTATACAGGTTTTCGGTTTATACAGGATTCGGTTTAGTCAGGTTTCTCTGTATAAGTATTTACACGGCAATGAAATGTCGCATTGAGAGATCAAAAAGTACGAACTCACTGTTGTGTCGTGTGTGCTATTGTTTTTCTGTTTGTCTTTTTCATTTTTAGCCATGGCGTTGTCAGTTTGTTTTAGATTTATGAGTTTGACTGTCCCTTTGGTATCTTTCGTAATAAATATAAAAATAAATATTTTGCTTGCAATCGTACAACTCGACTTCATTCTGGAGAAATAATGGTATTGAACGTAATTCCAGTTAATAGCTATATATATATGTATAGTGAGTTATTTTATTAGAGCTACAGAGTTTTGTTTTTGTGTAAGTGTAAAATTACGCATTTTCTTCATCTTTTTATAATGGAAAAGAACAGTATTAGGAAAATACATCTTTCCAGAAAACTAAATTATCTTTGATTTATTTTATTTCTTAGAGAAAGGGAGTTTTTTTGCTGTTTAACTGTAAAATACTTATTTTCGTCTTTACTTCCTTCCACTCGCATAAACAGTTATCGTTCATCTGATACCAATAATAAATAAGATGATTCTTTCAAAATATTGTATAATGACTAGCTCTGTTCTTTGCTGTGGAACGCCGTGACTGCAATCATCAATTAATCAAACATATCTACTACAGCTTCAAAAGAAAGTCAGTGTGATTGAATATAAATATCGAAGGTTCATAAAGAAATAAAAATTCAGTGGGCAATAAATTATGATCATAAATAGTTTGAAATCTAGTTCATGATATTTTTACCGACAAAAAGCATACATATTTTGCCTTTGTAAAACAAACGTGCATTTCGATTTTAATTTCTAAGATTGCAATAAAATCTGCAGACGTATATTTTCTTTTGTCAAATATATATAAATTTACAGCTCTATTTGTTTGAATTTTTATATGCTGAAGTCATAAAAACATATAATTCCATCTTTTAATCAAATAATGTGCTATTTTATCACAATCTGCAGAAAGATTCTGTATCTTATCTTTATACTTTTAACAGTTTGATATCGTTTTGCTATAAGAAAAATGTGTAAAATGACAAATAATCATATATTAATATTATATTTCTTTTATCGTGGAAAATATTTCAGTCGATCTAGGAAAACGAATTTTAACCCACAATGGAACAACGATGCAGTTGCTCCTGATATTGAATACAGCAGGATCAGCTGAGGTATTTCTATGTAGCTCCATTACTACAATACTTTAAGATAACTTTTGTTAAATACTCCTAAATGATTAAATTCGATATAAAATTAAAACTTAATCTATATTATTTCTACATCTGGTCTTTCGGTCAAAAACTTATTAGCACTCTTATCGTACTCAGATAGCAACCAATCAAATAGTTGGATTTTCTGTTTTGAGCACACATTTTGTTACGATTAAAGTTTAATGTCTAAGGCCAAGGTAGACAATCTTACTTTCATAGTGTTAAATGCAAACATTACGAACTTATCTTACCATAATTGAATTTCGTGTTGCTAAACTATTACTTCATTAAGCTACTAGTAAATATTATCATTTAAATGTGTTTAGATGAGTGAAGGTCAAAATAACCAATTGATATTGGTTTTGCCTAATGTAGGATCCTGATCATTCACAAGTTTAGTTTGAACATATTGTTTATAGTGGATTGGGAAACAAGTTAGTTCAAGTCATATTTATCCCTCTTCACTTTGCGGGTGCGAGTGCTGCCTAGCCTTATAGTGGAATTAGCATACTCTTTTACTAAATATAAAAGGGTGTCTTTTACGTGCAAGATATATGTCTCTCTCCTAACATATAACCATTTATCGTAGATTCCTCAAGACCATACTCGCAAATGGTGTCAAAGGTCATCTGAAAATTCAGTTCCTGTAATTTTCTCCCCGGATCGGGGATCAAACCAGGAACCTCTGTGTTAGTAGTCCAATGCACTTACCACTTCACATCGGCTACCTTTTCCATGTGATACGTAACTGTTCATTTTGGTGTCGTCCTAAACATCGTATGATATGAATTTGGCTAACCGTTAAGTTTCAATCAGTGGATAAGCCTTTTATAGAAACAACAGGGCTTTTATTTACTTTGGGTTGAATAAAATGGGTATTCAGTTGTCTTTATTGGGAAACATCTGCTATGACGTCCAGTGCGGTGCTTTGTTGTTCCGTTGGTATGTCCAAATAAATTAGTAAAATAGTACTAACTTAACCCTCGTTGTTAATTTAGAATTATTCTATATCAAACAAATTTTATTTTAAATATTCATTAATCATGTTAATATTGCATTATAATTTCATTAAAAACTTGGTTTTTCTTTAAACTTCATACAATATGTAGAATTCACAATCTCAGGTGGTATACGGTGCAGTTGTGTCTACAAATTGTATTCCAGTCGGTTATTGAATTTAAACTGTATTCTGCTTTGAGTTAACTAACACTCAGATTGAAAATCGAAGTTTAAAGGAGAGAATAACCTATTCCTGCGCAAGACACGTGTTTCTTAAATGCTCTTTAAGGAATGACTGTAATTTGTATTGTCTATCTTTGAAGAAGTAACATTTAAAATGTGGTGCACACGGAATATACCGCGTAGGTTATTCAAAATTAGCCTAAAAGTATTATTCTAAAAAAATAGTACATTCATTTATTATAGTTTATTTCAAAATTCCTTTTGTAAGGAGTATACTTTGTAAGTAAACGTTGGAAACGTTACAGTCGCATGACAAAATTAGGTATTTACGCTGACACACAAAACACAAATCAGAAGACGCGTTACATCCAAAATCAAATTATTTTGTTTTGATGAAAATGTACTGTTGGAAAAACATTTTTATACATCTATATCTCGCAAGTGTTTGCCCAGCAATGATATTTTACAATATAAGATAATAAAATATCGAAATGTTAATTACACAAATATTACTTTTATTCCCTTGTTTTGCTGGGATGCGCCTGTGATGGAGGTTTTATACATTAAACATTAATAATACATAAATTATTTCTGTTTGCACTTTGTACTCTAGAGTTTTTTGTGTTTTTTTTTTGTTGACAAATAATGCCTTAATGTGTACCCTGATCCTGTTTGTTAAGTCAATTCAATTGAAAAAAAAACATCCTCTTTTTTATATTTTAACACTGATATTAAAAATCGAACAGTTTGATGGAGTTAAATACCCATCCCTGCGTATACCCGATTTTGCATCATGCTTTTGTTTAGATATAGGAAGGTGTGGTATAAGTGCCAACGAAACAACTCTCTTGGTTTTGATTGTAATGTATTGATAGAATGACCTTTGTATATTGCAGTTGATGACACGGCAATCAAATCTTGCATTAAGAGATCAAAAAGTACGAACTTAATGTTAACATGGTAAACATTCTTTTCAGATCTTGTCTTTGTTTTGAGCTGTAATCATTTTATTTATTAAACAATATACTTTGCTTTATATTTTCAAAGAAAACGAGTCTAAACACAGATGATTGTTTCTATGTTTCTCCTGTTGTTTATGGCATTAATGTTGTCATAAAGAGGGTTAGAAATTTGTTATTGGGTGTTGTGTAAAACGTTGTAGTCTCAACTATGCCTGGAATCGGTATCAAGTTTCCAGGAAAATTGTTTAAAAGGAAGGACAGTGCATGTTTCCTTGCTATTTCTTGTTCTTTATTTCCAAAGCAAGGACAGTGCATGCATATTTTGTCTGATTGTCAAATAACGAAATAATCACAACTCGACGCTAGTCAGTTGAAAAAAACATACAGTGTATCTTAATTCACCGTTTTAAATTTTAAGGCTTCGAGAAAATTTTATTGTTTCGTACCCCGAAATAAAAACAACGTCCGTGTTTAGTTGACTCTTTATTATTGTTGACGCTGTAAGCTAATCCCAATGGCGTGGTATACGCTTATGAAGATATTATTCAGATTGTATTATATAATCAATCTGGAAATTGTCCATATATAGAATAGACTACGAAAGTTCGTATGGATTGTGCTCAGTTCTTAGTTTAGAAACCGAACATGTTGGATTGCTTCATACATATAAGTGTTGTAAAATCATATTTATTACTAGACTATATTATATAGAAGTAACCCCGTTCAAAAGAACAAACAATATATATATTATAAACAAAATATAATTAGTATTACCATTCCACAAATAATCGTCCTCCGTTCCATTTACCCCCATCAATGAATCATACGACTCCTTCTGATTACATATTTGTACTTCCGGACTGTTTAGATTGTTTACACGTTTGTAGCTGGTTGAAGGTATCAAAGTCAGTGGATTGACCTAATAACAGATTTCCATTCCATGAAAAATCTTTCTCCGTTTCACTCCCACATCCATGAATTACACGACTCCTTCTGATTAAATATTTGTTCTTTCGTACTGTTTACATTGTTTGACGTTGGTATCATGTTATATTATAAAAGTCTGCAGATTAACCTAATGACAGATTTATGATATGGTTTTAAGCCCAATTAAATCGTTATAAAATTCTCCCTGCTGCAGCAGTGTTTATAGATAATTAAATTCTCACCGTGAAACCGTTAAAAGCGATTTGTCGGTATTATATGATTATCAAAATCTCATTTCCAAATACTTTTTAATGTTTTAATCCATTAGCTTAACATTTTTAATTGGTCTTTATAGAAAAACAGATAGATAAACATGCATGAAGACCTACGTTATTTTTATTAAGTATTTGGTTTTATGTTATTTTAATGTTTATAGAAATGATTTGAACAACATTGATTTTTTTCTCTCTATATCATTTATCTGTTCGAGTTAATTTTAGTGACACAATTTCCATCCGTCAATAGAATTCTAAATGACATATTTTGTATAAAAGGTATATTTTGCTAGCAATGTTACAAAACCGCTACATTCTGAAAAAATAGAGGTATTAGTTATAGAACGTCATTACAGTAAATAGTGAGTAGTTTCTATTTATTTCATTAGAGTTGCAGATTTTTTTGGTTTTTTTTGCAATTGTTAAATACATATTTTCTTCAATACAGTATTATTTATTTTAAGGGAATATAACAGTATTTGAAAAACACATCTTTTCAGAAAACTAATGTATCGTTATTTTATATTTTTTTTTCTGCGGTAGAAAGTTTTTTATTTTCTTTAAACTATTTATCTTCTTACCAAAAACTCGCATAAAAGTTATCGTTCATTTATAAACAATAATAAATAAGATGATATTTTGAAAACATTTGATAATAATTAGCTTTGGTCGCGATATAACCCTATGCTATGCAACGCCGTAACTGCAATCATCAATTAATTAGACAATATACGTATAGTGTCTTGAAATATGAAGTTTATTTGTATGAGGCTTAGAAACGGTGAAAATGCGAGGTTCTACCGAGCATTTTCCCGTTTCGTGTCGAATACAAATACTTTTCATATTTCAAGACACTATACGTATATTGTCTTTATACTGAAATCGATAAAAAAGATTAAAAAAATATGTAACAAATTGTATTCAAAAAAAGTGTTATGAATTTCCCTCTTGAGGTACCATTTTGGGGTATTTCCCTATGAGTGTAGTTCAGGCGGTAAGACATTGACATTTTAAGGAATTAGAAAGAGAAAATGTACTTAATTAATAACATTTGATAAACATGGTATATAAATGACCAATTTGAAGACATAACACGTTCAAATACATAAAAGTTTGACCATAGTTATTCCACGTTGTCATGGTTGTGACGTGACGTTGTTAATGAAATACATAAGTTCCGGTAAGTAGGCGGGGCTTATAGGTTAGTTGAGGCTAACGTTTATACGTATATCTTTATCTGTATAGTAAAAAAGCTGAGTGCAGTATAATCAGAAATATCTACTTAAGCTTCAAAGAAAGTCAGTGTGATTGAATATTAATATCAAAGGTTCATAAAGTAATAAAAATTTAGCATTCAATAAATAAATCATGAACATAAAAAGTTTGAAATCTATTATATGTTTTTTTTAAACTGAGAAAAGACCAATTATTGTTGTTTATCGTCAGTCATATTTTTTCTCGATTTATGATATAAGTTTAAATCACGTTTTTAGTTTTCTTTTTATGCCACACCTAGGGGCATTGTGTTTGTCGGCATGTGCGTCTGTTTGTAAGTCCGTCCGTCTGTCCCGCTTCACCTTTAAGTTTTTGGTCAAGGTAGTTTTTGATGAAATTGAAATCCAATAAATTTGAAATCCAACTAAGTTGAAATTTAGTACCGTAACACATGTTTTCTTTAAAATGATTTTTATGATTTGAATGCCAAATTAGAGTTTTAATCCTAATTTCACGGGCCACTGAACATAGAAAATAATAGTGCGAGTGGGGCACCCGCTTACTATGTACACTTTCTTGTTTGAATTTATTCCGTATTTTTTTCCTACACCTTTTGCATTTACTTTATCATATGAGTTTTGCTCATTGCTGAAGGTCGTTTGTTGACCTTCGGTTTTAATGCTCGAAATTTGGTATTGGGTTGATGATTGTTGCATTAGAAATATATATCATCTCTTTATTTGTTTTGTTTTTTAATTTGATTAATTGATTTATTTATCGCTTAAGGTGGTACTTAACACTACAGGGAGATAACTCTGCAAAATCAGCTAAACGTTTTGATTATGTTACGTTGTTAAGGGAATATTAAGCTTCTCAATTATCAAAATAAGTGTTCGTCAAACTGCTATATAACCAGTGTAATTTTTCTGATAAAACGGTTGGTTAAAATGTTTAGAAATTTTTGTATCTTTTTCAAAGGATCAAAGTTGATACTTTTTTCAAAATTTTAAGAAAATGAAACGAGCCAATTTAATTTTAGTTAAAGTGTTGGGTACCACCTTAACCGTCCATTAAAAATATTTCATACATTTTAAAGTTTGGAAGTGACATCAAAGTCGTATAAACCATTCATGTATCATATACGTGTCTGACGGATTAAATTATAATCCTGATACCTTTGATAACTACTATCATAGATATTAAAATTAGCAAATACTGTATCGTTTAGATTATTTAGTAATTATCAGTGAAATGTGTCTTTCTGTGGATTATTACATGTACCTTGTAAACTAGCATTATGCGTGTTGGTCTTGTGTTGTTGGAGCAACGATTTAACTTCAAGGGGTGAAAGAAATTATTATCTAAGTTTTTCGACGTTTCAGGGGAAATATGGATTCAGAATATTATTTTTGTCGATGGAATGACTATGATAAAAAAAATTACATTTTGGTTTTTTATTTTGGATCAACCTTTTCGTATTTACTATTTAAAAAATGAAGTAGCTAGATATATTAAAAAACATTATGATCGTAGGCCCATCTTAATCATCGTGGAGCTACATCTTAATTAGCATACATGAACGATATATTGTCGCACACATAGCCTACAAATCATGTATAATGTCTTTTTATCGTAAATGATTAACTAATAATCTGCTATTTAGTTTGGCTGTGGTGCACCTTTTACATATTCTCTATTTCCATTGCTAATTTTATGAAGAAGGTCTTTTAGTTGTAAGTAATTTCATTAACTAATAATCTGCTCAACTAAACGTTTTTAAAGATATAATATGATATTCGAACAAATTGCAATATTTAACATGTCTCTGCTATAAAATGCGATCGTAGGTTATCGATCTAGCCAAACAGATGATTGTCTGAGTAGAAGTTGTAAATGGTATCGCCATATGTATACCCCAATGATAAAGTCAATTCGGATTGTTTTTAATGGACTGATTAGCACTTAGAAGCAGTTTTCTCTCTGTGATTTAACGAACTTTTATGATTATTTTCAGTAGTTGAAACTTTACCTCGAGTTTTAATGGTGATTTTTATCTCTTGAAAGCAGGTTTATCTCTATAAAGTACTGTTAACATGTATTTACTTATCTATTTTCTTTGATTGAAATTATTTTTATTGCTATTAAAGTGAACTGTTGGATCATCGTCTTTGACAGAGTAACAGGATATCTAAACATAGATTAGGTAACCTGCCGAAAAAATATATAGTTGGTAATATGAAAAGGTCTTTGTCTTTAAATACTTATCATTTTTGATACTAATGGTACCAGTTTATCAATTTGTGATTCTGATTAACAAAGAACTGTTAACTCGCAGTCTTATTGGCTTATCAATTTTCCTCGATTGAAATTATTTTCGATGCTAGACAAACCGTTAGAAATTTAGTTTTTTTTTTCTTCGATTTCGAATGGAGAAATGTGAATTTAAAACTCTTATTATAAAAGGTACGTTTTTTGTTAATAATTGTCTTTTTTGACTATCATCATTTGTGATACTGTCTCGTTATGTTTTATCTTGTGTTTTTAATTATATTGTCCTCTTGTACACCTGTATGTGTCTGAGGTAGGGAATAACATATTGAGATCTTAATACCTTAATACTAAAGGCACCTGTTTAGCAATTTGTAATTCCTATTATAAAAAGTACCAAAAGGTACAGTTTACATTCCGTCTTAATGGCTTATCAAATTTCTATGATTGAAATTAGTTTTAATTCAATCCAAACTGTTTGAACATAACCTTTTAATGTTCGTTCATTTTGAATGGACTGATTAGCTCGAGGAGGCAGTTTCGTTTCTGTGAATTTAAATTCCTATCATAAAAGGTACTGTGTTAAGATGTCTTGCTAATGTCTTAAAGTGATAAATCTCATCATTCTTGATACTGTCTCACTGTGTGTAACTTTAAAAATTGTCCTCCTGTATACTTGTATGTTTCTTGGGTTATGAACAAAATCTTGAAATGTATACTAAAGACACCTGTGTATCAATTTGTAATTCTTATTGTAAAAAGTACAAAAAAGTACAATTTCAATTCCGTCTTTATGACTAATCAATTTTCTGTAATTCTAATCGAACCGTTAGAACATTGCATTGTTGATGTACTTTAATTTGAAATACTAATTCGTTATACTCGCGAAATGCTGTTTCAAAAAGTTTTGTTTATACTGAAGTCACCTGTTTATCAATGTGTGATTATTCAGCTTATTATAAAAAGTACAGTTTAAATCTTCGTCGTAATGCCTTTTTTCAATTTAGGGGAACTGTTAGAATGTTGCTTTTTTACATAAATTTGAAATGCTACTCCCTAGTCCTAAAAAAAAACTAATTTCTAATAAGTTAGCTATTTCTTTTATTGTCGCTATAGGTATAAAGCAGGTGTTGTATGCGTCTTTATTAAACTTTCATTAGTGTTATCTTTTTTACAAGCTCATGTTTTTATTTGTTTTCGTTCAACTTAATCTTGTGTGTGTGTTTTTCATTTAGGATGTTCTCTTGTATGTTTTGTGATTTTTGTCAGGTTTTCAGAATCCTATGGTTTTATCTATTTGAATACCTTAAAAAAATGCCTATTGACCCCCATGTTTCATTTTATATATCTTTTGCATGTATAATGATAAGCCATCTGTAAAAGACTTATAAAGTTTTAATTAATTTTTATAGTTTTTTGAAAACGTTAACTTGTCAATGATAAAGCTAAGAAAAGTCAAGAAAGAAAATTTTCCCACCAAAATTTTAATGACTTATATCTCGAAAACAAGCACATTGACCTTTACATTTCTTTTTTATTTTTATTCCTTTATTAATACCCTATCATTATAAACTAGTGTTTTGAAAAGTTCATTATTTTGAAACTGAGTAACGACAACTCTTATTGAGGATAATTAAAATTGACACCTGACATTATATCTGGCTTAATAATAAAATGCATGCAATCGTAATTTACGAGTAGGTTTCCTTTGATTTATTCTATCGTACAAAAAAAGTCAGGCGAATCTACACGAATGTGACCTACCCAATAAGACTTGAGTGTGTTTCCGGTCTTTTACTTTCATGAGCAATCATAAGGTGTATATCAATACAAAGAAGTCAAGAAAAATCAATTCTTAACACGAAATAAAGCATATCGCCGATACATTTCATTAAACTGACACTAAACTGGCTTAATGAATTGCATTCAATCGTAATTTACGAATATATTTTCTTTTTTTTTAAATTTATTTCCTGGTGTAAAGATAGTTTTATTTCGTCATGCGAAATCAACATAGCTCAAGAAAACTCACACAAGTTTTGGGGAAAAAGATTCCAACATTTGACCTTCCCCTTTCGCGTATTTACAATTTCATGATGTTTTATATCAAGTGACGTAAAATAGTATTACTCAGAAAAGTATGAATCTATTTAATCTTGATTAACTTGTATTAGGATTTGCTAATAAAGGAATCCAGGAATCAATGAATTTACAGTATTATCGTAGTATTGAAATTACACTTATTTGAAACTCATTCTTTATCATTCATGTCTGAAGTGAAAAATAGATCAATTGTGTGGTTAAAAGTTAATTCAATCAAGCTTGCATTTAAATAAACTTTGACATGATCATGTATCCATGCTTCACTTACAAGAATCTGACTGCTGCCTTTTTGTATAGACTGTGGAATAAATATTGGTCAAATAAAGGCAACAGTAGCATACCGCTGTTTGAAATTTTTAAATCGATTGAGAAAAGAACAAATCCGGCTTACAAACATAAAATATAAGAGATCTACGACACAACAGAAACCCAACACTAAAATTTAACACACACATAAACGAACTATAATATAACAATGGTCATTTTTCTGACTTGGTCCGGGACATTTTAAGAAAAAAATGTGGGTTAAACCTGTTTTTTTTTTGGCGTACCACACCTCCGGTCCTCAATCTACTTCTATCATCTGGAAACCGTACATTTGTGGCAGTAAAACCCTACATGAAGTGTAGATACGCAATTTCATTCGTGTGGATTTGGAGTTTTAATCCCAAGCCTCTAACGGGAGATTTATTGGCTTATTAACAAGACCATTTGAAAAGACTTTCTGAAAGGGCCTTATGTGGTCTCTTACAAGGTGTCTGCCTCTTTTAAACATACATTACATGAACCCTATTTTCAAGAATAAATCTAAATTTAGTCTTTTGGCCCGGTCGTCCTACCTTACAGAACCTCCCTATTGTATTTATTGTCAATTTGTTCTTGTCCGTATGAAATAGTTGACACTGGACATGAAGCAACGAATTAACGATCAATCTGTATAGATAGAATGCACCGTATTGTTATTTAGTATTTCTGTTTGGGTCAGTTGTTCCAAATCCTAGGTCATAATTAATGAGCTCTGGAATGAACACGTGTAGAGAATGAATTTTGAAATTTGTTTGGTTTAGGGCCAATTTAATAAAAAAAAAAGTAAGAAAATGCATTAATTTCAGTGATTACAATGGTTCTTACGAATGCAAGTCTGAATTTTTGTATGCCCGTTTAAATTTTCGAAGCCTAAAATAGCTTCAACTGGTATGAAAGAGTTGAGTATTACCAGAGGTTATCAGGAATGGCTTGAATATCGATGTTTGGCTGAGCACATTATCATCTGTTTCTAGTAATATGAAAATGGAACAAATATTCACAAAAAAGCAAGCGACGAACATATAGTTGTTGGCAGCTTTAGGTCACCGTACAGCATTAAACAGTGATCTAAACAAACACCGTAAAGCTATTGAAAATAATGAGCAACGAAATGCACTGTTGTGTAAAATATAACCGAAAAACAAATAAAATATGATATACAGCAACTATAATATTCTATTCAATATAAAAATCGTTTTAATAACATTTGGGACATAATTTACAGTCACTAGACATAATAAATTCGAATAAATAAATCTTTTATCTTTATAGAATTAATGTAATAAATAGTGGTTTACTGCAATCATTTTTCGCTTGGAACAGTTATATTTTTAAAATGACAGTCGTGGTTCCTTATGGGGAAATACAAACGTTTTTTTATTTTTGTAATCCAATTTTGCTTAAGGTAGTAAGAAATTATAATTTATGCTACAATCAGCTAACTATTGTATGAATAACAGATACACAAATTACTGTTGGCTACATATGTGCTAGTTTAAACAAAGTCTCCTGTTACCCCGCTGCCATGTTGAGCAAACGGTAATCTAGATATTTTGTTTTACATAACAGTTCACATTGGAGTCCTATTTGTGGTCCACTTTTTAAGTACAAAAGTATATGATTTAGATTTCTTTGAAAAATTTGAGACAAGGTTTGGATTGTAACGACTAAAGTTTCAACTGTTGCGCGTAAATTACAGGAAAAAAGCAATATATGCACAATGTCGAAAAATAAATAATTTATTTCTACTCGCTATGCGAAGCAAGTCAAAATCTCGGCGGGCCTCGCTTTTCGTTCTGTTTTCAAAGCACATACTAATAAATTATATATTTTGCCGACAACATAAATTTCATATGCTAACCAAAGAAAATGTACAAGGCTTCAATTAAGATCAGACGATCTCATTTGGTTCTGCTTTCAAAGATAAGCAGAGTAAGCTAGATGGAGCCCGCCTCCGTGTCGGGGATTTTGAAAACACATTGTTGACATTGGGATGTTTCTGCTTTTTGGTCGGGTTATTGTCTTTTCGTGCATTCTTTCGTTCCATCAGTTTATGATTTTATTACCTAGATGTACAGTGTAACAGATTTTGGGAGATCTTATGTGAACTATTTTATCAAAATTGTGCTAATCCAGTTTGAATATTATAAATCTCATTCCTTTTGTTCATATCTTTCAATGAAGATTCAATCTATTTTTTTCAAGACAAAGCTCTAAAGTTTGCCAATATTTCGCTTCTCTAAAGTTCGATGGAAATATTTAAAGCCTTAAACTTTTAACAAAACTTTAAACCAGATCTTTGATCAGCGTTTGTACTTAGACTGCTTAAAGGAAACTCCATTTAAATCTGAAGAATTATAATGTTAACTATTTGCATGGAGCCCTGGCGAGCTATCAGTGACCATTCATACGCATTCATAGCAAATTGTTTTTCAGATCTAGATCGAAAGGCAGTATAAAAGAAAAATATAATAATGTGTTTATCTTCAGACAAAGTTATCGAAGACATACTGTAAGATCGGTTATTGTTATGACTGGGAGTTAAAGTGTAAAAAGTGTTTTTATCTTCAGATGTATTTTCGAGACTGCTCTTTATTCTAACGGGAACCAGTACTTGAATGAATAAAAACAAGTCTCTATATTGTGATGTTTTACTCTTCTGTCGCATTATCCAAGAAATATTTCCAAGATCACTCTATATTTTAACGCGGAATCAAAATTCAAATGGATAAAGAACAAGAATGTTTAATCCTCGAAGATATACTTCCGAGATCGCTCTATATTGTGAAGCGGAATCAGAATTTTAATGGATAATGTTTTACTTCCGTCTGACACATTATCCATGATATATTTCAGAGATCGCTTGATAATGTCACAATTAAACACAAATCGTGCGCCAAACAGTTTGCTCAAGGCTTATCATCTCAAATTTCAACACAGCATGTTGCGTAAAATAGCTTGAAACCGGATCACTGCGACAAATACATTAGTTTTAAAACAATTTCCTGTCGTAATTTCTCCTTAATTCGGAAGCTGTTATTCCATCTATTCGGAAGCCTTGAAGATGTCCAGGATATGACTACGTATTAACATACTCGAGAACGTGTCTGCGAGGACAGATTTATACTTTATGAGGTTCATGGTGTGATATATAGGAGAGGGGTTTTTCAATTATGTATTATTTATGTTTTTGACCATTTTTCCCTATTTTTTATAACTTTTAGCCGATATATTTTAGTAATTCATTTTTTTCTGATATGTTACCTATTTTTCTCTATTTTTTTTTTATAAATTTTACCTGTTATTCTCTTTTGTTTATATTTTAACACTCTATTTTTCTCTGACATTTTTTCTTTTGCTTTTCTATTCTTTCTATTTGTTGCTTTTTATTCTTCCTCTTTTGTCCATTATCTTCTACTCTGTTAGCCCAAAATAGTCCATCTTTTATTGACATTTCATTGTTTTTTCCGACTCTGTATGCGACATGGTTTTTTTTTACCTACCCACGAACTTTGCAATCTTTTAATATTGATTATCGAAAGACACGTAGCAGTAATATCATGATGTTAATGCGGGTGAAATACATTCTTTAATATATAATTTTCATATAACCGACTTTTGACTCCGGAGTTTATATTTATGGTTTTACTTCTTTTGGTCGCTCTACCTTGACAGATTTCTTACGTGTACCATAGGAAGTATTACCTGTCGAAATATTATATAATCAAGATTAAAAAATCGGTAGTATGACAAAAGTCTGAGTATTACATTGTACATCGATGCATTTTAATAGTCTCTTTTTTTAAGTTATAATCCTGTATACATGTAGAATGGATCTCGTGCTGCATAGCATTTGCCTTACAATTTATCAATATCGATTGTTCTTGTTCAGAGAAGAGACTTTAATAGAAACATTGCACATTTTCTTTTATTAAATTGTAATGTGTCGTATTTAGTAATTGAAAACATCAAATAATTAATGACGTTATTCAATTTTATACATTTTTTTTCAGAAAAAAATTAGAAATATGCAAAAGACTCCTACTTTCATACTGGCTCAGGGAAAGTCGATACTATATGAATTAATCATATGTTGATCATTTCGCCCCAACGTGTCTGCGTATTTATACATCCAGGGCTTTTAAATGTTTAGGTTCAAGTATCTTGACGAAAGTGTTGCGGTCGAACATAAGGAGGAGAGTATTTTAGAGCAGATAGTTCACTTAGTCTCGATACATAAGTGTCACAGTCAGTATCACAACTGCATTTTTGACATAATTTTTTTACACAGAGCAGGATAATATTTACACACATTAACTTCTGTGTAAAAGAGGGACGAAAGATACCAAAGGGACAGTCAAACTCATAAATCTAAAACAAACTGACAACGCCATGGCTAAAAATGAAAAAGACAAACAAACAACAGCACACACGACACGACACAGAAAACTAAAGAATAAACAACACGAACCCCACCAAAAAACCAGGGGTGATCTCAGGTGCTCCGGAAGGGTAAGCAGATCCTGCTCCACATGCGGCACCCGTCTTGTTGCTTATGTGATATCAAATCCGGTAAATAGTTTAATTCGGTAGGTCACATTCAGGAAAGGGAAGGGGATTGTAGTTATGACGTAAGGAACATATCCGATATCATTTGTGATACGGTTATTCCATAACGGTCAACCAACTCGTAATGGCGTCCGTAAAATTTACGAAGGGATGATTTCAACTTCACCATTTGGAACTCTTTGTTTAATAGCTTCCTTGTGAGCAGCAACCCTCTATCAAGAAAATCATGATAGGAAATGCAAGCACGGGAATATCGTATAAATTGGGAGATATATTCCCCGTATGCAGGTGCTGCTGAAATGTTGCTACTTAGAAATGGAAAGTTCACAATTGGAAAGCTGAAATCATCTCTTTTGTCGTAAAGTTTTGTTTTCAATCGACCCTCATTGTCAATTTCTAGATGTAAGTCAAGATATGAGGCCGACTTAACTGTATCTGTAGTATCCTTTATCTCTAGCTCGATTGGATAGATGCGTTCCACATAGTCAGCAAATTTTGAATTATTTAGTGAAAGAACATCATCTATATAAAATACATCTTGTATCAAAATTGTAACAGTTGCTCATAATTAAGATTAATTAAGTACTAATGCCACGATATCAAATGGTGTTATTTTGGCAGTTGACGCAGTTTTGCCCTGTATTGAAGAAATTAGAAGCCCTCATGCAAATATGTATACTATTAATATGTAAGATCAAATACAAAAATATCTATACTCATTTTTGACAGGCTTCATACTGTATTATAAATATATGAGTGTTAATTGATATTTGGTAGATTAATTATAGTACTTTTTTTTTTTCCAATTCAAAAGAGAAAAGGGGGTCATAAAATAGAAGTTCCTTCATAATATTAGTTCCAAATGGAATAAATATTCTGGAATATTATTTCCATTATATTATTGCGACTGGATGTGACAGTATATTGTTCCTAATGGAATAAATGGTATTATTAGTAATGAACTTCTAATGGTATAGACTATTGTTTCATATAATGTTGTGTTATTAGTAATTAATAGTACTTTTTTTAATTTTAAAATTCAAAGGAAAGGGGGAAAAGGAACTTTTATTTCGTGACAGGGCAATCTATAGTTGTTAATTTCTGTGTCAGTTAGTTCTCTTATGGACAGTTGTCTCATTGGCAATCATACGACATCTTCTTTTTTATATTCTCATAACTTCTAAATATTTATATAATTAAATGTTATTTTCAATTACTCAATCTATTATCATACGATGTTCTTTGACGCTGTGTTAAACAATCTTTTGATCCGTCTAATTTTCAATTGATTGCTTTTTTAAAACTCTACTGAAAAGTCAATGTTCGTTCGAATCCTCGTTTCTGTCAAACTATGAGAAAAAGATAGGTTTTAAATATCTATTTTAAAGTATACTATCATTTCAACCTTGATTATATCTTTTGAATTATGTAAAATTTCAAAAGTAAGCTCTATGTTTGATAATAATCTTAACCAATTAAAGGTTGATGTGTTAAAAACTTATTGAGACGAGACATTAAAAATAGATCGAGAACACCTGAAAATCATATTATTTCTACACAAGTGTGTTAACTTTGATTGAAATATGCATCTATAGCCATAAAGTGTTGAGTAGTTTTTAAGTCACCCTACGTTTATTTATTGATTTACAATTCCTTGTTATTTAATATATAGTTTGAAATTTAACATGCACCTCCCTGCAACCAAAAAAAAAATTTGTGTTAAGTGTTTAATAAAAATGCTAAATATTTTTTTTATATGCTACATGTATTTTGGCTGTCAGTTTCGTCATTTGAATTGTCGTACATTTTTTATTTGAAGTCTTTTTATAGTTGACTATGTGGTAAGGTATTTGCTTCTTGTTGAAGGCCGTACAGTGACCATTTATTGTTACATGTGTTAATGTTTGTGTCATATCGTTTCTTGTGCAACGTTGTTTCATTGACAATCACACCTCATCTTCTTATTCTAATAGCTTCCAGTGCATGGTAATACGCTTAACGTTGCAAAGTGGGTGTTCGAAAATTTGTTTTAATGTTCCATTTTTGAAGCAACAGTACTATAAATTTAGAAACTTAAGAAATTTTAATTCTTTCTTTTAAAACATTTTCATACATTGTTTGCAGTTTGCAATCCAAGAATTCGTAAGACATTTGATAATAACGATATATGCAATCTAAGTACAAAAACGGGATTAGCACGAGACCGAAGACTAGTAAAAATGATACCCCTAAGGAATAATAAGACATATTCTGTTCTGTTTGCGAGTTTATCTAAAAAGTTTAATGACTTCAGTTCAACTTTATATCTAATAAATTAATGTTTAAAACAGTCGAAACAGTCGAAAGTTTAAAACGGCAAGTATATCTCATTATTGCGTAAAGGTAAGCAATGAATGTATTTAACTACACTGAACTTATTATTTGATTTTTTTGTAACATATTATATCATTCACCCTTTCAGTACAAAAAAAAGGTATACAGTGAAACCTGATTAAACCGAACCCTGAATAAACCGGAAACCTGTCTAATCCAAACTTGTTCTGAAGACCAAGCATATCACATTTATGCATTGTGAACCTGATGAAACCGAATACCTGCCAAAACCGAACAAAATCTCAAGTCCCGAAAGGGTTCGGTTTAGTCAGGTTTCACTGTAGTATGATTGCCAATGAGACAACTCAGATCCAGGGGGTTTCCAGGGTACATCCCCTTGTTTTTGGACTATAAATAGATTTGAATGGGAACATCAAGAACATCTGCTATCATTTGTACACAGATTGTTGTTGATATCAAAGTCTTACAAATGTTTTATTTCTTACATTCGATTATTTGTAATTCAGTTTTTTCACAAGCATTTCAATTGTTAAATATACATGTTTTCTTTACATTTCGATTTTATTATGGTAATTTTAGTTTTTCCACCAAGCATTTCTTCCTTTCCAATTGTTAAAATATACATTAACAAATAAAATAGTTTCTTACAATCCAATAATTAGAAGAAAGAATGGGCATGGATAGTGTCTTTTATGTTTCACTATATTTCTCTATGCAGGAAATAGATTGTCACCCTGTATGAACTCATTACCATAGTAATTAGATATTAGTATTAATGGTAACCCCAATGACCGTCAATATACCGAAACGTACTGAAACGTACTGAAAAGGAAACTTTTATTAAGCACTGAATAAAAGAGACCTTGATTCAATGGAGACGTTAGTGTAACCAGCAATAATACTTCATTAATGTTATATTAAAAGTTTTAATTCTAAGGACTCTATTACCATTAACGATTTTGTTTTGTTCTGTTAGCACAGGCATGTTAAAGTCAAAACGAATAAGAGTAACTTATCCGAACCGGGTATCTCATTTACACCACCAATCTTGTTCATTGCATTATTTAAACAATGGGTTGTTTTGTTTATTAAAAATTGAAGGAAAATCCCATTATTACTACTTTTAATTAGAATTATTGACTTCTTATCAAACGGTCATTATAACTGAGGACAGAGTCTTATTGTAACATGGACATGAATATTGTAATATTATGAATCTATCACATATGTTTTTGTGTCTATTTGATTACTTTCGTATATTTAATATTTTGTTTATTGTTTATTCAACTTTAATTGCTACAACATGTAAAAGTGGACGAAAGATACAAAGGGACAGTCAAACTCATAATCTAAAACAAACTGACAACGCCATGGCTAAAAATGAAAAAGACAAACAAACAACAGCACACCCGACACAACATAGAAAACTAAAGAATAAACAACACGAACCCCACCAAAAAACTAGGGGTGATCTCAGGTACTCCGGAAGGGTAAGCAGATCCTGCTCCACATGCGGCACCCGTCGTGTTGCTTATGTGATGACAAATCCGGTAAATAGTCTAATTCGGTAGGTCACATTCATGAAAGGGAAGGGGATTGTAGTTACGACGTAAGGAACATATCCGATATCATTTGTGAAACGGTTATTCCATAACGGTCAACCAACTCGTGATGGCGTCCGTAAAATTTACGAAGGGATGATTTCAACTTCACCATTTGGAACTCTTGGTTTAATAGCTCCCTTCATTCTACTGGTAATGAGAAGAATTTGAATATCTCATCTCTCGGCTTTTGGTTTGAATATGTTTGAAATTGCCGATGGACGTTAAGTAAACACTGCACTTTGATTGGGTAGCTGTCTCGTTTCCATTGTATACTTATAAATAAAGTAGAACATGTTCTGAGGATACTAATATAATGCTAAAAGAAACAAAATGGCAAACTCGAATACATATTTTTTTCGTAAGTAATTAGATCCGACATCGATTCACATTCATTTTATCAACTGACGTAAGCAAAGACAATAGAGCTTTTCAGCAAGGACATAGTTGAATTATTTCTAACCAGAATCTTTATGACCAAAAGCAGTGTAATCAATATTAGCTTCATTAGTCCACAGACTCCAAACTCTTATAATAGTAAAAGATTTACAGAAAAAAAAACACTGAAAATCAAATTCTTAGCACCAAATGTTTATGTGTGAAGGTCTGAATGGGGTTTAAAGAATAAAAAAAAATGACCAAAACTACAAAAAAAAATTGGAAAAATAGCATAAAGATTAAAAAAAAAAAAATGAAATCGTTTTATCTGCAAAAAAAAATAGAGAATAATGGGATTTTTTTAAAGAATAGAGAATACTGGGATTTTATTTTTAAGAAGAGAAAAATTAATTCATAGATAATAAATAACAGATTGAAAGGACCCTCTTTATGACTATGTAAAGACAATAGAACTTTTCAGCAAGGACAGCATTCAATTATTTCTTACCAGATTCTTAATGACAAAAGGAATCTAAATCAATAAAAACCTTTTGGCTTCATTTTGTCCCAAGCCTAATTTGTATATTGTCACGACCGATGTAATTTGAATAAAAGAGGGTCGGGATGGGGCTGTCATGACCGATGTAATATAAATAAAAGAGGGTATAGATGGGTTCTTCATTTCTTCAAGGGTCTTTTTACCATTTTTACATATTTAAGAATTCGTCTTTGGCCAATCAGTACATGTACGTAAAAGAATATTCACATGCTAAGACGTATGACAAGTTCAGACATTTTATTTCCTCGATGAGCCTCGTGTATTTAACGTGTGTGTGCATTTTAAAATATTATTTTTTTTCATTTCAGAATGGAGTCAAACTTCACAAATGGAACATTACATGCCATAGGTAAGTGAAACTTATCAATCGGCAATCTTCGGGTAAATCGGCTACTCTTCTTCTTAGATGAAGTTACGGAATCGACCGACTTGTGACGAATGTGAAACTTATCAATCGGTAATCCTCGAAAGAATCCGCTACTCATCATCTTAGGTGAAGGTGCGGAATCGGCCGAGTTGTGATGAATGTGAAACGTATCAATCGGTAATCCTCGAAGAATCCACTACTAATCATCTTAGATGAAGGTACTGAATCGACCGAGTTGTGAGAAATGTGAATAAAGGACCAATAGTACAGATAAATTTGAAAAGAAATAGAAAAACAAATTAGGCTCAAATTATATAAAATAGACAACAAAGGTTAACATTATAAGAATTGAGAATAAAGGGCAAACATATAAAGAATAGAGATTAATGGGCATATTTTATAAAAAACAAAATGTGAAAAATTAGTTGAACATATTAAGAATACTGAATTGAAGGACTCTTGTTTGCCTGATATGAATAGGTGTCATACATTTGTATTTTTCAATTTTGTATTTTGTAGGTCGCCAACCAGAAAGATGGGGATGGTGGACCCAGCAAATAGTGACACCGATTATCGTTCTTATTGGAATTGGCGGGAATATAATGTCGTTTTTACTCATGAAGACCAAATCTCTCCGAAAGAAATCCTATAGTCATTTTCTCTGTGCTTTGGCAGTATTTGACAGCCTCTGTTTGATAAATCGACAGATAGCATTGATACATCAACTCATGCACGATAAAAAGAAAGATGGCGTCTTTACAAATTACAGCGACATCTCGTGTCAAATTTATAGCTTTTATGAGCACGTGTGCTATTTAATGTCATCATGGCTAATTGTAGGAATGGCTGGCGAGCGAGTTGTAGCGATGTGCTTGCCATTTAGGAAGACAATATTGAGAACACAGACAGGAGCAATTGTGATGATCATTTCAACTTTTGTTCTCATGTGCATATCTCAAATATTCCGTTTCATAATGATAAAAAATGTCGGCGGTAACTGTGAAGGCGACATGGACACACATTCAGAATATTTGAATTTACACATTTACTTTTACCAGTTTACACTGGTACTAACTTTACCGTTTATACTAGTACTTGTGTGTAATAGTATGGTGATTTATCAGATACATCGAGTGAGAAAGGCTGCTTCCAGTAACACAAGATCTCGTGTGGTCGAGCGATCTCACAAAACCACGTTGATGTTACTTGCCATCTCATTTACATATCTAGTAACCATGCTCCCTCTAGTGGTAATATCATTTGTATGGCAGGTAACTTTAGAGAACCAGGACATAGAGATGGTTTTCTTTCTGATGCCTTTTCAATCGTTTGTCTCCGTTATATCATATTGTAATTATGGTGTAAATTTCTTTATATACATTCTATCTGGTCGATCTTTCCGACTTGAACTCAAGAGGATATTCCGAAGAGAACGACATCTCAGCACGTCATCCATAAGAACAAAAGAGGAGGTAATAAAACTTCAATAAAGAATTTATAACATACACTATAATATATATCTGTGACATATATATATCGTTTTACGTGTAATATGATACATCTATCATGTTTGGAAACGTCTAACAAAGAACATCACTCGTCGCTACTTCGGACGATTCCATACCTTTATCTAACGATAGAAGAGCACCGTATTCAGCAGAAATATATGCTATTATTGTATGCATTGTGATATATATTTTCCTTCAATTTTATATGTTAAGCGCTTAGAGTATTATGTTTATTAGATAGGCGCTATATAAAAGCTATGTAATAAATAAAAATAAAAAAATATACCGACTGACATTTATTTGTCATTTATTGTGCAAGCACATATCAAATTAAATATTGTAATATAATTACAATGTATGTTGTGTATTTTCAAAGTATGACGTCTGATTCATAAATGATATGAAAATTGTAAATAATGGCAATCAGAATAGTATCGGCTTTTTTAGTTTGTGCTGATAAATAATGACCATAGCGAACAACCAAGGAGTTGGTTATTGACTTCGGAAGACATAACATATTATTGAAAAAGACCGAGTGTTCTGATACTTGTTTTAAGCTATTTACATTGTTTTGTATGACCAATTAAAATCCAGGGATACAACAGACAGCATGGCTTCAACGGCCTCGAATGAAAATAACAGCACATCCAACCTCGGTAAGATAATATAACAACACAAACTGCAACATACATTTCAATGCAACCTATAAACATTGAGTAGTTTTTTTTTTCTTTCATGCATGTTCGTGCTATGCAAACGAGTAAATAATTATACAATATATGGCAATATTTGTATTAATCTGTATTAACTGGAACCACTATATCTGGGTTTGATATGTAATATACACTTATAGCCTCTATATGAGGTCGATACAATGATATATTGACCTGAAGGAAGTATTAATATTGACTAAGGACGAAGTACGAGGTCGACATACTTCTTTGGGTCGATAATCCTATATTGACCTCATACATAGGCTATAATTGTAATATTATAAATTTCCGACCATATTTGTTGTCAAAATCGTTATTTGATTTTGTCGAAATTCTATAAATATCATATTGTCTCCTAAACATTAAGAACATATTTGTTGTTATTTCATCTACTTTTTTTATACATCTTATTTATTCGAGAAAAAAAATCTTTAAATAATAGATCATAGATATTTTTCTATAAAACTTTTCACAATATCATGAAACTCATTAGTAATAAAATTAACGGTACCAATTTTCTTGCACCAGATGCGCATGTCGACAATATATGTCTCTTAAGTGATGCTCGTGGCCAAAATATTTGAAATCCAAACATTATATAAAAGATGAAGAGCTATAATCCAAAAGGTCCAAATAGTATAGCCAAATCCATGAAATTAGATGACGTCACAAAGTATGTCTAAAAATTACCGTGCAATAGGTTTTTTGCTTTCCGCCGTTTTATATCTTCCTTCGAAAATATAGCTTAACATGTACATGTGCTATCCCTGAACGAATCAAATTAGTTAAAATATACGAATAATAATAATATCTTTTAACTTTATAAATACTTAATCGAAAAATGCCGAAATACGACCTTCATCCAATTTATTGTATCTATCTGTATAAGGGATTTTGCTTCTTGATATAGTAAACAAAACAAACAAAAAAGGGGAGGTACACAATGATGTACACACTGCTAAAAGGAGGTAACACAAGCAAAAATCAAAAGTAGAAAAAGAGAAACCAAAGTGTATGTAAGAATGAGAATTCGATTTTCTGCAAACAATAGACAGTAAAACAATAGATTCAGCGTCAGTAAAAGGAGGTGTCAATGAAGCAACAACTGGTGAACCTATTGACATTAATAACCAAAGGTAGGCATCAACATGATTAAGAAGTTATCATGTAAACTAAAACAAAAATAGAAGATAACATTATCAAAATTTCAAAATGATGCAAATAAGGAAATGCCGTATGAATTCCAATGAGACAACCGATTCAAATGACCTGGATTTGAGCAATTGGAGGTCACTGTATGGCCTTCAACAATGAGAAAATCCAATGCATGGTTCAGATCGATAAAAGAAACGGAATATGGCAAAGAGACACCAACCCGACCAAAGAGCAGGAAAGAGACCAATGCCACCGTTTGGTCTTCAACGCAGGAAGAAAATTTAAAACTTAGAGGCGGGATTTTATTTTCCCCTGGACAATAATTAATACAAATAATTCTATGATGGGTTTTTTTCAAAAAATTTGTTTTCATGCAATGCTGGTTACTAAACATTTATATGATTTAAACATTTACTTTCTTTGGTAGACAAATCAATGGTGATTCCTGGACACAATTTAAATGTTTAACATGTTAAGAAACATTTGAAGGAATATGTGAAGAAACATGTGAAGGAATATAAGAAGAAATATGTGAAGAAGCATGTGAAGAAACATGACTGTGAAGAAATATGTGAAGAAATATGTGAAGAAACATGTGAAGAAATAAATGCTTAACAAAGCTTAAATTTTATAAGACTAAGATTCAAAGATTTTTTTTTAATACTGAAATATCAATAAGTATAAATAAATCACAACCCTTAAATGTTGGGTAAATAAAGGCAACAGTGGTATACCGCTATTCGAAATTTATAAATTGATTGAATTAAAAAACAAATCCGAGTTGAAAACTAAAACTGATGGAAACACATCAAATATAAGAGAACTACGACACAACAGAAACACAACATTAAAATGTAGCACACACAGAAACAAACTATATATATCAATGGCCATTTTCCTGACTTTTTTCAAGAACAATATGGTTAGTTGAACCTGGTTTTGTGGCATGCCAAACCTCCCACTTTTATATTAAATATTATTTGACAGCAACTACAAAGCGAAATGGGTATACAGACGTTTATTAAGTAAATAAAACAAAACAAATACCAAGAAACAAATTGTTGACCGACATGTCTGTTTTAACAAATTGAAAATAATATAAAGAATTAAACAGTTAGTTTTCAATGCATCTCATTTATCATTTCGGGCCCTTTTATAGTTGACTGTATGGTATTGATGTTTTCCTCATTATTGAAGGCCGTCCAGTAAATATATTTGCTTATATCCACGTCATTTCAACTCTGTTGGGTTGTTGCTTCTTTGAAAATCATACCATATATCATTGTTTCTATATAAAGGTTCATAGGAAAAGATACTGTCCTTGTGAATCTGTCCTTTTTTGCATAGTAATAAATGATGGATATTATAATACATTGTAGTTTGAGAAGCAGAATGCAGTTTTGAAGTCTTGCTTTTTACAAGTTACCATGCAGTATGGATAAATCCCAATCCATCATCTGTATGATACAAACATGCATTCAAAGAGTATTGGGTGTCATGAATTACTGGTTAATTTCCTCCATAGACACTGGGTAACACTGGCAAAGTGGTATTATGTGAAGGTTGGTTCTCAAATATTTTCTTCCCTGAAGGATAAAACGATAAAGAGTATTGGTGTAAAAGCTAATAAACATTCAGACAGTTCTGTTTGCAGTTAAGATAAGTGAAAAGTTGGCTCATTGTCTGAATTCACTGATCTGCCAGTAATAGTTGTCAAGGAAGTCAGCGTTTCTTTTCTGCAATCTAAAGTATTTGTATGAGTTGATTTATTTTTTCATAGACGTAACTTTATGATTGCCCTTTGTCGAGCCTTCGACTTTTGTCGAAAAATCGACACAAAGCGATCCTTCATTCCGTCGTCGGCGGCGTCCACAAATATTAACTCTGTGGTTAAGGTTTTTGAAATTTTGATAACTGTGTAAAACTATCCTGGATTACTATCAAACTTGGACAGACGCTTTTTAATGATTATAAGATATCATCAAGAAATACATTTTGTAAGAAAAATACTCCTGTTTTTCCGAAATTTGTTTTTAATGGACTTAGTTTTTCTGCCAGAACATAACATCAACTCTGTGGTAAAATGTTTTAAAATTTGAATACCTTTTTTAAACTATCCTAGATTTGTACCAAACTTAGATACAAGCTTGGTTATGATCAAAAGCTAGTATCTAGAAGAACATTTTGTTAAAATTTTGTTCCTATTTTTCCATATTAAACTTGTAAATGGTCTTAGTTTTTCTTCCAGTTGACATACCATACAGTCTGCAGTTAAAGTTTTTAAAACCTTTATAAGATTCATAAGGTATTCTTGATTTTTTTACCAAACTTGGACAGTCGCTTTTTTCAATACAAAGATAGTATCTAGAGGAACATTTTTATAGATTTCCTCATATTTGTCGAGCCTGCGACTAACAACAAAAGTAGGCGAGACACTGGGTTCTGCGGAACCCTTACACATTTGTTGGTGGTTCTGCAGAACCCTTACACATTTGTTGGTGGTTCTGCGGAACCCTTACAAATGTGTTGGTAAGGTAAGTGTTTCAGATATCTGAAAAAATATATATCATATAAAAGTTTAAAACTATAGATCACCGTACAGAATTTAACACACACTCTGAATAACCAGACATACAAGTCCTAAAATGACAAAACATGAATGTGAAATAAATCAAACGAGAGGTAACGGCTAACAGCCTGATTTATATATAAAACAATAAAAAAAATGATATACAACCACAGAATTACAAACTCCTGACAACTGGACAGGTACACACAGAATGTTGCGGGTTTATCATAGCCAATGTGTGTTCTATCTATACCAAATGTTGATAATGCAAAATATGGGAAGAGATGGACGCGGTTCACTTGAAAATGCAAACAGTAAAGAATAGAGGAATATAGTTAGAACAAATAAGGACATATAAATAAGTGTGTGTAAAACGATTGTTAAAAAATCGCCAAAATAAATAAAAAATAGTGAAAAACGCCCAAATAGTTATCAAAGGTACCAGGATTATAATTTAGAACGCCAGACGCGCGTTTCGTCTACATAAGACTCATCAGTGACGCTCAAATAAAAATATTTATAAAGCCAAACAAGTACAAAGTTGAAGAGCATTGAGGATCCAAAATTCCAAAAAGTTGTGCCAAATACGCTAAGGTAATATGCCCGGAATAAAAAACCTAGTTTTCGAAAATTCAAAGTTTTGTAAACAGAAATTATAAAAAGACACATATTGATATTCATGTCAACACAGAAGTGTTGACTACTGACTGGTGTACCAAACATCCCAAAATAAATAAAAAATAGTGAAAAACGCCCAAAAAAGAACAGTAAAACAAGGACAATAGCACCTCTTCAGACAAGTATTGTTTTACTGCACTAGATGACAACTTCTGTCATTAGTAAAATTGAGAATAGAAATTATTATAGGGATTATGTCAAAGAGACAATATTTAACAATCCGACTCCAGAGCAGAAAACAGTATTCTTTCAGGTAGCATAAGAGCATTGAGGAGATGATTGATCAGTTAAAACAAAGTGAAACATCATTACGTTCTTTATGTCCATGTGAGGACCCTTTAATTCAGTGGTTGTCATGGTTACAACCTGTCATGTTTCGTTTAATCGTTTATCGTTTTGTCATAATAAATCCGATTGTAGTTTTTTTCTCTTTATAACTGTTTTACATTTTGTCATGTCGTGGCCTTATAAGTTCTATATTCTACTATGAAGTGCTTCTTTCGCTTTGTGGACAAATCCAATAAAGTTTGTTTGCACATGCGTATATTGACTTCTTCGGAATAATGACTTTTATCAAATTATCATGCACTTAATATATTTTCATAACTTTAAAACACGTTCAAACTCTTAAATGATGCACATGATGTTACTAATTCATTTATTATGACTGTAATGTGTTTCATTCCGAAATGACATATTTGACCTAGATACGACAACCGTTAATGCTGGCTGTTCAAACTCCTCACTCTGAAAAATCACAGTGCCAGCCGTTTGCTTCTTTACAAACAAAAAAGGAAGGTTCATGGAAAAGCCTACACAAAAGCTTTAATACTTAAACTTATCGGACATAGAAATTACCTTAATTGTCCTATTCAGAATGGAAATAATTGATGCAAGCTTTTAGCGATAGTGAGGGCTAAAATAATCACGAATATAATGTCTACCCATGTTAAAACTACAATAAGGCATAGCTGGTATCAATTATTTCTTACTTGAAGACGGATAGGTGAAAAGTAGATTCACAAAAATACTGAACTTCAAAACGGAAAGTCCCTAATCAAATGTCAATCAATTGATAAAACACATCAATGAAAGGACAACAACTGTCATATTCCTGACGTGGTAAAGGCATTTTCAAATGTAGAAAATTATGGAATCAGAGGTGTTTTAATCAACTTTATTTGAACTTTGTGGGGTAGTTCCTCTTTGGCAATCGTAGTCTTCTGATTTGCTATTGGTATTATAACTATCTATGGTATAACTCTTGCTCAGGAAAAATAGGAAAATTGCCTACCTCCCTGCCATTTTTTCTTCGGTGGAAGATCGTTGCATTAGTTTTCAAGCCACATCTTTTTTATAAAAGAACCGTCTCATTGGCTACCATGCTACATCTTCTTTACAATAGAACCGTCTCATTGGCTACCATGCCACATCTTCTTTATAATATAACCGTCTCATTGGCTACCATGCCACGTCTCCTTTGTGATAGATCAGTTGATTGGCTACCATGCAACACCACTTAATTTCAACTTGTATGCGTATTGTGTTGCATGTACCGTGACATTTAACAATACATGACAATTTTGACAACTATTCAATTATAATTATGAATATTTGAATGAATGAATATGTATTTGCCAAAGTATATATAACATTTTATTTACTGTCGAGTTGCAGATATTTCTCGAGTAGTAATGTAACTGCACTCAGCAAATATTAAATATTAAAATTACGAAATTCAATCACGGCGAATTAGGATAGCAAGTGCTAAACGCGAAAGAATGTTTCCGTGAAAATAAGTTAATGTTCCTTTTTAATAGTTATTAAATATACCAGGATTATAATTTAGTATGCCAGACGCGCGTTTCGTCTTCGTACATAAGACTCATCGGTGACGCTCATATCAAAATATTTATAAAGCCAAACAAGTACAAAATTCAAGAGCATTGAGGATCCAAAATTCCCAAAACGTTGTGCCAAATACACAGACAATGGAACTGAGCGCAAGTGACTCTTGATTTACCGACGGTTATAGAAAGATGTGGTATGAGTGCCAATGAGACATCTCTCCATCCATGTCACAATTTATAAAATAAACCATTATAGGTCAAGGTGCGGTCTTCAACACGGAGCCGTGGCTCTCGCCGATATAAAGGACTCCAAAAATAACTAGTGGAAACCACTTCAAACGGGAAGACCAACGGTCTATTCTATATAACAAATCAGAAACGAGAAACACTTATGAACAACATATTAAACAAACGACAATCACTGAACTTCAGATTCCTCACTTCGGACAAGTGCAAACGATTGCAGCGGGATTTAACGTTTTAATTGTACCAAACCTTTTTCCTTTTCTGAAACAGTAGTATAGCATCACAACATAGAAATTCTGTCTATGAAGAAATAACATCAAAAATGTGCTGCACACTGAATAACTCGCGTAGCGGGTTATTGTACAGTGTGCACCACATTTTTTATGTTATTTCGAATAGACAGAATAAATATTACAGTATTTTCTTATAATTTGATTCAAAATTCCATTTTGAACCGTGGTAAACCATGAAAAAACGTTGATGACGTCACGGTCACATGTGTCTATGGGCTGATAAACAAATCGACGTCAGCCAATCAGAAGATGCGTTACATCCAAAATTAAATTAAATATTATTATCAATATTGACTATGAAGCATAAATTCTACCGATTTCATTATAAAGATATTAAAATAAATTTGATTGAATTCACTGTCTATTTAAAAAAAATGATCAAAGTACAAGGAAAATTCAATTATTTTTCACAATCATAAAACGTACATTTCTATAAATTGGTTTTGGAAGCGAGGCGACGATGCGTAGCAAATGATTAATATGCGGGAGCTATCTTTTGTCTATAAGTGATTGAAGTTACCTTATATACTATGTACAATTATACAATCATGTACTTTTAAACATTACAATGAATAAATTAATGTAGCAAAGAAAACAAGCTATAGTATGCTAATTCCTATAATTGACTAATACAAATATTAAATATTCAAAAACTAAAAGATAGGTAAATTTGATTTCGGAGTTTTTAGATAAAATAAAAATTGTTGAACTTTTTTTTAGTCATTTTGTACTTGAATACGAGCAATTCACACTATGACTATTATCAAAAAGAAATTTCAATGTACTATATTTGATCGTTTACCCGGAAAACGAAAGTATTGAGCAAATCGAAATAGATCGTATAATAAATATGTTCAGACAATTGTAAAATAATTTGAAACCAATAACCTATTCGTTCGGAAACTATACCTATTCGTTCGGAAGCTATAAAGATCTGATTTTACACTTTATGATTGGTCTGTCAACACTTAATAAATTGCCGATAATATAATTTAGCACCAGTATATTTCCTTTCGATTGCTATTTGCTGATGTTGAAGTACGTATCATATTGTTCCTGTTAGTTTTCAGAACGAGGCAAGTATACTGAGAAAAAAAACCCAGATGGTCTTGATGGGGGTTCTAGAAAAGAGAATAATTGCATCTTGAAAGGTACAAAATAAAGGCCAAACATAAATTCAAATTGAATAATGTAAACAGGGTGATAACGTATAGTCAATAATGGACCAAAATAAGACAAAAATGGCATAATCAACGGATTACAGAAATGCAAGCCCTACAGCAGGCCCCTCAGACCAAGACGTATGTTAAATATATAGGGGCCGACAGTCAGATGCAAAAACAATACAATTAACATAGTGTTACTTAAAAACAACACTGGTTTTGAAATCGATCAGAAATATAACTATTGATAATTTACATGGAAATTTTCCATTTACATCAGCAACGATATGTTTTATGGGTGTTGTTTTGATCTTGAGAACATTGTATCACCATAATTATAATAAATAACTTTGTATTTGTTGATTTTAGAGGATCTGTAGGGTAGGCGTTCGATTCTGTATTTTAAAAATTCATTAGGTCAAATTTTTCTATTCATTATATTTTTGCCAATTACATGATACAATTAATTACCCCCCCCCCCTCACAGACACACACACACACACACCAAATTGAAAAGAAATTTTGTCTATTTTTCTGCAGTAATTGCCCATTAATCTTTATTCAAAAACCCGCCTCAAATTACCACGCGGAAGCTTTTTTTCAATGCGTAGATGGAATATTTTGATTATCCATTAGACATAGATACATAGATATTGTATTGTATAGATTCAGATTCAATATTTTACAAGAGTCTCACCACTTGTAATACATAAAATACAATCATCAAAATATATACATTGAATAAAACAGTAATGCTATAAATTGAAATACAAATGTCATTCTATAAAGAGAGACTATAGAAATTAATATAAATTATAACTGTATATGTATCATGTTTATAAAAACATTTCCGACATAACATTGGTTTCAATAACAAAATTTGAGTTAGAGTTATTTCCCCTTCAATAACAAAATTTGAGTTAGAGTTATTTCCCCTTCAATAACAAAATTTGAGTTAGAGTTATTTCCCCTTCAATAACAAAATTTGAGTTAGAGTTATTTCCCCTTCAATAACAAATTTGAGTTAGAGTTATTTCCCCTTCAATAAAAAAATTTGAGTTAGAGTTATTTCCCCTGGTTGCTATTTTGGAGGGGTAATATTTATCTAATTGACTATTCAGTTTGAAACATCAGAGGCGGACTTAGAGGGGGCAAAGTGCCCGGGCCCCCTCTTTTGGGAAAAAATTTATTGCTTATATAGGAAATCACTGAAGCTTGACCGGAGCGGGCCCGCTTTTAGGCAGTCAATGGGCCCCACTTATGAAAATTTCTAGATCCGCCACTGAAGACATGCTGTACAAACAAATCTTAATATACAAGATCCTTATTAGATTTAAGTAGGCAAGTCTTAATAAAACTTATAAAGCTTATTGATATGTATAAGAAGTTCAGTTTGCCAGATTTTTGAAGGAATTTGTAAACGTAGATATTCAAGATAAGTAACTCCCAATGATTACCATCTATTTTTCTTTATTTTGTAAAATAAAATTTATAATTTAAATTTACAATGGGTGTAGTATTTGGTTATATTTCTTTTACAATTTTGTAAATCCACTAATAATTTCAATTTATACATGTTTTTATTCCATTCACAATAAAAACGCTTCCTGCAGCCACAGTGACAAAAAATTTAAGTTATAATAAATGTTCATAGATATTTTATTAAAAAATGATTTCGCTTCAGCTTCTGATACATGCCTGTGAAAACTTTATAGAGATTCTATTGGCAAAATTTTGTTAAGAATCAACATTTCAACCGATAGTAAGAAATATCATTTAATTTTGTCTAAAGTTAGATAAAAGTTTAAACTCTGCTTTGACATGTATAGGTATGCATATATGTTTTTTTTTCAAATACAATATAAATACAACAAATCATGTTATTTTGACTTTTCAGCTGTTTTGTGCAAGCATATTTTTTTAATTACAGACCACAGTTACTTTTTCGATTCCCTACCAGAACACTTTTAATATACACAATTTCGATATGATTTACTTCTGCACACACTGTTGTATTCCCTACCAGAACACTTCAATATACACAATTTAGATATGATTTACCGCTGCACACACTGTTTGTTGTATTCCCTACCAGAACACTTTGATATACACATTTCGATATGATTTACTTCTGCACACACTGTTTGTTGTATTCCCTACCAGAACACTTCAATATACACAATTTCGATATGATTTACTTCTGCACACACTGTTTGTTGTATTCCTACCAGAACACTTCAATATACACAATTTCGATTATGATTTACTTCTGCAACACTGTTTGTTGTATTCCCTACCAGAACACTTCAATATACACAATTTCGATATGATTTACTTCTGCACACACTGTTGTATTCTCTACCAGAACACTTTTAATATACACAATTTCGATATGATTTACCGCTGCACACACTGTTTGTTGTATTCCCTACCAGAACACTTCAATATACACAATTTCGATATGATTTACTTCTGCACACACTGTTGTATTCTCTACCAGAACACTTTTAATATACACAATTTCGATATGATTTACCGCTGCACACACTGTTTGTTGTATTCTCTACCAGAACACTTCAATATACACAATTTAGATATGATTTACTTCTGCACACACTGTTGTATTCTCTACCAGAACACTTTAATATACACAATTTCGATATGATTTACCGCTGCACACACTGTTTGTTGTATTCTCTACCAGAACACTTCAATATACACAATTTAGATATGATTTACTTCTGCACACACTGTTGTATTCTCTACCAGAACACTTTAATATACACAATTTCGATATGATTTACCGCTGCACACACTGTTTGTTGTATTCCCTACCAGAACACTTTGATATACACAATTTAGATATTATTCACCTCTGTTTATTTTTGCAATAGCTGAAGATTGCCAGTTATTTTTCCTTCTTTATTTACCAAAGAAGTGTCAATTACACTGAGACATTGATTCTTATTATTTTATTTAGCGCTAAATGTTTTGCAAAGAATCTTTCAATAACATTGGTATTAAAGACAAGATAACATCGTATATCGCCCATCATTGGTGTGAGCATTATGATTACTTTCATTATAATGTCAGAGACTTCTTTATTGTTTTAGAGTTACTGGTTGTTATTTGTAGAATACCAGATACATCTATTGCTTAAAATTTGAAAATCTGCTGGAAAAAAGATCCCCTTCTCAAAGATATACATACCATATATTTGTATCATTTCATTTATGCATTTGTTTAGTTATCATTTTGACAATCAGAAATATCATTCCTTCGTCACAACTCGGCCGATTCCGTACATTATTAAAAAGGCTGCACAGAGAAAAGCGGAGTCACCCGAGTTTACCCGATTGAAATATAATCATTATTGGATTTGATTGATATTTTACAAATTGGATATTTATTTACATTAAAGGATTAACCGCATTTTTAGAGGTAATTGGTGTATACACTAGGCCGTTTACCTTAAGTTTAACTTAATAGAAACCAGGTATCCTGAATTGTACATGTATCAGCTTTCTACATGCTAATTTTCAACATACTTTTAAAAACATTTTTAAAGAAAAAAGAGGTGTCTCGAATAGAGGTACCACTACAAATAACCCCTTGTTTGCTGGACATCTTAAATTAGTATATTATGGAGTGCATTAATCCTCAATCTTGAATGAAACTCATAGACAAGTACATTTTGGCTCAAAATGGTCTGAATATATTTTTCTTTCACCAAAAATTTCATTTCTGCCAATTTGTTGGTAAGTTTAAGTAAACAATGACATCAAATGCACTATGTTTTGTACGAGTAGGCCTACTTTCACTTTTTATGAGAACTGCACGACTTATACTTCTAATTCTATCGAAACATAATTAAAAATTATCACCACAACGATTTCTTCTCAAATTAAAATTGATGCCTTTAGTTCAAAATGTTGTTAAAATGATATAAAGTCCACTTTAATTCAATGCTAGTTTTATATTCAAACTCTAAAGATTTCCTTTTTTACTTGATACATTCTTTCAATCCAAACAGTTTGAAACTTCCAACATCGTTCTCTTACATTTTTTCTTTTATCATAGCAGACAACTTCGTGATAAATTTACTGTTTCTTTATTTAATTTTACCGATTTAAATAAACTGCTAGTTGTCCGTGAGATTTTTTTTGTCATATAGCTCGTCAACGGTTTCATTATTATAATTTTCTTCAGATGTGTTTCACTAATGGATAGATTTATCAAAGAGAGGATCGTCATGTGTTACCATGCTCTATTAACACAAAAAAATAATTACATTTTTTCTCTTTTCTCGCGACTGTTCTAGTCATATTTTTTGTTATCGACTCAACACAAATTGCTAATTGGTTCTTCTTGTGTAAAAAAATCCTCATAATATCTAATTTTCATCTTTATGATGTACTGTTAATGCAGTCTAAATTTGAACAATCTCCATGTGCACTTTTATCAAAGTTTAAATTTGGAACAGAATTCACTCATTAGTTCTTATTAGGTAGACACAATAAACGTATAAAATGTTAATATTATTGATATATAGTGTCTAGTCTACGACAATCCTTAACCATCCCTGTGTACATTTGTCAAAAGTTAAGTTTTTTACAACAGCACAGAATGGCTGGCTTTTTTCTAGAATGCAATAGTTTTACTATTTACTTTTGAAATGATTTTCAAATTTAGAATCTGATAAATGTAGTGATTTGAGATGTAAATAATATGTAAAACATAATTATTACTATAGGAAACCATTGAAATATACAGCGCTGGACTTTACTATGGCGTTTGATATTTTTATAATTTGTACAGCGTTTTACCTTTGATTAATCTATATCTACAGCGCTCGACTTGACATATTAATCGATAGACCTCGATCTTTCTATACAGGATTAGACTTTATATATGCAGCGCTTTAGTTTACATCTTCAGCGCTAGAACTTGAAGCAACAAACCTTGGCTTTACATCTCTAACGCTAGACTTAAATATATAGCGCAACACTTAGATCTACAGCGCTTGCATTAAATGGACAGTGCTGGACTTAACATTTCCCGCGCTACACTTTGAAAAACCTCAACTGCTGATCTGTATGAGACCAACAAGTCTCCGTAGAAAATATACTAAAAAAAACTGTAACAAGCCCTCCTCTGAGTGCGGGATTTTCTCACTGTGTTGAAAACCTATTGGCGACCTGGGCTATTTTTGCTCTGAGGTCGGGTTGTTGTCTCTTTGACACATTCTTTGTCCTCATTTTCCATTTTCCATTTTATTTTAATTTCTGCTCAGCATGATCGATTGCATTCTTCAGATGTGTTTTTCTAATGGATGACCATATCAAAGAGGTGACAATCCAGCTATAATCTTTGTTCGTTGAAAAAAAAAATAATTAGATTTTCTATGGTGTCTTGGTTATTTACGCCTTTTTCTTTTCTTTTCACCATGATTTACTAATTTGGTCATCGTAAGAACGTCGTCTAACTGACTACAATCCTCGTTTTTTTTTTTTTTTACTAATGGAGGACTGTATCAAAGAGACTACAATCAAGCTCTAATCTCTGATTTTTTAGCACAAAATTAGTCCATAAATTTTCCTATGGTGTCTTGTCTGATCTAATTATTTTTTTCTCCTATCGTCTCAACATGATTCACTAACTGGTTAATCTTTGATATATAAATCTAACTTAAGACAATCCTCGTTTACTTCTTTTTTTTTCTTTTTTTTTAATTTATACGACCACATTTGTCCTTTTAATAGGTCTACATGGTTGACTTTGTTCTCTCTGAAAAATCAATCTTGTTATTATTTGAGATAATTTGAATTTATCTTTAACATTTTACAATGTGAATATTCAATACAATTATCTAATAATAAGTGCCATGCTAACAATTAAGTTTTTACGTTCTAATGATTTAGGAAAAATTGTATTGGAAATTTATTTATAAACTATAAAACTCAACGCAACTGAACTTTATGATTTGCATTACTGACGGTAAGGTAGAGAGCGTTTTGTAATAATGTGTCAACAAATATGCTTCATATTGAATTTCTACATTTGAATTAGAAGTATACAAGAAGATGTAGCATGAGTGCCAATGAGACAACTCTCAATCCAAGTCGCAATTTGTAAAAGTAAACCATTATGTAGGTCATATAACGGTTTTCAATACAGAGCCTAAGCTCACATCGAAAAACAAGATACAAAGGGTCCCTATCTCGTGCAATATAAAATTCTACTCGGGATAAATATTTCCCAATATTTATGCCAATAACCCTATATTATTTTGACTATTCGGCTGTTTCTTGCAAGCATATTTAATTAAAGACCACATCAATTTGTTGTATTCCGTGCAAGAACACTTCTAATATATACAATTTAGATATGACTTACCGCTACACACACTATTTGTTTTATTCATTACCAGAATACTTTAATATACACAATTTAGATATTATTTACCTCTGTTTATTTTTGCAATAGCTAAAGTTTACTAGTTAATTTTCCTTCTTTATTTATCAAAGAAGCGTCAATTACACTGAGAAATTGATTCTTATTATTCTATTTAGGTTTACTGTTTTGTAACGAATCTTTCAATACCATCTATAATAAAGACAAGATAATATCGTCTCTCGCCCGTCATTGGTGTTAGCTTTTTGATTTGTTTTATTATAATGTCAGAGATTTCTTTAATTGTTTTAGAGTTACTGGTTGTTATTTCTAGAATACCAGATACATATATTGCTTACAATTTGATATTCTACTAGAAATATAGAACTTTTTTTTTCAAACGATATAAAACAAATCATATATTTGCATTTCATTAAAGAAACTTCTTAATTGTTTTCGAGTTACTGTTTATTTGTAAAAAACAGTGACAAATATTGCTTACAATTTATTACTAAGATGTGGTATGCGTGACAATGAGACAACCGTCCAAGTCACAATTTGTAAAAGTAAGCCATTATAATTCTTTAACACGGAGACTTGGCTCACACCGAACAGCAAACTATAAAGGACCACACAAAATGACTATCATAAAACCATTCAAACGGGTAACAAACGGTCTCATCTTTAAAAAAAAACCCACGAGAAACACTTATGAATCACATCAACAAACAACAACCACTGAATATCAGTTTCCTGACTTAGGAAAGGTAAAAAACAAATGAAGCGAGCTTACACGTTTCAATTGGTTCCAATCTTTCATCCTTTGCTTACCTGAAACAATAGTGTTCTATCACAAAATAGAAAGATACACTATAAAATATTAATTGAAATCATGGCTTAACTCAATAATCCCCCCCCCGTAATATGGTTCAAAATCTTTCGACGATATCTTAAAACGTCTCCGTCTACAAAAGTGTCATTGACCTATAATTCATGGGCGTCACAGTCTGTTTTTAATTCAGTGTCTAGTTTTATAACCAAATACAATTGATGGTTTGATACTAAACCCCTAACGGACAGGATTGTGCCTGATATTCATATGATGAAACCATAATCTTTAAGTCGGTTTAATTGACGTCTGGAGCTGGCATGTCAGTTAACTGCTAGTAGTATGTTGTTATTTATGTATTATTGCCATTTTGTTTATTTTCTTTGGTTACATCTTCTGATATCAGACTCGGACTTCTCTTAAACTGAATTTTGATCTTCGTATTGTTATGTGTTTACTTTTATGCATTGGCTAGAGGTATAGGGGGAGGGTTGATATCTCATAAAAATGTTTAACCCCTCCGCATTTGTGCGCCTGTCCCAAGTCAGGAACCTCTGGCCTTTGCTAGTCTTGTATTATTTTTAATTCTAATATGACGTGCTTCTTTAGCTTTGTAAACAACACTGTGATAAAATTCTCGATAAAATATACTTAGCGCAGACTCAGAGATATGCATAATAATGGCTGTTACAATATACTTCCCACGTAAATCTACATGTATTGGAACCTATTTGCAGATCCTTTGCCGATTTTATTGTTTTAAAAAGTGCAATTAAAAAAGACAAAATAACTTTTATTCTTATTCGTATGCATAATAAAAAGAAGTAATGCACAAGAGCTCGGAGAAATCAACAAAATAAAAATTAAACAAAATTCCGCGAAAGTCTATTAATCTTTTTGGCGCATTTAAGTCATTTCAAAACATGACGTCATACAAATGAAACCGCTAAACTTAAAAGTTTTCTGTTACGTGAACCATCGGAATTCGTATGATATTGTATTAAAACTGATTTTTTGAGGTAGGTTTTGTTTTATTTTCTATTCTATTGCATTATTCGCATATTCACCCATTTCAGCAAGTCAACATGGCGGCTCCTTAGTTACAAAATGTCAACTTTTGATTTGACGGAAGCTTACGAGAAAAACATGTAAATTAAAAATTGCAAATGTTGGGTTTGAGAACTTAAAGAATTAAAAAAAAAAATTCTTGTTGTTATTCTAGAAATAACCTACGCTAGTTACATATTTATAAAGATATTTGAGCTTTATCTAACAGGGAGTAAAAAAGAACAGCCACATACACAGCATACCCACCCTCGCTTCAGTTTTTAATGACCGTATTTGTCCTATTAGAATCGAAATAATTCATGGAAGCCATAGATTGTTGGAAATTTACACATGGCCTGGGCCGTGATATTCGTTAATTTTATCCCTCGCTAACGCTCAGGATAAAATTCGAATATCACGGCCTAGGCCATGTGTAAATTTCCAACAATCTATGGCTTCCATGAATTATTTCTTAATTTTAGTTTCTTATGTACAATTTCGTGTTTAGTATGGCGTTCATTATCACCGAACAAGTATATATATTTGTGTAGGGGCCAGCTGAAGGACGCCTCCGGGTGCCGGAATTTCTCGCTGCATTGAAGACCTGTTGGTGACCTTCTGTTGTTTAAATCCAAACTATACATTTTGAGATTATCATCATTATCCTGTTACATTTTATCTTTTAACATAACAGACACCTTCGTGATAAATATACTTTTTCTTTTGTGCTCTCCTCCGTTTTTTTATTATAAATTCTTGATAAATATACTTTTACTTTATTTCATTTCACCGATTTAAATTAAACTGAGAGTTGTCTATGAGAGTTTCCAAGTTATAACGTTAAAATGAGGATATCTATCAGATGAGGGTGTTCTTTATTCTTTGATTTGAATAGAAACACCAAAATGATATGGGGTATTCATCCATGACACATGATCAGTACATGACTGACAGCAAAAGACAAAAATAAACGAAAAAAACAACCCTTAAGGTTGTTTGCTTGTCATGTTTTGGAAATCCTCTGGCTTTATCCATTTAAATGGCTTAAAAAATTTGCCCATTGACCCACATTTTTCTTTTTATAAATCTTTTACATGTATAATTATAAGCCATTTTTAAAAGTCTTATAAAATCTTATTTATTTTTTATAGTATTTGAGAGCTTTACCTGGTCAATGATAAAGCATTGAAAAATCAAGAGAGAACATTTTCCCGCCAAAATTCCAAACGCTTATATCTCGAAAACAAGCACATTGACCCCTATATTTTTTTTGGCTTTTTTTATTCCTCAATTAATTCCCTATCAATATATACTAGTTTTATGAAAAGTTATTTATTTTGAAACTGAGCAGCGAACATCCTTAATTGCTGTACAACATCTCAATGTCACGTTGAGGCCTTTTCAATGAAGCAATTAATAATAACTAAAACTCTCATTGGCCTCATTGTAAGTTTAAGATACTCATAGCACCGGCTTGAGCGAAATAATTTGCTAAAATAATTTGGATGTATATACGTAATCTGGCTCGAAACAATATACCACTTAGGAGATAACTGTATTGTATGAATTAAGTTTATTGGCGACGCGTTAGCGGAGACAGTTAACGGATATTTGCGACCATCAAATCACCAATTGATGCCGACTGAATTAAAATACAATATTATTATCTCCATTCTAATGAAACTGACAGAAAAAAACGTTAAAACATGTATTTAAAATCTGTCATGTATCGTCTGTGCTTGTGTGTACGTTTCATAGCATCAAGATCGATTCGAAAATCAGAACACAAACATTCTCATAATTGTGTTCGTATTGTACTTTAACTTCAACATGATCTTTGCATTCTTCGGATATATTCTACTAATTGGTGGAAGTATCAAAGACAAGATTGTCATGTTTGATCATTATCTATTAAAACAATAATTTATTACTTTTGTTCTGTTATCTGGACTGGGCTTGTCATATTTATTTTTATCGACTTAACAGGATTTGCTTATTGGTTCTTCTTCAAACTTCTGTAGAAAAAATAATATTTATCTAATTTTCATCTTGATGAAGTACTGTTAATGCAGTCTAAATTTGAACAATCTCCATGTGCACTTTTATCAAAGTTTAAAAATGGTACAGAATTCACTACATTGAGACCTGATATAAATCAAACATGTTCTTTAGCACTCTCATATCAAATTATATGCGTTATGAACCTGATCAAACCGAACATCGGCCGAAACCGAACAAAATCTTATGTCCCAAGAGGTTAGGTTTAAACTGGTTTCACTGTAGTTAGTTTTTATTAAGTAGACACAATAAACTTTATAAAATGTTCATCTGTATGTTATATAGTATCTAGTCTACGACAATACTTGACCATCCTCGTGTACTTTTATGAAAAGTTAAGTTTTTGCACGACATCACTTGTTCTTTAAAACGGTCAAAATGACTGGGTTTTTTTTCTGAAAAGCAATCGTTTAATAATTGTATTTTTATACGTCCATTTACAGACGTGATGGTATACCATTGTCCGTTCGGCAGTCCGTTCGTCCGTTCGTCCGTCGTTAACATGTCGGACAATAACCAGAAGAAAAAAAATTACGAATTTGCATAAAACTTTGGTGAACTATTGATATTATTGAAGTTTGCTCTCCTCCTTTTTTTTTATTATAAATTGTAGTTTTACGTTTATGAGTTATGGGGTTTTGTTCATTTAAAAAGGGGGATTTTCCAGTTTTTGGATTACTCAAATTTTCATGAAATTTTGGGGACGGGTTGATATTTATCAAGATTACTTCCCTTCTGTTTGTCATACATTTCTGATATGACACTGAGAAGTTTTTGAACTTTAAATTTTTGAAAAGCGATGGGTGTATCATGCGCTCATGGAGCAGCCGTTTTTTTTACATTAATAATCTGATGCAAGTAGTGATATGAGATGCAAATAATACGTCAAAGATTATTGCTATAGGAGATCAACTAAATAGACAACGTTTGACAATTATAGATTTGTACAACGCTGGACTTTTATCTATATCTACAGCGCTAGACTTTACATATGCAGCAGTACAGTTTACATCTTCAACGCTAGAATTCATATCTACAACGATCTTCAATGCTTGACTTTTCATCGCCAGTGGTAGACTTTTGAAATCCAGCGCTTGACTTTAAATGTATATTACCCGCGCTAGACATAAAATCTACATGCTTGATTTTACGTCTCCAGCGCTTGACTTTGAAAACCACAACTCTTTCTCAAAGAAAGGATCGTCATGACTGTTTTATCTTGTTCTATCTAAACATAATTAATAAGTCATTCTTTATTTCGTTTGACCAACAAGGCTCCGTAGAAAATAAAACCAGAAAAATCTTCCATATATGTGGGTTTGTTTTTGTTTTTTTAGTTAAGGGACCAGCTGAATCCCGCCTCCGGATGCAGAATTTTCTCACTGTATCAGTTGAAAACCCATCAGTGTCCTTGGACTGGTTTTTTAGCTCTATAATCGGGTTATTGTCTCTTTGCAACATTTCCTATTTCCGTTCTCAATTTTATTTTAATTTCTGTTCAGCATGATCATTGTATTCTTCAGATGTGTTTTACTAATGGAGGATCGTAACAAAGAGGTGACCATCAAGATTTAATCTTTGTTCTTAAAAAATAGTTTCTATGATGTCTTGACCGATCTTTCATTTTTTTCTTCTTATCGTCTCAACACGATGCACTAATTGCTAATCTTTGTTATATAAAGTCTGACTTTAGACAATCCTCGTTTACATTTTTATAAAACTCTATACGACCACATTTGTCCTTTTAATAGTTCAAATTTGCTGCGGGTTTTCTCTCTCTAAAAAAACAACCTTGTTAATATTTGTTACTATTTAAGTTCATCGTAAAATCTTTACAATGTTAATATTTAAAATTTTCATGTTAACAAAATAAGTTTTTACGTTCTAATGACTTCAGAAAAATTGTATTGGAAATTTATTAATAAACTAAAAAAATCAAGGCATCTGAACATATGATTTATATTATTGTCGGTACGGTAGGGTGTGTTTAAATGATAAAGGTGTCCAGAACAGAAGGCATCGAATCGAATTTTTCTATTTATGAATCAGGGTCTGGATTTAGTCCTTTTTTCATTTTTTTTCGGTATTCTTTATTTGGTTTGCCCACTCTTTACAATGTTTTTTATGTATTTTGGCACCTCATCCTTCTTTTCTTTTTTTGACTTAATTTCTTTATTGTTAAGTTTTTTCATCTTTTCTGCAAATGATGCCCATTATTCTCTATTGTGTAAACCCCATTCATACCCTCATGAATTCACTCCTGCATACCGGTATTTTATTTGAGTAAGTTAAATGTTTTGTGTTGGTTTCTGTTCCCTATCATCGATAGTGTAGTGTAGTCAACCTTTATTTTATATGTACCCATCTTTGTCCCTTTGGTATCTTTCGTCCCTTTGGTATCTTTCGTCCCTTTGGTATCTTTCGTCCCTCTTACTTAACATTAAGTTTTACTGCAAGAGAACACTCTGTGTCGGACTCAACAATTGTGCATTCAAAACCTTCATATATGTATATAGGAAATGGTGTATCAAGTATGGTTTTAAAGATGCACTTATTTAAGTTCCTTACGTTCTTTCTCTTTTTTATGAAAATCGGTCAACGGCGGGATTGTATAGTGCTCTGACTCAAAATCTATTCAGTTCATGCAATCGTCCAGCAATAAACAGTAGTGTACTCTCTCGGAGAACAAAGGCAAAATCATCATTTCATGTTACAAATTCTTATTTATATTGTAATAAATAACATTTGTATAGCAGTACATGACAGTAGATTGCATTTATATTGTTATATATGACATATATTTCTTTACAAGCTGTAATTTATGATTTGTTTGTACTAACCAGCAGCTGTGTTCAACTCTTCATATCTTTAACACACAGCTGCATCATAAAAAAACAGGTCGCAAAGAAATTACAGTAAAACCTGACTAAACCAAATCCTGCATAAACCGAAAACCTGTCTAAACCAAACATGTTCTTAAGCACCGTCATATCAAATTGCATGCATTGTGAACCTGATAAAACCGAACATACGCCAAACCGAAACAATCTTAAGTCCCGAAGAGTTTCAGTTTAAACAGGTTTCATTGTATAACAAAAAACCCGAACTCCAAGGCACATTCTCAAAGGGAAAAGTTCCATAAAAACTAACAAAATCAAATGCTATCAATCAACGAAACAAGTGAAAAACAGGTGCCATATTCCTGACTTGGTACAGGCATATTGCAAAGAAAAAAGTAAGTTAAGCAACGCTTAAATACCGATATAGTTTATGTTTTTACTTGCACTGAATAACTTTACTTTATTGAAGAAATTTTAACCCCCGAATCCCCATTTAGTCTGCAAAATACTAACAGATCTGTATATAACTCCTTTTGTATAAGGAAAAGCTAGGTAAAATGCTCCAGATAAAACATCCTGAACATTTTAACCATGGAATTGTGGTAAGACTTCACCCAATTAAAAGTTGCGTTACAGGTACTATCATTTTATTTCAAATTAGAATTAACCTATCACAAGTCATTAACTTCATCAGTCAGTGCGAGGTTGCTGTGAATAAAGGATATGCATTTTGATTAAATTGGAAATTAAAAGTGTATGCAATTTCCATTTATTGCATGTTTATTTCCTCACTTTGCATATGTGTTAAGGTGGTATGGGAGTCTAAAATAAAAATGATAGAATTTGTTCATACTTTGCCAAAACGTAGTATCTAATGACATGATTGATATGTGTTCAAAAAGATTATAAAAAAATGGGTGACCGCGCATTTCCTCAAGGTTGTGACAAAATGACACATTTTGTATGGATTGTACAGGAAAAAACACTATTTTGTGATTAGAAACTAAACAAAATGATATAATTTAAAAATAAATGAGGAACAGATAGCTTTTATACAATGCTTTGAGAATATTAAAAGAAAAGATAGGGTCACAGTACGTTTTTTCCGAATAAAATACAAAATAGGAAAATTCCATGTAGATTCCTTCAGAAAATGCACTGTTTTAGAGTAATCTTCCCTTAAAATGGCAATTTGAAAATATTTAAAAACAACAAAAAATAATCTATACTTGTAAAAATAATAATATATATAACATGTATAAGTTATATAATTATAAAGTGGTTCTTTTAAATAAAAATTCACATTAAATATCTGCATATTGCTGAATCAAATTTTGCTAACTTGACAGAAAATCTGGACCTTAGGTTCTCTGTTTTTTACAATCCAAGATGGCGAAAGACACCCATACCACCTTAATGAGAGAGGTAATTAAGCATGTAAATCGTGGTTCTTTGTTATTGAATCGGACATGACCGCCTTTAAAAAAAAAAAAATCTACTTGGAGGAGAAAGTCCAAGCAATAGAAACAAATAGTAAAATCACTTGACAGTAAAAATAGACTTTCTAAAATCTGGAGCCTGTAATTCAGTGGTTGTCCTTTGTTTATATGTTACATATTTGTTGTTCGTTCATTTTGTTTTATATAAATAAGGCCGGTAGTCTTCTCGTTTGAATTTTTTCACATTGTCATATCGGGGCCTTTTATAGCTGATTATGCGGTATGGGCTTTGCTCATTGTTGAAGGCCGCATGTTGACCTAAAGTTGTTAATGTCGTTGTCAATTTGGTCTCTCGAGGACAGTTGTCTCCTTGGCAATCAAAACACATCTTCTTTTTTATATTTCTTAAAGAAACATGGGCTGTCCTGTTTGTTTGGCATCTCTGTAAACAGTAATTATCCATTCCACATACATGTATATTAAGATATATATCTGCCATGTACAACAAACAGAATTGTTTTGATTTCCGTTCATGCTCAGCAATGGTATTGGTTTAGCGCGAATGTTTTCAGTCGACATGAATTTACTTTGCTTGGTTTAGGTTTAATTCTTATAAACAACGTTGGATTCACGACTTGTCTTACTAATTGCTAACTTACAAATGGTTAACCGAGTAAAACCGAGTAAATCCGAGAAAACCCGAGTAAAACCGAGTAAAACTGAGTAAAATGTGTAAGACCAAAAGAAGATACATACAACAATGCACAACAGCCTACTAACAAACAATAACCCAAATACCACTAAAAGGCAAAACAAGGTATTGTCACGATGCCGCGGCTATGATAGTCGTGAATAAATTTTTCATCGAAAGGATCTCATTATCAATCATACCACATCTCCTTAATTCATAAACAAGCGTCTTTCATAGTCGAGAATAAATTTTTCATAGAAAGGATCTCATTTGAAATCATACCACATCTCATTAACAGTACATTCTACAAATGCCATTGTCAACCGAACAAAGGTGTATGAATAAACGTAGACATGAGACGATTGCCCGGTGGCAAACATAACCGAGAAGACACAAAGAAAAAAATGTTTGACGCGAAGACGTGTCTTGACGTAAACCCTGCAGAAAACACTTTTATATGTGCTTATTTTTCTCTAACTACCTGTTTGTTTTTAAATCCAAATTTGTCTCGTGGATTTATTAAAGCGTGATGATCAGTGGTGGATCCAGAGGTCGTGGTTCCAGGGTTGGAACCTACAAAAGTAGTGCAAAAATACATAGAAACGATAAAAGTCCTACAAATAACATAATAACCTGAGATAAAAGAGGGACGAAAATTACCAGAGGGACAGTCAAACTCATAAATAGAAAATAAACTGACAACGCCATGGTTAAAAATGAAAAAGACAAACAGACAAACAATAGTACACATGTCACAACATAGAAAACTAAAGAATAAGCAACACGAACCCCATGCACCAAAAATTAGGGGTGAAGTCAGTTGCTCCAAAAGGGTAAGCAGATCCTGCTCCACATGTGACAACCGTCGTGTTGCTCATGTTATAACAAATCAAGTAAATAGTTTAATTCGATAGGTCACATTTATGAAAGGGAAGGGATTGTAGATACGACGTAAGGAACATATCCTGTGAAACTGTTATTCCATAACGGTCAACCAACTTGTGAGATAATGTGCACGAATACAACGAGATATGGGAAATTGATAACCAAGAGTTTTGACATCAAGAAGGCTACACAGAGTATTGTCACGGAGACGTATCTAGAAAGGTAGTAAAAATTAGACAGAAACTGTAAATATCTGTCATTAACATTGAACTCTATAAATAACATTGTCATTGAATGTAAACAACAAGTAAAATTGTCAACCGCGAAAATGTTGATGAATAAAGGGAGAATGAAAATGAGACAAAAGTAGCGACTTCCCGCGAAAAAAAAACCAAAATAAAAATCTGAAAGGCAGCATAGAGAATTGTCGCACAGCCGTGTCTAATGAATCAAATCTTCTCAATTTCATAAAGAGCTGTCATTAGCACTAGATTTTACAAATATAACTGTCAACCGATAAAATATGCACGGATAAATGAAGATATGGGACATACCTACGTCAATGAGACGATAGCCCGCTGGCAAATATAACCAACTGACAACAAGAAGGCTATGTCAAGTCTTGTCGCGCAAACATGTTAAGAACAGTACTTAAAAATTACATAAAAAGTATAAAAGATTTGTCATTAACAGCAGGGTCTGCCAAAAAAACAAAAACATTGTCAACTGCGAAAATGTCTACAATTGAAAGAAGATATTGGACATACATATTACCAAACGAGTTTTGGCACCAAGAAAACAACATAGAGTATCGTCGCGGAGGCTTTTCTAGAAAAGTCGTGAAAGACAATAACAATCAAGACCAAGGAGTAAACAAAGACTTAAAAAACCAAAGGACATTTACATCAACAGTTATAAAAAAGAAATGAGCCAGTCCATGCGAAAAGGTACAAAAACGAAAAATTTACGAAAATCTAAAAAGTGTGCATAATTATTGGTAGTAGACTTGAGATTTATAAAACACATTTACTTTTCCTCATATCATCAAGCTGTGAGCTACACGCACCTGCAAGTGTTGGGACCCCCCCCCCCCCCCCCCCGTAGTTTTATCAAGATTTATAGTGAACTAATTCATATATTTCAATAATTTTCAAAGTACAGTTTAAATGGCTTGATTTGCCAATTGATAATGTTAACCCCGGTAGCAGTGGGGATAAGGCTCCCGCTTACGATGCGGATATCAATGTAATCAAACCGGGCAACGGTTCGAATCCCGTGCAACTAAGGTTGATTTTAATTATTTTAAATAACTTAACTTAACTTAAATTTCAATTTCTAAAACACAAGATGTCATAGTTTTTGTATTTTCCCTCGTGTTTCAATGTTGTCTTACTTTCTTTAAACCTGTAGAACTGACGGAAATTATTGACTTTTGTCTCTGTAGTGTCGTAAATTTTTAAGTTTCTGTTCGGTATAGCATTAGTCCGGGGAACAAATGATTTTACACTTGCTCAAATACCAAAAATTCAGATATTTCTACGTCTTTTTCTGTTTTAGTTGACAAATTCGGGATAGAATTGACAATCTTATGAATGTTTACATTAATGTAATTTTTTTCGGATAAAATCGTTTTTGAAAAATACTATAACAAACTTTGATAACGTGTCCTGTAAAGTTTACCAAAAGGACTTTTTGTACCTTTTCGCATGGACTGGCTCAAATAAAAAACAACACGAACTCCACTAAAAAACCGGGAGTGAAATCATGTGCTCAGGAAGGGTAAGCATTTCCTGCACCTTATACGGCACCCGTCGTGTTTTTTTTTGTTTCAGTTCGCTAATGATGGAAGGTTATTATGACTGAGGAAGAATATCAGATATGATATCTAACACATTTTTGTCATAATGGCCAATCAGCTCAGGATGACGACCGTAAAATTTCTTGAGTGATGACCTTAATTTGATTGATTCATTACCCTGTCTTAGCAACTTTGAGAAAGCAGTATTGCTCGTTCAACAAAATCAACGTACTTTGAGCTAGCTCTAAAGTAACGTTTCAATTGAAAATTAGACAGAAACTGTAAATATCTGCTATTAACAGTACATTCTACAAATAACATTGCCAATAGTTATCAAAGGTACCAGGATTATAATTTAGTACGCCAGACGCGCGTTTCGTCTACATAAGACTCATTAGTGACGCTCATATCAAAATATTTATAAAGCCAAACAAGTACGAAGTTGAAAAGCATTAAGGATCCAAAATTCCAAAAGTGGTGCCAAATACGGCTAAGGTAATCTATTCCTGGGATCCAAGAAAATGTGATTGGATAAAAGAATATATGGGACGGAAATACATACGTTAATGAGACAAAAGACATCAAAAAGTCAACATAGAGTACTGTAATGGAAGCGACTAATTGACTACTCTTAAAAAAATAACCAAAACAGCAACCAAGAATGCAAAATATAGTTTTGTCGCGAGGCGTGCTTGAAAAGTAGTGAAAAGTTACACAAAAACGATCCCAAAAAAAAACTGTCACTGGCAGAGAAGTGAAATTGTCAACCGAGAACATATGCACGAAAAAAAAATATGGGACATGAATACGCTAATGAGAAAAAAAAAGCTTACTGGCAAACATAACCAAGAATTTAAGACATCAAGATGGAAACACATAATGCTATCAAAAGTATGTGAACATAACACAGAAACGATAAAAAAAAAATCTATCACTAACACTAGATTCTCCATATAACATTATCAACAGAGAAAATGTACACGAATAACAGAAAATATGGACAATACATACGTCAATTGGATGATAGCCTTCTGGCAAACATAATAACCAAAAAAGACACCAAGAAAGCAGCATGCTGTATTGATGGCATAAAAAGTCAAGTGATTAGTTTTACAAAGATACGATCAATGTCACATTGGCATTCATACCACATTTTATAACGACTAAAGTCATTGACCACTAGATGTTACAAAAACAATTTTCAACCGAGAAAATGTTTATGAAAAAGGGGGAATGAACATCAGACAACAGCACGTGGATAAAAAACTTACCAAAACACAATCGAAAAACACCATGAGCATTGTCGCGGCAGTGTGTCTAGAAAAGTCTCGAGAATACATTTTAAGCAGAACCGTCAATCATATTTCATTGGTAATCAAACAACAGCTTTTTTTTATAAAGATCTGCCAATAACACTTGGTTCTACAAATAAAATTATCAATCGGGAAAATGTGCTCGAATAAAAGAAGATGTGGGACATACATAGTTACGTCGATAGCCTTCTGGCAAACATAAACAAACATACGTAAAGAAGGCAGCACAGAGTATTATCACGATGGCATGAATAGACAAGTGATTTGTTTTACACTGAGACGATACATGTCTCATTGGTATTCATTGAACATTTCTTTACTCTTTTTTTCATAAAGATTAAAGTCATTAACACTATCTTTTACAAATATAATTGTCAACCTAGAAAATGTGTTCGAATAAAGGAGAAAAGAAAATAAGACATGCAAATGCCCGCTTAAAAATTTTTCAATATACATCTGAAATGGCAACATAGAGAAATGTCGCGGCGGTTTGTCTAGAATAGTCGCTTGTATGCATTTTAAACAGACATGATCTATTGTCTGCTCTATGGTCGGGTTGTTGTCGCTTTGACATATTCCCCATTTCCTTTCTCAATTTTATGTCTCATTGTTAACCATACCACATATCTTTAGTTTTATAAAGATCTGTTATTAGCATTAGATTCTACAAATAACATTGTCAACGGAGAAAAAGAAAGATATGGGACGAACATCCATCAATAAGACAACAGCCAACTTGCAAATATAGCCGAAAGACATCAAGAAGGCTTCATAGATTATTGTCGTGGAGGCGTTTCTTACAAAAGTAGTAAACATGCAATTACAAAGAAACAATTAACGATTTGTCATTAACACTAGATTCTACAACAAATATTAAACAATTCAGATATGACACACGATAACCATTAATGGCGGCACCTGTTTCCTTATCTGTAAGTTCCGCCTTGTCAGGTGTACAATTCAGATGATGATGGTGATCTTTAGCGTCAAATGACAAATTAAATACAAATTCATAACGAAAATATGTTAATATTATATAGGCAATTCACAAGATACACTAAACAGTTTGGTTTAATTTTGTAGAAGAATTTATATGTGCCACATATTAAAGTTAAAAAACCAAAACAAGCGATATAAGAGTCTACAAAGTCGTGAACAATAACTCAAAAACAACGAGCAATGTCTCATTGACAATCATAACACATCTTCTTTGTTTTATAAAGATCTGACATAAACATTTAGGTTTTATACTATACAAATAAAAATGTCAACCAAGAAAATGTACGAACAAAAGAAGATATGTGACATACATACGTCAATAAGACGATAGACTTCTGGCATAAAAAAGACACCAAGAAGGCAGCAAAGAACATTTTCATGCATAATGGCTTGAATACTGTGGATTCATATTATTCGTTGGATACCAATTTTCGTGGGTTTCGTGGTTATAGGTAAACCACTAATTTAAATGTTCAACGAATTATAAATTTACTTAACGCTTTGTTTGCAAAACAACAATATTAAATATTCAGGAAAATGTAAGTTTTCCTCAATCCACGAAATTGATACCCACGAAAAGAAATAAATCCACAGTAGACGCTCAATGCTCTTCAACTTTGTATTTGTTTGGTTTATAACTATTTCGATATGAGCGTCACTGATGAGTCTTATGTAGACGAAACGCGCGTCTGGCGTACTAAATTATAATCCTGGTACCTTTGATAACTATTAACGCAGAATCGATAAATGCTTCATTGGCAAAGGAGGGACGAACGATACCAAAGGGACAGTCAAACTCATAAATCTAAAACAAACTGACAACGCCATGGCTAAAAATGAAAAAGACAAACAAACAACAGCACACACGACACAACATAGAAAACTAAAGAATAAACAACACGAACCCCACCAAAAAACTAGGGGCAAGCATGTCACATTTCATAAAGACTAAAGTCATTTACACTAAATTCGAAAAATAAAATTGTCAACCGAGAAAATGTATCTAACAATCATACTACTTCTTCAAATAGTGAACATGTGCACGAATAAAAGAAGATATGGGACATATACATTCCGATACGTCAATGAGACGAAAGCCGAAGTTACCCCATGGCAAATATTATCAAAAGAGATCAAGAAGACTGCCTAGAGCATTGTCACATTTTTCACAGAGAAGATCTATTTTGCAATCATATAACAACTCCTTATTTTTATAAAGATCTGTCATAAACACTCGATTCTGCAAACGAAATTGTCAACCAGCAAATGTGCAAGAATAAAAGAAGATATGCGACACACATACGTAAATGGGACGTTAGACTCCTGGTAAACATAACCAACAGACACCAAGTAGTCTATATAAAGAAGGGTCGTGGAGACGTGTTTAGAAAAGCAGAGAACAATCACACAGAAACGATCAATAAATCTGTCACTATCATTAGATTCTACAAATAACACTTCTTACACGAAAATGTGCACGAATGAAAGAAGATATGGAACATACATAACCAACAAGTTTTGAAACCAAGAATGATGCACAGAGTATTGTCGCGGAAGCGTGTTTAGAAAAGTAGTGAAAAATTACACAGAAACGATAACAAACCTGACATTAACATTAGATTCTACAAATAACATTATTTGCAGAAATGTGCACAATAAAAAGAAAATATGGGACATATATATATATATATACATACGTCATTGAAACAAATATAACCCAAAAAACACCAAAAAGGCAACAAGGTGATGATGGTGTGTCTAGAAAAATCGTGATAAGTCGTTATTAAATTACAGAGAACCGATCATTGTCTCATTGGCAATCATAACACATCTCCTTAATTTTATAATTTAAAAGATCTGTCACTAACACTAGATTTTACAAATACAATTGTCACGGAGAAAATGCGCACGTATAAATGAATACATGGGACATAAGTCAATGAGACATGCAACAGACCTCTTGCAAACTTTACAAAAAGACATCAAGAAGCCTACAAAGAATATTGTCGTGGAGACGTGTTTAGTTAAGAAGTGAACAATTACACAAAAACGATAAAAAAATCTGTCATTATCATTAGATTCTACAAATAACACTATCAACTGAGAAAATGTGCACGAATGTTTAAAAGAATGTATGTGACACGCATAAGTCCATGAGATACGCATAAGTTGATGAGTTACGCATAATTCCATGAAACAACAACCCACTGGTAAACAATTAATCAAAAAGAAACCAAGAGAGCAAAAATTGTTTTGTCGTGGAGACGTGTATAGAAGAATACTGTGAATTCATTTTTATTCGTTGGATACTAATCCGGGGATTTCGTTGGTACAGTTAAATCAGGAAATTAAACGTTTAACGAATAATGAGTTTTCTATAGGTTTGTGTGCAGACTTCCGCAAAACCACGAAATTAAATATCCACGAATACCAATAGAGCGAAAACTGTTTTGTCGTGGAGACAAACGTTGGGTCATTAATACTAGATGTTACAAATAAATAGAAAACAATTAAAATATTACAAACGGTAACCACTGATGTCGACACCTTTTACCTTATCTGTAAGTTCCATCGTAAAATTTGTCAGGCGCACAATTCAGATGATAGTGATGATGGTGATGGATAGTTGTTAAGCGTCAAGTGGCAAATTAAATACAAATTCATGACGAAAATATGTTAATTCAATGTATACAATCCATAAAGTTCACTTAAGTTAACAGTAGGATTTTATTTTCTAAAATAGAATAATTTACTTATGCCACATAATGAATTTTAAAAAGTAAAACAGAGCGCTACTAGAACAATTAAGTTTACAAACAACTATCACAACAGGGAAAAGCGAGACATGTCATAGAAGTTAAAAAAAAAAGGCATCTGCAAAATCATATTTGTTTAATTTTGATTGTTCAAGTGTGGACTTTATATATACAGCAACAATTGATTGATCTATAATGTTTCAAATACTTTTCATCTTTCTGGCTTAGATTACTCCAAATAATCATTTTATAACATTTATCACGGATAGTAACACACAGTTACATAGTACATTTGATTTTTACGAACAGCCATATTGGTTTCACAGTAAAAAACACATAAAACATACATTGTAATTATATTGAAACATATAATTTGATATGCGCATTCTCAATAAATGACATATAAATGCCAATCGGCAACTCTCTGGGGAATACGGTGCTCTTCTATCGTGAGATCGAGAAACGGAATCGGTCGAATTAGCGAGTGATGGTATTTATTAGACGATCCCACATGTGATGTCGATTCCAAATATGATATATGTATCATATGTCACACCGAATAACACGTCAAACGATATGTCACACATATGTCATAATGTATGTCATAAATTCTTTATTGAAGCTTCATTACTTCTTCTCTTGTTCTTGTGGAAGACATACTGAGATGCCGTTCTCTTCGGAATATCCTCTTGAGTTCAAGTCGGAAAGATCGACCCGACAGAATGTATATAAAGAAATTCACACCGTAATTACAGTATGATATAACGGAGACAAATGATTGAAAAGGCATTAGAAAGAATACCATCTCTATGTCTTGGTTTTCTAGAGCTACCTGCCATACAAATGATATTACCACCAGAGGAAGCATGGTTACAAGATATGTAAATGAGATGGCAAGTAACATCAACGTGGTTTTGTGAGATCGTTCTACAACGCGAGATCTCGTGTTACCAGAAGCAGCCTTTCTCACTCGATGTATCTGATAGATTACCATGCTATTACACACCAGTACCAATATAAATGGTAATGTTAGAACCAGTGTAAACTGGTAAAAATATATGTGTAGATTCAAATATTCTGAATGTGTGTCCATATCGCCTTCACAGTTACCGCCGACATTTTTTATCATTATGAAACGGAATATTTGAGATATGCACATAAGAACGAAAGTTGAAATGATCATCACGATTGCTCCGGTCTGTGTTCTCAATATTGTCTTTCTAAACGGCAAGCACATCGCTACAACCCGCTCAGCAGCCATTCCTACAATTAGCCATGATGACATTAGATAACACACGTGCTCATAAAAGCTATAAATTTGACACGAGATGTCGCTGTAATTTGTAAAGACGCCATCTTTCTTTTTATCGTGCATGAGTTGGTGAATCAATGCGATCTGTCGATTAATCAAACACAGACTGTCAAATACTGCCAAAGCACAGAGAAAGTGACTGTAGGATTTCTTGCGAAGGGATTTGGTTTTCATGAGTAAAAAAGACATTATATTCCCGCCAATTCCAATAAGAACGATAATCGGTGTCACTATCTGCTGGGTCCACCATCCCCATCGTTCTGGTTGGCGACCTACAAAATCAAAAAATGAAAAATACAATTGTATGACAGATATAATACAAAGTAGATAAGGGTCCTTCAACTCAGTATTCTTTAATTTTTAAACTATTTTTTCTCATTTTTTTTAATTATTGAATATGCCCATTAATCTCTAGTTTTTACAATGTTTACCCTTTATTCTCTATTCTTTATATGTTGAGCCTATTTTTTTTTCTATTTCTTTTCCCATTTATCTGTATTATTGGTCCTTTATTTACTATTCTAATTAGTAACCATTATATTAAGGTAATTGCAAGGTATACCGCCATCTTGGATTGTACAATTACAGTGGAAAATCGCTCTATTAATTTGCCCGAATCTGCAAATTTGGAGACGGATATGAAACCTCAGTGGGTAGACTGTTTATTTATATAAAGAAAACTTGGTAATTATTGTATTTTATTCTGAATATTTAAACAAATATTAAATTTTGTGTTTCAAAAATATTTGTTTTCAAATAAGCCATTTAAGGGGAGACAATTCTTTAAATAAAAAAATATACCGAACTGATTGGGATTTTTTTTAATTTTTACTTGTACCAAGCAAACAAGTTCGGTGGCCCATTTTTTTTTTTTTTTTTTTTAAACATTATATATTAAACCTATCTTCTCACAATTTATTTCAAAATTCTATCTCATAGATTTTCCTTATGCACACAAATGTGTTTTTTCACGAATAATTTAACCAAATTTAGGCAATTTTTCAACGACCCATAGCTTGAGAATTGCCGGTGACCCATACTTTTTAATATAATTTAAAAAAAAAAACATGTTAAAATCTTCATTTCGGCAAAGTATAAGAAAATTCTATCTCAAAAAGTATATACTTATGATCTACTTTAAAGACGTTTGGCGGCTTGATGAAGAAACGAAGTGCGCAATTCATATTATCTGTGTTACAAATTAGTTTTTGATGAACATGAACAAGTGTAAATAAGGCAAATAATCACAATGAACCAAAACAGCTTTCCCTTTAGTGGTTGTACCTGTATTTACTATGGAACTTATTTAATTTAGTTCACAGGCCATTAGTACAAAGCCCATCTGTTTCTTTGTTAAATATATAAATGTATATATATATATATATAGTAGACAATACTGTAGTATGTTCCCAATGTAATCCAGAATTCAGATAATTAAGAACGGAAAAAAAATAGATTGAAGTGGTTAAGAATTTTAAATGAAAATCCTTTAACACACAAAAAGTAGATGCATGCTCTAGGCAGATATTGCTCATTGATAGCTTTAAGTTCAAATATGAGTTTCACACCTCAGCCGATTCCGTAACTTCATCTAAGAAGACGAAGATCAACGGATTCAAACGAGTATTGCCGATTGATAATTTTCACTTACCTATAGCATACAATGTTCCATTTGTGAAGTTTGACTCCATTCTGAAATGAAAAATGTAACTATTTAAATATGCAGACAAACATTAAATATATATCGAGACTTCACGAGTGATTAAAATGTTTGATCTTTACCATACATCTTGTGTACAGTGTTTTACATACATGTACCGAATGCTCAAAGACGAATGCCAAAATATATAAAAATGATGATAAAGATCCTGAAATATTTCAGAAATAAGGAACCCCATCCCGACCCTCTTTTATTCAAATTTCATCGGTCGTGACAATAAATAAATTAGGCTGCGGACAAAATTAAGCAAAAAGACTTGTATTGATCTAGCTTTGGTCATTAAGAATCTGGTTAGAACTAATTAAATACTGTCCTTGCTGAAAAGTTCTATTGTCTTTGTTTACGTGAGTTGACAAAAGAAAGATGCAAATCGATGCCGGATCAAATTACTTACGAAAGAATAATACGTATTCGAGTATTCCATTTTGTTTCTTTGTATTTTTTACAATTTTAGCATTCTTTTTGTGCCATTCATTTATATTTTACTTTATTTATAAAAATACAGAATGGAAACAAGAAAAGAGGGACGAAAGATACCAAAGGGACAGTCAAACTCATAAATCTAAAACAAACTGACAACGCCATGGCTAAAAATGAAAAAGACAAACAGAAAAACAATAGTACACATGACACAACATAGAAAACTAAAGAATAAACAACACGAACCCCACCAAAAACTAGGGGTGATCTCAGGTGCTCCGGAAGGGTAAGCAGATCCTGCTCCACATGTGGCACCCGTCGTGTTGCTTATGTGATTACAAATCCGGTAAATAGTCTAATTCGGTAGGTCACATTCATGAAAGGGAAGGGAAATGTGTCAAAGAGACAACAACCCGGACAAAAGGCAATGTTTGCTAAAACGTTCAGTAGCAAATATCTCATGCATGTTCAGAACAAGAGAGATCTTTAAACTCTTCTAATCAGTATGAATGTAATGACTAATTAAGTCGGTGAATTTATACATCAATAGTTTTTGTTTTTGAGGTGCTGTCAATAAATTTCAAGTAAGTAATAATAGATCATAAAGGGTTTTCTCCAATTTTCTACTTAAACAAACCATTGTTTTCGATAACATACATTAACACGATTGTTTGGTGTAAAATTACTTAGTTTCCTGGCTTCATATACGTTTACTTTTTATTCGTTTTGGCCTTTTAAGTATGATTTGTAGTAAAGGAGCAACCATTTAGCTTCAAGGGGGAGGGGATTATGTTTTTATTCATAGTCAGACATTTTTGTTTGTCATCTGTTTGACTAGAATATTTTTTTTCATCAAACAGGGAATATGATTTTTTTTGGGGGGAAAACATACCCCACCCCCTCTCTCCCCTCCAGGAAGTTAAATGGTCGTTCCCTAACACAGACATAAAGAAATAGTAAAACGAGTCTAAGAATATAACTTTCATTATAGCATTAATAGAATATTATTCCTGTAACACAATCGAGTCCGTTGAATCAGTGTGTACTTTATTCAGTGCTTAATAAAAGTTTCCTTTTCAGTTCGTTTTGGTATATTTGCGGTCATTGGGGTTACCATTAATACTAATATTTAATTACTATGGTAATGAGTTCATACAGAGTGACATTCTATTTCCTGAATAGAGAAATATAGTGTCACATAAAAGACACTTCCCATGAATTTTCGTTCTTCTAATTATTGGTTTGTGAGAAACAAATTATTTGTTATTGTGTATTTTAACCATTGAAAGACAAGACATGCTTGGTTGGACAACTAAAACATGTAAAATGACTAAATCAGAATTAAAATGCAAAGAAAACGAAACAAAACAAAACATTTGGAAATAAAGCCTGGTACTTATATCATTAAGCATCTGTTCTGGAGGAAGAACTATATGGGGATCTTGATGGTTTTTTTACTTCGTATTGTTATTTTTTAGGCCATTTTGCTCTATTCTTTATACGTGTAGCCTGTTATTCTCCATTCCTTATATTTAACATCCTGTTATTACGTTCTTTGGAGCGTGTCTTTTTGTAATAAGATAAAATTCAATAACTACTAATGTCCTCCACTGCAGTTGACACACTATTGACACACTATTGCAACTGTGTATTTGGTGTGTGGTGAAAAACGTATAAGGTTCAAACATTGAAGGTACCGACACGAAGGACGACTTGGCATGCAGAGCCTTTGTCCTTCATCCTAGTCTAATCCTAATGCAAGACATATCTATAGAGTGTTTAGAAAAAACTCATTCTCGTCCTGAATATGCACTGCAAGAAATATTTGCCACTGAACGTAAAGCAAACACCATCTGTTGTGCGAAGGTGAAGGGATGGGGAGGGGTATTCAAGCTCTGGGGAAAGAGGTGGGGTCAAACCATACGTTTCCATTCAAATTTGTTGGTCGTCCAAAGAACAAGGGGGTTACCAACTCCCCGGAAACCACCCTGGATCTGATTATTGACAATCATACTGGTCCGATATAAAGTTTAACTTAAGTCATTAAATACTTAATTGATAAACTCGCATAAGGATCAAAATATGTCTTATTATTCCATCCGGGTACCGTTTTTACAAGTCACGTGATTGTAGTTGAATTACAAGGATCGTGCTAGTCTCGTGCTGGTACTTATATTGCATATACCGTGATTATCAAATCTCGTGAGGGTACGTAGATTGCATACCGTGGTAAATGTATGAAAATAATAGTATAGACAAAAATGAAAAATAGAATGCTTCTAAATATCTGCACTTAGATAATCCGACGACAATGGAACAATCAAACAATTTAAATTCGCGATTTCAAACGTGGAACGTATTCAAATCAACAAATATGGGACAATTTTATAAAGGCATTCAACATTCCTCATTTTTTGTTTGGTTTTTGAGAGGGATGAGCCGTTTTATTTAAAAAATGGAGATGTAAATAGTTTCATTTTTCTTTTCTGTAGTAGAGAATTGATAAGAAGTAGTGGATTCGTAAACGATAATCATGAACGAGCGACTTAAGTCGCGAGTTGATTATCGTTTTCGAATCCACTACTTCTTATCAATTATCTAGCTTAACCCATTTCTAGTATAACGACCATCTATTTTATGATCTGACAATGAATCAACGGAATTTCATGAAATAATTTCGTAGTTTTGTCTTTTTTATTATCTTATAAATCTAAATAGGTTTATGAAAGAGGAATAAATTGTCTCAAAAAGTTTTTGTTTGTTTATATTGAATTTAGGGGGGGGGGGGGGGGGTAGCATTGATGTCGTGTATGTTAATAAAATAAATACTTTTGATGTTATTTTAAGAATAAACTAATTGTTTTCTCGAGCAAAAAACTTAAATTATGCTCCCCTAAGCAGGAAACCCCCAAGTGACTTAAAACCTCCTCCACAATTAATTGCTGTAGATGCATATTGCAATCACAGTTACACTTATGTAAAAATAATATGATTTTCAGGTGTTTTCCATCAATTTTCCATGTCTCGTCTCAATAAGTTTTAAAAACACATCAATATTTAATTTGTTAAGATTATTATCAAAAATAGGGCTTACATTTGAAATTTTACATTATTCAAAAGATAATAATCAAGGTTAAAAATGATAGTTTACTTTAAAATAGATATTAAAACTGATCTATTTTCCAAAGTTTGACAGGCTTCGAACAAACATTAGCTTTCATTTAAAGAGTTTTAAAAAAGCAATCAATGAATAATTAGACGGATCAAAAGATTTTTAACCCAGCGTCAAAGAACTCGTATGATAAGAGATTGAATAATCGAAAATAACATGTTATAGTATAAATTTTGAGAAGTTATGATATAGCAACATATTTGCCCCATCCTCCTCCTTTAAATTTGAAAATCAACCAAAATTACAACATTCGCGCAGAATTTCTAGTCAACAAAAGAAACGATAACATGTATTTTCCATATACTGTAAACCAACTCATTTTCGCGATCGATTTATTTTCGCGACTTTCGCGAGTAGGAAAATATCGCGAATATGTAAATCTTTGATGATTTCTTACTTTATTATATCAAGTAAATTTTGGAATCGCGAAATTAAATCGCCGCGAAATGGACTACAAAAGCTAAACGCGAAATATAGTATCCGCGAAAATAAGTTGGTTTACATTATAATGAAATGACATACACTGCACCGAGGTACATAATTGCACCATTGGTATATAACTGCTATATATCCTTGGATATTCAATAGGAAGATTGCAAAGTTTGTAAGGGTAAAGTAAAACAAACCATGTCGTATACAACGTTAGAAAAAAAAAACGAAAGAAATGTCAATAAAAGATGGTCTAAATGTCAATAAAATAGGGACTAAATGTCAATAAAAGAGGGACTAAATGTCAATAAAAGGGGGACTAAATGTCAATAAAAGGGGGACTAAATGTCAATAAAAGAGGAACTAAATGTCAGTAAAAGAAGGACTAAATGTCAATAAAAGGGGGACTAAATGTCAATAAAAGGGGGACTAAATGTCAATAAAAGAGGAACTAAATGTCAGTAAAAGAAGGACTAAATGTCAATAAAAGGGGGACTAAATGTCAATAAAAGAGGAACTAAATGTCAGTAAAAGAAGGACTAAATGTCAATAAAAGGGGGACTAAATGTCAATAAAAGGGGGACTAAATGTCAATAAAAGGGACTAAATGTCAATAAAAGAAGGACTAAATGTCAATAAAAGGGGGACTAAATGTCAATAAAAGGGGGACTAAATGTCAATAAAAGGGGGACTAAATGTCATAAAAGAAGGACTAAATGGCAGTAAAAGAGGAACTAAATGATAAAAGAAGGACTAAATGTCAATAAAAGAGGGACTAAATGTCAGTAAAAGAAGGACTAAATGTCAGTAAAAGAGGGACTAAATGTCAATAAAATAGGGACTAAATGTAATAAAAGAGGAACTAAATGATAAAAGAAGGACTAAATGTCAATAAAAGAGGGACTAAATGTCAATAAAAGAGGGACTAAATGTCAGTAAAAGAAGGACTAAATGTCAATAAAAGGGGGACTAAATGTCAATAAAAGGGGGACTAAATGTCAATAAAAGAAGGACTAAATGGCAGTAAAAGAGGAACTAAATGATAAAAGAAGGACTAAATGTCAATAAAAGAGGGACTAAATGTCAGTAAAAGAAGGACTAAATGTCAGTAAAAGAGGGACTAAATGTCAATAAAATAGGGACTAAATGTCAATAAAAGAGGGGCTAAATGTCAGTAAAAGAGGGACTAAATGAACTAAATGTCAAAAAAGAGGGACTGAATGGGGCTAACAGAGTAGAGACATAAAGGTAAGAATAAAATGCAAAAAATATAAACAAAAGAGAAACAAAAGAAAAACAAATCCAAGAAAATGGAGTGCTAAAGTATTAAGCTTGGAAATAACAGGTAAAATATATAAAGAATAGTGAAGAATGATTTAAAAACATAAATACTACAAAATTAAAGAACCCTCCTCTAAATCTACCATCATGACCCTCATAAAGTATAAATCTGTCATCATAGACACGTTCTCACTTATGTTAATACATAGTCATTTCCTTGACATCTTCAAGGCTTCCGAATAGATGGAATAACAGCTTCCGAAATAATGAGAAATCACTACAGAAAATTGTTTCAAAACTGACGTATTTGTCGCAGTTTACCGGTTTCCAACTATCTTACGCAACCGGCTTTGTTTAAATTTGAGACGATAAGCTTTAAGTAAATTATCTAGCCCACGATTTGTATTAAAATGTGACAGTATCAAGTGATCTCGGAAATATTTCTTTGATAATGTGTTCGAAGAGTAAAGCGTGACGATTTTTTATCCATTTATATCTGATTCCGCGTCACAATATAGAGCGATCTCGGAAGTATATCTTTGATAGTGTGTCCGAAGAGTAAAACATTATTATTTTTTATCCATTTAAATTCTGATTCCGCGTCAAAATATAGAGCGATCTCGGAAGTATATCTTGGATAGTGTGTCCGAAGAGTAAAACATTATTTTTTATCCATTTAAATTCTGATTCCGCGTCAAAATATAGAGCGATCTCGGAAGTATATCTTGGATAGTGTGTCCGAAGAGTAAAACATTATTATTTTTTATCCATTTAAATTCTGATTCCGCGTCAAAATATAGAGCGATCTCGGAAGTATATCTTGGATAGTGTGTCCGAAGAGTAAAACATTATTATTTTTTATCCATTTAAATTCTGATTCCGCGTCAAAATATAGAGCGATCTCGAAAATATATCTTGGATAATGTGTCTGAGGATTAAACATGCTTGTTTTTTTTTCCATTTAAATTCTGGTTTCTCGTCAAAATATAGAACAATTCGGAAATACATCTGAAGATTAGAACATTCTTGTTTTTCCATTTAAACTCCCCGTCATAACAATGATTGATCTCGAGAAAATGTCTTCAAAGATAAAAACATTATTATATTTTTCTTTTATATCGCATTTCGATCTACATCTGAATAAAGCTTTGCATATTTATGCTTATACATTGTCATTGATAATTCCATGCAACTAGTAAAATAGAGTTTTTCTAGAAACAGTCTTAGTTAAAACACGGGTCTAAGGTCGGATTAAAAGTTTTGTTAAAAGTCCACCGATCGTGAGAGAGGCGAAATGTTGGCCAATTGTAGAGGATTAACATGATTAGTACCATTTGATAATACTATTTACAAAAGATCTCCCAAACCACTCTAGGTACTAAAATCATAATCAGATTGAAACGAAGAATGCGTGAAAGAGACAACAACCCGACCAACGAGCAGCAACAACCCAAAAAACGTGAAAATACCGCACCCGGAAAAACCCAGCTAGCTTACTCTGCTTAACTTTAAAAGCAGAACCAAATGATATCGTTTTAATCGAGGCCTTGTACACCTTCTGTGGTTAGTCTGTGCAAGTTATGTTCATTTTCGGAAAATATATCATTTTATTTAATGAGCTTACGAAACAGGACGAAAACGAGGCTTGCCGAGCTTTTCTAATGTTCAGTACACATGTATAGTGTGTGTATTTTAATATACATTATATTTTCCGACATTGTATCTTTATTGCTTTTATCCTGCAACTTTCGCCCGACACTTCGAAACTTTCGTTAAAGAAATCCACAAATCCTTGTTTGTCTTTTTTTCAAAGAAAACGATAACATGCAAGGGCTGTATAGCCAGTCAATGTCGTTAAAAATGTCAATACATATGTGTATCTGTTATTTATAAATATAATAGAAAGCTAATTGCAGGATAAACTATAATTGTTTACTACCTTAAGCAATATTGGTTACAACAAAAACGTATGCATTTCCCCGTAAGAAACCACAAATGTCATAAAAAAAAATGACTGTATAAAACGAAAAATGATTGCAGTAAACCACCATTTATTACATTAATTCTATAAAAATAATAGATTTATTGATTCAATTTTATGATGTCTTATGACTGTAAAAGATGTCCCAAGCGTTATTAAAACGATTATTATATTAAATTGAGCATTATATAGTTGCTGTATATCATATTTGTTGTTCGTTTATTGTTTTATACAAACCAGTACGTTGGTTTTCTCATTCTATTTAATAGCTTTACGGTATTGGTTTTAATCACTGTTTTATAATGCTATACGGTGACCTATAGTTACAACTACGTAATTTGATTTCTGGATAGAGGTCCGGTCAGAAAGGGGACGTTAAACTTGTGTAAAGAGAGAGAGAGTGTCACACTCTCTGTACTTTAGGAAACCTTGTAACAACTCTTTGAAAGGTTCGTAGGTGGCCTGTTACAAGGCAAAATTTATGTCCATATCCTGCCTATTGTATTTATTGCTAATTTGTTCTCGTCCTATACATGCATGATATGTTCGCCACTGGACGTTAAGCAGCCAACAATCAATTCTGGTGGATAGATGTCTCATTTGAAACAATACCACATTTTCATATTTTCAAAGAAACATATGATACTTTGCTCAGATACACGTTATGGGTCGTACTAGTATAAGGTTTCGTTCTATTCTATCTATTATAATTGAGTTGTTAGCTTGAGTCCCGTGGCAAATATTTCCTGCAAAATAAGGACAAACATAAACTGCGAATAAGTACACAAGGAAGTTTATTCAAGGTAAGACGACGAAAGGTTGTAAATGTAGATTTACACTAAAAATGAGGGTTCAGGTATGTTGGAAAGAGGCAGATACCTTGCTACAGCCTACATTCATTTATATACGGATCTATCAGAAAATTGTTTCAAAGGTTCTTATTATTGCTCTGAAAACTCGACCAGATAAAGCATGTGATTGGATGTTACTGCATTTATGTACACATCGAGCACAGCCTTACCAACTTCCCCATTTAACAAGGTTTTTACTTCTACAAATGTAAACTTTCCAGATGAAAGAAGTAGTAAAACAAAATTATTTGTTATCCATTTAAATCCTGACAATATAGAACGATCTCGGAAATATGTCTTGGATATTGTTTCCGAAGATTAAATCATTATCATTATGTTATTCATTGTAGTTCTGGTTCCGCGTCCCAATATAGAGCGATCTCGGAAGTATATCTTGGATAATGTACCCGGAGATTTAACTCATTCTTATTTTTCCATTAAAACTCCCAGTCAAAATATTTATAAAGAGCAATCTCGGAAATACATCTGAAGATTAAAACATTCTTATGTTTCTACTTAAATTTCCTGACAAACTAATGACCGATCTCGGAAATATGTCTTGGATAATGTGTCCAAGGATTAATCATTATTATTTTATCCATTTAAATTCTGGTTCCACGTCAAAATATAGAACAATCTCGGAAACCAAACCGAAGATTAAATCCATTCGTCTTTTTACATTAAACTCCCCGTCATACACGTAACAATGACCAATCTCGAGAATATGTCTTCGATAATCCGTCGTAGGATAAAAACAGTAATGATATTTTTCTTTTATATTGCCCTTAGATATAGATCTGAATAACGATTTGCATATTTAAACTTATGCATTGACACTGCATGATAGCTCCGTGAAACTAGTAAACAGGAATTTTCTTCGGATCTAAATGGGGTTTCTTAGAAGCAGTTTAAGAACTGTAACCAGACAGCATGAATTTCATTACAAAATTGCTTGTCTGTAGCGGGACATCTGTTTTACAAGGCAGCGCATTAACCGACTGCACTAAAGAAGTACTTCCTTAGTTAAAAAAAAAGGACGAAATGTACCAGAGGGACAGTCAAACTCATAAATCGAAAATAAACTGACAACGCCATGGCTAAAAATTAAAAGGACAAACAGACAAACAATAGTACAAACGACACAACATAGAAAACTAAAGAACAAGCAACACGAACCCCACCCAAAACTAGAGGTGATGACTGATCTCAGGTGTTCCGGAAGGTTAAACAGATCCTGCTCCACATGTGGAACCCGTCGTGTAAAACGCTAACCACTGACTAAGTATCTACCACATTTTCATAGAAGCAGTCGAAGTACAAACGCTGATCAAAGATCTGATTAAAAGTTTTGTCAAAAAGCTTTATAAATATTTTGATATGAGCGTCACTGATGAGTCCTATGTAGACGAAACGCGCGTCTGGCGTACTAAATTATAATCCTGGTATCTTTGATAACTATTATGGCCTTAGATATGTTCACCAATCGTAAGAGTAGCGAAATGTTGCCACACTTTAAAACTTGATAAAATAAATTGAAGTTAAAAAAAAAAAATCTCCGTTGTTTCCATTGAAAGTTGTAAACAAAAATGTACAACATTGAGCCCCCCCCCCCCCTTTTCCCCCAAAAAAATAAAAATAAATAAAATATGCTCAGTACCTTATATCCAATCCGACGAGAAAGAAGATTTAGACGTTGGTTGCATGCAATAAGATTTATAATATTCTAACAGGATTACCTCATTTTTTATAATAATATTTTACAAAAGATCTTCAAAAATCTGTTCAATAATACAACTAAGTACTAAAATTATAAACAAATGAAAACGGAGAAAACGTGAAAAAGACAACAACTCGACTAAAGAGTAGAAACAACCCAAGTCCACCAAGTGTTTGACACAACGAAAAAATCACGTACCGGAGGCTGGTCAGCGAACTTACTCTGCTTCACTTTAAAAGCAGGACCAACTAAGAACGTTTAATTAAAGTCTTGTACATGTACACCTTCTTTGGTTAGTCTACTCAATTTTTTCATTGTATATATATTGTATATTATGTTCATGGTTGGCGCTATATTATTTGTTTGTATGAGCTTTAGAAACTGGACGAACAGCGTATACATTCCCCGTGGGAAGCCACCACTGTCTTTATAACATATAACTTTTCCAAGTGAAAAATTATTGCAGTAAACCACTATTTATTACATTAATATTATAAAATGATGGAGTTATTGCTTCAAATTTAATGATGTGTCAGTGACTGTAAATTATGTCCAAACGTTATTAAAACGATTATTATATTAAATAATTTAATTTTGATATAACGCGTCTTTGATTGGCTGACGTTTTTTGTTAAACAGCCCATAGACATAATTTAGTTGACCCATCAACGTTTTTTCATGTTTTCTACGGTTTAAATGGAATTTCGAATTAAATTATAAGAAATGACTATATATATTTTTCTGTATATTCGAAATAACATTAAAAAAATATGTTGACACTGTTTAATGACCGCTACGCACCATATTGTTTATGTTATTTCTTCATACACAGAAAAAATATTAAGTCATTCCTTAATTGAATATTATAGTTGCTGAATATCATATTTGTTGTTCGTTTATTACTTTATACAAACGCCATTTCGTTGGTGTTCTTTTGAGTAGCTTTGCGGTATTGGTTTTGCTCATTGGTTAATGCTGCACGGTGACCTATAGCTGCCAACAACTACATGTACTTCGTTCTGATGGATAGATTTCTCGTTTTCATATCAATTTATTTAAAACAGATGATACTGCTCTGAACTATTTTTATCGCTATTTAAGCAATTCTGATATTACACAATCAGTTGAAGCTATTTGGACTTAAAACATTTTACGACCAACGGAGCATACACAAATTCAAGAAGTTATATTCCAACCATTGTAAACACTTTAAAGATGTACTTAGGTGAGGTTAGGTGAAAATTAATAAATTAAGAAGTTAAAGTTGATACTATAAGCTGGTAGAGCATCAATTAGGATAACAATAAGCTAACAATATTGATAGGTCATGGGCCTCCTTCTAGATATTTGAGAATTAAAATTTGGCGGGAAAAGCCTGACTCGGACTTTTACCTTATATTTGCATTGGTATTATTGGGTCTCAAAACAAAAGAAAGAAAATTAAGAATCTTCTGAAATTTTTGTAAATGACCTTTCATGAGCTATTTAGTCATATTTGAAAAAAACAAATGGTGTTGTGGGGCAAAATATTTTACATTGTATTGTATGCAAAAACACCAAGGAGTCCGAACATTTGACACAAATTCCAAAACCTCACTAAGTACATCCTAAATAATAGCATTTTTCTTACTTTAATTTTGTTTTAAAAATTGGATCATAAACTATACCGACTTGTTCACATTTTCGTCCCTCGACTCATTATTTACTGATGACCTTTGTTTTTGAAACACTTGACCTCAACAGGTTGTCGTCTATGTGATTTGGGTTATTAAGGGATTGAACTAAAATAGCGATAAGGTGATTATATCTGCTATGCTTGATTGTTAAATAATTAATTGATTATCGTCCAGCGGCAATTATTTCATATGGACAAGAACAATTGAGAATATAACAATAAGCAGTTCTACAAGGTATGATCAACGGACTGTTCATTTCCTTAGTTTGTTGCCACTTGCAAATTAGGGTTAAGATAAGGTAGAAAAGGATAGATACCTTTCAACATGCCGCCAACAGACATTTCAGAAAATTGCGTAAAAGGGTTCATGTTAAAGTGCCAATAACCCTCTCGTCACGAGGCATGGTATTAACAACACTAAATCTGGTTTGACGAACCTGCATATGTACATATCTAGTACAGCCTTAACAATGTCCCACTTTAACAATGTTTTTATTGCTACAAAAGTACGCTTTCCAGATTGGAGAAGTCAATGAACGGCCATTATTTTCTACCACAGCCTATTGAATCATGATCTTTTTTTAATGCAAGCTTCGATGAAAATAATTTTTAAGCGCAAAATTGATCTATTTTTCACTTTAGAAATGAAAGATAAAGAATGAGTTTCAAATATGTGTAATTTCAATACTATGATAATATTGTAAAGTCATGTATTAGTGAATCAGTTATAAGCATATCTAATAAAAGTTAATGAAGAATAAATAGATTATTCGATTTAAGAATACGATTTTAGTTCACTTGATATAAAACGCCATGCAATTGGAAATTTGCGAAAGGAAAAAGTTAAATGTCGGAATCGTTTTAAAAAATAAATCGTGAGTTTGCTTGAACTATGTTGATTTCGCATGACGAACACACAGTATTTATATACACCCTATGGTTGCTCGTGAAAGTAAAAAAAAAAACGGTTACGAGTTTAATTCGGTAAGTAACATTCGTGTAGATTCGCCTGTCTTTCTTTACACGAAAAATAGATCAAAGGAAGTTATTCGTAAATCACAAATGAATGTATTTCATTAATCATTTCTGGTGTCAATTTAATGAAATGCATCGGAATATGCTTTATTTCATGTTAAGAATTTATTAATCTTGACTTGATTGTATTTATAAACACCCTATAATTGCTCGTGTAAAATAAAAACGCGGGAACAAGTCTAATTCGGTAGGTAACATTCGTGTAGATTTCGTCTGACTTTATTTGCACGAGAAAATAGATAAATCAAAAATGAATGTATTTCATTAAACATTTTTGGTGTCAATTTAATGAAATGAATCGGAAATATGCTTTATTTCATGTTAAGCATTGATTAATCTTGACATGTTTGTATTTATATACACCATATAGTTGCTCGTGTAGAGTAAAAACGCTGGAACAAGCCTAATTCGGTAGGTAACATTCGTGTAGAACTCCCCTTTCTTTGTTTACACGAGAAAATACATCAAAGGAAACTTATTCGTCAATCACGACTGAACGAATGCATTTTATCATTAAGCAAGACTACTGTAAGCCAACTTATTTTCGCAGCGATTTATTTCACGAGTTTCGCGAGTAGAAAAATATCGTGAATATAAATCGTCGCGAATATGTAAAACTTTGATAATTTCTTACTTAATTATATCAAGTAAATTTTGGTATCGCAAAATTAAATGGCCGCGAAATGGACTAGAAAAAGCTAAACGCGAAATAAAGTATCCGCAAAAATAAGTTGGTTTACAGTATTCTGATGTCAATTTTGACTATCCTTCTAAATGAAATGCATCGGAAATGATATATAGAATGGCGATCTGCTTTATTTCATGTTAATAACTTATTAATCTTGATTTGTTTGTATTTATATACACCCTATGGGCCATATTATTAATATTCTTCGTGCAATTTTAAGCAGAGAAAGAGAGACGAAAGATACCAGAGGGATATTCAAACTCATAAGTCAATTTATAATAACTTATAAAGCCATAGTTGAGGGGTGGACAGGACATTTTTCAGGACGTCGGGATTTGATATTTTTAAGTTCGAGATTTCGGGATTGATCCTTTCGGGATCCGGGAATTTTTTTTTCGAATTTCGGGATGTCGGTATTTAAATTTCATGTTTTAAGCCTGAAATTTTGGGAACAGGATCCCTCCGACCCTCCCCCATAGTTGAAAAAGAAACAGACAAACAATAGTATAGTACATAAAACAGACTTAAAAGATGAGCAATACGAAAAAGGAGGGTTGGATTTAAGCAGATCCTGCTCCACATGTGGAAGTTGGGGTTCAATTGTTTCAAGAATTCATAATTTTCTGATTACTTAACAATAAATAAATAATAATAAATATATAAATGTGCATGGCCATCAGTTTTTTTCTTAAAAGAATATAATAATGATGCTTCATGCTAATTTTCATGCTTGTATCATCATTTGCACAATTTCCTCGATTTTGCTTTCTAATATCTTCCACCATGCTAACTAAACTATTTTATACAGGACATGAACTTATTAAAAAGATCTAACTAATAGGCTCTATATAGTGAGTTGAACGGAAATTATCTTATGGGGTAACTAACAGCTATATGAAGATGTGGTAAGATTGCCACTGACACAACTCTCAACAATGACCATATTACACAGAAATTAACACCGTACGATCTTCAACAATGAGCCAGATTTTTGAAAGGAACTAAATTTGTGCCTTGGTTACTATAAGAAGGTCCCGGTTGACCCCTGAAGACTGGATTACGGTATATCTCATTTTACATGTATAATAATTAAAAAAGAAGCTTCTTTAAATTTTTTGAAATTTAGATATCAAGAAAACCCACAAGATTATGTTGAACAAAAACAAATAAAAAAATGAGCTTTTATAAATGATAACACTTATGAAAGTTTAATAAAGTTTCATACAACACCTGCTTTAGACCTATGGCGGCAATAAAAGAAATAGCTAGCTTATTAAAAAACAGTTCGGTCAGTACTAAGAATCAGTATTTCAAATTAAAGTCAATCAAAAGATAATGTTCAAACAGTTCGCCTAAAATTTAAAATACAATCAAATAAAATTGATAAATCATTACGACGGAATGTAAACTGCACTTTTTTGTACTTTTTATAATAATAATAAGAATTACAAATTGATAAACAGGTGCCTTTAGAACCTTTTTTCAATAAAAACCACAAATTCACAGTGTTAAAACAGTTTCTAAGTAATATTCAAACAATTCGCCTAAAATTTAAATTTCAATCAAAGAAAATTGATAAGTCATTATTACGAAGGAATGTAAACTGCACTTTTTTGTACTTTTTATAATAAAAATAAAAATTACAAATTGATAAACAGGTGCCTTTAGAACCTTTTTTCAATAAAAATCACAAATTCGCAGTGTTAAAAAAGTTTCTAAGTAATTTTCAAACAGTTTGTTTAGAATTGAAATAATATTAATCAAAGAAAACTGATCAGTCAATATTACGAAATGTAAACAGTACTTCGTTGTTCTTTTTATAATAAGAATTACAAATTGATAAGCAGGTGCCTTTAGAACCTTTTAAAATAACAACCCCATTGCCTTTAGTATCAATAATAATGATAATTAGCAATAAAAGACAATTCGAAAGAAATGTCAAAACAGAACCTTCTATGATAAGAATTACAATTTCAAAGAAATGAAACAGTATCTCTTCATTTAAAATCAGAGAAAATTTAAAAGAAATGTTCGCTTAGAATTGAAAATAATTTCAATCAAATAATATTTATAACTCAATAAGACGGAATGCAAACTGTACTTTTTTGTATTTTATATAAAAAAAATACAAATTGATAAACAGGTGCCATTTTTATAAAGATTTCAAGATTTTATTCATAACCTCACATACTTATGTACAAGAAAACAATATAATTTCAGACATGCGATAAAACATAGCGAAACAGTATCAAGAATGATTATAGTTATCAATTTAAAGAGAAATTATAGTAATAAATATAAAACAGTACCTTTTATGATAAGAGTTTTAAACTCTCAGATATAAAACTGCTTCTAAGAGTGCATTTCTCCATTCAAATTCGACGAAAATTAAAAAGTCATGTTTCAACAGTTTGCTTAAAATCGAAAATCATCTCAACCAATTATAAGCCAATAAAACTGCGAGTTAAGGTGGTACCTAACACTACAGGGAGATAACTCTGTAAAGTCAGCTAAACGTTTTAATTACGTTGTGTTGTAAAAGGAATATTAAGCTTCTCAATGATCAAAATTGGTGTTTGTCAAACTGCTATATAAACAGTGTAATATTTCTGACAAAACGGTTGGTTCAAAATTTTTGACATTTTTACATTTTGTTAAAGGGTCAAAGTAAGTACTTTGACAAAATTTTATGAAAATTACACGAGCCAAATTAATTTTAGTGCAAGTGTTGGGTACCACCTTAACAGTTCTTTTTGTAATAATAATTACGAATTGATAAACATGTGCCATTGGTATGATATCAAGAATGATAGTTAACAATTAAAGACAATGTACCTTTTCATATTACCGACTATACCAATTTTTCGACAGGTTACCTAAACCATGTTTAGACATCCTGTTACTCGGTCCAAGACAATGCCGTAACAGTTCGCTTTAATAACATTAATAACAATTTCAATCAAAGAAAATTGTAAAAAAATGTTTACTGTACCTTTTTATAATAAGAATAATAAATTCAGAGATAAAACTGCGTTCAAGAGATATTTCTCTCCATTAAACCTCAAAGAAAATTGATAAGTTAAGTTTTTATTATTGAAAGAAATACTTTCAATGTTCTAACAGTTCGTTAATCATTGAAAATAAACATTTCAATAAAAGAAAATTGATAAGTAAGAAAGTTTTAACAGTACCTTTTTATAATAAGAATTATAAATTCATAGAGATTAAACTGCAACAAAGAGATAATCTCTTCATTTCAAATGAAAGAAATTAAAAAGTAGTATTTTAACAGTTCGCTTAAATAGTATTGAAAATAATAGACTCTAAAACATTGCTAATTATAATTTAAATCAAAGAAAATAGATGTCAACAATACCTTTTATAATAAGAATTATAAAATCACAGAGATAAAACTGCTTCACAGAGCTAATCAGTCCATTAAAAACAATCCGAATCGACTTTATAATTGGGGTATACATATGGCGATACCATTTACAACTTCTACTCAGACAATCATCTGTTTGGCTAGATCGATAACCAACGATCGCATTTTATAGCAGAGACTTGTTAAATATTGCAATTTGTTCGATTATCATATTTTATCTTTGAAAAAGTTAAGTTGAGCAGATTATTAGTTAATGAAATTACTTACAACTAACATGCCTTCTATATAAAATTACCAATGAAAATAGAGAATATGTCGAAAGGGACACCACAGCCAAACCAAATAGCAGAGAACAACCTAATGGTTCCTCAACACAGCGAGCAAATTCAAACCCGAAGGTCGGGTTTAAGCTGGCTCCTAAATAAAAGATGTGTACTAGTTCTGTGAAAAATGGATGTCATTCTAAACTCCAAAATATACAAATAAACACTCGTGTGCGCCAATGTATCGTTCATGTGCGACATGTTTAACAATGGCGCTATGAATTGAATTTGATTTTTATCAGATCGAAATACTGCAATTTTCAAATTAAAAATACGAAATAGTTGTGATTTTACTATTTAACCCAATAACCTTGTTTTCATCATCACACTTATAATTACAAAGTAATGTTCCTTAATTATTGAACAAAACCCTAAGCAAGTGCAAAGCGGAAGAGGATGAGTTAAACACACAGTGTGTGTGAGCTAATTAAGGTGGTACCCAACACTTTCACTAAAATTAATTGGCTCGTTTGATTGTCATGTTGTAAGTATTTACTTTGACCCTTTAACAAAAATATAAATTCAAAATTTGAACAACGTTTGTCACAAAAATACATGGTGATATGCAGTTTGACAACACCATTTGATCATTGAGAAGCTTATATTCTTTACAACACAACGTAATTCAAACGTTTAGCTTACTTACAGGTTATCTCCCTGTAGTGTTAGGTACACGTAAGGTAATTTAAGATGTGTTTAGTAAGTCTTCCTAGAACATTTAACATTCAAAAGACTGTTTCCGCATGTAATACTATCAACAATTAAAAGTAATAATTATGAAACATTTGCCACTGGATTTTAAGCAAACAATAATAAATCAATCAACGTGGAAGTTATATTTCGTATCTTTCGTCTCTCCTTTAAGGTTGAATGATGATATTATGCACATTTATAATCATTTAAACGTTAATGATTTTATTTCGTTTTTACTTACATGAACTATTTGCCACTGGATTGTAAGCTAAACAATAATACATCAAGAAATGTGTAAGCCCAGGTGCATGACTATACAAAATATCCTACCACTTAAGCTATTGACGAATTAATACTTGCCCTAGTTACTACGAAGGTTGTCACATGGGGAGCAATACCAGCTTGAGATTATTCTATTTTTGTCTAGTCGACAAACATTAACCTTGCAAGATCTACGTTTTGAATTAATACATGCAATTTCAATATTTAAATGTTTGTCACTAATTATTAAGCAATCAATAATCAAGTAAAGAGTTAATCAATTTAGGTTTGATTTTCTGTGTTTTAAATGCCACTATTTAGCACCACTTTTGAGATATTCCGTAACGGCCACTTTTATTGTTTTAGGCAGCCGGAGTTCATAGACAAAACCACCGACTTTGATAAGAAAAAATGACAATTCTCGTCAATTAAGATTGGAGTCGAACTTAAAACGCGTTGTTAACTGGTTAGTGATTACAGCAGTATCTACTTAGACCAAGCGACCGCTGAGGCCCCTTAATCAATTTAAGTGGTATCAAACACCTTAACTAAAATTAATTTGGCTCGTATAACTTTATCAAATTTTGACAAAGTATTTACTTTGACCCTTTAACAAAAATATAAAAATTTCAAAAAATTTGAACCAACCGTTTTATCAGAAAAATTACACTGGTTATATAGCAGTTTCACAAGCACTTATTTTGATCATCGAGAAACTTAATATTTCCTAAACAACACAAGGTAATTAAAGCGTTTAGCTGATTTTATAGAGTTATCTCCCTGTGGTGTTAGGTACCGCATTAAGTATGGACAATAAAGAGATGTAATATGATCGCAAATGCGACGAGTATCAACGCAAACCAAATGACAAGCATTTAAACTAAAGGTAAACGTACGACCTTAAACAATGAGTAAAATCCATTTACAAAGAAAGATGTAAATGGCGTAAGAACAAAATACTTAACCAATTTAAGAACATGTCCACAGTACGCGGGTGGCAAACTCGCACTATCATTTTCTATGTCCAAAGGACCGTGAAATTAGTATAAAAACTGAAATTTGGCGATTAAATCATAATAATTACATTAGATGTATGTTTCATTATAATACCTTATTCTGATTGGCTAACTGCACATCACGTGTTATTCCTTAAGCAATTGCATTACACAATGAAATGTATCACTCATGGTGACACGAGGTCCCACAATAAAGTGCACAGATGAATTAACTAAAAACACGAATTAAATCGTGTTTTCATGATCCTAGCTAAAATAATATAATTATAACTATTGAATGCTTTTTTTTTGTAACTTAATAGGGTTGTTAAAGCGTTGACCGTGCACACATTTTTAGAATGAGGCGCTTCCGCGCTTCAAACAAAATGTACTTCGGTCAACCTTTTACACCCCAATAAATTTACAAAAAGAAGCATTCAATTCTTAAAAGATCATATCATAAGACATAAAAACAATGATGCCCCAAGGTGTGAAAACTAACAGCATGATTTAAACTTACATTATTATTCGAAAACAAATTTATGTCTGACGATAAACAACAATAATTAGTATTTTTATCGGATAAAAAAGCATGAAATAGATTTCAAACTTTATGATCATAATTTAATGCATACTGAATTTTTTATTTTTTATAAACCTTCGATATTTATATTCAATCACACTGACTTTCTTTTGAACTGAAATTGATATTTTTGATTAATTGATGATTGCTAAACATTGCATTACCGGAAAGGATTATATCGCGAACTGATAAAGCATCATCTTATTTATTATTGGTAATAGATGAACGATAACTTTTATGCCAGTGGAAGGAAATAAAGAAGAGCATAAAATTTTACATTTAGACAAAAACAAAAAACTCCCTTACTCTGAAAAATAAAATGAATCAAAGATATTTTATTTTTCTATAAATATGAATTGTCCTAATACTGTTCTTTTCCATTAACAAAATAGTATTTTAATGACGAAAATATGTATTAAACAATAACACAAAAAATAAAACGCTGAAAAATAAAATAAGAAGATAAAACTCACAATTTTCTTGAATAATGTTCTAACTAAAAAAAACAAAATATACTTTTTATACAAAATGTGTCTTTTAGTACTGTATTTACGGAGGAAACTGTGACATTTAAAAACTGGAACGGATACATGATATGGGGAGAAGAACTAATTTTCATTTAAATCATTTCCTGACCAGGGTTAGGCTATAAACATTAAAATAACATAAAACCGAATACTTAATAAAAGTTTAGTAGGCTTTCTTGCATGTTTTTTTTATCTGTTTACTTTCGAAATCTTGTTTTTCTATGAAGGCCAATTATAAATGTTTAGGCTAATGGATTAAAACATTGAAAAGTAATTTGGAAATGAGATTTTAATAACCATTTAATACATCCTGGCTCGCTTTTAACGGTGTCATGGTGAGAATTTAATTATTTATAAACACTGCTATAGCTGAGATGATTTTATCACGATTTAATCGGGCTTGAAACCATATTATAAATCTCTCATTAGGTCAATGTGCAGACTTTTATACTTTAACAGGCTACAAACGTCGAAACAATGTAAACAGTGCGAAAGTACAAATATCTAATCGGAAAGAGTCATGTAATTCGTGGATGGGGGTAAATAGAACGGATAAAGATTATTTGTGGAAATCTGTTATTAGTTATATCCGCAGACTTTTATATTCCAGCGTACTTCTAGCGGTGAAACGATGTTAACAGTGCGAAAGTATAAATGTAAAATCAGGAGGAATTATGTAGTTCGTGGATAGAGGAAATGGAACGGAGAGCGATTATTTGTGGAAGTGCTACACAAACATATCAAACGAATGGATAACAACTTTTGTATTCTTGAATGGGTACATGCATTTTATTTTAGAAAATGTTTGATTAATACCAAGTTACCAACGTAGAAGTAAAAGTTATATACCTTAACCTGTTAGCAATTTCAAGCTACCAACGTCAAATCAAATAAACAGATAAATATTAGAAATATTTCATTACAAGAAATAACAAGTATAAACCCACTTCAAAAGAACAGAGAGTCACAAAGAAACATGCACTGTCCTTTCTTTGAACCAAATCTAGAAAACTGAATACTGATTCCAAGTCTAGTTATGACTACATTATTTTACACAATACCCAATAAGAAATTCCTTACCATTTCATGACCAAATGTAAGGCCATGAATAATAAAATGTATTAAAGAAACTTGCATTGTTCTTCCCTTAATCGAATTTCTAGGAAACTGGATACCGATTCCATGCCGAGTTCTGAATACATCATTTTACAGTATACCCAATAAAGATTCCTAACCATCTTTATGACAACTGTGAAGGCCATAAATATTAGTAGAAAAATAGAAACAATCATCTGTGTTTAGACTCGTTTTCTTTGAAAATATAAAGCAATGGTATATTGTTTAATAAATAAAATGATTACAGCTCAAAACAAAGACAAGATCTGTAAAAAAGTGTTTACCATGTTTACATCAAGTTCGTACTGTTTGATCTTTTAATGCGACATTTAATTGCCGTATTAATACTTACAATATACAAAAGTCATTCTGTCAGTACATTATAATCAAAACAAAAGTCATTCTATCAGTACATTATAATCAAACAAAGTGGTTGTTTTATGGCACTTATACCACATCTTCTTATATCTATACAAAGGCATGATACAAAATTTGGTATGAGCAGGGATGGGTATTTTACTCCTTCAAACTGTTGGATTTTCGATTTGTGTGTAAAGATATACTACAGAAGAGGATGTGTAGTCATTCTATCAGTACATTATAATCAAAATAAAGAGAGTTGTATCATTGGCACTTATACCACATCTTCTTATATCTAAACAAAAGCATGATACAAAATGTGCTATGCGCAGGGATGGGTGTTTTGCTCCCCCAAACTGTTCGATTTCCGACTTGAGTGTATAAATATACAGACGAGGATAAAAAATCTTTTACTTTGGAATACGATGAAAGTGTTTTGTCTATCAACTTATAGACTAAATTGTGTCATGTAACCATGACGTCACCAACGTCTTTTTTTTTTTAATTTACTCCTCACAAGTGGAAGATAGAAATAAATTATAAGGAACGACTGTTATATCTATTTTTAAAGTATTTTTTTATGTATATTAGAAATAACCTACGCAGTTTATTCAGTGTGCATAATATGTTTAATGTTATTTCTTCATAGACAAAAAAGAATAGTCATTCCTTAAATAGCATTAAAGAAAAATGTGGCATGCTGTTCGATTTTAGTCTGAGTGTTAGTAAACTTAAAGCAGAATACATTTTATATTCAATAACCGACTGGAATACAATATATAGACACGTGAACTGTATACCACGTGACATGGTGAATTTTGAATATTGTATGAACTTAGAAACCCAAATCTTTAGTGATATTTTAAATACGGTATTGATGAATATTTCAAATTAAATTCGTTTTATATAGAATAATTATAAATTAACAGCGAGGGTCAATTGAGTATTATTCTACTATTTTCTTTGTGTACCAACGAAACAACAAAGAACCACACTTAACGTCATATAACATGAAGACATTTCCCGATAGAGATATCTGAATACCTATCATATTTAACCCAAAATAAATGAAAACCCTGTTAATTCTATGTTAGGCTTATTCACTGATTGAAACTCAACGATAAGCCAAATCCTTACCATAAGATGTTAAAACGCCATCAAACGAACAGTGGCGTACCCCCGTAAATGATCAGAAGTATACAGTAAGCAAAACCAATGTCAAATGATTATATTGACCTTTACTCATCTAAACACATTTAAATGTTTATATTTACTAGAAACGCAATGCAGTGATAGCTCACCCCAGTGAATAATCAGAATTCTGCAGTAAAACAAATCAATATCAATTGGTTATATTTACCTTTTTTCATCTAAACATATTTAAATAATATCATTTACTAGTAACTCAATGTCGTAACAGCTTACCAACACGACATACGATTATGGCACGAAAAATTCGTAATTTTAGCATCAAACACTCTGAAAGTAAGACTGTCTACCTGAGCATCAGACATTAAACTTTAATCGTTACCAAATTTGTGCTCAAAACACAAAATCGGACGATTTGATTGGTTGATGTCTGAGTTAGATTATCGTGCTATTAAGTTTTATGACCGAAAGGCCGGATGTAGAAATAATAAAGATTAAGTTTTAATTCGATATAGAATTTATTCATTTAGAAGGATTGAACATATCAAAAAGTTTTATGATTATGGAGGCAATAACAAGAATGTGTCCCAAGTACACGGATGCCCCATTCTCATTATCATTTTCTATGTTCAATTGCCCGTGAAAATGGGGGGAAATCTCTAATTTGGCATTAAAATTAGAAAGATCATATCATAGGGAACATGTTTACTAAGTTTCAAGTTGATTTGACTTCAACTTCATCAAAAACTACCTCGACCAAACACTTTAACCTGAAGCGGGACGAACGGACGGACGAACGGATGAACGAACGGACGAAAAGACGGACGCACAGACAAGAAAACATTATACCCATAAATGGGGCATAAAAATACCTCAACTGAACCTGGTGTATTCGATATCATAAGCAGCTTCATCGTTATCACATTGTGGGTTAAAATTAGTTTTTTCAGGTCGATTGAATCATTGTCCCATTAACAGAAATATAGTACTTAGATCTGATTATTTGTCAGTTTATACATGTTTCTGATAGCAAAACGATATCAAACTGTTAAAAGTATGAAGATACGATAAAGTTCTCTCTGCGGGTTGTGATGAAATAGCACATTATTTGATTATAAGACAGAATTATATGTTTTAAAAAATTTCAACATCCTGTTTAACTTTTTAGTAACAAGGCCTTTCGAATATACTTCATAATTCTAACATGACGTCCTTCAAACGCTTTGAGTACACACCCGTGGTAAAATATGAATATATTGCCAGGGCTGTTCCGATTGTACTCCCACGTCATATGCTTTTTTATGAATGAGATACCCGACGTCATAGAACAATGACGTTAGAATGTAAGCATTTTACGGGAAAATACACGCTTGTGAATCCGAAAATCATCACAAGGAAACATACACAAATGATGCTAAAATGTGGCAAAAGCCCTTTATTGTACATCATATAAGACATATAAATAAATTATCATTCAAATTCATCCAAAACTGTCTAAATACATTATTTTAAATAGTTTAAGCATGTCACTAATGCAGTTTGCTCCGTTCTTTTACGCTAGTTTATTAGTGCGTTTATTTATGGGAACGGCAAATATTTGCCTACACCTAGAGCGCTTCGATCCAAAAGAATTGCTGTATGTGTCCTATCAGAATCGAAATAATTCATGGGGGCTTGAATATATCTAGATTTTACCACGGGTTGTCCCTTTATGCCGATATTTTACCCCTCGCTATCGCTCAGGGGTAAAATATTTGTCATAAAGGGCCAACCCGTGGTAAAATCACGATATATTCAAGCCCCATGAATTATTTCTTAAGTAATACATGATTTAAAGAAAGTAGGGCCTTTTTTTACCTGTGAAGCACACATGTACTGAGGTGATTAAACCATATTAAAGTGCTTTTCTTATGCCATGTCTCTAATTTCACAAAAACTACTTAAAATATTTACTGTTACTTTGGAACACATCTCCTTTTTTTAAAAAGGTAATCAAGGATTGCTATGAAAAATCTTTTAATTATGATTGTATTAAGTTTTTGGTTTAACAAAACAAAAAAAAAGGTATAATTCTTTAAAATGTATTAAGTTGCTGTATGTACTTTCTTATATATGTATTAATAATCAAAACAAATATTCATTGCATTATTAACTAAACTCAACTGACACCATAAATCTATACTAGGCTAAAACTAAGGGTGAAAATAGTCCAGTTATCATAGAATACTTCTGAAACATTCACAATGTTTAATAACATTGAAAATATTAGCCACAATTCATTTTTGAGATTGTTTGATCAGCTTGTTTTATTTATATTTTAAAGTTGATATATTCATTTATGTAAGTTTTGATGCATATTGTGTTAAGGTATGTTATGCTTGATTATTGTGAAATTTTAAGTTCAATACTATTTTTAATACATTTTTAATTTCAAGTTGTTTAAATTTCATATCTTTTAAAAAAAAATTCTAAATTGATAAAATTCAGGTGATAGATACAAAGAATAGGTCTAGGTTGGTTAAGACTCGCATAATGTGGATAAGTACTGGTCAAGTACAAGTTCACACTGTTAAGTATGTTTCAGACGACAGTCGAGTATTATCAAGTAAATTTAGGACTAGTCGAGTAAAAATCAGTACACTCGAGTACAGGTATGGGCCAATACAGACTTTTACTGGTGTGAAGTGTAATTAAAGAGTAATAGTAAGAAATGTTAAAATAGTACAAATTCACAGAAATAAAACAGTTGCTTTTCATTTAAAATCATTTAAAATTAGAAGGTAATGTTCTTACAGTTAGCTTAAAATTTAAAAATAATTCTAATCAAAGTAAACTTTTAATTATTGAAAATAATAGTTCCAATGTTTTTACAGTTCGCTAACCATTGAATATAAACATTTTAATCAAAGAAAATTAAAAAGTAATGTTTTTACAGTTTGCCTCTAAAGCATTGTCAATTATAATTTCAATCAAATTAAATACGTGTTAACAATACCTTTTATAATATGAATTATAAAATCACAGAGATTAAACTGCTTCAAAGAGCAAATCAGTCCATTAAAAACAATAAAACAATTCGAATCGACTATAAATTGGGATGTACATATGACGATACCATTTATAAGTTCTACTCAAACAGCTGTTCGGTCTGATCAATAACCAACCAACGCATTTTATAGCAGAGACTTGTTAAATATTGCAATTTGTTCGATTATCATATTGTATCTATGAAAAGTTTAGTTGAGCAGATTATTAGCTAATCACTCACAATAAAAATTGAGGCGTTCTACATATGTACTTTTGCAGCAATGTATCTTTCATGTGCTCCAATAGATTTGTAAGTTCACGAATTGGCCCTAAGATTTTTTCCGGTTCAAATACTACAATTTGTAAATGGAAAATAATAAGAAAAAGTTGTGATATAACAACTTCTTTTTGAATCAGCACACTGTTAATAAAGAAGTAAAGATGATCACTTAGTTACGTAAAGTCATAATTTGTGTTGTAACGTCAATTTTGGTCCAATTTCTCTATAACTTATAACAGTTTTATAATTGGGATGTCCATATGGCGATATCATTAACAACTACCACTCAGACAGCTGTTTGGTCTGATCGATAACCAACGAACGCAGTTTATAACAGAGACTTGTTAAATATTGCAATTTGTTCGATTATCATATTGTTTCTTTGAAAAAGTTTATTTGAACCGATTATCATTAATTATTAACAACTAAATTCCGCTGGTGTCATACACAGAGGCGGATCGAGAATATTGCATACGGAGACACTGACTGCCTAAGAGGGACCCACTATCCCGTCTCTGCTACATATACGGATGCGTCAGTTTATTTTCATGTAGGTTCACAAAGGTTTAAAAGTGGCCCTACGATTTCAATGTTGTTTATTTCAATATATTCAAATTCTACAACTTTCAAAAAGAAATAACAAAAAGGTTGTGATAAAACAATTAAAAAAAAATAACTTGTTTTGACACATCAAATTATCAATAACAAAGTAAATAAATGTTCCCTTAAGTATGCTTACTTTGTGTTGTTACATCAGTTTTGGTCAAATTCCGCCATCATTTACAACAGTGTTGAGTAAAATTTACTTTTGCCGCAATTTCTGATCCAGAAAATGTTGATCGCCAGTGACACAATAAAATAATTGATACATTTTGGTCATCGAAAATGTTTAATCGTCGATTGCGTCCATGATTTTTTGAAAATTGTGGATCTAGAAAAAGCTCAAAATCATCGTTTTCGACTAATAGAATAATTTTTATATCCACAATGGGCTGACTTTTGAGCTTGATAATGGACGCTTCAAATTAAGACATTGAGTTAATGGAGAGGGAAATCATGTCTGAGCCTTATTTAAGGTGAATTTGAGATGTGTTTATCTAACTAGAACTAATAATACTGTGGATTCATTTATTTTCGTGGGTACCAATTTTCATGGATTGAGGAAAACTAACATGTTCGTGGATATTTGATTTCGTGGTTTTGCCGAAGTCTGCATACAAGCCATAAGAAATTTGTCATTCGTTGAACATTTAATTTCGTGGTTTAACTGTTCCAACGAAATCCACGAAAATTGGTATCCAACGAACAATAATGAATCCACAGTATTCAATGTTATATATACCAATATTCAAAAGACTGCTTGCGCACGTAATAACTTTGACTAATATAACGTGAACAATTCTATTTGATTTATTCATATGTATGAAATACCTGCAACTGGACGTTAAGCAAACAACAATCAATCAATCAAATGTGTAAGCTTATGTGAAATATGGATATTATGCATATGTATGATCATTTAAATGCAATAAATCAATTTCATTATTTTTCTGGTTATATATGAAATATTTGGAATTTACACAAACAATAACTTATCCACCAAAGTACAACCTTTAACAATGAGCATTTCTTTAAATGATGAAGTAAGGTGCATAACGTCTGGGAAAAAAATAAGGAAACAGTTCAAAAAATCAATGTAACGACCTGATTGAAACCTATATTATAAATCGAGAAAAAAATTATGACTGACGATAAACAACAATAACTGGTCTTTTATCGGTAAAAAAAATGTGTTCCCCTAATACTGTTCTTTTCCATTAAAAGTGAACGTTGTTATGAGGTAAATGTGTGTTTTACAATTTCAATAAAACAAAACTCAATTTTCTAGAATAATGTTATTATATCGAATACCGGTTTTTTTTACCACATACAGGTAAAATGGCGTATTTTCCAATTTTACAAACAAAAACCCAAACTGTCTAACATTGAGGGAAAACAATAAAATAAGAAGATACAACTCACAATTTCATGGAGTGACGTCCTAATACCGTTATCTTTTCAGAATGAAACCGAGTTGAAACATTGTAAACAAATTATACTTTTTATACAAATTCTCTATTTACGAATGGAAATTTTGCAATAAAAATCTCGAACGGATAAAGGAAATAGCGAGAAGAACTTCTATTTTTTTTTTCATTCATTGCTACCAGGGTATCTATACACATAAAAATAATGTAGCACAGAGCTGAATACTTAATACAAATTTAAGTGGCCTTTTGTATGTAGTTGTGTCTATTTACCTCTGAAACTCGTTTTTCTATTAAGACCACTTATAAATGTTTGAGCTAATAGATTAAAACATTGAAAAGTTATTTGGAAGTGTGATGTCACAATCATTTAATACATTCAGGTTCGCATTTAACGGTTTCACAGTGAGAATTTAATTATCTATAAGCACTGCTGAAGGGAAGAGAATTTTATCACGATATAATTGAAATCATATCATAAATCTGTCATTAGGTCAATCCACAGACTTTTATACTTTTACGAGCTACCAACGTCGAAACAATGTAAACAGGAGGGAAAAAAATGTTTAATCAGAAGGAATCATGTAAATTATGGATAGGGGTAATGGAACGGAAAAGGAGAAATTGTGAAAGTAAAAGATTTTTACTTTAACGTGTTACAAAATAAAACAAAAATACTTTACTCTGAGGAAAATTCAAAATGAAAAATCCTTAGTTAAATAGAAAAATCAAAAGCTCAATTCCATCAAACGAATGAATTACAACTGTCTTATTCCTGAATTGGTACATGTATTTTCTTATTTTAGAAAATGGTTAATTAATACCCAGGTACCAACGTAGAAATTGAATCTTATATCTCTACGTGCTAGCAAGCGACCAATGTCAAATCAATATAAACAGGGGAAAAGTGAAACTATTTACATACAAGAAATCATGTTAGTTATGGATGGGTGAAATGGATAGGAAAACGGTTATCTGTGATAGAATAAGGTCACTATGACCTACTAATTATATAATGTTTCTAATCTATAGTTTGTATATTATTTAACCCATGTCAATAAAAAAAAGTTTGAAGTAAAAATTAAAATTAAACATGTTCTTTCGTCCAATTTTTTACCGTGCTTAATTGTGACTACATCATTTTACACAATATCCAATGACAAATTCCTAACCATCTTTATGACAATTTTTCAGACCATAAATAAAAGAAGAAACATAGAAACAATTAAAAACCAATTGTTCAGAGAACCATTGATGGTCTTTCCACCAGTTAAAACCTTTTTTTATATGAAAATATTAAAATTTGGTTTTAAATGTCAATTTTAGCGTCAAATGATAGCTTATTGAACGCTTCTTCCAAAAATATATGGTTTCTATACAAAAAGATATAAATAAGGGAGATAATTGTCTACTTCCGGTTCAAAATATGTTACTTCCGGTACTGTCTTATAGTTTACTTGACGCTGATTCCAAAAATATATGGTTTTACATACTTTAACAATAATTTATTACAAAAATTAGCTACTTCCGGTTTACAAAATGTCACTTCCGGTTAACTTTTTCAACGTCATAGTGCTTGCAACCTAATGCAAAAAGTCTAATAGCTTTAACATGAATACATATGAGGTAAAAGCAAAGGTCAAAATCTAGAACGTTAAATTAACATATGACCTTGAGCTCAATTTCAAGGTCATAAACCAAGGACCTTAAATCAAATGACTTTAGGTCTTTACTTTATATTGTTAATCAGTTATATTACCATACGACTGATATTAGATATAAAAGGGGGGAAAACTCGCATCAAATGTTTACGTACCCTTTCGACTCAAATTTATGTGTAACTACATGTCGCGACTAACAATTGTGTGAAAGTATTTTGTCGATATCTTATATGATTTCTGAAAAGAAGCGATAACAAGCCAAAATCAAAAATTTTAACATGACCTTGACCTTTGACCTTGACCTCATTTTCATACTTTTTGACCAAATGCCTCAAATCAAAAGACCCTAGGCCTCTATCACTTATGGTTTTCCAGTTACAAATTTATTTCACTTATTTCAATACAAAAGGGGAAATTACTCTCATATGGGGTCTTCGTAAAGCTTCAGTCAAAATAAAAGGTAACATCCTGAGGATATAACGAGCAATTTGGAAAAATAAATTTGTCGCTTTCTTTTACGGTTGCGGAGGAGATCTGATAACAAGTAAAACAGTGTTTGGGGAGATAACTCTTACAAAGAAAAGTGTTCGGTTAAACAGGGTCAGTTTCAAAAGCGTATAGACTGTATGATATCATATACAAAAAAACTAAGCGACATCTTTTGAAACTTTTTTACACCGCAACGAAAAAATTAGGCGGAAGAAAAAAAAAATAATCAGAAGAAATTCAATAGGTCTTTCCACCAGGAAAGGTGAAAAGACCTAATCATCTGTGGTTAGACTCGTTTTCTTTGATAATATAAAGCAAAGGTACATTGTTTAATAAAAAAAAATGAGTACAGCTCCAAACAAAGACAAGATCTGAAAAGAATGTTTACCATGTTTACATCAAGTTCGTAACTTTTAATCTCTTAATGCGTCATCTGATTGCCGTGTGAATACTAAAAGTATATGTATACTAAAGTCATTCTATCAGTACATTATAATCTTAACAAAGAGAGTTGTTGCATTGGCACTTATACCACATCTTCTTATATCTAAACAAAGGCATGATACAAAATGTGGTATGCGCAGGGATGGGTAAGTTACTCCTCTACATTGTTCGATTTTCGATTTGAATGTAAAATATAGAAAAGAGGATGTTTATTTTTCAATTAGATTGACTCAACAGGAACATAGCACACGTTAAGACATTATTTTACAATAAAAAAACAACCAAACAATTATAAAGCACAAACAGTTGATCAGATACATCCATCTCATTTGCATCCAAGCAAAAGTAAGAGAATACAAGAAAGAAATTGTGTTATACAAGTTTCATGTTTTATTTTAAATCTTACTAGAACACACCCGCGAAATCGCGGGCATATACACCTTGTAAACTGTTGCAGGATGAACTTATGTAAAAGATATTATGACTGGAGAACTTCATATAAGGTATCAAAAGCCCTCTCCCTTTTTTCTAAAGTCCGTTATGTGTTTCCTTTCTGTTAAATTCAATTATTTTCGTATTTCTGGCCTTATACCACAATTATTCTTCCCCTTTGCTTCAATGCATTTTTTTGGTAAAAGTCAAATTAAATTACAAATTTGCACCGCTTCAAACATGAAATAAATGAAACTGCTTGTAGACCATTATTATTCTAATAAAATGTGCTTCTAGGACAATCCATCAGTGCTTTTCCTTTTGCGAGCCCTATTAACCTGCCAATGGTAGGATTTGAATCTCGTATAAATGACTAAGGCTTATTTGACGGGTGGTCTGAGGGCCCTGATCCCGAAATCCCGGGCTTAAAAACATGAAATCCTCAGGTGCGTATATTAACGAAATTCATATCCCGACATTCCGAAATTTAAATTTTTTTTTATCTCATCCGGTAAAGATCAATCCCGAAATCTCGAGCTTAAAACACCCGATCCAGACGTCCCGAATAAGTCCGCCTCCCAATAATCTCCACCTACTTTCATTTTGGCCAAATCACTACTTCAACTACTTTCAACAATAAATTTTTATGTCCCATTTATGGAAATTATGTTTTCTGGTCTGTTCGTCCGTTCGTTCGCTCGTCCGTCCGTCCTTCTGTCTGGCTTTAGGTTAAAGTTTACAATTTCAACAATAATTTTTTATGCCCCATTTATGGGAATTTTTTTTTTCTAGTCTGCTCGTCCGTTCGTTCGCTCGTCCGTCCGTCCGTCATTCCCGCTTCAGGATGATGTTTTTGTGGAGGTAGTTTTTGATGAAGTTAAAGTCCAACCAACTCGAAACTTAGTAAATATGTTCCATATGATCTTTTTAATTTTAATGCCAAATTAGAGATTTTACCCCATTTCACGGTCCACTAAACATAGTAAATGAGAGTGCCGATGTGGCATCAGTTTACTATGGACACATTCTTTTTTCCACATGTTTTACTTATTTCAATCTAGATGCAACTGGTATGACCCCTTAGATAGTAAATATTTCAGAAAAAAGTAGACAGAATACAAAGAGTGTCTGTATATTATAGTAGTATAATTGCAGTTTACAGGTCACGCGAAAACATAATCGTCTCTAAGGAGGTATAATAGTTGTGGTTCTTGCGATCTTAAAACCATGATATGGAGAACGCTCTGATTGGCTTATTTATTTTTTTATATTTGTAATCTATCACACGATTGGTTGTTCTTGCGCATGTTTAAAACCGGTTAAAAAAAGTCTTATCTATGACTTAAAGTCAGTCTGATAACGGAAACAATATACGGACACCTATTTTGTCGTTTTTTCTCCCAAAATAACTCAATCTGAATAATCATAAGAATGGATGACAAATGCGAGTATGCATGTTACCTAAAAAACACAGAGGCATGGCGATTAATTTATTCTGGAAGAAAGAGAAGCGACACACAAAATGAGGTCTTCTCGTTTAATAGTATAGATACTTTGAAATATGATGAAAGTGCTTTGTCTATCGGCTCATACACTTAATTTTGTCATGTGACCGTGACTTCACCAACGTTTTTTTTCAAATTTACTCCTCATAAGTGAAATTTAGAAATAGATTATAAGGAATGACTGTTATATTTTTTAAAGTATTTTTTATGTATATTTGAAATAACCTACGCAGCTTATTCAGTGTGCATTATACTTTTAATGTTATTTTTTCATAGACAAAAATAGTCATTCCTTAAATAGCATTTAAGAAAAATGTGGCATGCGCAAGGATGGGTTCTTCACTCATTTAAACTGTTTGCTTTTCAGTCTGAGTGTTAGTGAACTAAAACCAGAATACATTTTATATTCAATAACCGACTGGAATACAATGTGTAGACCACTGTACCGTATACCACCTGAGATAGTGAATTCTACATATTGTATCAACTTAAAAGAAACCCAAAGCCTTTAATGAAATTATTAATACGGTATTATTGAACTTTTAAAATTAGATTTGTTTGATATAGAATAATTATAAATTAACAGCGAGGGTCAATTGAGTACTATTTCACTATTTTATTGACATACCGACGGAACAACAAAGAACCACACTCAACGTCATATAACATGAAGACATTTCCCAATAGAGACAACTGAATACCTATCATATTTGACCCAAGGTAAATGAAAATCCTGTTAATTCTATGTAAGGCTTATTCACTGATTGAAAATCTACGATTAGCCAAATCCTTACCATAAGATGTTAAAGACGCCATCAAACGAACAGTGGCGCACCCCAGTAAATGATCAGAAGTATACAGTAGGCAAAACCAATGTCAAATGATTATATTGACTTTTACTCATCTAAACACATTCAAATGTTTATATTTACTAGAAACTCGATGCAGTGATAGCTCACCCCAGTGAATAATCAGAATTCTACAGTAAGACAAATCAATATCAATTGGTTATATTTACCTTTTTTCATCTAAACACATTTAAATATTATCATTTACTAGTAACTCAATATCGTAACAGCTTATCAACACGACATACGATTATGGCACGACAAGTTCGTAATTTTCGCATCAAACACTCTGAAAGTAAGACTGTCTACCTGGCCTCAGACATTAAACTTTAATCGTTACAAAATTTGTGCTCAAAACACAAAATCGGACGATGTGAATGGTGGATGTCTAAGATAATCGTGCTATTAATTTTTATGGAAGAAGTCTGGATGTAGAAATAATAAAGATTAAGTTTTAATTTTGATATCGAATTTATTCATTTAGGAGGATTTAAGGTGGTACCCAACGCTCGCGAAAATAAGTTGGTCTACGGGTATTTGCGACCATCAAATCTCAAATGGATGCCGTCGGAGCTTAAAATACAATATTATTATCTCCATTCTAATGAAACTGACAGAAAACAACGTTAAAACATGTATTTAAAATCTTCCATATGCCATCTGCGCTTGCACGTACGTCCCATAGCATCAATTGTCAATTGATGCCATTTGATGCCATGTAAGAAAATGACGTTATCCAATCAAAATGAACGTTACAAACGTTGTTACATTAGAATTTGAATTATCAATTTTTCTTCAGAATGTCGGTAGTTATCTCCTGTCAGTCCAACTCCAAACACCAATACAATTTGTGGTCACACATTTGTCAATAGTGATGAAAATTTTCTTAATTTAAGGGGATTTTTGATACGTGTAAGCTAATTGTTACTAGAACAATTGATTTCAAATGGAATAAAAAAAAACAAGCACATGTAATATCTAAATGAACTAAACGCAAAAAAATCTATTTTGTTTTTAATCATATCAAATATTTGCCACTTTCTTTTAAGCAAACAGTGATATATCAATCGATGTTTAAGCTTAAGAGCCATGATGGATTTTTCCACATGTATGATCATTTAAACGTTAATAAATCAATTCGTTATTTTCTTTCAAATGAAATATTTGCCAATGGACGTTACACAAAAAATTATTAATTCAAAAATGCGTAAACAAAGGTACACGAACAAATCCCTGATCCGACCACTAAAGGTATCACCGAATTTTTACACTAAGTCGGATGAAACATAGGAAGCAAGATCTGCCTGCCCTTCCGGAACACTTTAGATTTCAACATTTTAAATGGTTTGACCGGTCGATGCATCTTGCTAGATTTACCTTTTGAAACAATACATACAAGTGCGTTTTTTGAATATTCTGAAATATTTGTAACTGATTGTTATGCCAGCCATGATCAATTAATCAAATTAAGTATGACAAATAAAGAGATGTGATATGATTATTGGCGAGACCAGATCAAAGGTCAAGCTTTTTAGCTAAAATTCAAAGTACGACCTTCAACAATAAGCAAAATTCCTATGATGTATTAAGATATAATAGGTCTAGGAACATAGATATAAAAGATATAGGGAACAAATTAGGGAAACAGTTCAAGAGATCAAAGTAACGGCCTGAATAAAACCTGTAATATTTATTGATCGATATAAATGTGAATACCAGTAAACAACAATAACTGGTCTTTTATCGCTAAGAGCGGCTTTAAATAGATTTCAAACTATGTTTGATCATAATTTATTGTCTACTGAATTTTTATTTCTTGATGAACCTTCGATATTAACAGTCAAGCACAATAACTTTCTTTTGAAGCTTAAGTAGATATTTTTGATTAATTGATGATTGCAGTTACGGCGTTCCATAGCACAGGGTTATATCGCAACCAAAGCTAATTATTATACAATATTTTGAAAGTATAATCTTATTTATTATTGGTATTAGATGAACGATAACTTGTATGCGAGTTTATTAAGAAGAAGATAAACGATTTAAAAAAAATAAAAAAAAATCCCTTACTCTGTAAAAATACAAGAAATATAAGAAAACTCCAAGTTTTCTGGAAATTGTTTTACATGATACCGTTCTTTTTTATAAAAAAAAAATGAATATTGTTATGAAGTTAAAAAAGAAAAAGTGTACAAAAAGTTTTACAAGGACACAAAAACAAAACTCTGTAACTCTAATAAAACAAATAGAAACAACTCACTCTATACTTGAACAATGTTCTATATCTAATACCGATATTTTTCCAGAATGAAGCTGTGTTGTAACACTGCATACAAAACATTCTTTTGATACACATAGTGTCTTTTAGTACTCTATTTACGGAAGGAAATTGTGTCGCTTAAAAAAACTCGGACGGTTAAATGATATGAGAGAAGAACTAAATTTCATTTAAATCATTCTTAGCCAGGGTTAAGTTATACACATTAAAATAACATAACGTAGAACACTTAATAAAAGTTTAGTAGGCCTTCTTGCGTGTTTCGTTTCATCTGTTTAATCTGTTTACTTTGTGAAACTTGTTTTTCTATTAAGACCAGTTATAAATGTTTAAGCTAATGGATTAAAACATTGAAAAGTAATTTGGAAATGAGACTTTAATAATCTTTTCATACATCCAGGCTCGTGTTTAACGGTTCCACGGTGAGAATTATATTATCTATAAACACTGCTAAAGTGGAGAGAATTTTATCACGATTTAATTAAGCTTGAAACCACATCATAAATCTGTCATTAGATCAATCTACACACTTTTATACTTTGACGTGCTACCAACGTCGAAACAACGTAAATAGTAGGAAAGTACAAATATATTTATCAGAAGGAGTAATTGATGGATGGGGTTAAATGTAACGGAGAGCGATTTTTTGTATACTTAGTTGTGATACCAACGTCGAAACAATGTAAACAGGGGGATAACACAAATATTTAATCAGAATGAATCATGTATTCAAGGATGGGGGAAAAGGAACGGAAAAAGTATATTGCTAAAAGTTAACGGTCGTTATGATGCACTAATTATAAAATTTAATCTATAGTTCATTTGTACGTTTGAAAGGGGTTAATACTATATAAAATATACTAGTAATAACTAGGATTTTACAACAATTATATATGTGAACCAATCCAACATCTTCGGCTATTTAACTAAGAACTTATCACAATACATACGAAACATTGTAGTCAATGCCATATATGGACAATTTCCCGATAGATTATCTAATATATTCCAAGTATTATCTTCATAAGCGTATAGCAAGACATTGGGATTGGCTAAAAGCGTCAAAACAATGGCGAGTCAACCAACCCTGAGACGTTTTTTATTTCGGGGTACAAAACGATGAAATTACCTAGAATCCTTAAATCATTGAAATGGTGAAATAATAAAACACATTTTGCAACTGACTAGTGGCGAGTTTTGATTATTTTGTAATTTGACAACCAGTTTTTTTAATAACACATTTTTCTTGGTAACTTTTTACCGACTCCGTGGCTATTCATGACTACAATTTTTATACAATATCCAATAAGAAAGTTTCTAACTGTTTCATGATTACTTGTAAGGCCATAAAAACAAGAAATAACGAAGAAACATGTACAGTTCTTCCTTGAAACCCATTTCTTAGACTCTTGATACAAATTCAATGCTTAGGTGTGACTGCATTATTCTACACAATATCCAATAAGAAATTCCTTACCATTTGATGACCAAATGTATGGCCAGGAATAATAAAATGTATTAAAGAAACGTGCATTGTTCTTCCTTTAATCGAATTTCTTGAAAACTTTATACCAATTCCATGCCTAGTTGTGACTACAATATTTTACAGTATAGCCAATCAGAAATTCCTTACCGTTTAATGACTGAATTCGAATATATGGCCATGAATAACAAAAGTATTAAAGAAACGTGCATTGTTCTTCCTTTAATCGAATGTCCAGGAAAGTGGATACCGATTCCATGCCGAGTTCTGAATCCATCATTTTACAGCATTAATGCATACCCAATAAAGATTCCTAACCATCTTTATGACAACTGTTAAGAGCATAAACAACAGGAGAAACATAGAAACAATCATCTGTGTTTAGACTCGTTTTCTTTGAAAATATAAAGCAAAGGTGTATTGTTTAATTAATAAAATGATAACAGCTCAATACAAAGACAAGATCTGAAAAGAATGTTTACCATGTTTACATTAAGTTCGTACTTTTTGACCTCTTAATTCGATATTTTTTGCTGTGTAAATACTAACAATATACAAAAGTCATTCTATCAGTACATTATAATCAAAACAGAAGTCATTCTATCAGTACATTATAATCAAAACAAAGAGAATTCTATCAGTACATTATAATCAAAACAAAAAAAATTCTATCAGTACATTATAATCAAAACAAAGAGAATTCTATCAGTACATTATAATCAAAACAAAAAGAATTCTATCAGTACATTATAATCAAAACAAAGAGAATTCTATCAGTACATTATAATCAAAACAAAGAGAATTATATCAGTACATTATAATCAAAACAGAAGTCATTCTATCAGTACATTATAATCAAAACAAAGAGAATTATATCAGTACATTATAATCAAAACAAAGAGAGATGTTACATTGGCACTTATACCACATCTTCTTATATCTTTGCAAAAGCATGATAAAAAAAAATGTGGTATGCACAGGGATGGGTATTTTACTCCTTTAAACTGTTCGATTTGCGATGTGAGTGTAAAAATATAGAAAAGTGGATGTGTATTTTTCAATTAAATTGATTCAACCGGAGCATAGTACACTTTAAGACCGTTGTTTTTCAACAACAACAAAATAATAAAATAATTATAAAATATAAAATGCGAGCAGATATAAACTCAGAACGCATCTAAATGTTTAAGAGTTTAATACTTCCATGTCAGGCGTATCCTAGCAAAAATAAGGGAATAAAGGTAAAAAAATTTATATCTTATACTGTGCAATATCATTGCTGGATAAATACTTGCGATATATAGATGTATAAAAAGGTGTTTTTAACAGTACATTTTCATCAAAACAACATAATTTGAAATTGGATGTAACATATCTCCTGATTGTTTAAAAGTGTTTTGTCTATCAGCTCATGGACACAATTTTGTCATATGACTGGAACGTCTTCAACGTTTCTTTATTCAAAATTTACTCTTTACAAATGGAATTTAGAAATAAATATATAAGAATATCGGTTAACATAACACGGTTAGTTAATTTGAAATAACATGCAAAATGCGCTGCACCTGCTACGCGGTTTATTCAGTGTGCACCACTTTTCTAATGTAATTTCTTTATAAACAGACCAAAAACAACATCATTCCTTGAATAGCATTTTTGAAAACGTGTCTTGCGTAGGGATGGTTTCTTCACTCATTTAAACTGTTCAAATTTCAATCTGGTTGTTAGCGAACTAAAGGCAGAATACATTTTATATTCAATAACCAACTGGAATACAATTTGTAAAAGACACACCTGATCACACCAGCACCGTATACCACCTGATATAGTGAATTACACATATTGTATGAATTTAAAACCATTGCCATACCAACGGGAAAAAGCACCGAACTGAACGTCCTAGCACATGAAGACGTTTTCCAATTGGGACAAATCCTATTTAACCCAAAGTAAATGAAAGCCCTGTTAATTCTATGTTAGGCTTATTCACTGATTGAAACTCAACAATAAGCTAAATCCTTACATAAGATGTTGAAGACAACAGCAAACGTACAGTTACGTACCAATTAGAATTTTACAAGCTTTTTTTATATTGAACTTTACTCATCTAAACACATTTAAATGTTAATAATTACTATTAACTCAATGTAGTAACAGCTAAACAACACGACATACTATTATGGCACTTTAAGTTCGTAATTTAGCATTAAACACTCAGAAAGTAAGACAGTCTACCTGGGCCTCAGACATTAAACTTTAATCATTACAAAATTTGTGCTCAAAACACAAAATCCGACGACTTGATTGGTTGATGTCTGAGTTAGATAATCGTGCTATGAGGTTTTATGACCGAAAGGCCGGATGTAGAAATAATAAAAATTAAGTTTTAATTTGATATCGAATTTATTCATTTAAGAGGATATAAGGTGGTACCTAACACTACAGGGAGATAACTCTTTGAAATCAGCTGAACATTTTAATCACGTTGTATTGTTAAGGAAATATTAAGATTATCAATGATCAAAATAAGTGTTTGTCAAACAGCTATGTATCCAACCATTTTATTCCGAGTAAGTGATTGGTTCATTTGTTTTGAAATTTTTATATATTTTTCAAATGGTCAAAGTAAATATTGTAAATATTTTATGAAAATTGAACGAGCCAAATTGTTGGGAACCACCTTAACATATCTAAAAGTATTATAATAATGGAGGTAATAAAAATACCTCAGCTTAATCTGCTGTATTTGATATGAGAAGCAACATTATTGCACAGCAATATAATATTTCCCACAGAAAGTAACCAAAAGTTAGCGTGCAATAAATTCTTATATTGAACTAGTGCAATAAATTCTTCAAAAATTTATGACGTCATCAACGACAAAATCTTAGTTTAAACCAATTTATTTTCAAATATTATATTGGTATACAATAAAAAGGTTATTGCATGAATATTGGGGAATATTGTCCCTCGTAGAACATATATTGCACTCACAAGCTCGTGCAATATAAAATTCTACTCGGGACAATATTTCCCAATATTGTAATAACCCTATATTATCCCTGTCTCATTGTGTGTTAAAATTAGTTTTTCTTGATCGATTGAATTATTTTCCATGATAAAAGAAATATAATACTAAGATATGATTATTTGTCAGTTTCTTCATGTTTCTGATAGGAAAACGATATCAAACTGTTAAAAGTATGAAGATACGATAATGTTCTATCTGCAGATTGTGATGAAATAGCACATTATTTGATTATAAGACAGAATTATATGTTTTTACTACTTTAGAATATAATTATCTAAATAAATAGAGCTATAAATTTATATATATTTGATGAAAGAAAATATACAGCTGCAGATTTTGTTGCAATCCTAGAAATTAAAATCAAAATGCACGCATGAATGACGAAGGCAAAACATGTATGCTTAACTGTGTCAGATTGTGGCTCTTTTCTTGTATCCGACAATTTCTTTCGACTCAAATAAAACACGTTCTATATTGTTGGCAAGAAAATACAGACTCAAGAACTTTTTTTTCGTGTAGATCAACCTGTAGTTCATGTTTGTCTTAATTTCCAGAGAAACAAAAGACAGAGACATGCCAATGTACACGGACACCAAAATACTCCCAAAGTGGTTTATGCCAATTTACACGGACACCACAAGACTCCCAAGGTGGTTTATGCACAAGACTCCCAAGGTGGTTTATGCATTTCAACAGTACACTTTACTTGCAATATACAAAAGTCATTTTATCAATACATTATAATCAACACAAAAGCATGATAAAAATTGTGGTATGCGCAGGGATGGGTATTTTACTCCTTCAAACTTTCCGATTTTTTCGATGTGAGTGTTAGAGTATGAAGAAGAGGATGTGTATTTGTCAATAAAATTGATTCAACAGGATCATAGTACACTCACTAAAGATACATGTATTGTCAAAATGCGCATCTGGTGCAGGAAAATTGATACCGTTAATGTAATAAGGACATAATTTTACAACAACAACAACAACTATGAAATACAAAGTGCAATAAAAATATGCTCAGTATTCATTAAATGTTGAAGAGTCTAAAAATACCTCCATGCGAGGCGCATCCTAGCACAAATAAGGGAATAAAAGTAAACATTTGTTGATTAAAATCATTTTATATCTAATACTGTGAAATATCATTGCTGTGTAAATAACTGCGATATTTAGATGTTAACAAAAGTCTTTCAAACAATTACTTTTCATCAAAACAAAACAACATTTTAGAAAACGTGGTATGCGCTGGGATGGATTCTTCACTCCTTTATACTGTTCGATTTTCATTCTGAGTGTTAGTGAACCAAAGACATAACACAATGTTTATTCAAAAGCATTTCATAATTATCGACTGCAATACAATTAATCGAAACACTGGCACAACAAACCACCTGATATAATGAATACTAAAAGAGCAAAGCCATATTTAAAATTGTAAATACGGTATTGAAAAAAACTAGACATAACATTGGTTTGATATAGAATAATTAAAATTAACAGTGAGGGAAAATTGAGTACGTATCCGCCACCATTAAATACGGTTTCATTCAATGATTGAATCTCAACGATAAATCAAAACCCCAACCACATACCTGCAACTGTCACCATTTGTGGGGGATTTCCCCCGTGGAGGCTCCCAAATTGAAATTATGAAAGAGCAATTTTGTCCAAAAGTTAAACAAAAAAATTATTTTTACAATGCATATAGGCTTATAAAAGTATGAAGAAGCCAAAAAACAACATTAAAAGGTATTTGCAGGCCCCCATGAAGTTCTTTCAGGACTATGACAGCCATCTTGCACGAAAAACCCCCATGGGCATTTTGAAAATTGGCAGGTATGCTACCAAAGGCAGAAGTCTGAAACTTACACTTACAAGGTGTATAAGACACAATCAAATCAATCTGTACCACAATAAATGGTCAGAGTTCTACAAGCAAAACCCACATCACCTGGTTTTATTGACCTTTTCTTATTTAATGAATAAAGGCAACAGTAGTATATCGCTGTAAGTTCCAAATTCATAAATCGATTGAGAGAAAATATATACGGGTTACAAACTAAAACCGAGTGAAACACATCACATATAAGAAGAAAACAACGAAACGACAATACGACTCTCTGCTATAAGTAAGATTGCGTTCCTACAGTGGCTGATCCAGAACTTTTCATAAGGGGTGCCCGCTGGCTGACCTACAAGAAGGGTCTATAGTCATGACTCAGTGATTTCCTATATAATCAACCAAATTTTTCCCACGAAAAAGGGGGGGGGGCTGGATCCGCCAATGACCTAACGTAGAGACCTAGAGAGTTCCGTTGAAATTTTTTATCGAGTTTATTAAATTTGAAGTATATTGCATAGCATGCATATCTAATGAGACATCTGCTTGACCGCAATAATTTTTTTTATCAAATTTGGGATCTGAACTTTGTTTTAGGAAAATAACCACAACCCTCCAACCCCACCAGCATTTTAAAGTTAAATAGTCGTTCCCTAACAGTATAATAATAATGAAGCTTCAAAAAGTATCTCAGCAAAAACTGCTGTACTCAATATTGTAAACAACTTCATAGGTGTCCAATTGCATTGATTTGTTGTGGGTTGAAATAAGTTTTTTTAATCGATAGAATTAATTTCCGCGATAACAGAAATGTAATACTTAGATAAGATTTTTCGACAATTTACACATGTTTCAGATAGCAAAACGATATCAAACTGTTAAAAGTTAAAGCCGAGATAACAAAAATCTTTTTGCAGATTATTTGAAATAACACATTATTTGAAAAAAAAAAGACAGAATTGTAAGTGTTTACTACTTTTGATTATAATAATTCAAATAACCATATAATTTAGATATATTTGACGAAAGAAAATATACAATTTGCACATTTTGTTGAAAGCGTTCAACACGAATGAATGACCATTAAAGTGATCATCTATCGAAACATCCTTTCCGACTTGTATCAAACAGAATTTATTTATTCTATCAATTATTATAGCATATAGAAACATTCATTTTTTTCTGTCAATGTTGATTATTTATTTAATTTCTGTTTTAAGTTTAAATGGAAACATAAAAAAGACACTTCATTGCACATGAGCACAAAAAGACCACCAATGTTATTTATGCATTACAACAATACACTGTACAAGCAATTGTAGTGGGAAGGTGAATTTAAATCATGGTTCCACGCGTTTTTAATCTACCTAACACCGCATGAGGTAGATGCATTTGACTTCCTACACAATTAAAATGTCACCAAATGTCACTAAATGACCGATAATTAGGTTCATTATTATGTATTAAGTAAAGACAAGAATGTTATCAGACAGTTTTAAAAAAAATCTCAGTTGAGAATTATGCAAGTTTTCTAAAAAAAAGGTAAAATTGGATACGAAAAGGCAACGACAGCTAAATGGAAAAAAAAAGACAAAAATGTTAGCAAACAGTTAAGGTTAAGTTGAAAATTATGTAAGTTGTCTTAAATACGGTAAAATTGGATACAAAGGGTCAACGACAGCTAAATAAAAGTAAAGACAAGAATGTTAGGAAACAGTTTGAAAATAAGGTTAAGTTGAGAATTATGTAAGTTGTCTAAAATGCGGTAAAATTGGATACAAAGCGACAACGACAGTTGAATTGAACTTATGATTGGTCGGCAAATTATCAAAGTTGCCGTCAGTTAAATTTTTGATAGCTATTTACACCACTTGGTCGAAGCCACTGCTGGTGGACGTTTCGTCCGCGAGGGTATCATCAGCCCAGTAGTCAACACTTCCGTGTTGACATGAATATCGATAAAGTGGTCAATTTTATAAATTTCCTGTTTACAAAACTATGAATTTTTCGACAAACTATGGATTTTCTTATCCCAGGCATAGATAACCTGAGCTGTATTTGGCACAACTTTTTGGAATTTAGGATCCTGAATGCTCTTCAACTTTGTACTTGTTTGGCTACATAAATATTTTGATGTGAACGTCACTGATGAGTCTTATGAAGACGAAACGCGCGTCTGGCGTACTAAATCATAATCCTGGTACCTTTGGTAACTATGAACAGCTCCAATCCGCATACTACTTTGCACTAACAATGACTGGCGGAGTAAATGAAAATAGTTCAGGAACGGAAACTATCACTGTAAGGTGCTGGGCAAACTATGTAAACAAAATATAATGCTTATACATTATCAAAGAGGTTAATCTATCCATATAAAAATTTTAAAGACTTATGACAAAATTTCTATGACTGTTTTCTAGTAATATTGTCGAAAAAAAACATGCAGCGCCTGGATTTGAGAATATGGATAACAAAGTAACGAAGTAACGAAGTAACGAAGTAACAAAAAAACACAGCATGGTCAAAGTTTGAGCTTAAAACCAATATGGAGCAAAGAAATACAAATGATAGAGAACGAACGAAAATGTGTAAGTGTTTCAACCGACATCAGTTTGAACCCCACTCATGATGAATCTGACTTCATCCTGAGTTGATAAGGAATGACGGTTTTGTTGCAAACGGTTGGTATATTTGTCCAGGCAATACCGGATCCCTTCCATTACAAACTATATAATTATCGATTGAATTACAATTAATAGAAACACTTGCACCGCATACCACCTGAAATAGTCTGAGAAGATAGTAGAAACACTAATGTTCGTGGCGTTAAAATTTCGTGCTTTTGTGTCTAAATAAGATTTCATGGGAATTTAATTACGTGTATTATATAACCAAAACGAAAATAAACACTCTGTATTAAATTATAGATATCACATACTACATTGATCAAAACTTCACATTAAACTTGTTTGAAATATAATACAGTGAAGCCTGTTTAAACCGAACCTCTTCTGGACTTAAGATTTTGTTCGGTTTTATCAAGTTCACAACGCATGCAATTTGATATGGCGGTGATTAAGAACATGTTTAGTTTAGACAGGTTTTCAGTTTATGCAGGATTCGGTTAAGTCAGGTTTCACTGTAGTTAAAGTAAGGGTCAATTGAGTCCAACATAACTATCCGTAAAATTCAAAAAGCAAATACCCACTGATTGGCATACCACATTAAGACATTTCTTTAGACCGCGTATTCACTAATTGAAACTCACCGGCAAGTCACAATGGAGGAAATCTGGAGCCATCTGTTCGATTTTTGTCATCAAATTGGGGATCAGAATACTTTTTTTATCAAAAAAAATACTTCCCTTTTGAAGTTATATGGTAATTCCCTCAAAGTATTAAAATGTTGAAGGTATATATAAAAATAAACTCCACAAAAACTGCTGTACTCAATATTTTAAACAACTTAATCGTTTCATTGCATTGATTTTTTTTAAGTCGATTTAATAAATTTCTGCGTTAAAAGAAATGTTATACTAAGATAAGATTATTTGGAAACTTACACATGTTTCTGATAGCACAACGATATCAAACTGTTAAAAGTATGGATATAAGATAAAAAAAATCTTTCTTCAGACTGTGTTGAAATAACACACTATGTGGTAAAAAGACAGAAGTAAATGTGTTTACTACTTTTGAATATAATAATTTAGATAAATAGAGCTATAAATGTAGACATATTTAAAGAAAGATATTATTCCATTTGCACATTTTGATGAAATCGTTGCAAGTATGAAATTTCACTACATGGATGCATATTTCTTAAAGGGGTCATCTATGTAGACAAATAACTTTTCTGACTTTAATCAAGCATTTATCAAGTAATTATTATAGCATACAGAATAAAAAATCTTCGATGAATTTGATTTTTGTCTTAACTTATTATGAAAAGAAACCCAGAAAGACGTGTCACTGCTCGGGAACATCGCGGGACCACCAAAGTGGTTTATGCATTTCAACAATACACGGTACAAGCTAGGGTAGTGGAACCTGAAATGATATTATGCATAAGTGCGTATTATTATCTACCTAACACAGCATATTGCTGGTTCCTTCGACTCCAATCTTAATTTAAAAGGTTTTGCCTATTGCTTTGCCGAATGTCGGTTGATCTCTCCGTTGGCTTTCGCTTCCGACAAAAAATTACCAAAAGTGATGAAAACGGCGTTCAATAGAAAAACAAATTAAAAATCGATTATCATATATTAGGGATTTGACTGAAAAAGCGGGTCCAAGATATATAGAAAAGAATGTTAGCAGACAGTTTAGAAATAAGTATAAGTTGTCTCAAATCGGTAAAATTGGATATAAAGGGACAAAGACAGCTAAATGATTAAACTTATACATTATCAATGAGGTTAATATTTTCAAAATAAAGAAAGACTTTTGACAAAATATTTATGACTTTTTATTTTTCATTTTTATTTAGTAAAATAAGAATATAAAAAATACACACCATGGTCAAATCAGTGTCATGGCAACAAAGTCAAAAAACACTATACACAACACAACATAGAAAACCGAAGATTGATCAACAAAGTCAAACAACACTATACACAACACAACATAGAAAACCAAAGATTGAGCAACAAAGTAAAAAAACACTATACACAACACAACATAGAAAACCAAAGATTGAGCAACAAAGTCAAAAAACACTATACACAACACAACATAGAAAACCAAAGATTGATCAACAAAGTCAAACAACACTATACACAACACAACATAGAAAACCAAAGATTGAGCAACAAAGTAAAAAAACACTATACACAACACAACATAGAAAACCAAAGATTGAGCAACAAAGTCAAAAAACACTATACACAACACAACATAGAAAACAAAGATAGATCAACAAGATATAATCGATATCATTACATTAAATCGATTAATGTTTTTTCCTCCAATCGGCGAAATATATATATGCAGTAACACGATTTCAATTATATCATCATTTTAAATATATTTTATATATGCTATAAAAATTCTAAAAATAAATAGATTTTGTTTGATTAAAGTCTCAAGGTTGAGTGTTTCAATAGACGATCACTTTGATTACTTATTCATACTTGTAGTACGCTTTCAACACAATGTTCAAATTGCATATTTTCTCTCGTCAAATATATCTAAATTTATAGCTCTATTTATCTAAATTATTATAATCGAAAGTAGTAAACACATATAATTCTGTCTTTTTTTTTTATCAAATTATGTGTTACTTCAAAACAATCTACAGAAAGATTGTTTTGATCTTATCTCCATACTTTTAACAGTTTGATATCGTTTTGCTATCTGAAACATGTGTAAATTGTCGAAGAATCTTATCTAAGTAATACATTTCTTTTGTCGCGGAAATTAATTCTATCGATTAAAAAAACTAATTTCAACCCACAACAAATCAATGCAATTGGACACCTATGAAGTTGTTTACCTTATTGGAATCGGTTATGATCCGAAACTGACTGATAATGCATACAAGGTGTAAGCTTTAAATCAAATTTACGTGAATTATATCAATGATACAAATATTCCATTTAGAATCGAAAAATTTAAAAATTAACTTGTAAAGCAGTACTAAGTTATCAAAGGTGCCAGGATTATAATCAATACGCTAGACGCGTCAGTGATGCTCAGATCAAAATTCTACATTATACCTTTGAAGATAGTAATTCTTAAGGCTTATGTACAAAACCAGGATAGGCATTGATCAATAAATTATAGATAAGTTTTATGAGGAATAGTATTCAATTACATTTACCCAAAGTACATGAACTATATATATATATAAACTTTCAAATACAAATTTAAAAATTTGAAACATAAGTACAAACAATACTAAATTATAACTTTACCTTCTGAGAAAACAATCCTAAAGTCGTACAAAATCAGTAACAGATATCCATCATCACATATGCCAACTTAGGCCGTTCGTCTATCTATGAGAATAGAGTCATTGCAATTTGTCTTATCTGATCGATACTTAGAGGTAACGAGCTTTATGATGAGGTATGTCAAGATCTCGTTAAGATCTCGTTTTCATACTTTACTTTAATACTGTTATATTTTCATGATCGGCATTGATCGGTAAATTAGTGATAATGCATACAAGGAGTATGTTTAAAATCTCATTTTACACAATGGAAGTCTAATTTAACGGTAAAATATCAGTTTCATCTCTTCCGATAGTTCTACTGCTATTACAATTTAACAGTCAAATGTCAGTTTCATCTTCCGATAGTTCTACTGCTATTACAATTTAACAGCCAAATAGCAGTTTGTCTTGCAATTGTACTCTGACAATTTAACTGTAAAATAGCAGTGTATCTCCCTATGGTACTCAGACAACTTAACGGTAAAATAGCAGTGTATCCTCCAAACGGACTCTGTCAATTAAAACAGCAAAATTGCAGTTAAATCTTCTACTAGTGTTATCAAAACAATTATTTAGCATGTCTATGCCAATCGTGTAAAATGTTGGTCATCTTCGTACATGACCAACATTGTGGTTGTTTTTTTATGCCATTTGTCTTCGATAACTTTGTTCATTTAAATCAAGACGACGACTTGATTAAATAAATCTCAAAAAAGACAAGTATATTAATCAGAAAACGTACACTTCTCTCGTTAAGTTGTAACAAAGTTTCCCAATACTCATTAATAACCATTTAAGGAATGACTGTAATATTTTTTCTGTCTATGAAGAAATAACAAAAAAATTTGGTGCACACTGAATAACGCGCGTAGCGGGTTAGTTAACAGTGTGCACCACATTTTTTATGTTATTTCGAATAGACAGAAAAAATATTACAGTCATTTCTTATAATTTAATTCTAAATTCCATTTTAAACCGTTGAAAACCATGAAAAAACGTTGATGACGTCACAGTCACATGACTAAATTATGTCTATGGGCTCATAACAAAATAACGTCAGCCAATCAGAAGACGCGTTACATTTAAAATTAAATTATTCCCAATTAATTTAATAAAAAAGAAGAACATTTAGTTAAATAGATATCTTTTTTTGATAATGGTCTGGATAGGGTTGTTTTTCTGCCATTTTTTACGTTTTTGTTTTTGGATGAAATGATTATTCTAGGTGCTTAAAGTTTCTATTTTTGCACCCAAATTTGCTCTATTTACTACTTTTGTTACCTTTATTTTGTAATAAGTATTCTGCATACCCCCATCAGGACCCCCATTTATTTAAATATTTATTTTACGTCGCCAATTTATAAAGTGTATAGAGGTTGAAAACAAAACTTTACGACAAAAGAGATGATTTCAGCTTTCCAACTGTGAACTTTCCATTTCTAAGTAGTAACATTCCAGCAGCACCTGCGTATGGGGTATATATCTCCAAATTAATACGATATTCCCATGCTTGCATTTCCTATCATGATTTTCTAGATAATGGGCTGCTGCTCACAACGAAGCTATTAAACCAAGAGTTCCAACTGGTGAATTTGCAATCATCCCTTCGCAAATTTTACGGACGCCATCACGAGTTGGTTGGCCGTTATGGAATAACCGTTTCACAAATAATAACGGATATGTTCCTTACGTTGTAACTACAATCCCCTTTCCTTTCATGAATTTCACCTACCGAATTAAACTATTTACCGGATTTGTTATCACATAAGCAACACGACGGGTGCCACAAGTGGAGCAGGATCTGCTTACCCTTCAGGAGCACCTAAGATCACCCCTAGTTTTAAGTGGGGTTTGTGTTGCTTATGCTTTAGTTTTCTATGTTGTATCATGTGTACTATTGTTTGTCTGTTGGTCTTTTTCTTTTTGAGCCATGGCGTTGTCAGTTTATTTTCGATTTATGAGTTTGACTGTCCCTTTAGTATATTTCGTCCCTCTTTTATGCAATATGCATCTAGTGTCACTCAGCATGTTTGATCGGAAGTTTTTTGCTTAGTTCTTGTCATACGCCATATTTTTCTCTGGCTGTTTATGATGTCCTTACATTAAATCCATTGGATGTTGGATGTGTACGGATTGATAGTTTAGTCTTAGATGCATGATTTTTTTATTAGTTGTTAGTGGTTTTGAACTAGCTGTCAGATAACTGTGAGTACTCTCAGATCTGTCCATTGTGTCTTTTTGTGTCCGTATGTATAAGTACCCGTCCACGTCTACTTGTATTTTTGTCCATCTGATGAGCTAAGCCTTTTTCAACTGATTTTTATAGTTCGTACTTATGTTGTACTGTTATACCACTGTTCCAGGTTAGGGGGAGGGTTGGGATCCCGCTAACATGTTTAACCCCGCCACATTATTTACGTATGTGCCTGTCCCAAGTCAGGATCCTGTAATTCAGTGGTGTCGTTGTTTATGTGTTACATATTTGTTTTTCGTTCATTTCTTTATATAAATAAGGCCGTTAGTTTTCTCGTTTGACTTGTTTTACATTGTCTTATCGGGGCCTTTTATAGCTGACTATGCGGTATGGACTTTGCTCATTGTTGAAGGCCGTACGGTGACCTATAGTTGTTAATGTCTGTGTCATTTTCGTCTTTTGTGGATAGTTGTCTCATTGGCAATCATACCACATTTTCTTTTTTATATCTGTTTCAAATTGATGAAAGCCTGTGAAATTTATTAGAAACATTCCGACAGGAGTAAGATTTTCGTACGAAAGATATATGAGGAGGTAGTAAAGTGCCAATTAGACAACTCACATTCCAAGTCACAATTTGTAAAAATAATCAATTATGGCATGGGTCAAAGAACGGACTCCAAAACGGAGACTTGGTTCACACCTAACAACCAGATATAAAGGGCCCCAACATGACTAGTTTAAAGCCATCCAAACAGAAAAATATTCTTGAACCAAAATAAGTAATGAAAGTCGAAAAAGTATTTTTCTGATACACAGCATGACTCACCACAAATGTTAAACAATACGACAGAAAACATCATCAAAATATGACAAAAACAACGAATGCAACAAGCTCCAGGTAGGATGATTAGGTGGCAGCAAATTCTGTTTTCAGTTATCACTAGTTTTACGTCCCCACAAATCGTCCCTCTACGAGTGATATAAATACTACTATTATATCGACAGTGAACACTAGCTTGCCAATACTGAGGTTGTGATTATAAATCACACTTGTGGTGAAACCTTTCGGAATTTTAGACCCTAAGCACTTTTGATATACTATCCGATTACTGTTTTAGACAACGATTTGTTATTGTTTTTTCTATTTGAATTTAGGACTCGTACGGAAATATTGGAGATGCCATCGAACGTATGTTTTCAATAATTTAAAAAGAACTTAATTAATTCCAAAATGATCACGTCGCGTCTAACTATCAATCAAACATGTTGAATTATCCATCTACACCCACTGGATCGATGTAAATGCTAATTTCGGTGTTCTCCTCGAGGGTATCACCAGCCTTGTAGTCAGCACTTCTGTATTGAAATGTCACTGGTATGGTGAATATTTTAAATTAACTGTTTCTTAAACTTCGAAAAAACGAGGAATTGTCTATCCGATTAATAGATTACCTTATCTGTATGTGGCAAAACATTTTGGAGTTTAGGTCCTCAATGCTTTTTCAATTCGTACTTTATATGAGATTTTTTAGTTTTTATCAATCGAGTGTTACATCACTGACCAGTCTTTAGTAGACGAAACGCGCATCTGGTGTACAAAATTATCAGCCTGGTATGTTTGACGAGTTTTGTTAATTAATATTCGGCTTTTAGAATATAGAAAAGTTAATTTCGTTTCGACTAATACTTCACCCATCTCAAAGTAATCACAAGAAATAGTACAAAGTGCAGTGTTTATAGTATTTTTAGAATACAAAATACTACTGATCATATAAATCTTTAAGTAAGAGACGATACAACAGCAGATTTCTTCTCTTCTCAATTGGGTGCTTTTGCAGACAAAACGCGGGTTTGTCCCATACAATTGTAATCCTGGTATCTGTGGTGAGTGTATGAGGGGAAGGTGTGTACAACTCCTATTTCATTAGACTATGATTGTCAGTTTTGTTGCCGAAGTTCGGTGTTTCTCTCCGGGCACCTGGCTTTGTCCATGTTGTCCGTAAAACAAAACTGGCTACCAGCGCACATTCAATTAATCTAATTTTAACTATTTCATGTATCAGATACGGTATATTTAAGTATTGGTTATGCTTGAATGGTTTACACTATTCATTTTTGGGGGGCTTTATGGTTTACTGCTCGGTGTGAGCCAATGTTCCGTGTTGAAGACCGTACTTTGACCTATAATGGGTTTTGTTTACAAATTGTGACGTTGATGGAGAGTTGTCTCATTGGCATGCATACCACATTTTCTTATTTATATCAATAATATTATATGGTCTTTTGATCTATGCAATTAATCAAGATATGTAGAGGATTGCCATTCTATCACCCCATTTCAATCTATTTTGCAATATTGTTTTCGAGCTTCCTTTTTGTAACTGTGAGCCTTTATCTGACAACGTGAAGTTGTGATGATAGTTTCCAAATGTACTATCAATATAGGTTGATGTTTTGTTAACAAAATCACGGTGCTTCTACATTTATTTTATCTTGCATCGATGTGCTTTTCTTATTTATATTCTTAACATTTAATCTATTCTTTAAATTCATTCTTTTTTATGTTTAATTATCTTTCCTTTGATATAGACAGAAATGTATGCTTTCCATTTTGAAATGAATGACTGTTTTCTATTTTCTTTCATGTTACTGTATAAATCTATATTGCACATATTTTTTTCTTTATTTTTTCTTTCTATATTAATTTTAATTAATGTCTTTTTATACAGAAAGTTATACGATTTTCCTGATTTCTAATCATGTTACTTATGCTCATCTAATTTACATGCATTTGATTCTTTATGAATTTGATCGATTTCGTTTGAAGCAAAATGGCGTTTTTTGTTAAATTAGTGCTTCTACTAAATGTACTTTCGAGTTACTGTATAAATCTTTTATTTTTTCACACATACTTACTTATAAATAAACTCATCATAGATACCTAGGACTAAATTTTGTATATACGCCAGACGCGTGTTTCGTCTACAAAAGACTCATCAGTGACGCTCGAATCCAAAAAAGTTAAAAAGGTCAAATAAAGTACGAAGTTGAAGAACATTGAGGACCAAAATTCCTAAAAGTTTTGCCAAATCCAGCTAAGGTAATCTATGCCTGAGGTAGAAAAGCCTTATATCTACTATGTTTAGTTTCGTATTTCCTTTATAAATTAATTCTAATTGATTTCATTTGATACAGACAGTGATAGAATTTCCTTATTTTTTATTATTTTCTTTATTTTTATTAATTCAATGTTTTTCTATAGTTTCGTATGCGTATTTGTAATTTTTTTATCAAAAATAATTACTTATAATGTGCCTTTTTTATTCATTGTTTTTTTTTTTTATTATTTTATTGATTTCAATCGAAGCGGAAAGTAACATGATTACCGTTGCTTCTTATTCTGTTCCATAAGGTTTTTTTTATATTTAGGGATTTTTTTGGCAAAACCTATTCAAATATGAGGTAATAGTCCGAGTCAGCTATTACCGCAATTTGTTAAATCCAAAATATCTCGAAACAAGATCCATAACCTATCAACATATTTAGCTTATTATTATAAAACAAATGCATATATGTAACTGAATAAATCCATATCACAAAAAACTGGTGATGGTACACTATTCGTTTCTTTCAATATACAATCGCAATGGTTTTGATGCAGAAAGTAAATTTTGTGTTCATTTACTTTTTTTTCTGTTTCTTCATTTTTGTAATCAAAAGATTTTACTTAATTTGTTTACACCTGTATCGAACATAATTACTTATGATTTTCTATTTTCTTTTCTTTTCTTTGAACATGAAAGTCATATTTCCTATATTTCTAATTCAGATCCTTAGTTTTTGTCAAGTCAGTAAATTTACTGTATTTTCTTTCACGATTCTGTAAAAATCTTTATCACACATAACAATTGATGTTTTTCTCTCTGCTCAATCAGGCGCTATCACTTAAATACTTCCGTTAAGACAATTATTACTTTATAACTGCATTTAAGCTTACATCATCTTCATGTGAATGTAAATAACAACTTTGTCAATACTGTAAAAGTATTAAATATTAAATTGGAATGCATTGGCGGATCCTGAACCTCTGATATAGGGGGACCGCTGACTGAACTAAGGGGGAACCTGTTCCAGTCACGCTTCAGTGATTACCTATATATAATCAATCAAATTTTTCCAACTAAAAGGGGCGCCACTACCCCCCGCCCCCGGAGCCCCCCCCCCCCCCCCCCCTGGATCCGCCTGTGGGTATGAGGGTATAAATTATAACGATCATATTTTTTTCATATTACAAAGTATTATTCGAATGTTCATAAAATAAATAAATATATCGTCACCGACTTTGTTTCAATAACAGTTGTGCAAAAATTACATCTGGTCGAATGATTATACAGAAACATCATTAATGTTACAGAAGTTAAACAAACATTTTACAAAATTGTGTTAAGATATCAAAGAAGAAAAATGATGTGTTTCCGGGCTGAAACTAAATTATAGCAAAAGAAAACTAGATTCCGTCAAAATGATATTTCGAGTTACTCTTTACAAAAAAATGAATAGTTAATGGAACACTAATCTACTTTGTCAAAAAATACGTAATCTCAGTGAAAATCTTATCATGTTTACTAAATGAAATTGCACATTAATCAATTCATTCCTGCATAAAATTTGCTAATACTTAATACAACACACAAGTTATTGAAGAATTACATTTACATTTTCCTGATCAATTTTGCTAATCTTATAACTAAGTTATTTGATGTTTTAACTTTATTTGTTTATTTATTGTTCTGTTTAATATTATTATATGTTATCAACTGATGACAAACGCAAATCTTTATTGAATAAATACATATGTTTTCTCTTCGTTTTATCTTCATGATATTCAATATCCTTCTTCTGAAACTAAAGAAACTATATTATACCCTTTGTTTTTGATTTTATTCTTCCCTTTATTTTTTTGTAAATCTTTGATTTTACTAAATTTCTAAAAGCACATTGTATATGTTTAAATCTTTTTCAGACGCAACAACTAATTGCTTTGGTTTACTGTTTTTGCTTCTCTTTACAAATTTGTCTGCCTTCCTTTGACATAGAAAGTATATATTATTCCTATGCTTTAATTATAATTCTATCTTTTTTTTATATTGCTATTACAACTTTATTTCACATAATTACTAATTATATACCAAAACTCTCGGTCGGAAGCTTTACAGGTTTATTAATTCCTTTTGTAAACTAGTGACATAACTTTATTTTCTTACACCTTTATTGCTCATAATAAAGTATGATCTACAATATTTATTCATCTTTCTATTACAGTGAAACCTGGCTTAACCGAATCCTGCATAAACCGAAAACCTGTATAAACCAAAAATGTTCTTAAGCACTGTCATATCAAATTGTATGCGTTGTGAACCTGATAAAACTGAACATCGGCCAAAACCGAACAAAGTCTTAAGTCCCGAAGAGGTTCGGTTTAAACAGGTTTCACTGTATATGTTTATTTATTTGCTTTTACTTTATAGCTGAAAGTTAAATGACCTCCTTAGCTTTTTAATCTGTTCCTGTAGTTTTTTAGAATCAGTAATTAGTTATATTTTCTTTCACGGTAATGTATAAATTTTAATCGTGCATAATTATTGATTTAACGTTGACATGCTAATTAAAAGATTAATTATCAGCTCGATCGAACGCTATCTCTGATAAATTTCCGTTTAGATAATTATTTCCATTTAACTGGATTTCGATTTAAATTATTTTCATATGAATAAATATATATTATTCATAAAGTGTTGAAAACATAAAGTTGATTTTCAATACTGTACATCTTTTGTAATACTGCATAACTATGTAAAAACAAATATTTTTAAGGCGGTAGCCAACACTTCGACTAAAATAGATTTGCTTCGTTTAATATTCATAAAATTTTGACCAAAATATTCTTTGAATGTTAACCAAACAATTACCAGGAATAATTTTTTTAGATAATTAGTAGTTTGCCAACACTTACTTTGATCTTAAAGTATCTGGATTTTTCTTTACTAGTTATTTAAAACGTTTGCCAATTTTAAATGAGTTGACTCCCTTAGGTGTTATGCACCACCTTAATCACGTGACCACAATACGTGTACCCTACACTGCACGATGCATGTACACAGTACACAATATAAAAAAAAATCAAAATAGCATTATATATAAATTTGACATGTTCTATGCGTGCACTTGCTTATTTAAACTAACTACTATCAGGAACTCTCAAACTCTCAAAGGTTCGCTACTCTGTTTAAAAATAACAGGCTTTTTAAAAGACTGATATAATTTGATAGTATATAAATAAAGAAACTAAAAAAGCAGAAAAAAATGGAGGGTCCGTATGCGTGTTTTCGAGATGTAAGCAATTGAAAATTTGACGGGAAATAATTCTCTCTAGACTTTTCTTACATTTAACTTTGGCACCTTTTTTGTTTAAAAAACAATGAAAAAATAACAAGGATTTTATAAGATTTTGAAATATGGCTTTTTAAACTATATGTAATGAAGATATGAAAAAAAAGTAGGTGTAAGTGGGCATTTTTTTTAATGTCAAAACATGGATAAAATCAGAGGATTCCGAAAATCTGGCAAAAATTTAAAAAATAGAGGTGCCAACATCCTTAACTTCGTATTTGAATTACCTTTATTTGTATCATCTATTTCCAGCTTGGTTTCACTGTAAAACAACTTTGTTTTCCTTTGTTTTAACATACAGCAAAGTGGGACAAGGAATCAAAGCTTTAAATGAGGGAGGTAATTATACATGTTATATATTCCTAAATTTAAAAATATTTTCCAGTATTACATCTTTTATGTTTGAAGACTATTTATCGTTGTTTTTTAAAGGAGTACCGCAGCCAGTGTCACATGTGGATCAGGATCAGCCTCCCATTTTAGAGCATCTGAGATTATCTCCGGTTTATACAGAGAAACCTGACTAAACCGAATCCTGTATAAATCGAAAACCTGTATAAGCCAAACATGTTCGTCAGCACCGTCATATCAAATAATGCGCGTTGCGAACCTGATAAAACCTTAAGTCCCGAAGTGGTTCGGTTTAAACAGGTTTCACTGTAGTTTGGTTTATATTTCTCAGTTCTCTATATTGTGTGTGTTTTTGTGTGTTGTTCTTTGCCATGGCATTATCAGTTTGTCTTTGAATTATGAATTTGAATGTCCCTCCGGTATATATTGACTCTCTTTTCTATTATCACTACATCCTTCTTGAATCTTTTGCACTAGAGTTAGAAGTCACATTTACTTACTATCATAAGCTATAAATTAATTTAAATGTAAACAGGAAGTTAACCATATTGTCTGATTTTGACAGTATAATATTTAATAAATATCAGAAAAAACACTACGCTAAAATATTACTGTCAGACGTCATTTGAGTAATAAATTCCGGTTGATAAATGTCCATTTATAAATTTATGATGAACTTATTTGTTCAAAATGACTTTTATTTTCAATTAATGAGCTAGATTCCTTGAAATGTTCATCTCTTTGACACATTCCCCATTTCCATTCTCAATTTTATATAATATTACAAAAACAATTCTATATCTCAATCCACCATTTTCTACATTAGAAAATGCCTGTACCAAGTCAGGAATATGACAGTTGTTATCTATTCGTGTGATGTGTTTGGACTTTTGATTTTGCTTTTTGATTTGGACTTTCCTTTTTGAATTTTCCTCGATTTCAGTATTTTTGTGTTTTTAATTTTTTCCAGACGCAACACAGCAAAAAAAAACAGTTTATACTAGACTGTATATCTCCACAGGGACTTCGTGTATTTCTGGTTGAAATCGTTGCACGTTTTTGTTGTCGAGTTGAACAGTGCTTGTATGTAAAAAGATTCTAAACCATCTCAGTCAATATCCCTAATAAGTATCAAATTAATTACTAGTAACTCAAAAGATGTGCGTAAACAAATAATCTCTTGACATGTTTCAAATAAAACAAGTGAAGGAGCTGAACTATTTTTGCTGATGTAGAGAGCAGAGGAACATGAAATTTAGTTGAAAAATGATAACTGATGTACAAAGTAGTTATGAAGTTAGTTTGACGTCCATTTCACTGAACTAGAATACAATTGTATTCAGGGGCCAGATAAGGACCACATCTGAGTGCGGGATTTTTTCGATGCGTTCTAATAGACATGTTCACCAAAAGCCGATACCGAAAACGAAACCGATACCGAAACCAAAAATATTAGTGAGGTATTTGATAAATTTTCATAATGTTAATTAACTCAACCCTTAAACTCCATTGCATTGTTTGAAATTTGAATACACTAGATGGAGTATTATTTCAAAAATAAGAATAATTTGAAATACTAAGGATGTTCTTATCCCAAGCAAAGATTACTTAACAATGCTTAAGCCGTATTTTGCACAACTTGTTTTTGAATTTTAGGTTCACAATGCTCTTTAACATTATACGTTATTTAACTCTATCAAATTATAAGCCTTGTACCTTTGATACATGTGTACATCAATTCATCAATTCACATGAATCTATGAAAAAAGCAAACTTAAATTAAACCATTATTGCATACAGAAAGGCAAGTAATATACAATTTCAGATGTTGATGCAATTCATATATGATGTAAATAATTATTCATAAGGCAGGCATCGTCGTTCGGAAATGGCCGCACATAGTTTTACAATAGGCGTATGATCGTTCCAACTTTGTCGATTATAAAGAGAACCTATTATTTTATTAATGTTTAAACGTCTTACGGAATGTTTTAGTTCTACATAAACTCTTCTTGCTCAAATCTTTTCATTGCAACATTTGCGTTGATCGTGGATTTTTGCATTTTGATTGGGTAGCTGCATTACAGTATATGCTGTTGCAATATGATATTCAGATGGATATATGGTATCTCCAAGTAAGAAAACATCACAAGGAAACGAAAATATATCGCGTGGACCGATAGCATTCATCAATGTGTTAGTTATTGCGTCATTGTTATGACCTAGGAAACCAGGGATGATGTAATTTGTTTTCTTTTCCATGTCTATTATGACTTGCGTACTGATACAGTGTATATGACAATGTCCACTATAAAACAATTGTCTTTTTTTGTTAGGCGATTTATTCCTCGGGAGGTGCCTTTAATATATCCAAATACCTCTTTCAATTCTGGCCAATAACCCTTTATAGATTGTCATTCTTCAACTGAAGGCCCTGTTATCATTAGTCTGAATGTTTAATGAAAAATTTCATGGATAGCTTAATAAATAATTTCATGGATAGCTTAATGAAGAATTTCATGAATACCTTAATGGATTAAAGTTTTACGTACATCAAACATCAAAGCCATTTGTTCAAATGTAGGGTAAAATCTTTACCAAATCAAAACCATCAAAAATTTATTTTGCTAGCTTATACGTACCGCTCTTATTATCTAATTTGTGCATTTGTCTTCTTAGTTGTATATAACTAGCGTTATTATGTTTAATATTTAATACTTTTTGAATTTCACTTTGCTTTTTACATAGATTTATTTAAAATTGTTGAATTGAAGTAATACTCTATCTAGTGTATTCAAATTTCACACAATATAATAAAGTAACAGGGTTGCATTAATTAAACATATAAACATTTATCTTTTACCTCATTGCTATTATTTTCGTAATCGGATTCGGTTTAGGTTTCGGTATCGGCTTATGGTGAACATGTCTATTGGTAGCATTCGGCTGTTATATGCTCTTTGGTCGGATTGCTGTCTCTTTGACATATTCCAATTTACCATTCTCAATCTTTATTTTGATCAAACATACTCTATGAATTGACATCCATGTCTCTTTTTTATTCAGGTGTCTTACTATTCTTTGAAGGAATTCACACAAGTAACAATTAGTTGAACAAAATTAGGTAGCATCTGTAGATGTCGGGACACAAAAATATTAACTAGTATACAAAATAACTACGAGTAGTACATTTCTTAGAAAATAGTAGTTAATCAATATTCCATTTCAAGCTTGACCGATAAATACCATGCATATAAATCATGCTTCATCTCTTGCTAAAGATCAGATAAAACTGTGGAATATCAATGATAAAATATTAATTTGTTCAGTATTTCTGTACTGTAGCATAAACTATGGAACACAGAACATATCACTTTAAGTAAGATATAAACCATTTACGTGATAATTGCCTCTTGAAAGGAATTGATACAGGCTGGTATGGTTTATTGTGTGTCAATGTTTGTTCTGTCAATATTTCTCTCTCTGGTAAGGTGCAAAATTGTTATAATATGTTTTATTGGCATACCATCTGCTCTTTTCCAGGTTATTTTCAGTTTCGTATCAAACGAGGGTCTGAATCGGGTGTACTGAAAAGAGAATAACGGGCAAGTTTGCAGAATATATAGCTTACAAAATAACAGATAGAGAAAAGTAGGTAAAACAATAAAGAACAAATAAAAGTCGGATGCTAAATATGAAGTATATAAGATGCTGTGCACAATTTATAATAAATATAGAAAAATGGCTTGCATAATTAAAGAATACAAAATTAAAGGACACCCCTTGAAAGGCATCATTAAATAAAAATAAAAATATTGCTTTATCAAGAATACAGAAAAGTAGGCCAAACAATAAATAATAGAAAATAATAGGGTGTTGAATATGAAGGATAGAACATACTAGGTTCGATATATAATGAATATAGCAAAATAGCTCGAATAGTCAAAGAAAACAAAACTGAAGAACCAAGACCCTCATTTATCAAAAACATGTCAACACAACACCACTATTTAAACACATGTTAATTATAGTTTATTTACCGATAAGTTATAAGTTCTGACTTGTTCAGTGACATTTATTAAAAAACATAATCTATATTAATGGAGGTGTAAATGGGGTTATCCGAATAGATACAAAAAAATCACATATAAATAATACTAAGGTGGTAAAATATAAAAAAAGAGAGGATAACAGACCAACAAAAACTAAGACAATTGGCCTAAAAATTAAAGAATTACGTTATAGATAATGCATATTTTAAGGTTTTTCTTGTCGTAGAACACACCGAGGGGTGACAGGATTGATCAAATGAAAGACCGACCGGAGGGAGGTCTTTCTTTGAACAATCCTGACACCCCGAGGTGTGTTCTACGACAAGAAAAACCTTAAAATATGCATTATCTGACTTATATACCGTCAAAAAATATTAATTTTATAAAGATTTGTAAAATTAAGTATCCTTTTTTACCGACAACACTAAAGTGGGATATTCCTTTCTAATGCGTTCAGGTTTAATACGCCCTGCGGCTCATTTAAAATGTGAAATAAAACTCACTAAATAATTTAGATATAAATCTTTTAAAAATTGTTATCCATACACAATGCAAATATTACTGTAACTGCATGAAGTAAGACACAAATGTATTGTTACCATCCGATAACGGTGCATGACAAATACAAGACACATTGTAAGTTATTTATTGTATCACTTAGCTAATGGAAAAGGGGGAGGGGTATGGTTTTTTTACGTTTTGTTATGTTATTTCTATCGCGGAAAAGTTGTTATTTATTTAACCATTTTACTTGAATCGAATGAAAAATTCAGAAAGATTGTCTTTCGAACAGCAATACATTTTATTAAAAGATAATCAGGATAAAATTATATACCCTCCGCACCCGACCCTTTCGTGTTATTCAATAGAATATAAGATTATTTTATTAGTTGATCAGTTGATAGAGTAAAAGGTATACATACATTTTAAAAAGTTACGAACTGACACGAAGACGAATATAAATACATGTAGGTCACAGTATGATTTCCTATTCAGTGTGTATCGTTCTGAACATGCATGAAATATTTTCCACTGGACGTTAAGCAATCAACCAATTCAGTTTGACTCTATAAGATTTTCCAAATCTTACACACAAATATGTTAAATTTTGATTTTTTTTATGAAAGTCTACATTACAATTCATCTGACCTATATGATAATGTTTCTTTCTTATAGCGATAAATCAACAAAACTTCACGTTATTTTTTTCTAAAATTAAATTGCGGGTCTACAATGACGGTTTCTTTTACATCTATAATCGGTTGAACTTTAGAAAATAAATTTCGAAATCGGCAACAAAATACTATAAGACGAATAAAATTTTGAAGTAAATCATATCGTATAGATTGCATGTTAATCAAGGAAAATAATGACCGTACACAGGTCATTATAGTATGCCTTGGAGCATATACCATTGAAACATGGTATCGTCCGGGTTGATTCTGAAAAAGAATGACCTGACGTTCTGAAAGAAAATAACTCCATATAGGTATATAATAGAAGATGATGACCATTCTTCAAGGCACTCTTGTATAACCGAAGAAACCTCCTTGTTTCGTCCCATATTTAAAGATTTATATAATTAGTAATATTCCCGATTCTAAAACAGGAATTAGGATGCAATTTGTGATCTTTCTTGTGATTATTCAAATTAACTTGGTTGTATATAATATTAGTCGACACCAAAGTGATTCTAATAAGAATACTATTATTGATTCTAATTTTAAGAATTTTCATCAAAGAAACAGGCTCATAATTGCATACACCAGATGCGCATTTCGTTTACAAAGCATATTGAGAAGAACGGATAAAAAACTTTAAAGTCAAATAAAGTACAATGTTAACAAAATTGATGTACCACCAATTCTAAAAGGTTCAGTATAGTTGAAGAGGTATATTTCTGTTGTAAAAAAATCTTTGATTTTTATTTCAATTCAATTAAAAAAAAGTCAAACAAACAAATTTCAAATACACATGTGCCAAATCGTCAATTGAAATGAGATAAAAACAGAGTACGTCAAACAAAGTTCTTCATACTAATTGCAAATTAAAACGAAACTGAAGGATCCTCATTTGCCTGATTTAAATACTAAGTTAAAGTAAATATAATATGAAACGGAACTGAAAATTAAATCACAAAAAGTTGTAACCACATATCTTAATACATTGAATGAGTCTTAAATCATTGAACGTTTTAAAATAACGATTAAACACTACAAACGTTCCCTACCCCTACCTCCTAAAATAAGATTAAAGATTCAAAAAGAACCTTTAAAAGATCAAAACCTGTAAAATTTAGCAATATTCTATCAATGAGATTGTGACAAGAAATTAGTTGATATTGAGCAGCAAGGTTTTAAAATGTGAAATGATTTTGTAATTCAACTATGATTCACGTTTGATTAGTTTTACACTAGTAATTTTTGGGGCCCTCCACGGCTTGCTGTTCGGTGTGAGTCAAGGCTTCGTGTTGAAGGCCGTACCTTTACCCATAATGGTTTACTTTTATAAATTGTAACTTCGATGGATAGTTGTCTCATTGGCACTCATACCACATCTTCCTGTATCCATGATAATTTTGTCTGTCATTAATATTTGAAACAAAGGAAATATCGTGACGGACTTCCGATAGTAGGATGTATATTTCTGATTGTTGTAGCCGTTTACGTGAAGATGTGCCTTGATTGTTTTGTCTTAAAAAAAGTTTTGACATCAACATTACCGGAAATAATACGAATTGTCTTCATGCGTATGTAACTATCTAATGTGAACAAAGGTGACTGTTATTGATATTACAATTAGAACATCATTAAATATATTTGTATTTTTACTGGCGTTTGTTTCGCTTGGTCGTGTGTTTTGATGTGCTTGAAGCGTTATTTGATTCATTTATCAGATTCGTAAAGAAATACAGAAGACGAAACGTTTGTAGATCAGTGATGTTTAAGATTTTGTATATGTAAAGAGCTATATTACAAAAAAATTACTATCAAGCCGACGAGCATCTAGGACCAAAAATGCCGAAAGGTTTTGTCAAATACAGCAAAAAGTCACAAATGGATATCTTAAATCACGGGGGTTTCCTTATGCGAAAATAAATAATCAAATTCAGACCTTGCTTTAGCGAAGGTGCATTTGACTGCGATCTGAATTGACTAGGATTTCCGACTTTGCGGTATGGACTTTGCTCACCTTTGAAAGCCGTACGGTGACCTATAGTTGTTAATGTCTGTGTCATTTTGGTCTTTTGTGGATAGCTGTCTCATTGGCAATCATACTACATCTTCTTTCTTTATATTTGCTGCCAATGATCGGTGTTTATCTTGTACCAAATTATAAAAAAAGAGGATGTGGTATGATTGCCAATGAGACAACCGTCCACAAAAGACCAAAATGACACAGAAATTTAAAACAACTATAGGTCACCGTACGGCTTTCAAAGGTGAGTAAAGTCCATACCGCAAAGTCAGCAATAAAAGGCCCCGAAATGACAATGTAAAAGAATTCAAATGAGAAAACTAACGGCCTTATTTATATAAAAAGAAATGAAAGAAAAACAAATATGTAACACATAAACAAACGACAACCACTGAATTTCAGGCTCCTGACTTGGGACAGGCACGTACATAAATAATGTGGCGGGGTTAAATATGTTAGCGGGATCCAAACCTTCCCCCTAACCTGGAACAGTGGTATAACAGTACAACATAAGAACGAACTATAAAAATCAGTTGAAAAAGGCTTAAACTGCTTTTATTTAACTTTGCCCTTCCGGAGCACCTGAGATCACCCCTAGTTTTTGGTGGGGTTCGTGTTGTTTATTCTTTAGTTTTCTATGTTGTGTCATGTGCACTATTGTTTGTCTGTTTGTATTTTTCATTTTAAGCCACGGCGTTGTCAGTTTATTTTAGATTTATGAGTTTGACTGTACCTTTGGTATCTTTCGTCCCTCTTTTAGCGTGCTGAACACTGGTGTCAATCATCCTTACGTCAAGCGTGCTGAACACAGATGTCAATCATCCTGACGTCAATTGTCTAATAGTTTATTTTCTTGTATACTTTTTTTTGCAGGAGCACTTTTTGTACCTTTAGACATGGTAATTTTTCTACCCTAGTATTTTTTTTCTGTCCATAACTTACTAGCATCGTATCGCATTACACTGTCGCAAATCTAATAATTTTTAATGGCAGTTAGTTACTTTAAAACAGTCCATGTACCTTTAAAAAAACTGACCGATAAAAGATTATAAAAGAAGATGTGGTATGATTGCCAATGAGACAACTGTCCACAAGAGACCAAAATGTCACAGACATTAACAACTATAGGTCACCGTACGGCCTTTCATATTTTAACTTCTTCAATAATATCTGTCACCTGAGTTTTACTTTCTTAAAAATTGACAGTCATGTTTTCGAATGGAAATCATTAAAAAGGTTGCTATGTTTAACATGTATAATGTTTACCTTTAATAACGTTTTGTACCTTTTAACTTTTGATATTCCATGTAATGCTGAAAATGAGAAAAAATGCAGACCAATAATTCGTTGAAGAAACTATGATATTTTCAACATGTCGCCAAAGTAACAATTGTTTTATGTAATACTAGTAAGAAAATTGCGTCTTTATGAATAATTGAAGGAAATAGAGAGCTGTCTTTTTTTATCAGAATGATGTAATGCTGAAAATGAGAAAAAATACATACAAATAATTCGCTGAAGAAACTATGATATTTTCAACATGTCGCCAAAGTAACGAGTGTTTTGTGTTGTAATTGACAAATGATATGCTTTATGGTTACAGGGATCTTGCTATTTAGAATTTTCATGTTTTCCTCATTAAACTTTACCCGTCGACAGATCATTCTAAGTAGAAAAGATCGGATAAAATAGTTAAATGTAGATTTGAACAAAAATGAGTACTTTATCATTTGTATAATACAAAATATTTAAATAGTTGATGACAAGGGAATGTTAAACGCTTGCATACATAGTTTGATATAGATATAAACCTTAAATTATGTACTATAATTTCATGAACTGACATTTATAGGACACAAAATAGTCCAGTACTTGGTGACAAGGAAATATGATTTACTGCATACATCAAAACAGTATAACTGGAAGGATTATTCTGCAAATTTGGCCAATGTTTACCTCATTAAACATTCCCGTCGACAGATAATTCTCATAAGAAAAGCTCGGATGAAATAATTAAATGTAGATTTGAACAAAATAGAACACAATATCATGTGTATATTACATAATATTTAAAACAAGGGAATGTTAAACACTTGCATACATAGTTTGATATAGATATAAACCTTAAAAAATGTAGTGTAACATTTAAACGATATAAAATAGTCGAATACTTGGTGAAAAGGAAATGTTATACAATTGCATATATATCAAAGCAGTTACCTGTACCAAGTCAGGAATATGACATTTTTTTCATTCGTTTGAATTGTTTGACCATTTGATTTTTCCATTTGATAAGGGACTTTCAGATTTAAATTTCCTTTGCGTTCGTTATTTTTGTTAATTTACCTTTCAGTATTTTATTGAGTATTTTGGATACCTTCTGGAGTTACTTATGGAACTGTAACACATAACGTAATATTTATTCTCAAAATTGCAGGTTCAAATATAACTTTTCACCGTTATGATCTTCTTCGATACATAGTCGATAATTTATGAATAATAACTATGAAAGGTTTATAAAGCAAAATTGTCAGAAAAGATTAATCTTATTCGAGCAAGGAATCAGAGCTTTGCGTGGAGGAGAAAAAAGTATAGAGTAAAGTGCAACTTTTCACTGTTATTATCTTTAAAAATGACCGTCGTGACATTAACAAGCTGTATAACAAATTACTAGATTAAGCTAAAATGATAGGTGGCTTCTTACAGCTAAAATATTAGATTCATTAAACGATGTAACGCTATAGAAAAAGTACATGATCTGCCAATTAGCAGCTTAACTGTGTCCCTTAAAAATGTTTGATAGTGCATTGACTTAATATCACAAAATGACGTGACATGGTGTAAAACCAGAAAATTGTAGAATCCTTTTTTTTTGGTCAAAATATTCGATTTTTTATGAATAATAATAATTGATCATTGCAAAATTATTGTTTCAGATTAATATAAGGTGGTGATTTATCGTATCATGTGCAATCGTGTTTTTATTTCTTGTTTGTCAAAATATTCGATATTTAATGAAAATTAAGCGATTATTGATCATTGTAAAATAATTGACTCCGATTAATATATACGTTGATGATGAAGTTTTTATTATAGCACCATCAGATGTTTAAATATCATAACATTGTAAAATCTTTTTTTTGTCAAAATATTCGATGTTTTATGAATAATAATAATAATAATTATCTAAGATAAATATAAGGTGGTGATAGACCTTACAGTAAATTCCCTCCTTTAATAGTAGACTAGCCCAACAGATAAAAAATCTATCTCTCTGTAGGACTAAGCTACTTTAAAAGGAGGGTAGTATACCTTACATAACAATGACTTCACGGTTCAGCTAACAAGCAAGCTAACCATAGATATTACCATTAGCTACATACTGACTGAAATCTGCTGTAAAAGCATCATAACATCTGTCAATGTAAGGAAAATAAGTGCAATCGTGTTGTATTTTGTCAAAATATTCGATATTTTATGAATAATAATCGATTATTGGTAATGGTTTTTAAAATGTAAGGTGTTGATAGACCTTTATAGTATCATATCAATGACTTAATACCATGAAATGACGTGACATAGTGTAGCACCATAAAATTGTCGAATCTTTTTATTTTGGTCAAAATATTCGATTTTTTATGAATAATAACTGATAATTGGTCATTGTTAACTAGTTGATAGTAGATTCTTTTTTTGTTTGTTTAGATATTCGATGTTTTATGAATAATAATAATAATTGATCATTGGAAAATAATTGTCTAAGATACAAATAAGGTGGTGATAGACCTTTATAGTATCATAGCATCTGTCAATGTACAGAGTGCAATCTTTTTCAATTTGTCAAAATATTCGATACTTTATGAATAATAACTGGTTTTGGATTCTTTTTTTCGATTAATATACATTGATAATAGACATTTATAGCATCATAACATCTTACAATGTACGGAAATTCTAAGAGTGCAACAGTATATTTGTCAACATATTTGATATTTTATGAATAAGAAATAAAATTGAGAATGGAAATGGGGAATGTGTCAAAGAGACAACAACCCGACCAAATAAAAAAACAACAGCAGAGGGTCACCAACAGGTCTTCAATGTAGCGAGAAATTCCCGCACCCGGAGGCGTCCTTCAGCTGGCCCCTAAACAAATATATACTAGTCCAGTGATAATGAACGCCATACTAATTTCCACATTGTACACAAGAAACTAAAATTAAAATAATACAAGACTAACAAAGGCCAGAGGCTCCTGACTTGGTACAGGCGCAAAAATGCGGCGGGGTTAAACATGTTTGTGAGATCTCAACCCTCCCCCTATACCTCTAACCAATGTAGAAAAATAAACGCATAACAATACGCACATTAAAATGCTTATTTATCATTGTAAAATAATTGTTTCCGAGAAATATATGTTGCTCATAATAGAGTTTTAAAGCATCTTAAGATGTACCAAAGTTCGGAAATTCTAAGATCAGTTAGTTGTAGTATAATTAAACAGATACATTGAAACTTGTTTAAAACGAACCTCTTTTGAACTTCAGATTTTGTTCGGTTTTGGCCGATGTTCGGTTTAATGAGGTTCACTCACAACGCATACAATTTGATATGACGATGCTTCAGAACATGTTAGGTTTGTACAAGTTTTCGGTTTATGCAGGATTCGGTTTAGCCAGGTTTCACTACATAACGACACGGGTCAGCAGAGTTGTTTTTCAGATTTCTTCCAGCATTAAACGTGATTGAAATGAAAAGGCAATTCGCTGTTTCAGATTTCTCATTGCAACTATTTTCAAATGCCTGTACCAGTCAGGATCACGGTAGTTGTTATTCACTCGTTTGATGGGTTTGAGCTTTCCCTTTTTCCATTAGATGAGGGATTTGACTTTCCGTATTCAATTTTCTTCGGAGTTCGGTATGTTTGTGATTTTACTTCCAGCGTTATAAGGGATTTGATTAAAAAGTCTGTTTACACCTGTACCTTTGCAACAATCTTACAGAGTGAAATCATGATTTGACGGATTATCAAGAATTTTGATTAGCAAGGTTTTACTGTATTTCGTATACTATGTGTTAGATAAATTATAATTAAAAAGATTGAAGAAATACGCTTTTATGTTTGATATACATTATATTTTCAAAATACCATAGCTTTTTGCAGAAACAACCAGTTTATGAGGAGTCAATCAGATAACATAGATTTTACTGTTACATCGTGGTCAGCCTTTATCAGTATACAGAGTTTAAAAGTAGACAGAAAGGTATTTTAACACATACAGAAGCATGATTATGCAATCACATAACATGCAAATAATAAATACACTAGTAATATTGGGACCCTTTATGGCTTGTTGTTCGGTGTGAGCCAGGGCTCCATGCTGAAGGTCGTACATCGACATATAATGGTTTACTTTAATTTATAAATTGTTATTTGGATGGAGAGTTGTCTCATTGGCACTCACTGCAGATCTTCTTATATCTAAAGATTCTGAAACGTTGTACATTAGACTATAAAACAGACACAGTACAGTTCAACAGAAACATCACTACCGTCGTTGCTCATATGAAGTCCTGTAGGATTTAAAATACATAATCAACTCATCATAAATTCCGGAAAGATTGCATGTCTGTGTCTTTATCGTTTTTGGTTTTTTTTTATTTCTTGTGTTAAGACATCGTAAACAAATATTTTGTATATCATTGTATATTATGACAGTTTAACAATGCATTCACACAAGAACAAAACAAATTGTTTAAAAGCACGAAAATACTAATTGTTTAACGAGGTACGTGTGCTCTGACATTTTGTCATTACAAACATTTGTTTTGACAGATTTGTGTAGTTCATTATCACGAATAAATCCGTTATCACCGATTTCCGGATTAAATCCTTATTGAAGAAATCCAAGATTGGTGATTAAAATGTTTTCAATTCAATAAAACCATTTGAATAGATAATTCTGAAGAAAAAAACTATTTTAATTCTTGATTGCGAATTGCAACAATATTTATTACCTAATTCTACATAATCGTTATCGCAAAGTTTAATCGTTTCAACGAATTATATATAATTCTTGTTAACGATTTTTCTCTCTATTAACATTTTTTTTTCATTACTACAAATACCAAATATATTTCTATATTTAAAATAGGCTTCTAAGAAAAAACATTCGAAAACTTGCTTGTAAATAAACAGTTTGAATAGAAAGGCAATTTACACAGTATTAAGGAAGGATACTCAACTACGCTGATTAAAAAGATCGTAGATAAAATCATCAAATCTACCATGATAAACATTTCGTACGACATATGCACGTATTTGTCAATAAAACGACGCATCAGTGATGCTTGAATAAAAAAAGATTAAAAAAACAAATTCAAAATAAAGTACGAAATTGAAGAGCAAAATTATGAAAGTTTTGCTAAAAACTTCTATGTTAATATATTCATGGGGTAGGAAATACCCAGAATTTCTAAAAATACAAAGTCAATCTATAATTATGACCAATTCAAAGATAATACAAGTCAATTCAGAAGTCACGACGACTGAGACAATAGATTCTTCTCTTTAAATTTTTCAGATTAATAATTATTTCCATTACTTTTTAAAATGTTTCTATTTTTCTTGACCTTAACGGTATTTGAAACACTTTCAAGTTGAAAGCACGTGACAGAAATACGCTTCAATTATTTTTTTTTAATTTGAAAAAGTGACACGGTTTTGCAGCTGAACACATCTAAATCTTAACCAGTGTTTTCTAGTGAGAATATTACATGATTATCTTATAAAATGGTAATGACTTTGACACAACTTTTGTCCCACAAGAGACACGATACATAAATAGTTTGTCAATGAAACAAGACTGGTCGCGTCTTCGAGGTAACTCAATTTATCATTTGTATACATAAAACGAATACCAGAAGCTGTAATAGTATATGAAGATAATCTTCGTTCCGATAAAATATATAGGGACTATCCGTTTCGAGTTTTACTCTCATTTCAGGTTTTTTTTACTGTTTACAAAGATTAATGTTCTTATTACAAGTGGGTCGATACCACTTCTTGTAGAATTTCATCCCCCATGTTTCACCAAACCAGTATCCAGTATATCGGCACAGGAGGGAAAATGCGAATATCATTTGATTGATATTTCATGAAATAACATTTAAAAATTTGTTTCAAATAAAGGAATATATCTTCATCATGCAAAGCTCTGATTTTGTAACCGGATTTGTCTCTTATTTGTGTTTATTTTTTACAGCTCTTTATCGTTAGTATTATATATTTTTTTACCTCGATCATCACTTATATGGCAATAATTGCCAAAATATGCAATTTTACTAGATGCATTGGTACCGTTAATAACGTGAGAATCACCTTAACAGAAATTATGTGCCACGCCGTAACATTTTCGTAATTTTTCCATTTTAAACAATTTAATTAGGACCGACTTGAGAGAAACTCAAGAGGTTTCTTGGTATTTTGATTGGCTGATTTCTGAGTTTGAGTACATTAATCGTGCCCGACGTTTGTTTTATTGCAAGGCCAGGAGTCAACACTAATATTTTCTCTAAAGGAAGGAAAATTAAACTTCCCTTGTAGAAAATCACAATAAAAAATGTTTAGATTATTGCACATAGTCTGTATTTTGTTCATTGTTAAATGCCGTCATTTCATTTGTAATTATATTACATCATTTTCTACATGTTAATGAAAAACTTCAAAAAACGTATTACGTAACTTTGACATTTTTTTTCTAATTGTCATTTTCCTTATTAAACGCAGATGGTATTTGATGTTACAATGAGAGATAATGTCCTAATACGTGTATATATTCAATTTGTAGAAATATTAACTCTCAACACATGTCCCTCTTCGTAGATGGATTAGTGGAGACAGCTGTTGAAGTTAGCAGACCCACCCCCTTACATGATCATTCATAATTTAGAATTCAAAGAAAAATATTTAAATCTGAATATTTATATCGAAGTATTCTTGAAGGCTGTATTATTTCATGTTGTTTTCCCCTGAGTCATCTTTAGAAGGATAGTTTAAATTTATTTTCTAAATTGTATTTTCGGTTTAAAAAATTCACAAATATGAATGATAAGAGGAAACTCGGTTAGTCGGACGTGGTTTTTGTATTAATTAGGTCTTTCCACTTTTCTGTGGAAAGACCTATTGTTTTTCTTCTGATTATTAAGTCTTTCCACTTTTCTGTGGAAAGACTTATTGTTTTTCTTCTGATTATTAGGTCTTTCCACTTTTCTGTGGAAAGACCTATTGTTTTTCTTCTGATTTTTTTTTTCTTCCGCCTAATTTTGTTCTTGCAATAAATATTTGTTTCGCAATATGTCGCTTAGATATTTGGTATATGATATCGAACAGTTTATGAGGTTTTGAAATTTACCCTGCGTAACCGAATACTTTTCTTTGTAGGAGTTATCTCCCCAAACACTTTTTTTTTGTGTCCACGACTCCTTCGCAACCGTAAAAGATTACGACAAATTTATTTTATAAAATTGCTCCTTATATCCTTCGCATGATTTGTCTAATTTCAACCGAAGCAATATGAACGCTCCATATGAGAGTTATTTCCCCTTTTGTATTTGAAATTTTGAAATGTATTTTGAACTGGAACACCATAAGTGATACAGACCTATGATCTTTTGATTTGAGGTCCTGGTCCAAAAAAATGAAAAATGTCTTGATATGAAGTTATTTGAATATAACTTCAACTAACTTCATTATAAAGCCATTTGACCTTGTACAAAGGTTAGGTGACATATGACCTTGAAAAACGGCAACCGGAAGTGACCTTGAAAAATCCGGAAGTAGCCTTTTTTGCAGTTTTTTAATATAAAAGTACTCATAATCCATATATTTTGTCATATATATACATAAAATGATTATGGAAGACTAAAAATGACTTCCAACAAACCGGAAGTGACCAATTATCTCCCATTCTACATACAAAAGTATATAGAAACTATATATTTTTGGAATCAGTGTGAAAGAAGCTATCATATGAGATAGGAAGTGACATTCATTTCACCGGAAGTAGCATATTATCTCCCTTATTTCACTAAAAATTATAATTAAACCTTCATTTATAGCATCAGTATGAAGAAACCATATTATCAAAATTCTTTTGATGTGGAAAGACTTTCAATTGTTCTTTGAACAATTGGTTTTAAATTTAATTTTTTTTTTTCTTCCGCCAAATTTTGTTCTTGCGATAAATGTTTGTTTCGCAATATGTCGCTTAGATATTTCTCATATGGTATCGTATATTTTAAGCGCTTTTAAATTTCACCATGCTCAGGCAAACCATTTTCTTTGTAAGAGTTATCTCCCTATTCACTGTTTATCATGTGTGTGCATCTCCTTCGTAACAAAAAAAGATAGCGACAAAATTCCTTTTACAAATTGTTCGTTACATCCTCAGGAATTTTTGGCTAATTTGGATCGAAGCGATTCGATGATATTTTATAGGAGTTATCTACCCCTACACAATAAATTTTTCGGTATGTGTTTTCAACTCATCAACCTTTAACTGTATAAGCCTGAGATATTTTTATTTGAGGCCCCTATGTCCTAACTTAGAAAATGAGGTCAAGGTCAAAGGTCAAGGTCAAGTTCTCAATTGTGACTTTTGCTTGTTTTTGCATTTTCTAAGACACTTTGAAAGATACATATAAAAGAACAAGTGCAAAATGTCTGCTTTATTGTAATGAAGATATGCTACATTTAGTCTGATACAATTTAATGGCATCTTATAGGAGTTGGTGCCCCTGAAATGTCTTGATATGAGGTTATTTGATTATAACTTCAACTAAGTTCATATGAAGGCATTTGACCTTGTACAAAGGATTAGGTGACAAATGACCTTGCCAAATGACTACTGGAAGTGACCTTGAGAAAACCGGAAGTAGCCTTTTTGCAATGTTTTCATATAAAAGTACTCAGAATCCATTTATTTTGCTATATAGATACATAAACTTATTACTGAAAACTAAGCATGACCTCCAACAAACCGGAAGTGGCCAATTATCTCCCATTTTACAGACAAAAGTATATAGAAACTATATATTTTTGGAATCAGTGTGAAATAAGCTATCATTTGAGACCAGAAGTGATATTTAGATATTTGGAATAATATGTCGTATAGTTGATACGCTTTAAAAATTTACATCTGCATAACAAAATACTTTATGTTGTAAGAGTTATCTCCCCAAACACTGTTTTTCTTGTGGCCACTACTCCTTCGCAACCGTAAAAGATTACGACAAATTTATTTTACCAAATTGCTCGTTACATCTTCAGGATTAGGATATTCATTTGGACCGAAGCTTTACGGAGACTCCATATGAGAGTTATTCCCCCTTTTCCATTTAATTAAGTGATATGCATTTCTAAATGGTAAACCATAAGTGATGAAGACATAGGGTCTTTAGATTTGAGGTCCTTGGTCCAAAAAAATAAAAATGAGGTCAAGGTCAAAGGTCAAGGTCATATTTTAAATTTTGATTTTGGCTTATTTTCATTTATTTTCAAATACCTTATGACATATGGACAAATAATTTTTCATAAATTGTTATTTGCGACATGTCCTTACTTGTATATTTTGGTTGAAAGGGTGCACAGACAATAAATGGGAGTTTTTGCCCATCTTACATTTAGAATTACGCGTAAAGTAATATTACTCCTTAACCAAACATATTAAAGACCTAGGTTTTTTTTTGGGGGGGGGGGGTAGGGGGTCCTGTTGCTTAATCTAGTTTTCTATTTTGTTAATTTTGTTAATTAAACTGAGTCTGTTAGTTCGTAGTTTTCGGGCTTCATGATTACTTTCCCCTTGTTGAAATTCGCCTGTTTTGTATTAACATTTCATCTCTTTTTCCATATATTTACATCATTTGATCTTCTAGTAAATCAATTTAAGTCTGAAATGGTCATTTTGATCTGAACAGCTCCTAGAAGACTGTGCAATAATCTATGTTTTTATGCTATTTTGAAAGTTAATCATTTAATGTTCAAACATATCTACTAAGTATAGATAAGAAGATGTGGTATGAGTGCAAATAAGTCACAATCTTCTTCCAAGTCACAAAGTACAAAAGGTAAATCTTCGCCGCGCAGTGTGGCGTTATCAAACACATAAATGTAAAAATACCAATTTGAATAAAACATGTACTGTGAAATCCACATAAGTCAATGCCATTGCAAAACCAAAAACGACGATGAACACAAACAAGTCAACACTTCACTTAAAAAAAACCAGAAGACTGCGCAACACGATTCATATCATAAATTTTTGTCTATCCCTATCAAACCAATTGACATCAGACGTTATTTTTTTTATCGTTTTCATCCTTATGTCTCTCTTGATAAAACATCACGTGACAGACGTTTTCAGAACGTCACTTCGTATGAGGTGACTCATTATATTTTGTCATAGGAGAGAGATAAGCCAATAGCTTAAGTCGATTCTGATTTCGAATATCTATGGATATCAATCAGAGTTACCATTAAAATACTAAATATGTATATATATTGGGCTCGATTCTCGTTTGCCTACCGATTATACATGAAACAAACTCAACTTACAGACATTTCCAGAATGTCATACTGTAAGAGGGGTTAGTAATCATTTTGCTCTCACAAGAGAGAGAAAAGCCAATAGCTTAAGTCGATTCTGATTTCCAAAATCTATGAATATCAATCAGAGTTACCATTAACAGATTCAATATATACATTTTGGGACCGATTCCCGGTAGCGTACATATTACACATGAAACAAACTCAAGTAACAGATGTTTCCAGAATGTCATATTGTATGAGGTGATAATGATTATTTTTTTGCCACAAGAGAGAGACAAACCAATAGCTGAAGTCGATTCTGATTTCCAATAAAAGGCATCATCTTTAGATACTAATCAGAGATACCATATATAACAGACTCTTACATTATTTCAATTCACTTAACGTGTAAAACAGGTGTTGAATGTATAAATAATATCGTTATGCATATTAATATGTCAACATTAACATTTATTTATACTTTGGTATCTTACATTTGTACCAGCATTCTAACTGAATGTTTTATACACATACAATATTTTTTTTTTACCACATGCTAGATTGTGGTTTGTCATTACGTCGTCTAATCTTTTAATTAACAAACGTGACTTATTCCCGATTGTGACTGTTTTGCTGAGTGTGAATTCGCATTACTATAAGACGTGTTACGGTACTTATCTATCCCACATTTATGCATTTAGTTTAAATGTTTAATGTTATATTTGTAATTCTCATCGGATTTGACAAATGTGTTGACGTCTTTTCTATTATATTCATGTGTTATGGTAAAGAAAATTAATCACCACCTTCATTTATTAGATTTCATTTTGTTCAACGTAATCTGTACGATGTTTTACGTTTGAAGTTAGATTCAAAACAAACCGGACATAGCTATATAATATAGTTAATTGCTGCCTTAGTTTGATATTAAGTATTGAAATGTGCATTGTTATTAAATTTAATATCAGTATTTAGTTCAAACATAATCTTAAATCAATCCTAATTCTATCTTATTTATTCAAATGTGACGTCATTTTTTATTTTTTGATGATCTGTTTTACAAATTCAAATGTGACGTGATTTTTTTTTTTTTTTGTCATTTTTTACAATTTCAAATATGACGTCACTTGGCGTTGAGGTTTTAACTTTTTCGGATGTGTCTATTTTTTGTGTTGCATTTTGTCGGGTTATGTAATGTATTTCGGTTGTTTCCTGTAATTAGTTTATACTTCAGTTTTATCATTTTAGTCATTTTATAAAATTTACTGTTTGCAAAAGTATAAATTATTCTAAATAATAGAGCTGTTCTCGTACCTAACAGAAAACACTGGCCATTTTGGGCACAACTTTTTTGAACTTTTGGTCCTCGATGCTGTTCAACTTTGTACTTGTTTCGGATTTCAAACTTTTGTATCTGGGCGTCACTAGTAAGTCTTGTGTGGACAACATGCACTTCTGGCGTTTTAAAATTCTAAACTTGCCTTTTGTTAGCTATTATTCGTGTGTTTCTTCGTCAATTGTGTTCTCCTATTTATTTATATTGTAGTCCTGTAATGTTATGTTGTCATTTGATGTTATATTTCACATGGCCATAAAAGAGGAAGGTTTGGCATGCCACAAAACCAGGTTCAACCCACCATTTTTTCCTTTAAAAATGTCCTGTACCAAGTCAGGAATATGCATATATGGCCATTGTTATATTATAGTTCGTTTGTGTTTGTGTTACATTTTAACGGTGTGTTTCCGTTGTGTCGTTTGTTTTCTCTTATTTTTGAGTGTGGATTCACATTACTATAAGACGTGTCACGGTACTTATCTATCCCAAATTCATGTATTATACCGACCGTGCAAGGGCTGTATAGCCAGTCAAGGTCGTTAAAAACTTCCATTTGTTGTATTTGGTTTTGATGTTATATTTGTTATTCTCATAGAATTTCGTCTAATGTTTAGTCCGTTTCTGTGTGTGTTACATTCTAATGTTGTGTCGTTGTTCTCTCTTTATATTTAATGCGTTTCCCTCAGTTTTAGTTTGTTACCCCGATTTTGTTTTTTGTCCATGGATTTATGAGTTTTTAACAACGGTATACTACTGTTGCCTTTATTTGTTTTCTAAATAACTATGTCATCGAGGGGTCGGTGTTCAGCGTATACCATCAGAGGAGTTTGGTTTGTGATGTTCAATTATTTAAATTTCATTTAAATTGCAGTAACAAAGTATTTTATTTTTAAATGTCTGTTTTTTCTTCCAAAGCGTATATGGCGTTTTTCTGTATCAACGAGGGATTATGTCCATATATATATATATATATATCTAATATATTTGTAGTTTCATTTACTCAACACATATCCCCTACGTAGATGTAATAGTGCAGACAGCTGTTAAAGTTAACAGGTCTACCCCCTTATACGATCATTCATAATTTTAAATTTAAAGAAATATATTTTAGTCTTATGATTTCTATTAATCAAGTATTCTAAACGTTGCATAATTTTATAAAGTTTTCCCAAGAGACATTTTCATGAATATTTGTGTGAATTTATTTCCGATATCGTGTTAAAAGTTTTAAATTTTTTAAAGATAAATGGTAAAAAGAAACGGGGATAGCCGAAAGGGGTTTCCGCAATAATTAAACTTAATTTTAACTTCCTACTAAAGATTTGTTATATGAAAATGAAAGCTTAAGTGCACCAAAGTTAATAGCGTTTTAATGAGTGTCAGAGAGAGCACTCAATTAATTTTTCAAGGTGTTAAAGATAAAGATATAGAATTCTTGAAATTCGCCTTTACACAATCCAGAGAACTATGGGTCTTTTTGAACACCAAAATGTAAATAACGTTACGTCATTGGTTGAATTGTTTCGTGTATTTCAAACCAACCAGAACGCATTGGTGTACTTGTTAGCACGGCTTATTTATATTTACCAAGAAGTCACATCTTTATCGTCTTTTTTCTTCTGATCATCTTAAAGTATTGGCCGCTGGAAGCAAACGTAAGCTCTTATATATCGAAAAATGCATTCCGTTACGATTTGTGACTTGTTATATATGGGATTTGTACTTACATGAGAAACACGACAGGTGCAACGTATGCAAGCAGGATCTGCGTAATAATCTTAAAAAATCTGACATCATTCGAGGCTTTTGACAGGGTTCGTGTCGCTCAATCAGGTTTTCTGTGTTGTACTTTATACTGTATTTTCGTGGGTTTTGTCAAGGCATTGTCAGTTCGTTTTCGTCTGATGATTTTGAATATCCCTTTGGTATATATTTCGTTTCTTTTCAATATAAATGGGTATATCGTTTCATTCCTTTCTCCATAGTTTTACTTGACAACTGATCATTATTTAGTCGTGTGTTTTTCTATGTTGTGATGTTATGCTATTGTTTCAGAAAAAGGGAGAAGGTTTCGTACCATTAAAACGTTTAATCCCGCTGCAAATGTTTGCACCTGTTCTAAGTCAGGAATCTGATGTACAGTAGTTGTCGTTTGCCTATGTAATTTATACGTGTTACTCGTTTCTCGTTTTTTTTTATATAGATTAGACCGTTGGTTTTCCCGTTTGAAAGGTTTTACACTAGTAATTTTTGGGCCCTTTATAGTTGTCTCATTGGCAATCACACCACATCTTCCGATATCTATTTACAAGTTAATCTCGAAAGCGTACATGCTAAAAAAATAAACAACAAACATAGAAATAAAATAACGTTTTGTATTCAAATCATGTATACTGTGGGTCGTTATTTGTTGATTTGCTTTACTTTTGTTCTGTTTCGTCATGTTTGTTATATAAGTGATTAAGTATATTTTCGTGAATGTGAATGTGTAAATCTTTATCACACGTAACAACAGATGACATGAGCAAAGCTTAATCGGGCGCCACTGGTGCTCTACTTGTTATACTGTAACATTCCTTTGAAGCTGAAAGAAACTATATATTATTTCCCTTTTTTGTGTTCTTTTGTTCCTTTTTTGTTTTTGGTGGAAAACCTTGGTTTGACTATATTTATAAAAGTGCATTGTGTATGTTAAAATCATTTTAAAACGTTATAACTAAAAGCATACAAAAAGCTCAAACGAACATTTTGCTTTTGTTTTTGGTTTTACATTTCTATATGTTTGTTTGCTTTCCTTTAACACAGAAAGTATATGAAAATATTTTCTATGCTTTTTGAAATGTTTCTCTATTTAATTGTTTTGTAAATTAGCCATATTACTATATAACACCTGTATTCCATATAATAACAAATGATAACCTATATTTTGAATATTGTTTTCTTATAATATTTACTTACTTTCTAATTTGTTTCTTTGGGTTTTTTTTTAATTAATGATTTCACTATATTTTCTTATGAGTAACTGCATAAGAAAGTGACGAAAGATACCAGCTGGGCAGTAAAACTCATGGATGCATAAATCATTATCGGTATTTGTATCTGTTGATGTACAATTATTGTTGATTTACTCATTTCTTCCATAGTTAAACTGACTGCGTTCCTTTGATGCTTACAGCAATTGATTTGTCTTTGCTTTTTATTCTGTTCTAAAAAAAAATTCACAAGCTAAGTCAGTTATTTCATTATTATTCTTACATCATTATTCCACATTATTACTAACGATATACCCAAAATCTCGTTTGGACGCTGTTATTGTTTTCATTCTTTTTCTTCTTTTTTGTAACTATTTACCTTCCTTTCAAGCTGAAATAATCTCCCTTGCCTTTTGTTCTTTTTTCAATTTTGGATATCAGTGATATATCTTTATTTTCTTCACTCTTTATCATACATAATTACTTATAAAAGAGGGACAAAAGATACCAAAGGGACAGTCAAACTCATAAATCTAAAACAAACTGACAACGCCATGGCTAAAAATGAAAAAGACAAACAAACAACAGCACACACGACACAACATAGAAAACTAAAGAATAAACAACACGAACCCACCAAAAAACTAGGGGTGATCTCAGGTGCTCTGGAAGGGTAAGCAGATCCTGCTCCACATGCGGCACCCGTCTTGTTGCTTATTTCATAACAAATCCGGTAAATAGTCTAATTCGGTAGGTCACATTCATCTGCATTGTTCATTCATTCTTTGCTATCTATTTATATGTATATATATTTGCTTACCTTTTATCGAAAATGATTACATTTACCCTGCTTATTTTCTTTGCTTTTTCACTATTCCTTCATTTATGTTCGATCTGTGATGTGACTACCTTTTTTATAAATTGTTATTACACATAATAACTGATGTACTTTATGTTGGACACTACAAGTACGCAAAATGTTTGAAGTAAGAACCAGTTTTAGTTTGTCTTTAATATTTAAAAATTAAAGTCACAAAAATACTGAACTTAGAGGAAGATCAATTGGGAAAGTCCATAATCACATGGCAAAATCAAATAACAAAACGCATCAAAAACGAATGGGCAAGAACTGTCATATTCCTGACTTGGTACAGGCATTTTCAACTGTAGAAAATGGTGGATTAAACCTGGTTCTATAGCGCTAACCCTCTCACTTTAATGACAGTCTCATCAATTTCCGATATTTTTACATTGATGCGTTGAATAAACAGACACAATAAATAAAATAGTCAAAATATAGGTACATCAGTCATCATTGTATAACAATTTTAAAAGGAACAATTTAACAGAACACAAAAACATCTACTATCTACAAACACATTTATTGATTTGAGTGTCTGACGTCAGAAAATTTTATACGTCACATAAATTTGTCGTTCAATGTGCGTACAAACAATTTTAAAATTTTCATGGGAATGTTAGCATACAGGGTTAAAAAATCAAAAGTATGTAAGAATAAATTTAAGAAATAGACCGAGATTTAAACTAGTTCAATAGTTATATATAGAATTTATAAGAATCCGAAAATAGTTAATTCCACTACGCGATTGAATTGAAATTGAATTTGCTTTCCTTTGATGCTCACGGTAATACAAATTATTTATTTTTTTCGTTTTCAGTGATACTAATATAATTTCTTAAAAGTAAATGTATAAATCTTTATCACACATCAATATAAGAAAACGCATAAATCTTTATTGCACATAAATACTGTACTATTTTTGGTTCATCTATCTTTGAAAGTTAAATGATTTCCTATGCTTTTAAATCGGTTCGTTCACTTTTGTAAACTAAGTAATATATTTTCTTTCACGCTAATTTATAAATAGTTATCGCGCATATTTATTGATGATGGTTCCTGTCATTTTTTCGGACGCAATCTCTGATAAATTTCCGTTTAAACAATTATTTCCATATTACTTGATTCGATTCAAATTATCTTATATAAATGAAAATATAGTGATCATTAAGTGTTGAAAAAAAAAGTTGTGTATCAATAATTTACACATTTTTTATACTGCCTATTATGTTGAAAAACAACCATATATTTTTAAGACGGTAGCCAACACTTTAACTTAAGTAGATTTGACACGTTCAATCATCATAAAATTTTAATAAAAGAACTTATGTTCTTTAAGTGTGATCCAAACAATTTACAGGAATGATTTTATTGAATAATTAATAGCTTGCCAACACTTATTGTGATCTTAATGTAGCTGGGTTTTTCTTTACTAGTGATTAAAATGTTTAGCCAATTTTAAATTAGTTTAATCCCTTTGGTGTTCTTTACCTCCTTAATCGTGTGACGAAAAGAATCGTACCTTACACTGCACGATGAATGCAATCAACATTTAAAAAATCATAATGGCAGTTTATATATATGTGATGCGCCCAAGTGATTATTCAAGTTAACTTCTATCAGGAACTCTCAAACTCGTGTGTCTCGTGTGTCAAAACTAAAGTAGTCAGAAAAGAGGGACGAACGATACTAGAGGGACAGTCAAATTCATAGATTGAAGATAGAGTGACAACGCCATGGCGAAAAATAAAAATGCAAACAGACAAATCATAGTACAGTACACACAACATAGAAAACTAAAGACTAATCACACGAGCCCCACCAAAAACTGGGGACATTCTCAGGTGCTTAGTAATAATTTAGCGACGTGTTTACAAAAGTAAATGAACAGAAGCTATTTATTGACATAAAATATCATTGACAAGGTCACTTTAATGAATAAAATGTTTCCAAACTTTCCTTTGTTCGATATTATTCTGATGATTTTGTAATTCAGAGTTTGATAACTTAAGCTGTATTGACTACATATGTCGGAATTTATGATTATTGGTGCTTTTAAATGTCGTTATACTATATTTGTATCCACTAGCTGTTTCCAACTTATTTCACTTTTTTTCATTTGTTTAAAAATACAGAAAAGTGGAGCAAGACATAAGAGCTTTAAGTGGAGGAGTTAATTATTAGTATATATTCCTTAATTTAGCTAGAATTTCCAGTATCGTATCGTTGTGGTTGGAAACTATTTTCATTGTTTTTTACAGGAGTACCGCGATCAGTGTCACACGTGAAACAGGGTCTGCATACAACTTGAAAGCAATTGGCCGTTTCAGAATCTAAAGCATCATGGGTAATTTCATTGTTCGTACTCCAAAATGAAAATAACGTCACGTCATTGGTTAAATTTCCATTGTTAATGACATTTTCAACCGATCAGGACGTTTTGGTGTGCACCTTTGAAAATATTACCCAGTATGCATTATATTCTGAAACGGTGAATTGAGATTACTTTCGGTTTATAGTTTGGTTTCAGTTGCTTAGTCTACAGTTGTCTATATTGTGTGTGTTTTGTGTCGTTCCGTGCCATGGCATTGTCAGTTTGTCTTTGAATTATTGATTTTGAATGTCTCGGTATGTGTTGACTTCTTTTTCATTATCATTACATATTTGTTGAATCTTTTGCACTAGTGTTAGAAGTCACATATATACTATCATACACTATAAAAATATTTGAACGTAAATATGTTGTTAACCGTATTGTACGATTTTGACAATATATTTTGGAGAAATATCGGGAAAATACTGCACTAAATTATTACCGACGTCATTTAAGTAATAAATTCCGTTGATAAATGTCCATTGATAAATTAATGATGAACATGTTTGTTCAAAATGACTGTTATTTTCAATTAATGAGCTAGATTTCTTAGAATGTTCATATAATATTACAAAACAATTCTATAATCCAGACGCAACACAGCGAAACAACAGTTTATACTAGACTATATATTCTATAGAGATTTTCGTGTACTTCTACTGGAAATCGTTGCACATTTTAGTATTTTGTATGTAAGAAATTCCTGAGCCATCTCGGTCAATTTTCCTAAGCCTCGAATTGATTAACGCAAAATGAGTGCGTAAACAAACAACTCTTTGGAAATGTTTAATTTTAAACAAGCGAACGAACTTAACTATTTTTGCTTTTATAAAGAGCAGAGGGCCATAAAATGTAAGTGTAAAAACTATGGACTGTTCAATTATATGCTAAAACTTATACATTTTCAAAGAACTTATTTGTGAAAACGAACATCGGGGATATTCATTTTACCGTATGGGAAGAGCTATCGAGGAAAAGGGATTGTGCATTTTGAACTATTTGAATAACTTACTTGGAAGCCTTTTGTACATCGTAAAGAAAACACTTATACATTCGTTTAAAATGTGTTTGGACTTTTGATTTTGCTTTTTGATTTTTGATTTTAACCTTTTTGGAATTTTCCTCGGAGTTCAGTATTTTTGTGGCTATTTACTTTTATTTTTGATAATTGTTTTTTATAAGAAATATTTTTTTCTACTTTTGTTATTGCTTTGTTTTTTGGAGTATTCGAATAGCAGGAAGTGTTTTCGCATCCAACCTTGTTTTAAATAATAATCAAATACTTAGTTTAAAAGTTCATATTATTTGCCTTTAGTTTCATTTCATATTAATACAATTTCTATCAAACAGTATGTCATGTTTCTTGTTTATTTTAATGTCTTACTATTCTTTGGAGAAATAAAAAAGAAAAAAAAAGTTGACCAGGATTTGGTATTCAACGGTAGATGTCTGGACACGAAAATAATAACTGGTATAAAAAAAAATTATGAGTAGTACATTTCTTAAAAAAAATATAGTTAATTAATATTTTAATTTTGAGCTTGACCGATAAATACCATGCATATAAATCATGCTTCATCTCTTACTAAAGATCAGATAAATCTGTGGAATATCAATGATAAAATATTAATTTGTTCAGTATTTCTGTATTGTAGCATAAACTGAAGAACACAGAACATAGCGCCTTAAGTAAGATATAAACCATTACGTTATAATTTCCTCTTGAAAGGAATTGATACAGGCTGGTATGGTTTATTGTGTGTCAATGTTTGTTCTATTAATATTCCTCTCTCTGGTAAGGTGCAAAATTGTTATGTTTTATTGGCATACCATCTGCTCTTTTCCAGGTTGTGGTTTTTTTTTCATGTAACAAATGAGTGTCACAGAATAGAGAATAATAGAAAAAGTGTGAAATAAAATACTTAAAAAACAGGGGAATGAAGGTCAAACAATAATCAAAACAGAAATATAGGTTGCTGAATATGAAGGAAAGAGAGCACAATTTATAATGAATAGAAAACAGCTTGTATAATTATAAAATGCAGAATTGAAAAAACCCATCAAGACCATTAATCAAACAGTGTCAATCACAGCATCACTATTAAGACACATGTTAATTATATTGTATTCATCGATAAGTTATCAGTACTAAATTGTTCTGATCATATATAAGAAAACATAATCTATATTAATGGGGATGTAAATTGGGTTATCAGAATTGATTAGAAAGTAGTTATCAAAGGTACCAGAATAATAATTTGATACGCCAGACGCGCGTTTCGTCTACATATGACTCATCAGTGACGCTAAAACAAATCACATATAAAAAAATAATAAGGTGGTAAAGTATGAAGAATAGAGGATAACGTACAAACAAAAACTAAGACAATTGGCCTAAAAAATTAAATAATTACCAGAACATCATGATCATGTGTCATGGCCCTCTTGAACAACCGACGATATCTGTGTTTGTTTCGTCCCATACTTAAAGATTTATATAATAAGTAATATTCCCTATTCTAAAAAAAGAATTAGGAATGCAATTGTGATCTTTCTTGTGATTACTAAAAATAACTTGGGTTTATATAGTATTAGTCGAAACCAAATTAGTTTGTCTGTAAACCATTCTAATCCGAATACTATTATTGACTTAATTTGTAGGGTTCTTATCAAAGAAACAGGCTCATAATTTCATACAACAGGTGCGCGTTTCGTTTACAAAGCATATTGAGAAGCACGAATAAAAAACTAAAAAAACTAAAGTCAAAAAGTCAAAAAATACGATTTAAACAAAATTGACTAACCACTAAATCTGAAAGGTTTAGTATAGTTAAAGAGGTATATTTCTTGTTAAAAAATTTAAATTTTAGATCATTAGAACGTCAAACAAAGAAACAAGTTCTACACACTAAGTAAATAGAATACTAAAAAAAACATAAAAATTAATCCAAAAGATTGTCCAATACATTTAATACATTAAATGAGTCTAAAACAATTAAAAAGGTTTCTAATAACTATTCAACACTATAAACTTCCCCTACCACTCCCCTTTAAAATAGATAAAAACAAAATCGAAAAAAAAACTTTTTAAAAACCCGCACAATCCGGTTAGATTAAGCAATATGATCTTAAAGATGTGGGATATTAATTGTAATCAGTGAAATGATTTTTTAATTCAAGTTACGAATCTATAAATGAATTAAATAACGCACAAGCATATTATCAAAACGTGTTAATTTCAACATGATAAATTTTTCTGTCATTATATTTCAAAAACAAAGGAAATATATCTTGACGGAATTCCGATAGTAAGATGTATGTTTCTCATTGTAAAAGTCAATTACGTGAAGATATGCAATTATTTGTACGTCTTAAAAAATGTTTTGACGTCAACAAATAAATTTACAGGAAATGATTCGATTTTGTCTTCATGCGCATGTGACTGTGAACAATTTTATCTTGTATTGGTATTAAAATTAGTGAATCATTTATATATTTGTATTTTTTTCCGGACATGTGTCGTATTGTCGTGTCGTGACTTGTGAATGTTTTTCTCTCTATGGAAATCTTCAACATATATTGTCTTGAATATCTTTTTTTCATTTTCTATTTGGTAATCATTTATGATATGTCGAAATTAACCCGTTTTGATAATATGATTGTGTGTGCTCGATGCGTTATTTGATTCATTTATCAGATTCGTAAAGAAATACAAAAGACAAAACGTTTGTAAATCAGTGATGTTTAAGTTTTTGAATGTGTAAAGAGCTATATCACAAAAAATACTATCAAGCCGAAGAGCTTCTAGGACCAAAAATGCGGAAAGGTTTGGTCAAAACTGCAAAAAGACACATATGGTTATCTTAATTCAGGGGAGTTTCCTTATGCGAAAATCAATAATTTAATTCAGACCTTGCTCTTGCGAAGGTGATTTTGACTACGATCTGAATTGACTTGGATTACCGGCTTTCTTGCCAAAGATCGGTGATTATCTTGTACCAAATTAAACCGCTATTAATTAACTTAGCGTGCTGAACACAGGTGTCAATATCCTTACGTCAAGCGTGCTGAACACAGTTGTCAATCATCCTTATGTCAAGCGTGCTGAACACACGTGTCAATCATCCTTACATCAAGCGTGCTGAACACAGGTGTCAATCATCCTTACGTCAATTGTCTTAGCGTGCCGAACACAGGTGTCAATCATTCTTACGTCAATTGTCTTAGCGTGCTTAACACAGGTGTCAATCATCCTTACGTCAAGCGTGCTGAACACAGGTGTCAATCATCCTAACGTCAATTGTCTTATAGTTTATTTTCGTATATACTTTTAATTTTTTTCTATGAGCACATTTTGCACCCTTATGCATGGTAATTTTTCTACCCTAGTTGTACTTTCTGTCCATAACTGACCGGCATCGTATCGCATTACACGCAGATCTTTACTAAGTTTTAAGGCATTTAGTAATTTTAAAGCAGTCAATGTACCTTTTTAAAAAAGTGACTGATAAAAACCGGCTTTCATATTTTTTCTTCTTCAATAATATCTGTCACCTGAGTTTTACTTCCTTAACAATTGAAGTCATGTTTTCAAATGGGAATCATTATCAAATTTGCTATGTTTAACTTGTATAATATTACCTTTAATATCGTTATGTACCTTTTAACTTTTAATATTCCATGTTTTCATAACATTGATTGGCAAACTGAACCGACAATCGAGGAAAAACATTTGTTTTAATGTAATACTAGTAAGAAAATTGCGTCTTTATAAACAATTCAAGGAAATTGAGATCTGAGTTTTTTTTTTCAGAATGATGTAATGCTAAAAATGAGAAAAAAATACATACAAATAATTCGCTGAAGAAACAATGATATTTTCAACATGTCGCCAAAGTAACGAGTATTTTGTTTCGTAATTGACAAATGATTTACGTTATGGTTCCAAGGAAGTTGCTATTTAGAATGTCCATGTTTTCCTCATTAAACTTTCCCCGTCGACAGCTCGGACAAAATAGTTAAATGAAGATTTGAACAAAAAAGTACTATATCATTTGTATAATACAAAATATTTAAACAGTTGATGACAAGGGAATGTTAAACACTTGCATACATAGTTTGATATAGATATAAACCTTAAATGATGTACTATAACATTTAAACGATATAAAATAGTCGAATACTTGGTGAAAAGGAAATGTTATACAATTGCATATATATCAATAAACTCATCATAGATACCAGGACTAAATTTTGTATATACGCCAGACGCGCGTTTCGTCTACAAAAGACTCATCAGTGACGCTCAAATCCAAAAAAGTTTAAAAGGGGCCAAATAAAGTACGAAGTTGAAGAGCATTGAGGACAAACATTCCTAAAAGTTTTGCCAAATACAGCTAAGGTAATCTATGCCTGAGGTAGAAAAGCCTTAGTATTTCAAAAATTCAAAATTTTGTAAACAGTTAATTTATAAATATAACCATATCAATGATAATTAATGTCAGCACAAAAGTCAAAGTAGTCAGGAATATGACATTTTTTTTTCATTCGTTTGAGGTGTTTGACTATTTGATTTGTCCATTTGATAAGAGACATTTAAGTTTGAATTTCCTAGGCGTTCGATATTTTTTTTAATTTAATTTTTCAATATTTATATTGGGTATTAGTTATTTTGAATAGATACTTAATATACTTATAGGTTGCATTTCTGTAAATATTGACAATGCAATTTCCCAAAGGAACTCCTTTTACGGCTAAATCTGTACCACTTTTACTATGAAGTTTTGAAAAAAATCTTATCCTAGAATTGAAAGTTCATATGCACCACAATTTTTTTTCAAAGGTCTAAATATAGGGCTGTGCGGCATATTTTCAACGTTTATATGCCCTGAACTTCTCAAAGTTTAAACTTACACTAATTTTCTTAACTACCCCTACCTCGAATTAAAGGTTTCCAAAGATTTCAATGTAAACATTATGCACATGTTTATTTACTGGTAACATTCCCAAGTTCTGTCTCTGCGATATGGAACACAGAGAGCATAATTGGGAACCAGTATGTAGACAAAAATTAATTTTCTATGAATATTCAATTACTCCCCAAAAGAGGCGTGTTTTGAGAAACAGTTGTATTTACAAAGTGCAACCTAGAGAGCTGTAACACGTAAATGAATATTTCTTCTGAAAAGTACAGATTTAAATACAACTTTTCACTGCTATTATCTTCCAGAATGCCCGTGGTGACACTAACAAGCTCTATAACAAATTACTAGATTAAGCTAAAATGATAGGTGGCCTCTTACAGATAAAATATTAGATTCATTAATCGACGTAACGATATAGTAAAGTACATTAACTGTCAATTAGCAGCTTAACTCTGTCAGTTAAAATGATTGATAGTACATTGACTTAATACCATAAAATTACATGACATATCTTAACACCATAAAATTGTAGACTTTCTTGAGGGGTCAAAATATTCGATATTTTATGAAGAACAAGTGATAACTGATCATTGTAAAATATTTTTTTCAGATAAATGTGTAGGACTTGAAACCGCGATGGTACTCCGAACCGCGATGGTCACGCCGAAGTGCGATGGTCCTCGCTGAAAGTGAGATGGTTTACACGCTGAAGTGCGATGGTGGCATTGTGACGTTAGCTTTGTTGATAGCAACTCTGAAATGCGATGGTGGTTACGTGCGATGGTCTGTCTGTGACATTGATTATACAAGCAAAATAGACACGTGATGTTTAAATGAAACAGTATCATTAAAGGAGCAACCATTTAACTTCTAAAAAGGGGGGGTAATGTTATTTGTTTTGGTCAGAATTTGTTTTTCATGCATTGCGCCTATGATTTTTGTATAGTTTTTCGATGCATTTATTTCAAATAGAAAAAAAAAGAAATAACTCATTAAAGGTACTGGGAAAATCTTGGATTTAAAATATATGTTTTGTCAGTCGTTCCCTTAGATATGACAATCGTAGTTTGGCATCCTCGTATTTGGTAAATCTATTAACTTCTGTTCAGGTCAAATAAAAACAAATAATGTTTTTTTCATCTTATTTCAATTATGTTTTACCGATTAACACGCATTAGTATGGTGATGATAAATTGCTAAAAAGTACACGTAGGGCGTCATGTTATAGACAATTATCACAGTAGTCACAATAAAAATAAGACTAGAGCGACGGTATTATTACAGATGAGGATCTATCTCGAAAATAAAACTAATTATATCAACTTGATATAACAAAACATTTTTCGATTTATTAAGTTGTCCATGTGGTGCTTACTTAAAGATAAATCAAAATTAATAGATAAAAAATAAATATATTTATTTATAGTGCAAAAAATTGTGGCATAATTCCGAACACTGGTTCGCCCATTTGCTGATCAAGTTTATCTTTCAGCGCTTTGCTTCCAATAAATTGCCTCCACATGTAATGCAACAAACTTTCCAGGACTTGAAATGTTCGTTACTTTCTTTTCACTCCCTTTCCTCTTTTAGCATGAAACCTTCATCTACAGCCATATCATCCTGCTTCGAATCTTTGTTGTATTTCAAAACGTCACAATATTTTAACGTCATGCTAAACCATCCCACCTCAGAGTAGGGACCATCGCACTTCAGCGTCCCCCAGCCTCGCATCTCCGAGTCCTACAAATGTACGTTGGTGATATAAAGTTATCATAGCATCATAAGATGTTGTAACACTATAAAATTGTAGATTTTTTTAAAAACAACATTTTATATAATATACGTTGATTATAAAGATCTAACTATTTACAGATTTTTTTTTTGTCAAAATATTCGATATTTTATGAATAATAACTGATAACTAAATATTATCTGATTAGTATACATTGATTATACACCTTTATTGCATCATAACAGTTCGGAAATTCTAAGAGTGCAATCGGTTTTCTTTTTGTCAAAATATCCGATGATTCTTTTTATAAATGATATCAAAGTGATTTATTGATCTTTGTAAAATAATTGATTCCGATAAATATACGTGGATGATAAAGTTTTATTTTAGCATCTTAAGTTGTAACAATGTTCGGAAATTCTAAGAGTGCAATCGTAATTTCAGATCGATAAGTTGTAGTAAGTGAAACCTGTTTAAACGAACCTTTACGGGACTTAAGGTTTTGTTCGGTTTTGGCCGATGTTCGGTTTTATTAGATTCATAACGCATACAATTTGATATGACGGTGCTTAATTACTTGTTTGGTTTATACAAGTTTTCGGTTTATGCTGGATTCGGTTTAGCCAGGTTTTACTGTATAAGCAAATATAATTACTGTGTCCACACATCTAATTGTCGATAGATTAAAACCATATCAGAATTTGACAAAAAGACATGTTAATTTGACACAAGTCAGCAGAGTTAGAGTTGGTTTTCAGTGGGTTTTTTTCAGCATTTTACGGGATTGAAATAAAAAGACAATCAGCTGTTTCACATTTTCCTTTGCAACTATTGTCAATGCCAGTCTCAAGTTTGTAATATGATACTTGTTATTCATTCGTTTGATGTGTTTGAGCGTTTGCTTTTGCTGTTTCAATTAGATTAGGGACTTTCTGATTTGAATTTGACTCGGAGATCGGGATTGTTGTGATTTTACTTCAAGGATTATTATGATAAAAAAGACTGTTTTCACATTTACCTTGGCAACAATTATACAGAGTTAACTCATGATTTACATATTTTAAAGTTGTGTACTTTGATGTGACGTCATCAGGCATGGTCGCCTTTTTTCACGACGTCACAATAAGAAAATTCTGAAGAAAACAAGAAAATTTAACGTCACAGTTAAATTTAAACCAATCATTTGCCGAGAACAGATTTTTCACAAGTGAGGAGAACAAATTTTCACAGGAAATGTGAAAATAGCACAAAAATTGGAGAAGCATGATTATGCATCCACCAAACATGCAAACTTCTAATAAAAAAAAACACTCAATTTTGGTAAATGAGAGGCAAATAATACTTTCAAACTCATAAGTCGAAAATAGAAAATAAAAAATTTAATGGTAAACTTCGAAGGCGTATATGCTACAAATAAAACACCGACAAAAATAATAATCAATTAATATTTGGTATTCAAATCACGTATACAGTTGGTCGTTATTTGAAATAAATAAGACTCTTTTTCCAAGATAGATAAGTTAAATTTGTAATTAAATGTTTTACTGATATCACACTATTTCACACATTTCATTAGTTTCGAAAATAAACAATTATTTATCTTATTCAAACAGCCATAGCTAAAACATGTAAAACTTACATCATTTGAATTTATGTCAAATCAAGTCAATAACATTGGGATCAAATAATCAAATAAAATCTGGTATTTGGTCAGTGAGACAAATCACCACGAGATACCAAAAAGATGTGCAAAAAAACATCCATTATGTCACAATATGGCCTTCAGTAATACGTTTGTATGATAAAAAGCAAGAAACGATCGTTAACTGCTGATTACAAGCTTATGACTTTGGACAAGCACATACACTTTGTATTTTAAAATTCATCATTAGTAATAAATGTTTCGTGTAAAATAAAAATCCGCTAAACAAAGAAAATTAGAGTTGAGATAGTTAAAACGACCAATATACATCCAAATTACGAAGGCAAACAGAAATAATATTGCATTCTTATTCGGTATCTATGATGAGTTTATTTGCAACCACTGGATCGATGCCACCGCTGGTGGAGATTTATTTCCCCGAGGGTATCACCAGCCCAGTAGTCAGCACTTCTGTGTTGACTTGAGTCATTATTGATATGTTTATAATTATAAAATAACTGTTAACAAAACTTGAATTTTTGAAAAACTACGACTTTTCTACCTCAGAAATAGATTACCTTAGCTGTATTTGGCAAAACTTTTAGGAATTTTTTATCCTCAATGCTCTTCAAATTCGTACTTTATTTGGCTTTTATAACATTTTTTATTCGAGCGTCACTAATGAGTCTTTTGTAGACGAAACGCGCGTATGGCGTAAATATAAAATTTTATTCCTGGTATCTATGATGAGTTAATCGCTTGGTTCACTGGAAATATGCAAACATGTCATTTTCGTAAATTGTGCTGTATTAAAGGGGTATCACCTATGAATCATTATTTTAAGAGCAGTAACGTTAATAATGTTAGGGGAACACTTTACTTTGCGTATACATTTTTATTAATGCTCAATACGTATAATTTAATTACCTTTATTAAACAATGTTTGACTTAATTTTCGATGTGTCACATTGTCAACAATTTATTCCAAGATTCCAGATTTCCCAATATCTATATCAGTATTTTTCAAATTATAGTCTTTAAGAGGGGCGAAAGATACCAGAGGGATATTCAAACTCATATATCGAAAAGTAAAATGGCAATGCCATGGCCAAAAAATAAGAGACAAACAGACAAATAAAAGTACACAAGACACAACATAGAAAAATAAAGACTTAGCAACAAGAACCCCCAAAAAACTGGGGATGAGGTCAGGTGCTCGAGAAGGGTGATCAGATCCTAATTCACATGTAGCACACGTCGTGTTACTCATGTCACAACCCAATAAATAGTAAAACATTCTCTTCAACTTCGTTTTCGGTTAGGCCTTTCAATTATTGTGATTCGAGTACCAATGATGAATTCAATGAAGAACAATATTTCATGATTTGTAGCTTAGATGAATTTCAAAAGGCTTTTCTTCTACTGTGAAAGTACTATTATTCGTGGGGTACCAATTTTCGTGGATTTCGTGGTTGATGAAAACCACAAATTTAAGTATCCAACGAAATGCTTTTTTCACTCTTGATTCATTATGTAAATTCTAAAACCACGAATTCAAAAATCCACGAACCAGTAAATTTCTCACAAACCACGAAAATTGGTTCCCACGAAAATAAGTACCATCACAGTATCTGAATTTCCAGGAGAATCCTAGCAGGAATTTAGATTGATTAGAAAGAAATAGACAAAGATTCTGAAACGTTATACAGTGAAACCTGACTAAACCGAATCTTGCATAAACAGAAAACCTGTATAGACCAAACATGTTCGTCAGCACTGTCATATCAAATTGTATGCGTTGCGAACCTGATAAAACCGAACAAAATCTTAAGTCCCGAAGTGGTTCGGTTTAAATAGGTTTCACTGTACATTAAGCTATTAAACAGACACAGCATAGTTCAACAAACACATTACTACGATCATTGCTCTTATGAAGTCCTATAGGATTCAAGTTACATAATAAACTCATCATAAATTCGGGGAAGATTGCACATCTACGTCTTTATCTGTCTTTTTTATTTCTTGTGTTAAGGCATCGTTAACAAATACTTTGTCTATCATGACGGTCTAATAATGCATTCACACACAAACAAAACAAATTGCTTAAAACACGAAATTGCAAATAGTTTGATGAGGTACGGATGCTCTGATATTTTGGCGTCATTAACATTTTTTTTACAAATCTTTGTATCATTATCACGAATTAAATCCGTTATCGCCGATTTCCGGATTAAATCCGTGGTAAATAAGTCCAAAATTTGCGATAAAGATATCTTCATTTCGAAAACCATTTGAATTGAATTGAAAACTATATCATTTCAAATTCCAAAATGTATCTCTATGCTAGTATGTGAGGTAGACTCACATGAATAGAATATTTTGTATTGCAATTGTCTTTATTGGAAGTCAAGTTATACAGTATAAAGGGAGGATATCAAATTGTGCTGCATATGATAATGATCTTAAATAACTAATCATGTTTATCATGATTAATATTTTGTACTCCAGGTTTACAAAACTTTGAAAGTTTTGAAATACTAACTTAAAGGCTTTTCTATCTCAGGAATATATTACCTTCCTTAGGTGCACATTGCAAAACGTTTGGAACTTTGGTCCTCAATGCTTTTCAACTTGGTACTTAATTTGGTCTTTTATAACTTAGGCATAGATTATCTAAGCCGTATTTGGCACAACTTTTTGGAATTTCGTATCCTCAATGCTATTCAACTTTGTACTTGTTTGGATTTATAAATATTTTGATATCAGCGTCACTGACGAGTCTTATGTAGAGGAAACGCGCATATGGCGTACTCAATTATAATCCTGGTACCTCTGATAACTATTATGGGTCTTTTCTAGACGAAAATAGAAAATTGAATCCTGGTATCTATGATGAGTTTGTTTGTACGCCAGATGCGTGTTTTGACTATTGATAACAAATATCGTCCGTGACTCTCGAATCAAAAAAAGATATCAAGTCAAAATAAAGTACGAATTAAAGAGCATTGAGGATCCAAAGTTCAGAAAGGTTTTGCCAAAATTGACTGAGTTCATCTATTCCTGATGCAGAAAATTTTTAGTATTTCGAAGAATTGAAAGTTGTGTAAACTGTTATGACTAATTGAAAGATAACAAAAGACAATTCAGAAGTGATGACTATTGAGCGGATTGGGAAGATAAAAGAGGGGCGAAGATACCAGAGATCATTTAAACTCATCAATCGAAAACAAACTGGCAACGCAATGGCTTAAAAAGAAAAAGAGAAACAGACAAATAATAGATAGCACACAAAACACACCATAGAAAACCAGAGACTAAGCATCACGAACCCCACCAGAAACTAGGAGTGATCTCAGGTGCTATGAAAAATGATTCCCTAATGATTATTCTCTTTCTGTTTTTCAGATTTAATAAACATTTCCGTCACTTCTTCAATTCTCCTTGACCTTGATGGTTTCCAAAACTTAAAAATTGGAATCACTTGACAAAAATACGTCTTACTTACTTTTTAATTTAGAAATGTGACACGGTTTATAAAGCTGGACACTTTTAATCTTAATCAGTATTTTCCAGTGAGAATATTACATGATTATCTTATAAAATAGTAATGACTTTAACACAACTTTTGTCCCATAAGAGACACGATACATAAATAGTTTGTTAATAAAACCAGACTGGTTGCGTCTTCAGGTTAACTCATTTCATCATTTGTATCAACAAAAATAATACCAGAAGCTGTAATATAATATGACGAAAATCTGCGTTCCGATTCAAAAGGAAAATCACAAAAATACTGAACTCCAAGAAAAGTTCGAAACGGAAAATCCAAGGCAAATGGTACAATCAAAAGCTCAAACACATCAAACGAATGGACAACAATTGTCTTATACCTGAACATCAATTTTCTTATGTAGAACATGATGGATCAAACCTGGCTTTGTAACTAGATAAACCTCTCATTTGTATGACAGTTGTATGAAATTTCATTAAATTGACAACGATGAGTGAACAAACAGACATAAAAGGTAAAAATATCAAAAATAGTGGTAAAGCAGTCAACGTTGTGTTATTGCCTTAATTAAATATATGCATACATCATTGTAGAATTTGTAATTAATTAAAAAATGTATTGTAATAAGAGAAAATGTTACCACAACGTCATAGCCATAAAGATGATACTGGTTGATTTTCTTAAAATTCATGTAAAGTATGATACTTTGATGGGGTTGTAAGTTCATATTTGACTATATTATATAATCTTCTGCTCATGAAATATACAAAATTAAAGTGTTATGGGTATTTTTTTTTTTTTTACACATGTTTCATTTAAGAAATTGCAAATTTATGGCTTTGTGACCATTTTGAAAAAATAATGTGAATATTTGGTATAATGTGTATATCTGTTAATTACATTTGTTCAGCATCTACCTTGTCTAAAGAACTTTTAAATCTCAAAAAGAAAAATCTATGCTTAATTTGTTTTTCAATTTGATATTCTTTACCTGGACATGCTGAAAAATCTTATGCATGGTCAACTAATAAATTATGAAATCTAGGTTGTATCTTGATAAAAGATATGAAAACACACCTTTAGATTGTTTGTTATACTCTAAAGACGGCTAAAATATCAAGAATCAATACTTTCTGTTGAATAGAAGCGGTAAAGTTAAATTTTGTATCAATTTGTATTGATATTCTGCCTTTTTGCAGAGTTATCTCCCTTTTCAATGCAAATCTCCATAGGAATTTTAAAATGATGAATTTTTAGTTTTCCTCAAGTTAGATTTTATGGGACTTTTTTCTGTGTATATTTGGGATATAATACTAAAGATTAAAACTTAAAAATCTTCTGTTGCAATTACTTAAAGGTTAGGGTCAAATTTATGCTAGATTGACTTGATTATCTTGTTCAGGAGTTAATGTATCGTTTATAACGTGAGAATCACATTAAACAGAAATTATATAAACATATTAAACTTCCCTTGTAGAAAATCACAATACACATGTTTAGATTATGCTAAATAGTATGTATTTTGATCATTGTTCAAGGCCATACGGTAGCCTGCATTTTTAGTTACACAGTGTGTAATTGTCCTAATACGAGAATTTATCCGGTCAATAAAAATTCATATCAGGTGAGGCGAAATTGAACACTGTGTAACGAATTTATCCTGATTTTGTTATGTAACATATTATTATATTCAATTTTAATATTAGGATAATATCAACCAACTATATTCTAGATATTTTATCTAAAACTGTGAAAAATAGAAAATACAAGGACTATAAAGCAACTCAAATTTTATTATTTTTTATTAGGTCAATCGTATAAGGGAGCTAATTTCAATTAACAAAATAAATAAGGGAGATAATTCCAATTGACGCAATAAAAAAGTTTACTGAAATTTATTAGGACAATATCAGCCAATCAAATTGCGAGAAATTACTCTAAATCAGGATAAATATTTTATCAGCGGGATCTAGTTTCTGTTATTTCTAAGTATTTCATTTGCAATTGTATTAGATTAACTTCTATATATTGATGGAAAAACTTCAACAAACGTATTACGAAACTCTGGCATTATTTTTTTAATTTTCATGTTTCTTACAACAATCAGATGGTATTTGAAGTACCAATGAGAGATTATGTCCTAATACGTGTATATATTCTATTTGTAGACATAATAACTCCCAACACATGTCCCCTTTACGTAGATCGATTAGTGCTGACAGCTGTTGAAGAAGACCCACCCCCTTACACGATCATTCATAATTTGGAATTCAAAGAAATATATTTAAATCTGATGATTTCTATCGAAGTATTCTCAAAGGCTGTATAATTTCATGTTATGTTCCTACTAAAATATTTGATAATATAAAAATGAATTTTTTTATGCTTCAAGGTTAACAACATTTAGATGAGTGCATTTCAATAGCACTCACAGATGAAGTAAATATCTAGATATTACAGAGATTGCGCTTTATGATAATTTTATGGTGCTCTGGAAAATAGTTCTTGTTATTCGCTCTTTCAGATTTAAAAGGACAAGATAGGGTTAGCTTCATTGTTCGTACACCGAAATATAATGACGTTACCTCACTGATTGATTTAGGACGATTTCAACCAATCACAACGTTTTTGCGTTTTAAAATATTGTCAATAATGCATCATATTCTGGAGCGGCGAATTCATTTCTAACCAGAAGTAAAATCTGTATTGTATTTTTCAGATCTCCAAGTTTTGGTTTTAAAAAGCAATCGTAGGCTCTTATACATCGGACGCATTAATTTCATACGCAAGTGATAACTTATTACGGGGTTTGAGCAACAGTACAAATATGCATTAAGAATTTGTAAACTTCCGAAGCATCTGAGATCCTATTTTTTTTTTTTTTTTTTTTTGAAAGGGTAGGGCCCTTTTGCTCAGTCTAGTTGTTTATGTTGTTGCTTAAACTGTAAGTTCGGAGTTCGTTTTCGAACTTTATGTTTAATATCTCTTTTGTATATTTCGCCTTTTTTTTACAAATAACTTGATATAACATTTCAACTCTTTTCCCATATTATTACATTATTTGATCTTCTAGTAAATCAATTTCAGTCTGAAACGGCCATTTTGGTCTGAACAGCTCAAGCAAACTGTACAATAATTGATGTTATTATGCTATTTTGATAATTAATCATTTAATGTTCAGACATATTTACTAAGTATAGAAAAGAAGATGCGGTATGAGTTGCAATGTACAAAAGGTAAATCATCACGATTGTAATATTATTTTTAACTGTCAACTGGTTGTTATTTAAACGTTCAGTTAAATAACAAATTGTAATTGTCTTTTGGGCTGTTGAAAAATACTGAAGTTACTGCAAGCGTTCAATCTGAACAGTACTTAATTTATTTTTAGCGATCCAGTATTAATTTACTTTTCATTTTTTTCTGTTGATGTAAAAAGCAACATGACCGCTTCAAAACAAAACTTTTTTAAAAATTGCGCCCGTTATAGACTGTAACAGACAAACGGACAGCTTTGGTATAATGTTAACCCCATAATGTTGGCAGTTAAGAGCACATTGTTTCCATACTCTTAGTAAATCACAGTGAATAACGCTTACAAAGACATAAAGGTAAAAATACTCGTTGCTTAAACAATATTCTGTGTAGTCCCATTGGTCGAAGATATAATGCAAAACCAAAAACGACGACGAAGACAAACAAGTCCACAAAATATTAAATAGAACACGGAAGAACGAACAACATGATTCTAATCATAATTTGTCTATCTCTATCATACTTTATATACATTGACATCAGAAGTCAATTTTTCTCGTATTCATCCTTATGTTTCTTATTAGTGACAATACGAAACTAAAGGAAACCTCTGTAAACTTGTTATTTCTAATTCCCATTGGTATGTAGATTATTTATAATAATTGTATTTCAATCATTTTTGTCTGGTACTCTGTAACCATTTCTCTTGATGAGACAGCACGTGACTCTCTTGATGAGACATCATGTGACTCTCTTGATAAAAGATCACGTGACAGACGTTTTGAAAATGTCACTTCGTATAAAGTGATAGTAATTATTTTTTGTCACAAGAGAGAGACAAGCCAACAGCTTAAGGTAACACTACAGTCAGCATTTTCCGACTCCAATCAACAGTCTTGAAAGATTAATTTCTCCAAAACTACTCAATAGATTTTTAAATCTTTAACTCATTTTAAAGCTGAAATATAACTCTTTCTCAATCTACGTATAAATTTACTTTCGGTTTGATAAATCTCATAATATAGCTCATTAATTGCCAAAAAAGTGGTCTTCCAACTTGGATGAAATTGGCAGTGTCAAATGATAGTAAAAATCCCTTCAATCAAACATATACAATTAACAAAACCGTGTCTTAGATTTTCGATATATGCCCCCAGTTTGAAGATATACTGAATTAACTGCTGGGTTCCAAACCTCATTTCACCTTTTATTTTAGGAGACCTATAAATTCATTTAGAAACAAATAATCCAAAAACTAGGACTCTGCATTGTAGAAAATACAACCCTTTAATCAAACATATAAAAGCCAAGCCAAGAGGGGTACCCATAAAGTTTCTATTTTCATTTTTTCAATACAATTCTCATGAAAAATTGACCGTTAAACTGAATTTCCCCTTTAGAACCCCTATAAAGTAAATATAAATACCCCAGGAGTGTTCTGATACCATTACTATATCAATAGAACCACACACTTTGTATCTTTGATGCTCTAATGCTGTAAATTTTGCATTATATGTGAACTGTCCAACACTAACTCGGCATTTGGCGGGAGTTTGACGTCACAGATTTGACCATTTATAACCGTATCTCACGTTATTTCAATGCACTTGATGCGTATCACAAGACGTTTGTTTCTATGTATAATGATATCGTTATGCATAAAAGATATTATCATTAACTATTTGTTTTTACCTTTATATCTTATCCTATTTTTTAATAATCATACTAATTTAATGTTGTATATGCATGCGATTTGTTTTGTTTTTCTATAATTCGCAAACTATGTCCATGAGGGATCGGTTTGGAGTGATTTCCTTGATGGAGACAGGTATATATGCAAATTATCATTTTTTTAATATCTCCTTAAATCATGGGATTTTAGGGGTTTCCTATTCTCGCCCCTGTTGCAAATACGTTCTTGGTTCTAATTGTATTACTCCAAGGCGTAAATTATTTTAAAGAATAACCTTGTATAGAAATGACACCTAACATCCTCGTATTCTAACATCAATCCGAATTCTGATAGCAAACAATATAGTTCGGAATACTCCGTATACATACTATATTTATTAAGTACTTTATTGTAATTATTTTACAAAATATTGATTACATGATGTTAGTATTACTAGACTTACAATTGCTTTACATCAATCCGACACTAATATAGTGTTTCGGCGGTTTTTTTATTATATGCTAATGATACATGTATAACATTTATGAAAGGGTTTAAGCAAGTTAGGCCCGCCATCATCAGGGATTTACCTATATCAATTTATTTTAATTTTGTCGTTGTCAATAGATCTGCAATATGTGTATGCATTTTATAATCTATTATTGGTTTGCTTGAAAATAGTTCGTTGCTAACTGCATCCTGTTTTAGTAGATCCCAATGTTGACTAAAGCATTGTTTTAATTTATGAATGCATCGATTATATTTCGTTGCCAATACTAAAGGAATTTCCTTTGTGTTTTGTTTGGCCTTTTTTCTGATTAAATCAGATCTATTACATGATAATGCCTCAGTTATTTACTTTTCGATTTTAATCTCCTTATATACTTCCTTTATTAAGTTCAATCTGAACTGTAACAAAATATATTGTAAATCAACATCATTGTTTGTTTTTCTAATGTATCTGATTACTTCGCCCTTGATAAACCCTGCAAACACATGTCTACTGTGACAGCTTTTATGATATAGATAAAGGAAGGCATTTGTCGGTTTAAAGTGTGTTTTCACATCCAAAATATTTTCATTAGAAAAGCTAGTTCCTTTGAAAATATTAACATCAAAATATTATTTCTTTAGATGAGAATTCTAGTGTGAATTTCAGGAACGGATGTAATTGTTTGCTAACTCTAGCAAATCCTTTATTTCCTTCGAATCGCCGTGATATTTTAATATAATATCATCACGATACCTTCCATAGAAAAATATTTTTTTTCTATGTTCAAACTTAGAAAGAATTTTTTTCATTATTTTATACATGAGTATATCACAAATTTCCGGGCTATGCACGGCTCCTATTGCGGCTCCTATTGTTTGCTTATATAGCTGTCCATTAAAATCAAAAATGTTGTTCTCTAAAATTGATTTGAGGAGATAGATTAAAACATCTGTCGGTGGGCATTTGATTTTGAAATCTGATTTGTCAAACTGATTATACGAAATTAATATTCTAACTGCCGACAATAATTCGTCAATCGGGCAATTAGTGTACATTGATACTACATCAAAACTGCACAGTCAGCAATCTGCATTAGACTTAATTCTTTCCAACTTATATAATAGATCAACGTATATACGTGCGTTGTTTTTGTACCATAGGTACTAAAGAATAATTGATATAGCGTCCAATAAATTCTGTGACAGTACCAATCTGAGATATGATTGGCCGACATGGCGGCATTATGTTATCAATGTTAAACCCATATTTATTTATTTTTACTTATTCCGATTCATTTAATCGGTGTATTTTCTGCAAGATGTGCATATACCCAGACCCATAATCAATTTGATTACCATTATTAAGGTAATTAAATGTGGAGTAATCTATACCACCTTTGTTGTACATGCCTTTGACATATATATTGATATTACATCTAAGTGCTTTTCGGTCAAAATATTCCAATTTTGTGTAATGTTGTTTATTTAATTGGATTGTTGTAAGCAATTACAAGTCTAGTAATACTAGCATCCTTTTTACCATAATATTGTAAATTAATTACAATTGAATACCATGTATATGGAGTCTTCCGAATAAGTTTGTATTTGCATTCGGGATTTGGAAAGATATTGGTACGCGTGGATGTTAGGTGTCATTTATATACAAAGTTGTAATACAAAAACCGCCAATACACTATATTAGTGTCGGATTGATGTAAAGCAATTGTAAGTCTTGTAATACTATTTTGTAATATAATTACAATAAAGTACGTATAGTACGTATACGGAGTCTTCCGAACTAGATTGTTTGCTATCAGAATTCGAATTGATGTTGGAATACGTGGATGTTAGGTGTCATTTTTATACAAGGTTTTTTTAACCGGGGTAAAAAAATTGTCATATCATTTTTGATGGTTTAGTTTTCAATGCTTTGTAACTATGTTTTAATGTTGCCTTTCCACTGTTTTAATGCAACTCCCACTGGTAAGTCTATTGACATAAACCGTTCGTCTGGTGTACAAATAAAATTGAGAATGGAAATGGGGATTGTGCCAAAGAGACAACAACCCGACCATAGAAAAAAACAACAGCAGAAGGTCACCAACAGGTCTTCAATGTAGCGAGAAATTCTCGCACCCGGACGCGTCCTTCAGCTGGCCCCTAAACAAATATATACTATTTCAGTGATTATGAACGCCATACTAATTTCCAAATTGTACACAAGAAACTAAAATTAAAATAATACAAGACTAACAAAGGCCAGAGGCTCCTGACTTGGGACAGACGCAAAAATGCAGCGGGGTTAAACATGTTTGTGAGGTCTCAACCCTCCCCCTATACCTCTAGCCAATGTAGAAAAGTAAACGCATAACAATACGCACATTAAAATTCAGTCCAAGAGATGTCCGAGTCTGATGTCAGAAGATGTAACCAAAGAAAATAAACAAAATGACAATAATACATAAATAACAACAGACTACTAGCAGTTAACTGACATGCCAGCTCCAGACTTCAATTAAACTGACTGAAAGATTATGATTTCATCATATGAACATCAGGCACAATCCTTCCCGTTAGGGGTTAGTATCATACCATCATAACATATATGAGAAGAACATAACCCGTGTCATGCCAACAACTGGTTTTTGAATAAATGTGTTTAGTTCCGATGCAAAGACCCTATAAGTGAATCAATATTAACGCCAAAATATGCAATCTTTAATGACCTGACAACAGTATCGTAACTATATCCCTTCTTAATAAGTCTATTCAAAGGTTTTGTTAGTTTTTGAGGTGAATACTGACATTTTTGTGCTTTATAAAGAATATTTCAAAAAAAAATTGGATGTGACATACCTGAACGTATAAGAAGTCTACATGGTGAGCTATATTTACGAATGATGTCCTTATACCGATGATAAAATTTAGTAAATGTTTTGACTAGTTTGTGATATCGAAAACCCTGGTGTAATAATTTTTCAGTAATACATAAATTTCTCTCGTTAAAATCTAAAACATTGTTACATACACGAGCGAATCGTACAAGTTGAGATATATAAACACCGTAAGATGGTGACAAGGGAACGTCACCATCTAAAATGGATAATTAACGATAGGAAATGAAAAATCATCTCTTTTATCATAAATTTTAGTATTCAGCTTTCCGTTAGTGATATAGATATCAAGATCGAGGAAAGGACAGTGGTCATTGTTAGTATTAGCTTTATTTAAAGTAAGTTCAGCAGGATAAATTTCTTTAATATACATACTGAAGTCGTCATTATTGAGAGCCAAAATATCATCCAAATATCTAAAAGTATTATTAAATTTGTTTTTCAGATGTTGTTTCGATGGGTCTTTGCTTATTTTTGTCATAAATTGTAACTCATAGCAACACAAAAACAGGTCCACAATAAGTGGTGTAATAGACTACTTTCGAGTTCATCTGTCACCGGGAAAAACTCGTCAATTATGCGCGACTTTATGACTTCATTTACCAGATAGAGGGGATCTTCTGTATCCCTCCAATATTAACGTCCAACTAGCGTCTTAGTGGTCGTCATTGTGTAGGATAAACTACCACTTATGTTTATTATGTAGGTACTTAATCCCTGCCGAATAATTCGTGCAATATAGCATCATGGTTTTCCAACCACCCGCTCAACATGGAGACAGAAGTGCCGAGGCCCTAAACGCACAAGTGATGTTCACTAAAACCAAAGTTTTTGCCGGAAATGCATCGAAAATTGTCGTAAGGCATGGGGATTGTCTTTGAAAAGATTTAAGGGAGAAAAATCCTTATTATAAACTCATCATTTTTGAAAATTTGCATTGACCTACGATTTTTTCTTATACACTTAACGTTGTTATGTACGTGACGTCATAGAAAATAGTTTTAAAATAATATTAATCTGTAAAGAACTATAATATTAGGACATTCAGTATAATACATTGAATAAAACATAGCTGAGAGGGTGATAGAGCAGATTGGTACCCCTTGAAAAAGCATTGTCAACCGCGGCTGGTTGACAATGTTTTCTCGGGGTAACAATCTGCTTTATCACCATTTCAGCTATGTGATACTTATATATTGTAAGAAGCTACTGTCCAAGTTTGGTAAAAATCCAGGATACTTTATGAATCTGATAAATGTTTTAAAAACTGCAGACTGTATGTTATGTTAACTGGAAGAGAAAATAAATCAATTTATAAGTAAAATTTAGAAAAACTGGAACGAAATTTAAACAAATGATTTTTATAGATACTAGCTTTTGATCATAAACAAGCTTTGTTCAAGTTTGGTACAAATCCAGGATAGTTTAAGACAGTTTTTGATTTTTAAAATCGTTAAACACAAACTGAATGTAATGATTCCTAGCAGAAAAACTAAGTCCGGCTATATGTTAAATACATTTGTACAGAAAAAACCAAGATTTTGTTTTATTACAAAATTTACTTCTGGATACGTTCTTATAATCATACACAAGCTTCTGTCCGAATTCAAGAAGTCCAGGATAGTTTAAGAAAGTTTTTAAAATTTTAAAACATTTAACCACAGAGTAAATGTAATGTTTCCTGGTAAAAACACTAAGTCCATTTATAAGTTAAATACGGCAAAACAGGATTATTTTTTTTACAAAATTTACTTCTGGATACTATCTTATAATTATAAACAAGCTTCTGTCCAAATTTAATAGAAGTCCAGGATAGTTTAAGAAAGTTATTCACATTTTCAAAACTTCAACCACCGAGTAAATGTATTTTTTCCTTGCAGAAAAACTTAATCTTTAAATAAGTAAAATATGGAAAAACATTTTTTTTCCTTTTCTAAAGCTTCTGTCCAAGTTTGGTAGAAATCAAGGATAGTTTCAGAAAATTATAAAATTTTTAAACATTTTACTCAGAGAGTTAATATTTGTAGACGCCGCCGAAGACGGAATGTAGGATCGTTATGTGTCGCTTTTTCGACAAAAGTTGAAGGCTCGACAAAAAGCAAACACCATGTTACGTCTATGCATAGAAAATCAACTCATACAAATTCTTTACATTGCAAAGAAGAAAATCTTCCTTGACAACTATTACTGGCAGATCAGTGAAATCATACAATGAGCCAACTTTTCACTGATGTTAACTGCAAACAGAACAGTCTGAATATTTCTTAGCTATAACATTAATAATGTATATCGCCTAATCCTTTGGGAAGAAAATATTCAGGAACCAACCTTCACATAATACCACGTTGCCAGTGTTATCCCGTGTCTATGGTGGAAATGGAGAACTTAACCAGTCTTTCATGAAAACCAATACTCTTTGAATGCAACTGTGTATCATACAAAAGATGGAATGGGATTTATCCCATACTGTATGATAACTTGTAAAAAAAAAAAGCAATAACTCAAGTGTATTCTGCTTTTCAAACTATTACTATCCCAGGCATAGATTACCTTAGCCGTATTTGGCACAATTGTTTGGAATTTTGAATCCTCAATGCTCTTCAACTTTGTGTTTGTTTGGTTTATAACTATTTTGATATCAGCGTCACTGATGAGTCTTATGTAGACGAAACGCGCGTCTGGCGTACTAAATTATAATCCTCGTACCTTTGATAACTATAATATCCATCATTTAATTTATATAAAGGACAGATTTACAAGGACAATACCTTTTCCTCTGATTCTCTATATACAAATGATGAGATATGGTTGTCAACGAGGCAACAACCCAACAGAGTTCAAATGACGGGGATATAAGCAAATATATTCACTACATGGCCTTCAACATTGAGAAAAATCAATACCATATAGTCAACTATAAAAGGGCCCGAAAAGATAAATTAGATACAATTCAAACTGAAAACTAACTGTTTAATTCTTTATATGATTTTCAATTTGTTAAAACAAACATATCAGACAACAATGTGTTTCTTGATTTTTATTTTGTTTTATTTATTTCATTAACGTCTGTGTACATTTTTGCGCTTTGCGGTTGCTGACAAATAATTATTACCCAAGATTTCAGGTGTTGTAATGGATTTATACTGATTGATACTACAGTTTTTAAAAAAAATCTTTCACTCTAATTGCCACAATCGACACAAACAGCAGTTAAAGTTAGACGACCTCTAGTGTCGACTGGCAAAAAAATAAGAACAACACAGTTGCCAGTATCAGCACACACAACAGTTAAAATCAGACGCCCTCTAGTGTTGCCCTAATCGATATTATATGATATTTGCATGTAAGTACCTCAAATGTAATCCCGGCATACATTAGTGTTCATGAGGGTATAAAATAAAGGCAACAGTAGTATACTTCTGTTCAAAACTCATATATCCATGGACAAAAAACAAAATCGGGGTAACAAACTAAAACTACTTATGATGGAATTTTCATGAGAGAAAATAATTATCAAAATAGGCAGAAACAGGGAAAACAAATGGAAAAATAAACAATAGAGAAATAAAGTAAAAAAATGTGGGTAATGGGGTTCAAAAACTTTTTTTAAAGTGAATGATAGGCAAGCTTATTAAAGAATAACAAAATGTCTAAAATAAAATAGAAAAAAAAGGACCTCATCAAGATCCTGTTCACTTATAGAAAAATCGATTTGATGACTTCTGTTCTGGGCACTTCAATAACTAAATGCTCTCTACCGTACCTTCAATAATGTAAATCATTCAGTTCAGAGGCGTTGAATTGTATAGTTTATTAATAAATTTCCAATACATTTTTTCCGAAGTCTTTAGAACGTAACAGCTGATTTTGTCATTATAATAATAATTGTATTGATTATTCACATTGTAAACTTTTTACGATGAACTCAAATAGTAACAAATATTAACATGATCGGTTTTTCAGAGAGAAAGAAAAAACCCAGCCAGTTTGGCCTATTTAAAGGACAAATGTGGTCGTATATTTTTTTTAAAGGAATAAACGAGGGTTGTCTTAAGTCAGACTTTATATAACAAAGATGAACAATTAGTGCATCGTGTTGAGACGATAAGAACAAAAAATGAAATATCAGCCAAGACACAAAAATGAAAAACAATTAAAACAACGATTAAAGCTTGGTGATCACCTGTTTGATAAGGTCCTCCATTAGTAAACAAAAAGAAAACGAGAAGTGTCTAAAGTTAGACTATGTATTATAAGGGAGCTACCATTTGATTTTTAAGGGGGCTAGGAAATTTGAAAAAAATAGGCAGGACAGGAGTTTTGAGTAAAAAAAAGGCAGGATGAGACACTTGCAAAAAAAAAGTCAGGACGACAATTTAGGTAAAAAAAAGTCAGGATAAACTAAAAAAAAAAGGCAGGACCGAACAGAGTGAAAAATAAAAAGGCAGGACAGAGATTACAGCTAAACAAAATGCAGGACAAAATTTTTCATCCTAGCCACATTCCCCCCCCCCCCCCTTTCCATAAACATCAAATGATAGCTCCCTAAGGATGACCCAATTAGTAAACCATGCTGAAAAGATAAGAAAAAGGAGTAGATCAGTCAGAACAACACAGAAAAACTAATTGATTGTTTTTCTAAAGAGAGAACAAAGAGTAAATCTTGATGGTTACCTCTTTGATACGGTCCTTCTGCTGTTGTCTGCTCTATGGTCGGGTTGTTGTCTCTTTGACACATTCCCCATTTCCATTCTCAATTTTATCTCCAGTAGTAAAACACATCTGAAATATACCATGAATATGCTAATAAGAAATTAAAATAGAATTGAAAAAATGGAAATTGAAATAGGGAATGCATCAAAGAGACAACAACCTGACCAAAGAGAAAAAACAGCTCAAGGTCTTCATCACAGTGAGAATATCCTGCACTCGGAGGCGGGCTTCAGTTGGTCCCGAAATAAAACGCGTATGACATAAACACAACAGATTTTTCTGGGTCTATTTTTTACGGCGCCTCGTTTGTCTAATGCAGATAAAGAGTTTGTGGTTTTTTTTTTGTTAACATTATAATTTTGACTAAATAATTGTATTGATTATTTACATTGTAAATTGTTTACGAGTAGCCCATACAATAACACTATTAGTTTTTTTCAGCTTTTTTGGTTGACCTATTAAAAGTACGAATGTGGTCGTATAAATTTTTGAAAAAAAAGTAGTAAACAAGGATTGTCTTAAGTCATGCTTCATATTACAAAGATAAACCAGTTAGGGATCATGTTGAGGCGATAAAAAAAAATAAGTAGATCAGCCAAGACACCATACATTGAAAAACATTTTTAATGATTTTTTTTTAAAACACAAAGATTAAAGCTCAGCAGTCACCTCTTTGATACGGTTCTCCATTAGTAAAACATTTGAGGCGAAAAAAATAAAAAAGAAGATTAGCCAAGACACCATGCATAGAAAAACTAATTGATTTTTTTTTTTCTTCTTCAAAGAACCGAAAGTTTAAAACTTCCTGGTCATCTCTATGATACGATCCTCCATTTGTAAAAACACATCTGAGGAATACTACATCATGCTGATCAGCAATTAAAATAGAATTGAAAAAAGGAATGTGACAAAGGACAACAACCCGATCAAAGAGCAAAAAACAGCCCAAGTTCAACAATTGGTCTTCAACACAGTGAGAAAATCCCGGACCTTGAGGTCGGCTTAAGCTAGCCCCTTACCTAAAAAGTATGACACAAAACAACTGTGACTGTTTTTTTCTGATTCTATTTTCTAGGAGGCTTGTTTGTTTCCTTAAGATAAAGAGTTGGGTTTTTTTAATTGAAATCAAGCACTGTATATATCAAATCAAGCATGGAGATCCAAAGCCCAGAGCGCGCAATGTTATGTCCAACGCTGTACATTTAAGGTCAAGTGTTGCTAAGACTAGCGTTGGAGTTGTAAAGCCAAGTTTTGTAGCTTCAAATTCTAGAGCTGCAAATATAATGGCTGATGCTGTATAGATATATACAAAGTCTATCGATTGCTATGTATGTAAAGTCGAGCGCTGTGGGTTATTTGAATGTCAAACGCTGTACAAACGTTGACATATTATTTACATCTCATATCTCTACATTTATCAGATTCTAAATCTAATAAACAGCTGCACGATGAGCGCATGATATGCCTATCGCCTTTTCAAAGAAAAAAGGTTCAATAACTTCTCGATATCATACCAAAACGAAAAGAATGTTAATATCTTAACAGATATCAACCAGTCACCAAAATTTCATGAAATTTGCGTTATTGTCCAAAAACTAGAAATCCCCTTCTTTAATAACTAAACCCTCATAAGGCGTACAAGTTTCATCTACAATTTATAAAAACAAATGAAAAGGGGCTCATCGCGATAGATATCAACAATTCACAAAATTTTCATGCACATTGGTAAAGGTATTTTTGAGGTATTGTCCGACATGTTGACGACTTACGGACGGACGGACGGACGGACAATGCCATAAAATAACGTCTGCAAACGGACGTATAAAAATTTGACAAGTAAAACGAATGCATTCCAAAATAGAGCAAAAAATATATCATATTGTTTTAATAAACATGATAAAACTTCACGATTCTTTTTCTTTTTTGATATCCCAACCTATTAGTGACTGAATACAATGATCATGTGGATAACATTGTTAAAACACAAACAAGAACATTTTGTTTGTTTGCTTTTCTGAAACGAGGTTCTATGTATTTTCTTTAATTGTTAAAGTACTAGATCGTATCTTTCAAAAACTTGAGACACTTCTTTAAAACTTCCCATTACAATATTGTGGACAAAAATAAAGGGGGATGAAAATCCCGAGAAAAAATAAAATAAGAATAAATGAAGACCCCGATAAAGACTCATATTGAAAATCTGAATAAGGTTTACCGAAAGATTGGCAAAAAGTGCTAGTATTTAATGTCAAAATTAAACATTAATCAAAAATTTGCAAAGAATGTAGAATATCGAATTTTTAAGTGTTCAGATTAATACAAGTAATTACAAAATAGGAAAAGAATTAAGAAAAAGGTATGTGTTCTAAAAGGATAACCAGTCATGATACATGTCCTTAAGCGTGGAGCTCTTTTATTTTTCATACGTGCATGTATACTTCTGTGTATTTTTACAGCCCGATTAACGTAATAACATTAAATTATGTTTGAAATATTATCTTAATTTGCATGATGTGAGTTTGTTTTTATTATTATTATTGCTTCGTTACAAAGCCTCACATTGACTTTGAAATGAAGTACAGCAATTAAAGAGTTTTTTCTTTCGTTTTTTTTTTTTTGTCTTTTGCTGTCAGTCATGTATACTGATCTAGTGTTCTGGATGGATAACCCATATCCTTTTTGTGTTTCAATTAAAATCAATGATTCAGGAATCCCATCACTTAAAAATTCATTGCAACGTAAATACTTACAAACTCTCACTGCAGACAGCTGAGATATTGATTTAAATTGGTGACTTAAAATAAAGAAAATACGAATTTATCACGAAGGTGTCTGTTTTGTTTAAAAACAAAATGTCACAGGACGATGTTGATAATTTCAATCTGTAGTTTGGATTTAAAGATTTTATCAGGTAAAGAAGGACAGCTTTAGAGTTTTGAATGTATAAAACTGTATTAAAAACAAGACCGTGACGCCAAGGAAATATAGGCCAATGACACTTCTGCAGACGGAGAAGTATATAGATATTGTCAAAATTTTATGAATCATATAATCAAAAAAATACAAATAAGTGTTAAAGCGTTGCCATTAAGTACATTTTGTACATTCTATATAATATATCAGTGCCTGCTGTGGAAAGTAAACCTTGAATTGATAGTTAATAGCAAATACAAGATATTTGTAGTATATTTGTGTTCTTATAATATAGAAAATTGCTAAAAAAGGGGGAGGGCAAACAAATATTGTCCCATCCTCAAGTACCAATGGTTCCGACGAATGAATGAAAATTTTGGTTGTCAATAATAACTTTAACAAATCTGCTTAATAAATGAAATGCATATGGTATGTATATCTTAGGAGCAAATTATATATACAGTGAAACCTGATTAAACCGAATCCTGAATAAACCGGAAACCTGTCTAATCCAAACTTGTTCTGAAGACCAATCATATCACATTTTATGCATTGTGAACCTGATGAAACCGAATACCTGCCAAAACCGAACAAAATATCAAGTCCCGAAAGGGTTCGGTTTAGTCAGGTTTCACTGTATATATATTTCTATAAAATATCGACTTGTAAGCAATAAGTATATAGGTATCTGGAAATCACAAATAACAACCAGTAACTCTGAAACAATAAAGAAGTCTCTGACATTATAATTAAACTAATCATATCGCTCACACCAATGACGGACGAGAGACGGTGTTCTCTTGTCTTTTAATACAAAGGGTTTTGAAAGATTATTTGCAAACATTTAGCGCTAAATAGAATAATAAGAATCAATTTCTCAATGTAATTGGCACTGCTTTAGTAAATAAAGAAGGAAAGTCTGACTATTGCAAAAATAAACAGAGGCAAATTGTATCTAAATTGTGTATATTGAAGTGTTCTGGTAGTGAATAAAACAAATAGTGTGCGCAGGGGATAATCATATATAAATTGTGTATAGTAAAAGTGTCCTGATAGGGAATACAACAAATTGCTGTGGTATTTAATTAAATATGCTTGCACAAAACAGCCAAAGGGTCAAAATAATATGCTTTACTGTATTTATATTGTATTTAAAAAAAACATGTATGCATAAACAGTGTTTAAGTTTCTTTCTAACGTAAAACAAAATTAAGTTAAGTTGAATAATCGAAATTCAATGGTTAATTCTCAAACTCATAAACAAATATATTACAATGTAACCTGTCTAAGCCAAAAATCGTGTATTCTGACACCTTGCTTAATCCGACATTTTTTTCTGGTCCCTAATTTTTTTTGATAACACAAAATTGTACGGGTTTTTGTCATAGCATTTGCTTGAAATCAACAGTCGAACTTATTGTACTTTGGTGCTTCAAATCATATTGTGTTTCTGCGACTTTATTTTTGGGGCCCTTTTACTGTTCGGTGTGAGCAAAGACTGTGTGTTGAAGACCATACTTTGACCTACATAATGGTTTACTTTTACAAATTGCAACTTGGATAGAGAGTTGTCTCATTGGCACTCATACCACATCTTCTTGTATACTTTTTATTCAAATGTAGATATTCAATTTGATGCCTTCTGTTCTGGACACATTATTGCAAAACGCTCTCTACCTTACCGCCAATAATGTGAATCATAAAGTTCAGTTGCGTTGAGTTTTATAGTTTATAAATAGATTTTCAAAACAATTTTTCCTAAATCATTAGAACGTTAAAACTAAGCTTGTTAACATGGAAATTCTTATTAAATAGTTGTAATGAATATTCACAGTATGAACTGTTTACGATAGACCAAAATAATCCCAAACAATACACAGATTGGGGTTTTTTTCAGAGAAAGAAAAAAAGTCAGCCATTTTGACCTATTAAAAGTAAACTCATCATAGATACCAGGACTAAATTTAGTATACACGCCAGACGCGCGTTTCATCTACAAAAGACTAATCAGTGACGCTCGAATCCAAAAAAGTTAAAAAGGCCAAATAAAGTACGAAGTTTAATAGCATTGAGGACCAAAATTCCTGAAAGTTTTGCCAAATACAGGTCAAATGTGGTCGTATAAATTTTTAAAAAAAAGGAGTAAACGAGGATTGTCTTAAGTCATTATTTATATAACAAAGATGAACAACTAGTGAATCGTGTTGAGACGATAAGAAAAAAATGAAAGATCAGCCAAGACACCAAATAAAAATAATTGATTTTTTTTCAGACAAATAGGATTGTCTTAAGTTAGACTATGTTCTCAAGATGAACCAGTTAGTGAATCATGTCGAGATGAAAAGAAAGAAAAGGAGAAGATCAGCCAAGACAACACAGACAAACTAATTAATTATTATTTTTCATAGGACAAAGTTGAAAGCTTGATGGTAACCTCTATGACACGGTCCTCCATTAGTAAAACTCTTGTAAAGAATACAACAATCATGCTGATCAGAAATTAAAATAAAATTGAAAATGGATATAGGTCGAGTGTCAAAGAGATAACATCCTGTCCAAAGTACAAAAAACAGTCCAAGGTCACCAATGGGTCTTCAATACAGTAAGAAAATCCCGCACCTGGAGGTGGGCTGCAGCTGGACCCTGTACAAAAATGTAAGTCACATAACAACTGATTTGTCTGAGCCTGTATTCTACGGTGCCTTGTTTGTCTTAAACAGATAAAGAGTTGTTGTTTTTTCAAAATCATGCACTGGAGATGTAAAATCAAGCATGTAGATTTAGTGTCCAGCGCTGTACAATTAAAGTCAAGCGCTGTATATTTAAGTCTAGTGTTGGTGATGGTAATGTAAGCCAAGGTTTGTTGCTGTAAATTCTAGCGCTGTACTGTAGATATATAAAAATAAATTCGATTAATATGTAAACATGGTAAAGAAACAGTAGATATAGACAAATGCCAATGGCTGTACAAACTTATATAGTTAAACACCGTAGTTGTAAAGTCTAGCGCTGTATTGATTGGTGATCTCTTATAGCAATAGTGTTTGACATATAATTTGCATCTCAGATCACTACATTTATAAAAGTCTTAATTTAAACGGCTGCGCCATGAGGGCATGATAAGCCCATCAAAAAATAAAGTTCAACAATGTCATATCAGAAATGTATGACAAACTTGAGATAGATTATCAACCAGTCACAAAATTTCGTGAAAGTTTTATTTATTGTTGCAAAACTGAAAAATCACCCCTTTTAATGAATAAAACCGCATAAGCCGTAAGCATAACTTCTTAAATTTATCGAAAAAAAAGAAAGTGAGCTCACGTCTATAGATATCAAAAATTCACAAAAGTTTCATAGAAATTGGTTTAAATATGTTTTTGAGTTATTGTCCGACAAGTTGACGATGGACGAACAACGGTATACCATAACGTTTGCAAACGGACGTATAAAAATTGAATTAAGGAGGTAGACCTAGGTAAAGGGAAATAACTCTTAAAATCATCAGTACGTTTGTGTCAACCGTTTTCATAAATATATTCTAAGCTTCTAGGTTACATAGATTATTTCCAATCTGTTTCAGGTAAATGCTTGAAAAACATTGATGAAACTTGACTTTAACAAACACATAACTGATTTAAAGAGTTATCTCCCTGAACCAAGGTCTACCACCTTAAATAAAACAATTGCATACTACAGAAAACCAGACATTTTGGCCGCATTGAATTAAGAACAAATAATGTCACACAAAAACTTAACTTTTGATAAAAGTACACGAGGATGGTTGAGGGATGGCGTAGACTAGACACTATGTATCATAAAAATGAAAAGTGTATTGTGTCTACTCAATAAGAACTAATTAGTGAATTTTGTACTAAATTTAAACTTTGATAAAAATGCTGATGGAGATTGTCCAAATTTAGACTGCATTAACAGTACGTCATAAAGATGAAAATTAGATAAGAATATTTATATTCTACACAAGAAGAACCAATTAGCAAGTTCGATTGGGTCGATAAGAATAAGTATGACTAGACCAGACCAGAGAACAGAGAAAAACTTATTAATTATTGTTTTTAATAGTACAAGATAAAACATGATGATCCTTTCTTTGATACGGCAATCCATTAGTAAAACACATCTGAAGAAAATTATAATGATCATGCTGATTATTAAGAAATAAGTTCAAGTTTTAAATAAATACAAAGGAGAAAGATTTTCTGTGTCAATTTTCGGATTATTTGCAATGTAATTTTAAGATAATTGTTAATAAAGTTAGAAAGTTTCCATTGTCAATTTTCGTATCATGTATAATGTAAATTTATAAGAAAAACTCGGAGTTCGATATTTTTATGATTTTGCTTTTTACAAGATATATTAAATGTTCAATTAATGTTTATGTTTTACCAACTCTGATCGTATAAAACTTTGAGGCACTTCTCTCACTTCTCTTTTTTTTTTTTTGGTATTAAACGCCATCCCCCCTTTTCAAGATTATATCATGGTTATCAGTTTGTGACGTATAAATTTTCTGACGTCAGACACGCGCATCAATATATGTGTTTTAATTTGATAGATGCTTTTGTGTTCTATTAAATTATTTCTTTTAAAATTGTAACACGATGATGACTGCTGTACCCATATTTTGACTATATTATTTATCATGTCTGTTTAGTTCACGCATCATTGTAAATATAACAGAATTCGAAGAGACTGTCGTACAAAGTGAGAGGTTTAGCGCTATAAAACCAGGTTTAATCCACCATTTTCTACATTTGAAAATGCCTGTACCAAGTCAGGAATATGACAGTTGTTGTCCACTCGTTTTTTATGTGTTTTGTCATTTGATTTTGCCATGTGATTAGAGACTTTCCGATTTGATTTTCCTCTGAGTTCAGTTTTTCTGTGATTTTACTTTTTGAATTACCATTCGAAATAGGAGTTGCAAGAGAGAATGATCAAACATTGATAAGAAAACTATCAAAACTCTTCAAATAGGGATGTTCGCTAATTTTGTTCAAATTTAGGAATCCTCTTGTTTTATCCATTTGATGCCTTTAAAATATTTTGACCGCTAACCCAAACTGTTCTATTCTTAATTTCGTAACATATAGTTTAAAACATTTTTAAAAGTCCTATAAACACCTGCAATTCTTATAAATTTGAGGGGGAAAAGATACCAATTCTTAAATGTGTGAAAAATCCGAAGAATATAATTTCCAGCCAATTTTTCTATTGCTTCTCCATTTTGTACCTCAAAAATAAGGAAATGAATCTTTCGGGGTTTTTTTTCTGCTTTTGTATTTCCATTATATCCTTTTTTCAATACAAAATAATAGTCAATAGAAGACACAAAATAGAGAATCATGGAGTGTTAAAACAATAAAGATAACTAGGCGTCAAGAGATACAAAACAGGATATATTTCGCACAAAAGATAAAGAATACAGAAAAATGGATTGAAATTACAAAGAATAGAGAACTGAAGGACCTTATCTTGACATTCGTGTTTACATTTTTTTTTTTTTTTAAGTCATTACCAGTATCCTCTCAGAGACAAAAGTTACTGACAGTTTAATTTGAATCAGTTGCATAAAAGAAAAAAAATGAATATATCACGGAGGCGTTTAAAGAAAATGTTATTGGACATTCTAGATTAAAAACTTTGTCGTAAAATGGTTTAGATTTACAGTTCTTATAATGACTAACTAAGAATATTATTGGATGTTGGAAGTGAAATTTAGTTATTGGCTTTGTAGGTGCAATACAACCAAATCGTTGCATACGAAAAAGGACAGAAAAAATATTCCCTCGAATTTGACAGTTGTAGGAAATTAATCCTTCATTTAATAGAAGTAAAAAAAAACGCAACTAAATCTTATACAAACTGACAGTTGAAACTGATTGGTTAACTTCCAGTGATGGGTTTTTTTTCTTCTTATATGTAATGAAATGTTGTGTGAATTTTTTTCTATAATATTGGACAGAATAAAACTTTTCTCCTGCCAAGTATTTTTTTATTTGAAACCAAGATAAATTTTGAACATTTTTTTCACACTCCAAGCATTTTTAACCCCGCCACATTTTGTATGTGCCTGTCCAAAGCCATGAGCCTGTAGTTAAGTGGCTGTCTTTGGTTCATGCCTGTCATAATTGTCGTTTTTCGTAAATTTTGCCGTTAGTTTTCTCTATTGAATTGTGTCATATTTTTCATTTCAAGACCTTTTATAACAGACTTTATGGTATGGAGTTTTCTCATTGTAAAAGGCCGTACGGTTGCATATAACTGCTTACATCCACTTCAGTTTAACCTTGGTGGATAGCTGTCTCATTTAAGGATGTTCGCTACTCTGTTAAAAAATAACAAGCTTTTTAAAAGATTGTTATGAATTGATAGTATTTAAGTAAAGAAACTAAAAAAGTAGAAAAAAAATGGAGGGTCTGTGTGCTTGTTTCTGTGATATAAGCCATTGAAAATTTGGCGGAAAATAATTCTCTCTAGATTTTTCTTACATTTAACATTGGCAACTATTTGTTTCAAAAACAATGAAAAAATAACAAGAATTTTATAAAATTTTGAAATATGGTTTTTTAACCTATATGTATTAAAATTATGAAAAGAAAAGGAGGGGTTTGTGGGCACATTTTTTAAATGACAATACATGGATAAAACCAGAGGATTCCGAAAATTAGGCAAAAAATCAAAAAAAGAGAGGAGCAAACATCCTTAAGAAATACTGATTCATGGGGACTTAAATTGATGCTGATGTTTCCACGGGGTTGTCCTTTATACCACAAAAAAACTAAAACAAAAGAACCAAATAATAACAACAACACAAAGATATGCGTATTTTTTTAATAACATTAACCAACGCATTAGATCGTTTAAGGAAAACTTTTTCTACATTAAATGAAAAAATAGCATATTTTCAAAATTCGTCTCTTTCGAGCATATGAAAAATGTTCAATTTTTCTAGTAGAATTTATAAATTGAAAGCAATTTACATATATGCATCTGGTATTTAAAAATAACAACCAGTAACTCTAAAACAATAAAGAAATCTCTGACATTATAATGAAACTAATGATAATGCTCACAACAATGACGGGCGAGACACGATGTTATTTTGTCTGTATTATAAAAGGTATTGAAATAATCTTTACAAAACACTTAGAGCTAAATAGAATAATAAGAATCAATTTATCAGTGTAATTGACACTTCTTGGGTAAATAAAGAAGGAACATTAACTAGTATACTTTGGCTATTGCAAAAATAAATAGAGGTAACGAATATCTAGATTGTGTTCTGGTATGGAATACAACAATTAGTGTGTGCAGTGGTAAATCATATCTAAATAACATGTATATTAGAAGTGTTCTGGTAGGGAATACATTGAATTGCTGTGGTCTGTAATTAAATATACTTGCACAAAACAGTCAAATAGTCAAAATAATGTGCTTTACTGTATTTATATTGTATTTCCAAAAAACATATAATGATATATATGCATTATGTATAAATGTCATGAAAGTGTTTAAGTGGGTTCCTAACGTAAGACAAAGTAAGTTAAGTTGAATCGTCGAATGGTTAATTCTAAAACTTTGAAAAAAATATATTACGGTACAATCTGCCTAATCCGACACCTGAGTATTCTGACGCCCAGCTTATAAATCCGACATCCTTTTCTGGTCCCCCATTTTGTCGGATAACACAAGATTGTACTAGTTTTTGTCAAAGCATTTGCTTTATATCAACAGTTGAACTTTTGTGCTCCAAAACATATTGGTTTTCTTTCATCTTTATTTTTTGAGTCCTTTATAGCTTGTTGTTCGGTGTGCGCCAAGGCTCATTGTTGATGGTCGCACTTCGACCTATAATAGTTTTCTTTTACAAAGGTGACTTGGGTGGAGAGTTATCTCATTGACACTCATACCAAATCTTCTTGTACTCAAATATAGAAATTTAATTTTATGCCTTCTGTTCTCGACAACTTAATAAATAAACGCCCTCTACCGTACCTTCAATAATGTAAATCATACAGTTTAGATGCGTTGACTTTATTAGTTTATTATTAAATTTCCAATATAATTTTTCAAAAATCATTAGAACGTAAAAAAATAATTTTGTTAATTTTTAATTTTAACTACATAATTGTATTAAATACACACATTGTAAATTGTTTGCGATAAACCCAAATTAACCAAATCAATAAAAAGATTTTCAGAGAGAGAAAAACTGCAGCCATTTTGACCTATTTAAAGGACAAATGTGGTCGTATTAGTTGAAAAAAAAGATTAAACGAGGATTGTCTAAAGTTAGACTTATATATCAAAGATGAACCAATAAGGGAATCCTGTTGAGACGAAAAGAAAAAAAAATTAGCAGATAAGACAGGACAACAAAGAAAAAAAAAGATTTTAAAGAACAAAGATTAAAAATTGGTGTACACCTCTTTGATACGGACCTCAGATAGTAAAACACATATGAATAATACAACGATCATACTGAGTAGAAATTAAAATGAAATTGAGAAGGGAAATGGAAACACCAACACAGAAAGAAACTCTTTCACACGGAGGTGGGCTTCAAATGGCCCATGAACAAAAAAAAACGAAACACACACACCAGTTACTGGTTCTCTGAGTCTATTTTCTACGGCACCTTGTTTGTCTCATACAGATAAAGAGTTGTTGATTTTAAATTCAAGTGCTAGAGATATAGTGTCCGGCGCTGTACTTTTGCTTCAATCGTTGTAGTTATATAAAAAGCAAGTGCTGTACATTAAAGCAAATCACTGGAGTTCTTTAAAATTCCAGTGCTGTCTATTATGGTGGTACCCAACACTTTAACTAAAATTAATTTGGCTCGTTTAATTTTCTTAAAATTTTGACAAAGTATTTACTTTGACCCTTTTACAAAAATATCAAAATTTCAAAAAAATTGAACCAACCGTTTTATCAGAAAAAATACACTGGTTATATAGCGGTTTGACAAACACTGATTTTGATCATTGAGAAGCTTGATATTCCCTTAACAACACAACGTAATTAAAACGTTTAGCTGATTTTACAGAGTTATCTCCCTGTAGTGTTAGGTACCACCTTAAAAGTCAAGCGCTGAAGTTCTTTAAAATTCCAGTGTTGTGTATTAAAAGTCAAGCGCTGAAGTTCTTTAAAATGCCAGTACTGTAGATCTTGTCTAGCGCTGGAAAGGTAAAGCCCAACGTTGTTGATTCAAATTCCAGTTTTGAAATTGTAATCTGCAGCGATGCATATGTATTATCAAGCGATAAACAAACTTTTAAAAAAGTTAAACGCCGTTGCTGTAAAGTCCAGCGCTGTATATAATCGATGGACTCCTGTAGTAAAAACGTTTGACATATAACTTACATCTCAGATCATTATATTTATCAGATTTTAAATGAGTAATTCATTGCTAAACTCAATTAATATGTCGATTGCATTTGAGAGAAAAACCCAAACATTTTGACCGGTTTAAATAATAAATGATGCCGTACACATTGTTACTTTTGATAAAGGACATGAGGATGGTTGAGGATTGTGCTAGACTAGACACTATACATCATAAAAATGAAAATTGTTTAAGGTTATTTTGTCTAGTACTTAATAAGAACTTATTAGTGAATTTTGTACTAAATTTAAACGTTGATAAAAATGCCTATGAAGATTAGCCCCATTAAGCTGTTAAGAGTGCATCAATAGTACGTCATTAATTTAGATAAGTATAAAGATTAAAAATTACACAAGAAGAACCAATGAGCAAATAATGGTATATCGATAAAAATATGACTAGACCAGACAACAGAACTGAGACAAGCATATTAATTATTGTTTTTAATAGAACAAGATAAAACATGACCATCTTGTCTTTGATACTTTCACCAATTAGTAAAACACATCTGAAGAATGCAAAGATCATGCTGGTAAAGAAATTTAACGTACAAATGAAAAACAAATGAAAAAAAAATATGTGTCATTTTTTATAGATGAAAATTAACAAAAATGTTAAAGTATCAAATCTGATCTTTAACAAGAACTATCTTTAAAAAAGATATCCGACGTATTTAAATTTGAGTATATGTTTAAAACTATCATTTCGATAACCTTCAGAAGCACAAAGATACCATTTGTGTTCTCTGTTTGTGTTCAGTATTCTCGGTCCTCGTATCTTTCTGTTTACATTCATTAAAACCCCGCGGAAATCTCATATGCGTAGGTGCGTTCTAAAAGTCATGTACGTTCGTACAACAAAGTTTACATTAAAAATAATATAATTGTCCCGAATTAACAGCTGGCACGGATGCAAAGAGATATTGGAGAAACAATTATTTTAATAAAAATATAAATCTTTGTAAGATCTACTTCAAAGATTTATAGTTTTTCACTTGCTTTCCATCACGATATAATTAACGAGACGTTTTTCCAAACACAACCAAATCACCCACCATGACAGCATTTTGTCCAATCACAGAAAGGATTTTCGAGCATGCGTATTCTGTTGCCATAGTTAAGCGTCCTTAAGTTCAAAGGGCACAAACCGAAAATATACCGACTACGTCGGAAAAACTTTCAGTTTGAGACATGACTCATATTAGGCTTGTATTGTTTGTTATATTTAATTCGTTTTTTTAATGGAGCTGGAGTTTTAAGAGCGAATCACCAATATTCGACCAGAAAGCTCTCAATCCTTGTCGAAAAAGAGTGCTAAATGTAAAGGGCGAAAAATTAAAGAAAAACTGAAAAAGGCAAATGTATTTGATCTTTGGTGGATAGTTGTTTCAATGGAAATCATCATAAATCTCCTTTAAGGATGTCTGCTTGTCATGTTTTGGAATTTTTGTCAGATTTTTGGAATCCTCTGGTTTTATCCATTTGAATGCCTTAAAAAACATTCCCCATGAACCCCCATTTTTTTTTATAAATCTTTTACATGTATAATTATAAGTTGTTGCGGAGACGATTTGAAATGTGCAGTGGAATAAATTGTTTCATATAAAGTTCGACGATTTGGGATTTGGGAGTTCGACGATAACGTTATACCAATAGCATTATTATATCCATATCACATAACTAACGAATGTTTGCTAATAACTACGTTTTAATCCAATATTTACAATATATACAATCATTTTCGTAATACAATTTCACAACATTGTTTTCAATGTTAACTTATCGCATGATAAAGACGATCTGTTTACGTCTGAACATTAGACATCAAATTTCACACTAATTTAACCTGATTCCCAGAGATGATCAAAACAAAGTAATTAAATTAAATAGCCACAGCTGCACGTGCAGACGATTTTTACTTGAACTCTAAATGACTAGACTGACCTACTGAAGGTGTCATAAAATTTAGGAATACCGTTAAGATTAACCATTAACTTTCTACACAGTAATAAATTCTTTGGAAAATACTGTTATCTTTAACTAATCTTAGCAGACGAAAATGGCATGTACTAAAAGGTGGAGTGGAGTGGAGTGGAGTATTGGAGTGGAGTGGAGTGGAGTCATGGAGTGAAATTTACCTAACATATCCAAAAATCAATATCAATTTATAAGATATTTTTGTATACATGTGTAGCTTTAAAAATCATAGAATACATGTATCCACAGCATCCAACTGCATTCATGTTCATTATACCAATATGATTCACATTGGATGTGTCATGGGCATTTTGTAAGGTTATATCTCCAAACAATATTAAAAAAAATTAACATTAATGTTAAATAATAGATTTCTTTAATTAAGGAGGGGGTCTTTCAGCAATTTTACCTTAGTTAACAACAGTCTGGTGTAAATAATTTTAAAGACAAGACACTGAATTTCAAAGACATGATTTAACTAAACAACCATTCCATCTTACTTTCATAACTGGAATAATAAGAAAATGTTACGGCTGTGGATGATCATTTTCAGATAAGCATACAAATGTTCCAAATGATCTTGTGTTAAAAAGATATGATCATAGAAGGTATTTAAGTCCAAGATCTAAAATCTTGATACAATCTGTTTCTCTGCAAAACAGTATTATTGAAATGAGATCACTCCCAATCCGTTCCAATATATTCGACCAGCCAAAGTGTTTCGGGTACCTATTAAGGTAAAGACAAACATTTTTTAACTAGGGACTAAGCCTACAACATTTGAAAATTAACATAAGCGCTATGTATATTTTAATAAATTTTTTGTGAGCTCGTCCAGAATTAATTTTAATTGCATAGGTTACTGGGCCTTTGCTTCCCTTCTTATTAAAAATACACTATAATTTAGGATAGTAAAATAAATTACACAATTGACAACATTATCCCCCTCCATCTAAGCTGTCATAAAATGCTACCCCAAACATTGTCCAACTTTGATAAATTATCAAATATGTCAAATGAAATAATATAAAATCATTGTGTGCTGCAATTTAAATATTTTTTTATAAATGATTTTTAAATTGATATTGACTTTTGGATATGTTAAGTTAATATCACTCCATGACTCCACTCCAACACTCCAACACTCCACCACTCCACTCCAATACTCCACTCCACTCCACTCCACCTTTTAGTACATGCCGACGAAAATGTAGCTCTATTTCAACATAATTATATTGAAAATTAACGATAAAAATAAACTTGCAAAATTATAAGCGCAATCAATAAAAACCGATTTCTACTCTATTAAAAAAATCCTAACTATAAACAATCATACTAATAAAAACTAAAAAGCTATTGTCTTCAATTCATTCTCCCCCTCTTGATTGCTCTAAGCCAATCAAACAAACAATAATTAAACGATATAAAACTGTCTTTGATCTAAGTTCAAATTGTCAAATCTAAAACTATTTCAAAATATTTAACTGTCTAAATTGAAATGAAATATATGTCCATATTTATACTTCAATTATTTATCACTGTCATTTTCGGAGGTTTCGATCTCTAACGGGCACAGTTTTGTTATTGGTCTTATCAATACAGTTTGTCCAAGTGAAACTTTTGCAACGCGAACATGTCCATCTTTGCCAGGGAAAACTTCGATTATTCTGCCAAGCGGCCAATGTCCTCTCGGAGCGTTCGGATTCATTACAAGCACAATATCATCGGTTTTCATGTCCCTTTTTGTTTTAGTCCACTTGTCACGTTTGTTAAGTCCCGGCAACCATTCTCTAATCCAACGTTTCCAAAAATGTCTAATTAATTCCTGTATTCTTCTCCATCGTTTTCTCGGGTTAAAATCAGTATTATCAACGGTTTCTGGAGCGAAATGACCACCTAATTGTCCGTGCAAGAAGTGATTCGGTGTTAAAGGTGTATCATCTTTCGGATCGGCAGATTGGTACGTAAGCGGTCTCGAATTTATCAGTGCTTCAGCTCCGGTAAATGCTGTTAAAAGTTCCTCATCATTAATGTCTGCATTTCCTAATATTGCATAAATAGCCCTTTTTACCGATTTTATCATTGTCTCGTGAATACCACCAAAATGCGGAGCTAACGGTGGGTTGAAATGCCACTTAATCCCTTGGTTACTAATTGAATTATGTATTTTATCCTTGTCTAAAATTGTGACTTTGAAGTCTTACCTCGACTGGCATAGTTTCAAATGTTTCAACATTGTCATTTAACACATTAACTGTCACTTTCTGAACTTGTCCTTGAAGTCCCAATTCGGCGGCAACATCAGCGTTGATATACGTTTTCGTACTTGCGTCATCCAGTAATGCATTAACACTTACGGTACGGTTTCCATTTTTCAATATTACAGGTACTGTTCTAAGTGTAACGAAGTTTGATTTTCTGTCTCGGCCAATCATTGTGCGATCCCGATTCTCCCCCTAAGTGGCGGCGTCTGTATTTTCCTTCTTTTCAGCAGCATAGTTCTGTTTTGTTTTCGATTCGGTTCTCACTGGAACTTTTGGCTCACTGAACGATTGTTTATCTCTATGTAAAAGTCTGTTGTGCACTTCTTTGCATCCACCCAAGTTACATGCTCTACTTCTCGGACACTGTCTGCCTACGTGATCATGTCCTAAGCAACGATAACACAACTGTAAACGTTTTGCGGTATCCCATCTCTTGTTAACGGTTAACTTCCGAAATTAATCACACTTTCAAACTCCGTGATTACCGTTACAACACTTGCACACCCTATTTCCGGTATAGCTTTCATTTTGCGATTCTCCAAAAAATGTTCTAAATCCATCCCTATGATTTCCTTTATAATTCCGCTGTGAATTGCTACTAGAGTTTGCACTTAATCCATGTATTGTTTCTGAGGCTATAGTTTGAAACTCTGCTTCCTGTAAAATCCACTCACGTAGACATTCAACTGATTCTGTTTTTCCGCTTTCGAATATCCAACGATGATACCTCGACAACATAGATTCTGTCATCTTTCGCTGCAATTTGTTGTACAAAGAACCATTTTTTAACTCCTCGAAACGACCTGCTTCTTTCAAGTTCACAACTGCTATATCCAGTAAATCTGCAAAATGTTCTATGTCTTTAGCGATACCTTCTCTCATAGGTTTAAAGTTTTCAAGTTCTTCTATATACAGGGTAATTTGTCTTCGTTGTCCTCCATACTTTCTTTCTAAGCGCTCCTTTGCGGCATCATACGCAACTGCTGAATGTCCTAAATTTTCGATAACTTGTAACGCTTCACCTTCCACATATTGTCTTAGTTGTAATAATTTATATTCCTTTGTCGCCGGTGCTTGGTCGATACATGCTAGAAATGCAGCTTTCCAGCTCTGGTAGTTTCTTTTATCTCCTTTAAATATCGGTATTGCAACTCTTTTTAATTGTTTCCACATGTTACTTCCTAATTCTGACTTCAATTGCTTGTTGTTATTTTCTTCTTTCGTAGTTTGTTCAAATTCTGGTTTAACTTCCTTTTCTTTAGTTACATGTTTACTTTCCACTTTATTTTCGGAACTCACATTATCTCGTTTTGATATTCTAGATACACTGGATCCAACGCTTGACGCAACTTTGCTCTCGATCAAATAGTCACGACACTCATTTTCTGCGTCTGTAAATTCTTCTTCGATTTTTTCCATCTCTTTTGTTGTTTTCATCACATTTTGAATGTCATTTCTATGCTTGTATTTGTCGTATAAATTCCCCATAATATCCATCGCTTTTTCTTCTGCATTTATCAGTTTCTTTTGAATTACTTTTATTTCTTCACGATCCGGAAAATCTTCTTCAAGAATTTGTAGTAATGAATGTCTAGTTTTTGTGAATGCCGATTTCGCTTTCGCTTTTTCCTTCTTCAGATCTTGTAATTGTAAACTTTCGTCCGGTTGAGCAATTACAGTTTCGTCCATTTTGTCTCCCTCGCTTGCCGCTGCTTCGATTTCCAAATCCCAATTACTCATTTTCTCACAATACGATTACGATTAAAGTTCTTTGAACCACGCTCTGCTACCAAAATGTTGCGGAGACGATTTGAAATGTGCAGTGGAATAAATTGTTTCATATAAAGTTCGACGACTTGGGATTTGGGAGTTCGACGATAACGTTATACCAATAGCATTATTATATCCATATCACATAACTAACGAATGTTTGCTAATAACTACGTTTTAATCCAATATTTACAATATATACAATCATTTTCGTAATACAATTTCACAACATTGTTTTCAATGTTAACTTATCGCATGATAAAGACGATCTGTTTACGTCTGAACATTAGACATCAAATTTCACACTAATTTAACCTGATTCCCAGAGATGATCAAAACAAAGTAATTAAATTAAATAGCCACAGCTGCACGTGCAGACGATTTTTACTTGAACTCTAAATGACTAGACTGACCTACTGAAGGTGTCATAAAATTGAGGAATACCGTTAAGATTAACCATTAACTTTCTACACAGTAATAAATTCTTTGGAAAATACTGTTATCTTTAACTAATCTTAGCAGACGAAAATGTAACTCTATTTCAACATAATTATATTGAAAATTAACGATAAAAATAAACTTGCAAAATTATAAGCGCAATCAATAAAAACCGATTTCTACTCTATTAAAAAAATCCTAACTATAAACAATCATACTAATAAAAACTAAAAAGCTATTGTCTTCAATTCATAAGTCATTTGTAAAAGTCTTATAAAATTCTATTTATTTTTTAATAGTATTTGAGAACGTTAACTGGCATGACTGGTCAATGATGAAGCTATGAAAAATCAAAAGAGAACATTTTCCCGCCAAAATTCCAATGGCTAATATCTCGAAAACAAGCACATTGACCCACTATATTTTTTTTGCTTTTTTCATTCCTCAATTTATTCCCTATCAATACATACTAGTTTTATGAAAAGTTATTTATTTTGAAACTGAGCAGCGAACATCCTTAATGTTAAAAATGTAAGAACACAGAATTATGGGGTGTTCAAACATAAAAAAAATGGGCAAAATAGATTAAGAATACAGAAAGATGGTCTTAAAATCAAAGAAAAGAGAACCCCCTCCGCTAACCAAGATCCTCATTCTAAAATCCTTTTTAACGTCATTACTAAAAAACTCACAGACGATTGATAGCTTAATTTAAATCGGTGACTTACAATAAAGAAAAAGTGAATTTATAACGAAGGTGTCTGTTGTAATGTAACAGGACGGTATGTATAATTGTAAACTTTAGTTTGGATTTAAAGATTTTATCAAGTAAAATGGAAACCTTTAGAGTTTTTTAATATAAAACAAGAACTGAATTAATAACAAGACTGTGACACCATAAACTTATAGGTTAATGACCTTTCTGTAGGCGCAGTCTTATTTAGTACAGTGGCGGATCCAGAACTTTTTGTAAAATGGGGGACTGACTAACGTGAAGGGGGTCCGCTCAAGTCATGCTTCAGTGATTCCTTATATCATGAACAAAATATTTCCCACAAATAATTTGTAAGCAATATTTGTATCTGGAATTCTACAAATAACAACCAGTAACTCTAGAACTAAAAGAATCTATGCCATGTGAACTAATCATAACGCTCACACCAATGACGGGCGAGAGACGAGGTTATCTTGTCTTTATTACAAAGGGTATTGAAATATTCTTTCCAAAACGAGTATCGCTAAACCGAGTAGTAAGAATCAATTGACACTTCGATGATCAATACAGAAGAACATATACTAGTACCAAAGTAACATTAGAAGGAATGTATTGGGCATTTCATCATTTTAACAACATTTTGAACTGAAGGCACTTATTTTACTTGAAACAAAATAGTCGCATGTGTTAGATACTTTTTAACTTTTAATGTTTTGATAGATAATTACATGTAAAAGGATTAGCAATAGTTTTCCTTGATATTATCGGATTTTTATCTAGGTAGTTTGTGAATACATACACCTTATCTATTTAATCCAATAATGATTATATTTCAATTGGTTACCTTCGGGCGCCTCTGCTTCTCTCCAGCATTTTTTAAGGTACGGAATTGGCCGATTTGTGACGAATGAATAATAGTTCTGATTGTCAAAATAATTACTTTAAAAATCTCCTTTAATTAAATAAAAATATGTGATTTGTATAATATCTTTTGACAAAAATGTTCTATATTTCTAGTAGAATATCAAATTGTAAGTAGAATACCAGATACCTATATAGGTATCTGGTATTCTACAAATAACAACCAGTAACTCTAAAACAATAAAGAAATCTCTGACATTATAATGAAACTAACTATTATAACGCTCAAACTACATGCACGGGCGAAAGATGGTGTTATGTTGTCCTTAATACAAAGCGGATTGAAAGATTCTTTCAGAAACAATTCAATTCAATTCAATATTTTATTTACGTCTCAACTTATGTATAAAATTACACAATACATTAAAAGATACATTTTGTATACAAAAGCCAATCTGTACAGATTTATGAGAGACGATAATCACTTAAAAGAATATGTATATGTACATAATAAATATTAAACCTGAATGGTAAAATTATACAACAAAAGTATTTAATTATTATTTACAATATAAAACTTCTCGGCGTCGTTTAAGAATAAAATTACAGGTTTTGGCACATAATCTTATAATATCTTGATTCGAAAATAAAAATACCATTTTCTGACAATCTGCGCTAAATAGAATAATAAGAATCAATTTCTCAGTGTAATTGACACTTCCTTGATAAATAAAGAAGGAAAACTAACTAGTAAACTTTAGCTATTGCAAAAATAAACAGAGGCAAATAATATCAAAATTGTGTATATTAAAGTGTTCTGGTAGTGAATACAACAAATAGTGTGTGCAGCTGTAAATCATATCTAAATTGTGTATATTAGAAGTGTTCTGGTAGTGAATACAACAAATTGCTGTGAACTTTAATTAAATATGCTTGCACAAATCTCCCAAATAGTCAAAATAATAGGCTTGACTGTTATTATCTTGTATTTCAAAGAAGCATATACATTTGTATACATTTGTACATTGGTATACATGTCAAAGCAGGGTTTAAGCTTCTTTCTATTAAACTTTATACAAAATTAAATGATAGATGCTTATTTCTAACTATCAGTTGAAATATTGATTCTAAACAAAATGTTATCAATAGAATTTCCTTTAAAATGCATTAATCAGTAGCTGTAGTATGAATCGAAATGATTCTTGATAAAATCTATATCAACATGTTTGAATTAGAAATTATCAGTTGCTGTAGGAAGAGAAATTTTATACGACGACCAAACTTTAGAAGTGTCATATTTTTTTTTCAATTACAAAATGTATGTATTTTACATAATCAATATGCGAGTATCGAGTTTCAAATTATCTACCGGCACACTACATACAGTGTTTCAAATCTGCAGCAGCGATTGCAGTTTTTACCATAGCGGTGACGGTAAAAACATAAGTGTTCCGAATAAAAATCAAAATAAAGAAATTGAAACAAATCTTAATGTCGTTACAAAACTGGTTGAAGACGGGTTCTTTTAAAAATAAAAAGGGTAACTCATAAGTATAAACACCCCCTATAAGTATGCTGGCTTATTACTTTTCTTGGTTTAATTTTGAGTCGATAACGCTAAAGTTACCAATGTTTACACTATCAACACACTGAACAACAAATGCTAATCGATAAAATAATTCATTGACCAAAAATATAATAATTATTTATAATTAATTTAAACAAAATCATGAAGCGCCTTTTCTATGGAAGTCTTTAATATATAAAGCAATTCATGATTTTCATTTATCTTTAATAAAAGTATGAAATATAGTTTTGGTATTGTTTGAAAATATTTTTTTCGTGTTTCTCTTTCTGATTATGATCAGCATTGTCTGGTTGTACATGTATGCTAGTGTGTTCCATTGATTCTAGTGCAGTTTGTCGTGGGTTCGAACCCCGGTGGTCAAACCAAAGACTTGAAAATTGGTAGAATAATGTGTCCAGGTAGGTTGACATGTCTTCCAGCGGAATTTTTACAGGTAACTTGTGATCACTTGTGACATTATCACGTCAAAAATCCGGTTAAGTAACAATGTTGGTCTAGTCTTCTCTGTACCAATTTGTATGAAAACCTAAGAAACGGAAAATGGGTGGTGACAGGCTTTGTGGACTTGCCATGCTCCATGTGCATAGAAATGATACAGTTGACAAAGCTTTTCAATAGTACAGGTCACAGAAGAATCGGAAAGTTTTGGTTGACCAACAGAGATTAACTTTAATATTGAAACTTTTTTTGTTACTTACTAGGCTAGCTAATAAAAAATAAACTCGATCATTTCGGTTTTTCTTTTTTTATATAAATATATTGACCTCTCTCAAAGTAATGCTGAAATATACTCCTCCCGTTTCAACCCGAACCCCCTAAAAAATTCGCCTTGCTCTGCCAGGCGATGCGCTACGTCCTTGAAAAGAAATATAATCCAATACAATTCAATTCAATTCAAAGTTTTATTGCCATATAAACTATACAGTTTGTGACATATTAAACAACAACAAAAACACTATACCCAATTGTAAATTGTGATTATAAATTATATTTTAACGAAATAAAGAATAATAGATGGTAATCATTATAAATTCCTTCAAAATCTGGCATACTCAACTTCTTATACTTAAGAATTGAATGCTTATTTTTGTAAATTTATTGGGGTGTAAAAGCGTTGACCGAAGTACATTTTGTATGAAGCGCGGAAGCGCTTCATTCTAAAAATGTACGCATGGTCAACGCTTTTACAACCCTATAAAGTTACAAAAAGAAGCATTCAATACTTATAATTACATGTTTTTAGCTATTACCAAGAAAAAACGAATTTTATATTGTTTTTATTTAATTCACCTGTGCACTTTATTGTGAGACCACGTGTTATCATGAATGAAAAGTTTTATTGAGTGATACAATTGCTTACGGAATAACACGCGATGTGCTGTTAGCTAATCAGAATAAAGTATTATAATGAAACATACATCTAATGTAATTATATATCAATAAGCTTTTTAAGTTTTTTAAGCCTTGCCTACGTAAATCTAATAAGGATCTTGTATATTAAGATTTGTTTGTATAGCATGTTTCAAGCTGGATAGTCAATTAGCATTCGTCACAACTGTTTATTTTTCATTATGGTTATACAATATTCTCAAGATCAAAACAAACTCCATTTAACAAAACGTCTCTGATTTAAATGAAAAATATCCATGTAAATTATGAATAATTAATCATTATTTCGACCAATTTACAAACCAGTTTTTGTTTTTTTAGTAAAACTGTGTTATTGATATTGTTTTCTATTCACGTCTGAATGTCTGATTCACTATATTTGCCATACGTCTTATTTCTGATGGTCTGTATGTATGCATGGTCTGCATTACTGTAATCCATTTTTTATGTCATTTTCGTGTATGTTATTTATCAATATATTTTTTTGGTCCACTATTCGCCATACGTTATCACTCTGTTTTTTTCATAATTCAGTTTTAAATTATTAGTTTGCCTTTTTTTCGTACCTTTTTAAGATGTAACTTTTCTCTTTTCTAGAACCCCCATCTAGACCCTCTTATTTTCTCGGTGTCAGATTTGCCTCGTTCTGAAAACCAACAGGAAAATAGGATACATACTTCAACATAAGCAAATAGCATTCGAAAGGAAATATACTGGTGCTTAATTATATCATCATGGACAATTTATTGAGTGTTGACAGACCAATTATGAAGTGAAAAATCTGATCTTTTTAGCTTCCGAACGAAAAGTTATAGTTTCCGAACGAATGAGAATTGGTTTCAAATTATTTTACGACGTCTGAACATATTTTTTACACGATCTCTTTCTATATTCTCAATACTTTCGTTTTCCGGTTAAACGATCAAATATAGTACTAGTAATTTCTTTTTGATAAAAGTCATAGAGTGAATTTCTCGTATTCAAGTATAAAATGAGTAAAAAAAAGTTCAGCAATTTTTAAACTTTAATTTTTTTTACACATTTAAGTTTTTAAACGTAATTACTTTTTTGTTGTTTTTGTCAATATTAATCATTTACTACGCATTGTCGCCACGCTTCCAAAACCAATCTATAAAAATGCACGTTTTATGATCGTGAAACATTTTTAGAATTTCCCTGCACTTTGATCATTTCAACGTTTAGTGACAAAAAAATCAGATTTGTTTTAAATAGGCCGTGAATTAATCAAATCTATTTTAATATCTTTATAATGAAATCAGTAGAATTTTATGCTTAATAATCAATACTGATACATTTTACTATAATTTACGATATAATTAGATCATACTTTGAATAGTGAACAGTTCATCAATGCAATATTATATAGATTACGTTTTTTAGCAAAAACAAAATACATTTTATGGTTTTAATCCAGAACAAATGATTATAAAATGATTTATTATAAAAAAAAAATATGTTTCTTATGTATCTACTTTTTGACTGAGGAAAGGTCTTGGAATGATCCCTATATTGCTATACGTGTAAAATAAAAGTGATATCTGTCAAAGAAACTAACACACCAACTGTTTATTTTTCATTATGGTTATACAAAAGTCTCAAGACCAAAACAAACTCCATAACATAAAACGTCTCTGATTTAAATGAAAAATATCCATGTAAATTATAAATAATTAATCATTATGTCGACCAATTTATAAACCAGTTTTGTATCTAAGTAAAACTGTGTTATGATATTGTTTTCACGTCTGAATGTCTGATTCACTATATTTGCCATACATTTTTTGTACGTCTTATTCTGAGGGTCTGTATGTATGCATGGTCTGCATTACTGTAATCCATTTTTCTGTCATTTTCGACTCGTGTATGTTATTTATCAATATATTTTTGTGGTCCCTTATTCGCCATACTTTATCACCCTGTTTTTTTTTTCATAATTCAGTTTTAAATTATTAGTTTGCCTTTTATTTCGTAACTTTTTAAGATGTAACTTTTCTCTTTTCTAGAACCCCCATCTAGACCCTCTTATTTTCTCGGTGTCAGATTTGCCTCGTTCTGAAAACCAACAGGAAAATAGGATACATACTTCAACATAAGCAAATAGCATTCGAAAGGAAATATACTGGTGCTAAATTATATCATCGGCAATTTATTGAGTGTTGACAGACCAATTATGAAGTGAAAAATCTGATCTTTTTAGCTTCCGAACGAAAAGTTATAGTTTCCGAACGAATGAGAATTGGTTTCAAATTATTTTACGACGTCTGAACATATTTATTACACGATCTCTTTCTATATTCTCAATACTTTCGTTTTCCGGTTAAACGATCAAATATAGTACTAGTAATTTCTTTTTGATAAAAGTCATAGAGTGAATTTCTCGTATTCAAGTATAAAATGAGTAAAAAAAAGTTCAGCAATTTTTAAACTTTAATTTTTTTTACACATTTAAGTTTTAAAACGTAATTACTTTTTTTATTGTTTTTTGTCAAAATAATCATTTACTACGCATTGTCGCCACGCTTCCAAAACCAATCTATAAAAATGCACGTTTTACGATCGTAAAACATATTTAGAATTTCCCTGCACTTTGATTGATTGATTGATTATCTTTATTTCCTCCATAATATGAAGATTTTACAATTTATATTATAAGAACAGAATCAAGAACATAACACTAACATATTTACATATTCTAAACAATATCAAAGTATACAAACAGCAATAAAAAAAAAAGTCTATAGGTAGTTACATAATTACATAGGAAATAGAGTCAAAAACAAAACGTCTATAATTCACCAACTTCATACAAGAACAACATTAGTTAAGATCAAATATGTGACTATAAAGATCATAATTGAAGACCTGATATAGTTTATACATATAATCTGCTATGTGGCACATCAAGAGGCTCCATACATCAGCATTTATAGTTTGCATGGTATGATTCATACTTCCAAGTAACGACTCGATAATTTCGTCATCATCTTGATTAAAGAAACGAACGGAATCCTCTACGTCAAGAATATCAACAATTTTGTAGAACATTTCTGTCCGAATTTGTAAAAGAGATGTACAGCAAAGTATATAATGCATAAGTATATCCGTATTATATAAGTTACACAAGGAGCATTTGCCTGTTTGAATAGCTATGGCTCCTAATTTCACAAGCGTCATAAATTTTGAATTTAGTGATGGATAAGTTACCGCTAGTCGTAACAAACGATGCTCCGTCAAACAAGTATGTATTTTATGGTACCGCTTAAGTTCTGGTCGCCGTTCAACTGAGTGTTTCCATTTGTTTTCTTCGTATATGTCTAAAGTCTGTTTTACAACTTTGCTCCACAGTAGCTTGTCTGGAAAAAAATTTTCAGCCACAAAGTTTTCAACAAAAGAATCAAAATCATATTTTATCAAAATTTTGATATAATCGTAAGTCAATGAAATTTGACTGGCCTCACCGGTTAATATTTGTCCCATACGAAAATTAAACATCCGTTTATGTATTGTTGTCGATTTTGCACGACACAGTCTCCCAAAAAACAAAAGTTTCATTTTATCAGTATATCCTTCGACAGACCACAAACCAACATTACTAATACAAGAGTCAGTCGGACTACGTTTATCCATCATTAGTATAAATCTGACGAAATATCTTTGAGTTATTTCCAACATTTCAGTTTCACGGTAGGGTAGCTGACCCCAAGTTTCACATCCATAAAGTGCAGTTGTAAGAATTACTCTTTTCCATATCAAGTTATTAGTTAAGGCACTCATCCCTCGTGGATTAACACCAACAGTATATAGTGAGTGAAGTTTCTGTTTTAACTTTTTACTGGATTTATCTGATCTATCGAAAGTTTTTCCATCTGAGCTAATAAGTGTTCCAGCGTAAGTACATGTACGTTTTCTTTCGAGTACAATATTACCTAGGTTAAGACATGCTGCAGAGTCATAATTGTTGCGAGTCTTTTTTGGTGGTGTAAAAGTCAAAACACTACTTTTCGATGCATTATATTTTAACCGCCATTTGAGCGCATAGCTGTTAACAACGTTTAATAATGTCTGAGCACCATTTACAGTTGCGCTTTATAAAGTTGTGTCATCAGCTAACAAGATTGTTGGTATGCTTATCGGGCCTACTAGTAGTCCACAATGTGTCGATAAGAGTTCACAAATCAAGTCATTGATAAATAAGGAAAATAACCAGGCAGACAACACACGGCCTTGACCTACTCCTTGTTCAATCCGAAACACTTGACTTGTTAGTCCACTATGCTGCACATGTGCTGTTGCAGTTTTATACGACATATATATCAGATTCCACAATTTACCTTGAATTCCAATTTGGTTCAGTTTGTAAAGTAGGCCATCTTGCCATACTCGGTCAAAGGCCTTTTCGTTGTCGAGAAAAATGGCATAAACAATCGAATTACGTTCAAGATAATAATGAATTGCTTCTTTCAAGGTGTAAATAGCTGGTATCGCACCATGTTCTTTTACAAATCCAAACTGGAGTGGATGCGGCATCACACTATTGATATTAACAAGGAGTTTATGAATACGATTCAAAATTATTTTATCAAACAGTTTTCCTAATGAAGACGTTAAAGTAACTGCACGATAACTATTTGGATTTGTTTTGTCTTTATTATTTCCTTTATAAAGAGGTATAACTATTCCATGTCTAAATGATAAAGGTAAGTATTCTTGTTCGAGAATTAAATTGTATAATACACTCAGATGTTTTAATATGTTTTCACCACCATATAGTATGTGTTCATTTGATATATAATCCTGTCCTGGCGATTTACCGGCTTTCAATGTTCGTACCTGATCCTTGATTTCATCTACAGTAATCGGTTTGTCGAGAGTATCAATATAACCTTTGTATTTATTGTTGAAAAGATCATGAACTTTTTTGGAAATTTTCCCGTAAAATTGCTGTCAAAGCAGTTCTCTTCTTTTATAGAATATAAATTTTCAAAATATTTCCCCCATAACATACATATATCTCCAGGTGTCTTTGCTTCGGTATCGTCATAAACAAGTTTTTCTGTTGTCGGTCCCTGTTTCCTCATTTTACGTGCAGTTCTGAAAAATTCTCCGATGTCAACTTCTGCTGCATTTTTAATGTCCTCATACTTTTCCTCTCGCCATAGTTTTTCGGCCTGACGTTCAACGTTTAGTGACAAAAATCAGATTTGTTTTAAATAGGCCGTGAATTAATCAAATCTATTTTAATATCTTTATAATGAATTGTATGCTTAATTATCAATACTGATACATTTTACTATAATTTATGATATAATTAGATCATACTTTCAATAGTGAACAGTTCATCAATGCAATATTATATAGATTACGTTTTTTAGCAAAAAAAAATACATTTTATGGTTTTAATCCAGGACAAATGATTATAAAAATATTTATTATAAAAAAAAAGGTATGTTTCTTATGTATCTACTTTTTGACTGAGGAAAGGTCTTGGAATGATCCCTATATTGCTATACTTGTACTTCGTTAAAGAGTTCACAGTTGAGATATGCAAATTCTTTATACAACTTTATTTGACTGTATCATAAGTATATATATGCGAAAGCAAATTTATAGATCTAACTTGTTGGGTTGATGTTTAGACGAGTTAGACGAGTTATATATACATATATATATGATCTTTGCATCAGAATTAAACACATTTATTTTAAAACCAGTTGTTGTCAGGAAACGGGTCATGTTTTATTATGGTGTATGATGGTACAAATGAATACTAAACCCCTAACGGGAGGGATTGTGCCAGATATTAATCTATGATGAAGACATTCACAATTTTAGTTTATAATTGAGGTCTGAAACTGGCATGTAAGTAACTGCTTGTAGTGCTTTGTTTATTTTCTTTTGTGACCTCTTCTGACATCGGACTTGGTCGACTTCTCCGTTAAACTGATTTTTACTGCGAATACTGTTGTGCGTTTGTTTTTTCTACATTGGCTAGATATAAAGGGGGAGGGTTGAAATCTAAAAAAAAAAACATGTTCAACCCCGCTGCATTTTTGCGCCTATCCCAAGTCATGAGCCTCTGACCTTTGTAAGTCTTATATGGTTTTTAATTTTATTTTCTTGTGTATAATAATTTGGAGTTTAGTATGACGTCTATTATCACTGAACCAGTATACGTTTACTGTTTGTTTACGGGCCATCTGAAGGACGCCTCCGGGTGCGGGAATTTATCGGTGCATTTAAGACCAATTGATGGCCTTCGGTTGTTGTGTGCGCTATGGTCAGGTTGTTGTCTCTTGGACACATTCCCCATTCCCATTCTCAATATTATACATGTATATTCCTTTATATGTTATCTCATCCGAAATGTTATGCATTTTTAATTTTGAACATCTCTGTAACGTTTGTAATTGCATGGTTTTATGAGAATGAACTGTCTTTTTATCTAACATGCTGGATTTCTGTGATCTCTGATGCCAGGATTTTTCTATGTCACTCGTCACAACTCGGGCAGTTTCCGTAAATAGAAGAAGAGTAGCGAATTTACCCTCACCCGAGTATTGCCGATTGGTCTCGAGGTGACGAAATTGATTTGAAAACCGTTTCGTAACGTAAATTACGAAAGTGACGAGCTCTAGCAAAATCACTGGATCATGTCTGAAGGGGATGAATTGGGTCCTCACTCTTTGACTTTAAATCTAACTCTCGGAATTAAAATTCATTAATATTTTCAGCAAGTGTAGGGCTGTCCAAGTCCCCTGGCTAAATGTTTGAAAACATAGAAGAGTAGTTGGCTCCTGGATACACTAGCAGTATTATAAACAGATAAAGGTCAAATCCAAAGTTTACAGTTTATATACTTTTAAATACTGGCCAGGGGTGATTAAATTTTCAAATTGAAAACCGACTTAAGGTCTTGTACTCTTGCAATCTCTCATGAGAGCAAAGACCGATAACTCGGGAGATTGGTACTCTTGAGTAATTTATAATAGCATAGGAAACATTCATTCGGCAATCCTCGGTAGAATCCGCTACTCTCCTTCTATCAGGGTACGGAATCGGCCGAGTTGAGACGAATGAGGAAACATTGTACAGAGGGCCTGGATATATTCACGTAATAAATAATCACGGGCACTAATTGGAGAGGCATTCGTAACAAATCGGAGGATAGACTGGTTCTCTGTCCTTTATCTGTTTGGCTTTGACAGATATAAGCAACAAAGGTATCTGTGATACCCGTATGTTGCAAGGGAGAGGACCAGCCTAATCGGTGGATTCCGTACCTTCAGAAAGAGAGTAACGGATTCTCCCGAGGATTGCCGATGGATTGGAGTGGGTATATTGTTGTAGCTGTTATTGGTTTTGGTAGACGATGTTTTTAATATGTAGTAATTGCGCCTTCAATTCATATAGATAAATAATATTATGTATTTACGCTCATTTCATTTTTTTTTTAGGGTATAGTAACTGTTAAATTTTGGCGACTAAGGGAGCTACTATTTTATTTGTATGGCAGGGCTAGAATGAACATACACCTTATCGCTATTTAGTCCATTCCGGGGAAAACAGTCATTTATACAACTTCCTGTTTGGGTCACCGGCCGAAAAATGGAGGTCATCAGTAGTGAGCTGAGGGAGAAAAAACTTAAGAAAGTGATCATCAAAAAACTTTGATATAGTATGATCCACTTTTTTCGAAATAAAAATTGAAGTAAAAAAATATTTTGTTTGAAGTATTTACGGTAGTTTAAACAGGTCTCATTAAAAAGTATCATGCATGGTGAATTGTTTAAACAGGGTCCCAGATAACTTCAACTGGATGAAAAAGTCGAGTAATTTTAGAACTTATCCGGAATGGAATAAATAGCGATTAGGTGTATTGAAAATAGGCAGGAAAGGATGATATACTTTGAGAAAAAGCAGGATGACAATTTAAGTAAATAAAAGTCAGGATAATTTTTTTTTTAAACGTGAAAAAAGGACATTTACAGCCTAATTATATGAAGCTATGACAAACAGTATTGACTGTGTCACAATAAAAAAAAAACATAACGTTTTATTTTTTATATATGTTAAAAATAAAACACGGAAAAGTTGAAATGAAACCAAAAAAAATCTAATCAAAATTAATGTAAATTACTTACTAATATCATGAAATTGTTTAAACATATAATTACATGGAGAAAATGTAAGAATGGATTATATGAATAATTATTATTATCCGCCATATCTTATCACTAACGCGTACATTGTATGAAGGTCTATAAAGGGATCCTTCATTTTTTTTATTCTTGAATTCAATTAAATGATTTAGTGCCCATTATTATTCTATATTTCTATATTTTAGAACCTAAGTATTTTCATATCTTAGTTTCTTGGTCTATTATTCCCTTTTCTGTATTTGTTAGCAATTTTTCAACACTCTTTCATCCCGTCATTCTCTTTTCTGTAGGGGGTCTCGTTTTTGGGGTCTGATCCCGAATCCCGCTTACTGTATGTCAGATTCCCGTATCCCGCTTTCACTTTGTACGTCAGCAATTTAAATTGTATTTGTAATTTTCTGTGACCCGCTATATCTCATTTCCCGTTTTCACTGCACAATAATTTGACTTTCACGTGTCACGCTTACTAAAAAATTGGTAATCCCGCGTCACTCTTAAGGTGGATCGGGACTATTCGACTTCGCATAATGTCACGCGTGAATTACATTGCACTCGAACAGTATTTGTCGTGTGAATTTTTATAAATTCGATATTATTTTATTAAATATTTTGATTGATTAGAAATGTAAAATCATTGTAATTATGTCACTGAAAGAATATTTTTGTTATTATGTGTATTTATAAAAGGCTCAAAATTACATTTCACCCATTTTTACCATTTTCCGGCAAAAAATTTGCGTTTTAATGCAAAATATTTTTTTTTTTCTTATCGGTGACCTATGTTTTTTATTTGCTCATTCTTTGAAGCTTCATTTCAGCTTTTTACATTACAGTTTTTGACCAAGTGTCATAGGACGTTTTTTATATATTCCGATAAAATTATGTCAACACCTCTATTTTCCCTATCATTTCATTGAAAAATTGTCCCTTTCACATACAAGTCATGTTTAAAAGTAAAATTTTGAGCTTAAGTGGTCCGTGACCCCCTTTTTTCCGATTAATTTGATTCAATTTCTGTAAGGAATAAAATAACAAAAAATACAGCACTTCTGATAGAAACTTCGAATAGGCCGAGAATTAATTTTATTTATTTTTTTACCTGAGACCATCATGTATGGCTACAGGTCATAGGATGACATTTTAATTAGAGCATTGCTACAAATATGTCATACACAAGTTGAGTATTATTGGAACTGTGTTTTTGCAATTTTTAATATAAATATTGATAGTGAATGTGAAACTTCAAGACAAAAAAAAAGATAGATACTAGTACATGGACGGCAGAAATGAATCATAATTGTGACTGTTAAATACAAAGAGATATATACACAGACGGCAGGTAGGAATCATAATTGTGACTGTGAAACGCATCTTCCTCCTATGAAGGAGAACACACACTAGAGACACACAGAGATACATGTAGATATAATATGCAAGAAGGAGTCATTATTTTAACGGTAAAATGAATCTTCTTTCAATGAAGGAGTACATCATTATACTGCAATATTGACATTTGACTGATTGGTTTTGATCATATGTATGCAAAAAATGAATAAGAAAATTAATTAGATATACACCAATAAGAAATATCTATTACTTATACATGTCAAAAATATTATTGATGCAGAATTCTACTCAAACATACAGATTAATAAATGTACAGTTACATCAAAATCACTGTATGAAAAACAGAGATCTTATATTTAGCTAGTAGTGTAACAATGATGATAAGAAAATAGTAGAGCCCGGTAGAGCAGGCTATAGCACTAGGTCTTTGATATTTGGTTGAGACAGAGCCCCAGAGCACTATGTATTCCATTCTTATATTATTTACATCTGCCAACGTTAGTACTGTAATGGTACGACTCTACCTTGATTAAATACCAAAGACCTAGTGCTCTACCCTGCGTGCTATATCCCGCTCTACGGCTCTACGTTGACCAAATACCAAAACCCTAGCGCGCTACCCTGTTCTACTGATCTTATGCTTTCTTATAATCATTATAACACAACTGTCATTTGAAGGGAGGGTCAGTCTTTTAAGACTTAACATTCGATTTTTTTTTTTTTCTTACAGTCATACAGGACATACAGGAGCCTAATCATTAGCATGGATAAAGTGGAGGATCCAATGAGTAATTAGATGGATGATCAACAGAGTAATAAGGGGGATGATCTAGCGAGTAATGAGATGGTGGATCTAGCGAGTAATGATGTGGAAGATCTAGAGAGTAATGAGATGGTGGATCTAGCGAGTAATGAGGTGGTGGATCTAGCGAGTAATGAGATGGTGGATCTAGCGAGTAATGATGTGGAGGATATTACGAGTAATAGTACCGTACTCATACAAAATGAAACTCAGGATAGGGATACACTTCATGAATGTGACATTTGTGGTAAAGAATTTTTTCGAGAAAGTAATCTAAAAAGACACATAAAAACACATTATGGAGATAAGTCTTATAAATGTGATATATGTGCTAAAATATTTTTTAAGCCTAGCCGTTTACAGATTCACATGAAAATACATACAGGTGAAAAAATCCATGATTGTAATGTATGCGGTAAAGGGTTTAGTCGGTTAGGTCATTTACAGAGACACATGAGAACACATACAGGTGAAAAACCCCATGATTGTAATGTATGCGGTAAAGGGTTTAGTCGGTTAAATCATTTACAGAGACACATGAGAACACATACAGGTGAAAAACCTCATGAGTGTGATGTATGTGATAAACGGTTTAGTCAGTTAGGTCATTTACAGAGTCATATGAGAACGCATATCGGTGATAAACCTCATAAATGTGATGTATGTGGTAAAGGCTTTTTTAGGCGTCGTGAATTACAGAATCACACGAGAACACATACAGGGGAAAAACCTCATGAATGCGATGTATGTGGTAAAGGCTTTATTAGGCGTCGTGATTTACAGAATCACACAAGCATACATACAGGTGATAAACCTCATGTATGTGATGTATGTGGTAAAGGGTTTAGGCAGCGTGGTGTCTTACAGATTCACATGAGAACACATACAGGTGATAAACCTCATGAGTGTGATGTATGTGGTAAAGGGTTTAGGCAGCGTGGTGACTTACAGATTCACATGAGAACACATACAGGTGATAAACCTCATAACTGTGATGTATGTGGTAAAGCGTTTCGTCATCGTAGTAGCTTACAGAGACACATGAGAATACATACAGGGGATAAACCTTATGACTGTGATGTGTGTGGTAAAGGATTTATTCAGCGTCGTGATTTACAAAATCACATGAGAACGCATACAGGTGATAAACCTCATAAATGTGATGTATATTGTGAAGGGTTTAGTCTTATGGAGGATCTAGTGAGTAATCAGGTAGAGGATCTATTAAGTAATGAGGTGGATGATCTAGCGAGTAATAGTACCGTACAAATTCAAAATGAAACACAGGATAGGGATGCACCTCATGAATGTGACGTTTGAATTAAAGATTTTTTTCGAGAAGTAATCTTAAAAGACACATAAAAACACATTGTTGAGATAAGTCTTATAAATGCGATATATGTGCTAAAATATTTGTTAAGCCTAGCCGTTTAAAGAGACACGTGAGAACTCATACAGGTGAAAAACCTCATGACTGTAATGTATGTGGTAAAGGATTTAGTCAGCGTAGTAGCTTACAAATACATATGAGAACATACTCAGATGATAAACCTCATGTTTGTGATGTATGCGGTAAACGGTTTAGTCAGTGATGTAATTTACAGAGACACACGAGAACACATACAGGTGATAATCCTCATGCCTGTAATGTATGCAGTAAAGAGTTTAATCAGAGATGTGGTTTACAGTACCACATGAGAATTCATACAGGTGATAAACCCCATGAATGTGATATATGTTGTATAAGGTTTATTGCTGTAAGAAATTTACATAGTCATATGAGAACGCATACAGGTGATAAACCTTATAAATGTGATGTATGTGGTAAACGGTTTAGTATTGTAGGACATTTACATAGACATATGAAAATACATACAGGTGATAAACCTCGTGACTGTAATGTGTGTGGTAGAGGATTTAGTCAGCGTTGTGACTTACAAGATCACATAAAAATACATACAGGCGATAAACCCCATAACTGTGATGTATGTGGTAAACGACTTAGTGTTTTAGGACATTTACAAACTAGACATATGAGAACACACACAGGGGATAAACCTTATAAATGTGATGTATATGGTAAAGGCTTTATTAGGCGTCGTGATTTACAGAATCACACAAGCATACATACAGGTGATTAACCCTATAAATGTGATGTATGTGGTAAAGGCTTTATTAGGCGTCGTGATTTACAGAATCACACAAGCATACATACAGGTGATTAACCCTATAAATGTGATGTATGTGGTAAAGGCTTTATTTAGCGTCGTGAATTACAGATACACATGAGAACACATACAGGACGGTAACTACATAAATGCGATGTATGTGGTAAAGGCTATATTCAGCGTCGTGAATTACAGATGTATACACAATAGAATGCATACATGTGATAAACCTAATGAGGGTGATGTTAATGGTGACGGGATTATTAAGCTCAGTCATTAATATACACACATGAGAAGAAGAAAAAAACATGTAATAAATCTCATAACTGTGCCATTCGTCACAACTCGACCGATTCCGTACCTCATCTATGATAGACAGAGAGTAGCGGAATCACCCGAGAATTGGCGATTGATGACTGTGATTGATGTTGTAAAATGATGATGGGAGCTTTTAACGACATTGACTGGTTATACAGCCCTCGAACGGTCCGTTGTGATACAATAGCTATTTGTCTCTGTGTTGATCAGAAATCAACTTTTAATATTTGGATCAGTGTTTATATCGAAAACATAAAATCTGTACAGTGAAACCTGTTTAAACCGAACCTCTTCGGTATTTGTTACTTTGTTTAGTTTTGGCCGATGTTCGGTTTTATCAGAGTCACAATGCATATTATTTGATATAACGATGCTTACGTATATGTTTGGTTTAGACAGTTTTTTTGGGTTTATTCAGGAATCAGCTTAGTCAGGTTTCACTATATAAGATTCAGTCGTCGAATAGATGTATATTTTAGTAATCTATATGACCCCAATGATAGTCATTCTTTCGTGTTTTCCTGGTATGTGCTGATTTCTGATATGTTTTACTAAGGCCGTGTTCACACCAAACTCCATGTACAGTAAACTTGTTTACAATTAGTTAAATGTACTGGACATTGGTTTCACATTAAATTTGTTCACATCTATACACCTTGTTTAATTACCTGTACATAAGATTCGTTCACACTTGAAAACTCTATGTCATTTAAATGTTCATTACGTAGAATCGAATGAAAAGTTAATTTTCAAATGAATTATGTGTTCGGCAATGATGCTGCTTTGAGTCTTGATAAGGGCTTAATAAAGCTACGTTAAGTTTTATTTCTAAACAAAACAAATAAATATATCAAGTTTAGACAAATAATTCTGTAAAGAACTTTTATTATAATAATTGCTATAAATATCAATTTTATTCAAAAATCGTTTCTTCTTTAAATATGCACGGTGAAACTATATTTTAAATGCCTAGTTTTATGTACACTGAATCTACACAAGTCCTACATCAAGTATCGACTGCATGTAGACAAAACATGATTTACACTACATGTAAACATTGAGTTTTATCAATGGGAACGTAATTTTGTTTAGTTTACGTGTGAGTTACACTTACACAACACCGAGTTTATGTCAATGGGAACACGGCCTAAGATGGAATTGCGTAATGGTATTCATTACCAATTTCATTTGAACACAAAATACATATAATTAATAGTTATCCCATAAGGACGCGGTGTGTCAGTGTAAGATCACCCCGATGGCCGGAGGCCAGAGGGTGATCTAACACTGACACACCAAGTCCGACTGGGATAACTATTTTACATCCCAGCTGTTTTAGATTAGACGAAAAACCATTTACAATTCATAAAATCTAGTTTAGAACGCCACACAACCATAACAATATACTTTATATATTACTATATGATGTATACCCTTTTTGACCCCCAAACACGATGAGTAGATATCAAACAATGTCAACTCGCCCCACTTGCCAATCGGCCCACGCTATATCGCCACTTTATAAAAATATCGTCCCAATCTTGTTTACCGACTTGCCCCACTTTGAAAAAGTGTAAAATCAAATTGAACAATCAGTCTGAAAACTCACAAATTAACGTAAAAGGTTAAAACCCCACTGAATAAAGGTTTGACAACTCGCCCCACTAATAAAAATATCTTGCTTCCTTTAAGTATGTCAAATTACAATTATTTCGTATCAAGTCGTCCTGGTGTAGTGGTATGTGTCGTGGCTTGATATGCTAAAGGTCTTGAGTTCGAATCCCAGCATATCTACTGGATTTTTTCTACGTGAATTTTGATAGATAGTCTTTTCCGTAAAATTAATTATAAGTTTTATAGTGGATTTGACATTCCCGCCAAAATGTTACAGAACAAAGGAAAGCATGCATAACAAAGAAACTCAAACTAGGGCGATCTGGCAGGGGTGATCCGGCTCAGATCACCCCTGTTAGAACAAAGGAGCTAGGATGTAATCATCATATCACGGCCGAATTGTGACGAATGGATTGGTAATGATTATTATGTCAATAATGATTAACAATCATATGAATCAGAAGCAATGCGATTTATAGTCGGAGAGAGCTCTATCTGGTAAAGCTTGTAACACACTAAGACTTTTTTTTTTTTACCTAAGAACAGTTTTGTAATGTACACAATCATATTGTAAAAATCCGATGTCACACTACTAATAAAGGAGTTCTTTTTAAACATATTGCAGACTATGGTTTCTTTTATTCTGTATTTTTTAATGTTTTTAAACTAATAATAGTATTTTTCTCTTTTTTCTCTTTTTTTTATAAATTAAGCCCATAGTTCTCTCCTCTTTCTATCTAAGCACATATGCCCGTTATTTTCTATCTTATTTGTCAATTATTTTCTCTCCTTTTTTTTATTTTAGTCACCTTTAAGGTGGTACCTAACACTACAGGGAGATAACTCTGTAAAATCATCTAAACGTTTTAATTACGTTGTGTTGTAAATGGAATATTAAGCTTCTAAATGATCAAAATTAGTGTTTGTCAAACTGCTATATAACCAGTGTAATTTTTCTGACAAAACGGTTGGTTCAAAATTTTAGAAATTTTTATATTTTTGTTAAAGGGTCAAAGTAAATGCATTGTCAAAATTTTATTAAAATATAAATGAGCCAAATTAATTTTAGTGAAAGTGTTGGGTACCACCTTAACATTTTTTTTCTGAAACAAAAAATCTAATGACACGTATATTGATGGTACTTATTATTGTCTTTTGATTCTAAACAGAAATTTAGACCTAGTGTCTTTGTTAACAGATAAAACTAGAAAACAACACGTGATTTCATGCGTCAAATAGACGAAGGATTTATATAAGTTTCATTGGGTTTATACTGTAAATAAAACTAGGATTTTAGCTGTGACAAAGCCTATTATCTTATTTTAATAGAAAATAATTAAAAATTGAAACAACACGTTTAATATGATTTCATGCGTCAAATAGACAAAGGATTTATATAAGTTTCATTGGGTTTATACTGTAAATAATGTACAAATAAAAACGTTTTAATGATACTAGTTCTAACTCTGAGACTGTTTAAATATTTGTAGTTTCCTATATTATTAATCTTACTGGACAGAATGGCTCTTTTTTGTGTATCTCTATATATATTTTTTTATTTATATTGTTGAGAGATAAGAATTAAAAAATGTGACACTTTATTGAAAATAATCAGTATCATTATCTTAAATAAAATATTGAATTGAAATGTCAATGAGTAGTTATCTTTTTCAACAATTATGCGAAAGCTGTTATGGCTACATGTTATGAAATATCAATTTAATTGGAGTATTGCCGCTTATTTGTCACTTTAATCAGAGTATTGCTACACATTTGACATGTTATCGAGTATATATACAGTATAAATATTGGTTGTGAATATATAACATACAGACACATGGAGAAAGATACACGGTGGGCAGGTAAGAGTCAACATTGTAACTGTAATACGAATCTTCCTCAGATGAAGGAGTACCTAATAATTAGTGTCGTATAGCAGTGTAGAGCACTTGGTATTTAGTCAAGATATCCGTAGAGCTGGGTAGAGCACTAGGTCTTTGGTATTGGCCAAAGTAGAGCCGTATAGCAGTGCAAAGCACTTGGTATTTAGTCAAGATACTCGTAGAGCTGGGTAGAGCACTAGGTCTTTGGTATTTGGCCAAAATACCCGTAGAGCTAGGTAGAGCACTTGGTATTTGGCCAAGATATCCGAAGAGCACTTGGTAACTGGCCAAGATACCCGTAGAGCTGGATAGAACACAAAGTCTTTGGTATTTTTTTATGATTGAGTCGTAGAGCAGCTAGGTCTTTGGTATTTGGTTAAGGACAATATGTACGAGAGAGAGAGTTGTTTGGTGATAAGGGTATGTTTTAGGGTTGTGTCTATGTAGTCCCCACGTCACAGAACCTATTTATTCAAGTGTTGAAATTTAGAGAAATGTTAAAATTTAAAATGAAAAAAAAGAGGCTCCTGACTTGGGGACAATAATGCACAATAATGCTGCGGGGTTAAACATGTTTTGTTAAGAAAAGCCATTCATATTTCTGACATTGGACTCGTACCACTTTACAACTGAGTTCTACTGTGTGTATTGCTATGTGTTTGTTTATTCTTCATTGACTAGAAGTATATAAGCTCTCACAAAACATGTTTAATCCCGCCTTTTTGTCTTGTCTCGTCCTAAGTCAGGAACGCTCTACGTCTCTATCTTGACCAAATATCAAAAACCTAGTGCGCTACCCTGTTCTACGCTTTTATGCTTTCTTATAATCATTATAACACCACTGTCATTTGCAGGAAGGTGTCAGTCTTTTAAGACTTAAAATTCGTTTTTTTCTTACAGTCATACAGGACATATACAGGAGATAGCCTAATCAATAGCATGAGTAAGGTGGAGAATCTAGCGAGTAATGAGGTGGAGGATCGAGTGAGTTATAAAATGGAGGATCTAGTGAGTAATGGGTTGGAGGATCAAGTGAGTAATGATGTGGAAGATCTAGAGAGTAATGAGGTGGAAGATCTAGTGAGTAATGAGGTGGAGGATCTAGTGAGTAATGGGTTGGAGGATCAAGTGAGTAATGATGTGGAAGATCTAGTGAGTAATGAGGTGGAGGATCTAGTGAGTAATGGTGTGGAGGATCTAGTGAGTAATGGTGTGGAGGATCTGGTGAGTAATGAGGTGGAGGATCTAGTGATTAATGGTGCCGTACACATACAAAATGAAACACAGGATAGGGATACACTTCATAAATGTGACGTTTGTGGTAGAGAATTTATTCGAGGAAGTTGTCAAAAGAGACACGTGAAAATACATACGAGAGATAAGCCTTATAAATGTGATTATATATATGTACTAAAATGTTTTTTAAGCTTAGCCATTTAAAGATTCACACGAAAATACATACAGGTGAAAAACACCATGACTGTAATGTATGCGGTAAAGGGTTTAGTCAGTTGTGTGATTTACAGAGACACATGAGAATTCACTCAGGTAATAAACCTCATGAGTGTGATGTATGTGGTAAACGGTTTAGTCAGTTAGTGCATTTACAGAGACATATGAGAATTCACTCAGGTGATAAACCCCATGACTGTGATATATGTGGTAAAGGGTTTAGTCGGTTTGAGAATTTACAGAGACACTTGAGAACACATACAGCTGATAAACCTCATGACTGTGATGTATGTGGTAAAGGGTTTAGGCAGCGTCGTGACTTATAGTCACACGAAAACACATACAGGTGATAAACCTCATGAGTGTGATGTGAGTGTGATGTATGTGGTAAACGGTTTAGTCGCCTTTATTCTTTACAGATACATATGAGAACACAAACAGGTGATAAACCTCATAAATGTGATGTATGTGGTAAAGGGTTTAGTCAGCGTGGTCATTTACAAAATCACATGAGAATACATACAGGGGAGAGATGGATGTGGTAAAATTCATTCAGCGTCGTGATTTACAGAATCACACGAGAACACATACATGTGATAAACCTCATAAGGGTGATGTTAATGGTGACGGGTTTAGTAAACTCGGTCATTAATATACACACATGAGAATAAGAAAAAAACATGTAATAAATCTCATAACTGTGCCATTCGTCACAACTCGACCGATTCCGTACCTCATCTATGATAGACGGAGAGTAGCGGAATCCCCCGAGAATTGCCGATTGATGAATGTGATTGATGTTGTAAAATGATGATGGAAGTTTTTACGACCTTGACCATGGGTGTCATTCGGTTTAACGAGAGAAATGATCGTGAAAGAATATCTAACGGGGGTCAAGTATTGCGAGACGATCATGAAAGCTCTGGTACCGGATCGTGAAAGACATTTAATGTAAATTCTAGTGCAGAATCTGTGAAAAAATCGCTGAATTTTCAAAACGCGGAACAAATCCGAACAAAAAAATACGTCTGTCAAAATGGTTTAATTTCCTCAACATTACTGTGCAATAAGATAAAGAAAATATGCAATACTTTATGGAAAAACACAAAAGGCGCAATGCATGTCTAATGAATAATTTAAAAAAAAAACACGCTATTTGTATCTTTAACGGTCATATTTCAATATATCATGATATATTTGAAATTTAATCTTTAGTGTATCTGATAGTACAGTAAAGTAAAAGTATGCTCTTCCCTTAAAAAACTTTAATTTGTTTATGAAAACCTTGAAATTTGTTGAATTTTCATCAAACTTGATCTTGAAAGATCAGGCAACGCATTATTTTGATCGTGATAGATAATGCGTGACCAGACTTAATACTAGTGATCAGGAATCAATATTTATTTTACCATTTGATATACCTGCAACTGATTGAATCCTGTAACTATTTTGATAAGAATGAACATTAAAGCTATTTTTTTTTAATTCAACACTTTACCTCGAAGTTAAAAAAAAACCAACTTAACACGTGTCTAAATCAGTGTGAAAAAATCAGCTCTGAGGATCGATCTACTACAATTCAGGCAGTCCAAAATATTAACCATCAACCTATTATAACAAAAAAAGCATCTTTCATGAACAATTTGAGATTGAACGATAACCAACATTTTGTTCAACAGTATTTTCTCAAGTTCTATGTATCTTTATAAAAGAATCAGTGATTAATCCATGTCAAATTGGATTTTCAAAAAAATGTAGACCATCTGATCATGTTTTTGTTTTAAAAACCATTATCGATAAATATATAAGTAAAAAGGGGGTAAACTATTTGCCTGTTTTGTAGATTTTAAACAGGCTTTTGATAAAGTGATCCATGAGGGTATCAGATATAAGCTTTTAACAAACAATATTACTGGAAAGTTTTATTCTATCATTAAAGATATGTATAATAAAAGTGACCTCTGTGTTAAAATTGATAACGAAATGACTCCATGTTTTAAATCATTTATAGGGGTTAGACAAGGTGATCTTTTAAGCCCAAATATTTTTAAAATATTGATCAATGATCTACCTGACAAGTTTTTATCTTGTCCTGATCCAGTAAATATTAATAACCGTAGAGTAGACTGTCTTATGTTTGCTGATGATGTAGTATTTTTTTCAGAAACACCGGAAGGCTTGCAAAAGAGAATTAATATGTTACATGAATATTATTTAGAATGGTGTTTTGATGTAAATTTAAAAAAGACAAAAAGTATAATTTTTAACTAGCCAGGAAAATTTTTAAAATGCTGTTTACATTTTGAAGGTAAAGAGATTGAAAGTGCAAAATTATATAGATATCTTGGAATCACATTTACATCTAGTGGTATATTTAAGCAGTGTAAAGATGAATTATACAACAAATCTTTAAAAGCTTGTTTTAAGCTACATCTAACCCTAGTATTGCCACTTTTTTACATCATTATGATTATACAATTAAACCCATACTATTATATGGCAGTGAAATATGGGGAATGTTTAGAACGGATTCAGCTGCTTGTAAAAAAGATAATGATTATATATTAGAAAAAGTCTTTGACCAGGATTCTTCTGAAAAAGCTCATACCAAATTTATGAAATATCTTCTTGGTGTAAACAGAAAGTCAAGTAATATAGCTGTAATGTCAGAGCTTGGTAGATTTCCTATGTATTTTACTATAATTTTATCAATGTTAAAATATTGTCATAGACTGGAGCATTTGACAGAAGGATTATTATTTGATGCATTTATATGTTGTAAACAGTTACATAGCTCTAATGTAAATACATGGTATTCTAGTATAGATTATATTCAGAGAGAGATTGAATTCCAAATTTTGACCAATCAATTGGTTCTTTATGTCAGTATGTTAAAAATAAACTATGTAAAACTTATTTCACATTTTGGAATAAACTTATGTATCAAACAATTAACTCCGAAAAAGGGAAGCTTGGTACTTATTTTTCTATAAAAAATGGTTTTAAAAAAGAAAAATATTTAGAATTGCAGGACTTCAAAAAAAGATTTGTAATTTAAGAATAAGTGCTCACTCTTTGAAAATTGAGACAGACAGATATTCAAAAAATAATATAGAAAGATCTGAGAGTCTTTGTTCTAATTGCTAACTTGGTAAAGTTGAAGATGAGCTTCATTTTTTATTAGAATGCCCTCTTTATGATATTCAAAGGGACGATTTTTTTCAAGACATTTCTAACAATTGTTATAATTTTATAAATTTAAATAAATCTTCTAAATTTTTATGGCTCTTGACCCAAGAAAATGTTACTCTTATGGAAAAACTGGGCTGTTATATTTGTGACTGTTTTGAATTAAGGAGATCAGGTATGAACACTGACACTAAGTCAAGTAAATAATTTGAGAATAAATACACATATACATGTATAATGTAATTTTATTATTCTTTTATTCACAATATATATGTGGTTTTTAGCTTGATTCTGACCAATGCATATATTCCAAATATATATGTATATGCCTCTATTATTGTTGTAGTTACCAATTATGTTACCAATTATGTAAATCAATTGTATCTGATTTTATGCCCTTTATGGGCCCTGTAATTTGGGGAAAATATACAACGTAGCAGATGTGGAATGCTGTCCAATGAGATTACTATATACTAAAGACTAAAGAATACCAGAGCGCAAATGCTGAAATGTCTCGTCTGCTTTAATAATAATAACAATAACATCTACCGAAAGAACAAAAATTTGCCTCATTGTTCGTGAGTTCAAAAATTGTAGATTCTATAAAACCATCTCTACACAGTCGTTTTTCAAGCGGTAGCCATTTTGTCCAAGTTGATATTTCATTTGTCCAAGCAATTAATGCGGGTTTGTTACCTGATATTTCAATAAGTAATTTATGATTTACCAAAACAAAAGTTAGATACACGAAAAGAACATAAAGTCCAGATTCTTTTTGTATTAACTGCATGTTTGGGTCTTACAGGAATAAAATGCTACGAAACATTATACAGCAATTCAGCGGCATTATAGTTTAATTTGTACACATTCATACAGCGTCTAGAACCTAAAGATCTTTTTGTTTGCACCTAAACAAGTGTGGACACATATCAGTGTGGATAGTATGTTTGGATGTTCGATAGTGTTTTGTATGACAAAAGAAGTTCTATGTTTTTCCCATATTATCAACTGTGTTGCACAATATGACAACCAACCTGAGCATTAGGATTGTTTATTAAATATTTAGTTTTATGTTCAAAACCGACATGGAAGAGACACTAATTGCATTAATTGCCATATGATTATGATAGAATATGTTCCACATCTTTGATTTTGTTTGCACCTACACAATATCTACAAAATATATATTTAAGTCTTCATTTTTTTCCTTACAGAGACATACAAGAACAAACATATTTACTAGAGGTAAACCATATTAATATTATGTACGAGGTAGAGGATTTAGTCACAATTAATGGTACTCAACAGGGACAAAAAAGGACACAGGATAGTATGTACGAGGTAGAGGATTTAGTCACAATTAATGGTACTCAACAGGGACAAATAAATACAGAGAATGGTATGTACGAGGTAGAGGATTTAGTCACAATTAATGGTACTCAACAGGGACAAATAAGAACACAGGATGGTATGTACGAGGTAGAGGATTTAGTCACAACTAATGGTACTCAACAGGGACAAATAAGAACACAGGATGGTATGTACGAGGTAGAGGATTTAGTCACAACTAATGGTACTCAACAGGGACAAATTAGAACAGAGGATGGTATGTACGAGGTAGAGGATTTAGTCACAATTAATGGTACTCAACAGGACAAATTAGAACAGAGGATGGTATGTACGAGGTAGAGGATTTAGTCACAATTAATGGTACTCAACAGGGACAAATTAGAACAGAGGATGGTATGTACGAGGTAGAGGATTTAGTCACAATTAATGGTACTCAACAGGGACAAATAAGAACAAAGGATTTAGTCACAATTAATGGTACTCAACAGGGACAAATAAGAACAAAGGATTTAGTCACAATTAATGGTACTCAACAGGGACAAATAGGAACACAGGATGGTATGTACGAGGTAGAGGATTTAGTCACAATTAATGATACTCAACAGGGACAAATAAGAACACACGATGGTATGTACGAGGTAAAGGATTTAGTCACAATTAATGGTACTCAACAGGGACAAATTAGAACAGAGGATGGTATGTACGAGGTAGAGGATTTAGTCACAATTAATGATACTCAACAGGGACAAATAAGAACACACGATGGTATGTACGAGGTAAAGGATTTAGTCACAATTAATGGTACTCAACAGGGACAAATAAGAACACAGGATGGTATGTACGAGGTAGAGGATTTAGTCACAATTAATGATACTCAACAGGGACAAAGAAGAACACACGATGGTATGTACGAGGTAAAGGATTTAGTCACAATTAATGGTACTCAACAGGGACAAATTAGAACAGAGGATGGTATGTACGAGGTAGAGGATTTAGTCACAATTAATGGTACTCAACAGGGACAAATAAGAACAGAGGATGGTATGTACGAGGTAGAGGATTTAGTCACAATTAATGGTACTCAACAGGGACAAATAAGAACAGAGGATGGTATGTACGAGGTAGAGGATTTAGTCACAATTAATGGTACTCAACAGGGACAAATAAGAACACAGGATAGTATGTACGAGGTAGAGGATTTAGTCACAATTAATGGTACTCAACAGGGACAAATAAGAACAAAGGATTTAGTCACAATTAATGGTACTCAACAGGGACAAATAAAAACACAGGATGGTATGTACGAGGTAGGGGATTTAGTCACAACTAATGGTACTCAACAGGGACAAAAAAGAACACAGGATGGTATGTACGAGGTAGAGAATTTAGTCACAATTAATGGTACTCAACAGGGACAAATAAGAACAAAGGATTTAGTCACAATTAATGGTACTCAACAGGGACAAATAAGAACACAGGATGGTATGTACGAGGTAGAGGATTTAGTCACAATTAATGGTACTCAACAGGGACAAATAGAACACAGGATGGTATGTACGAGGTAGAGGATTTAGTCACAATTAATGGTACTCAACAGGGACAAATTAGAACAGAGGATGGTATGTACGAGGTAGAGGATTTAGTCACAATTAATGGTACTCAACAGGGACAAATAAGAACACAGGACGGTATGTACGAGGTAGAGGATTTAGTCACAATTAATGGTACTCAACAGAGACAAGAAGAACACAGGACGGTAATAAACTGCATAAATGTGATGTTTGTGCGAGAGAATTTAGTCACAGTAGTTACTTATAGAGACACATGAGAACACATACTGTTGGAAAACGTCACAAATGTGATTTTTGTCCTAGAGAATTTTCTGGAGGTAATCAACTAAAAATACACGAGAGAACACATACTAGAGATAAACCTCATGATTGTGATGTGTGTGGTAGAGGTTTTAGTCGGCTTACTCATTTACGTAGACACATGAGAATACATACAGGGGACAAACCTCATGACTGTGATGTATGTGGTAAAGGGTTTAGTCATCATGGTAGTTTAAAGAGACACATGAAAACACATACAGTGATAAACCTCATGACTGTGATGTATGTGGTAAAGGATTTAGTGATCAAGGTAATTTAAAGAAACACATGAGAATACATAAGGGTGATATACACGAGAGAACACATACTAAAGACAAACCTCATGATTGTGATGTATGTGGTAAAGGGTTTAGCCGGCTCAGTCATTTACGAAGACACATGAGAACACATACAGGCGACAAACCTTATGACTGTGATGTATGTGGTAAAGGATTTAGTGAGCAAGGTAATTTAAAGATTCACATGAGAATACATAAGGGTGATAAACTCTATGACTGTGATGTATGTGGTAAAAGGTTTAAACATGGTAGTAACGTGAAGAGACACATGGCAACACACACTGGAGAAAAACGTCATAAATGTGATGTATGTGAGAAAGGGTTTAATACGTCTTCCAATTTACAGCGACACATGAGAACACATACAGGTGACTAACCTTATGGATGTGATGTATGTGGTAAAGGATTTAGTGCGCAAGGTAATTAAAAGACTCACATGAGAATACATAAAGGTGATAAACCTTATGACTGATGTATGTGGTAAAAGGTTTAGTGCATGGTAGTAACGTGAAGAGACACATGGCAACACACACTGGCGAAAAACGTCATAAATGTGATTTATGTGAGAAAGGGTTTAATACGTCTTCCAATTTACAGCGACACATAAGAACACATACAGGTGACTAACCTTATGGATGTGATGTATGTGGTAATGGATTTAGTGCGCAAGGTAATTAAAAGACTCACACGAGAATACATAAAGGTGATAAACCTTATGACTGATGTATGTGGTAAAAGGTTTAGTGCAGGTGGTGATGTACGCACACACTGGCGAAAAACTTCATAAATGTGATGTATGTGGTAAACTAAGGTTTGGTCATCATTATACTTTACTGAGACACGCCAGAACCCATTCAGGTGCTTCACTTCATTATTGTGACTTATGTGGTAAAGGGTTTGGTCATCATTATACTTTACTGAGACACGCCAGAACCCGTATGTAGGTGCTTCACTTCATTATTGTGACTTATGTGGTAAAGGGTTTGGTCATCATTATACTTTACTGAGACACGCCAGAACCCGTATGTAGGTGCTTCACCTCATTATTGTGATTTATGTGGTAAAGGGTTTGGTCATCATTATACTTTACTGAGACACGCCAGAACCCACACAGGTGCTTCACCTCATTATTGTGACTTATGTGGTAAAGGGTTTGGTCATCATTATACTTTACTGAGACACGCCAGAACCCGTATGTAGGTGCTTCACCTCATTATTGTGATTTATGTGGTAAAGGGTTTGGTCATCATTATACTTTACTGAGACACGCCAGAACCCATACAGGTGCTTCACTTCATTATTGTGATGTATGTGGTAAAGGATTTGGTCATCATTATACTTACTGAGACACGCCAGAACCCATACAGGTGCTTCACCTCATTATTGTGATATATGTGGTAAAGGATTGAGTAGCCATTATCATTTACAAAGACACATGATAATACATACAGGTGATAAACCTTATGACTGTGATGTAGTGGTAAAGGATTTAGTGAGCAAGGTAATTTAAAGACTCACATGAGAATACATACAGGTGATAATCCTTTTGACTGTGATGTATGTGGTAAAGCGTTTAGTGAGCAAGGTAATTTAAAGGGTCGGCACTTAAAGTTAACCATCGAGGGACGTTAACCACCGAGGGTAGTAATGAATATTCATCTTTACCGGATGATTGACATCGATGTAAATAAAAACATGAGAGTGATTACCGTGTGTCAACGTCAGATCAAATTAGTTCAATTTAATTGTTAGAAATACTGTTTCTGCTGAAAATTAAAAAATAAATAAAATTGAATGGAATGGAATGGAATTGAGCTATGTACAATACAGTAAAGGGCAGTAAATATTAGCAATTAGATAGACGGTAGACAAGCATATTTTGCCTATTGATTCTTTTTGCATGCATATTTTGTTATATACTACTAGAACACACCCGTGATATCACGGGTCCGTGACTGAATTAAAGTATATAACTATGTGCAAGCCTTATTTTAGTATTAGTATTGTCATCTGATAAAGTCATGCCGATTATAAGATACACAGTTTTTCTCTGCTTTCAAGTCTTTCTGTTTGAACCCGTCAACAGCATTGTCCTATATAAGTTATAAATAAAGTTGAATTCTTTGCTTCGCTGTTTTACGCCATGCCCACTGACAAATTGAAAACTACCTATACGCCTTATTTTTAGTCCAGATTTTTAGTATTCGTATTGTTATATTAGAAAGTCTTATTGATTAAAATACTACAATAGGTAACAATTTGACAATTTAGTAGTGTCAACCCTGTGGTTATGACCCGTGTATATAGCATATTAATCCTGAATACAACGTTTGGTGGTGCGCCTGTCAGATGCGGAACGTACAGATAAGGTAATAGGTAACAGGTGAATATACTATTGGTATCGGTAGCGGACTCGACCCGGAACTTCTTAATTATTGGCAATATTAATTACGTGGAAAACAAAAGGGCCTGGAGTGGTGTAATTTTTAATCTACACCTTTGTACTATATTAGTTATATATAAAGTTGAATTCTGTGATTCGTCGTTTTTACGTGATGACGGCTAACAAATTGGACCTCGTAATTTTAGTATTATAGATAATGCACTTATTGTTTCGATACTGTTTAATGTTTAGATAAGACCTATATGTAAACCATTTATGCACTGTTCGAGCTAACTATTTTATGTACGAAAGCTATTACTAATGTAACGGTGGTGCTGAGATAATCTCCCTTTGCTAGAATATGGGATGACGCAAAATGAACTATATCACTGTGCAAGAACGAAATAGCAAAGTGAATAGTCTAGTATATAAATCAAACTGTATTGGGATGATTAGGTAAACGTTTACTCCAACTTACTGGATATTTTATGGAAGATTTTGCCATTTGTATAGAGGAATTATACCTTCTAAAATGAACTTGGGAGAATAATATTATACTTATTTAACACTGTTTTAAAATTGCATGTGTTACATGTACAAAGTTTTCAAAAGCTGATGTATGCTGGTAACACCAATGACACTATCATTTGACTATTTAGTAACACCATTAAGATTTTTAGTTATTGATGTTTAAATGTTATATAATTTAAGATTCTTTAGCCTACGAATTATTTTTACTTCCTTTTCTTTTGCTCAGTGTTCTTTGTGTTGAGTTTAGTACTTAATAAAAGTAAAATTTGAAATTTGTTGTAAATGGTGATACTTTTGTGTCATTGAAGTTACTGAAGGGTCAATGGTTACTATAAAAAAAAATGCAATAATTTTTATTTTTTATTAACAAATGAAGGTGTTTTAAGGTCGTATACAAAGGAAAGGCATTATCTAACCATTCAGTCTTCAACATTTTACATATATTCTGTTTAAGGGTATTTTTTAATATAAAAAACGGCAATAATTAGACGGCTAACTTTCATACAACAAATTACAATTTATTCTGAAATTTATTTTTAAACAGAATGGATAGCTATATGAATAATGTCAATAAGTAGTAATGTTAACCTTAACAACAAATTGGAACAGTTGTTTGATATTTAACAATAATATTTAGTACCTAAAGTATGTTTTAAATTGGTAACACCATTGACACGATTCTATCAATTAAGGATGACCTAAAATTCTTAAAATTGAAGGAACTCTTAATTTTTCCCATTGCATATTTCTGAATATAGTTGCTACCATACTACATGAGTGTATAATAGAATAGAGGAACAATAAAAACCCACCTACGTATAATAGAAAAGCACTTTCGTATAATAGAAAAGCACCTTCGTATAATAAAAACCCACCTTATTATAATAAAAAAAGACACATAAGACAGCTATGTCCATAATATCACCTGTATGTGTTCTCGTATGACTCTTTAAAATACCATGCTGACTAAACATTTTACCATTCGTCACAACTCGGCCGATTCCGGAGAGTAGCGGATTATACCGAAGATTGCCGAATGAACCTTTTACCTCATACATAACAGTCAGTAGGTAAGGTGTATCACCTGAGCATGCTGTATGTGTGTTCTCATATGGGTCATTATAAAAAAAAACATGCATGCAAATTTCGATGAAGGAATATTTGGAAAAATGATGTCATTGTGTTATGTTTGTCACTGATCATGTTTTTGATTTATATGGCAATAAAATTATTTGATTTTGATTTGATTTGATTTGATTTAAAACATTTAAATGTGTACCTCTATTCTATTATAAAAAACTTTTAAAGACTTAATTGATTTTCTTGATTTAAGATTTTTTCATATCTTATTAGCAATTGACCCGTCCCTGTTTTCAAATCATGTGACACGCCACACTTCTTGTTAATCACGTGAACCACATCCACATAATAGAAAAGCTCATCCACATAATAGAAAAGCACCTTCATATAATAGAAAACCACCTTCGTATAATAGAAAACCACCATCGTATAATAGACAACCACCATCGTATAATAGAAAACCCCCTTCGTATAATAGAAAACCACCTTCGTATAATAGAAAACCACCTTCGTATAATAAAAAATCACCTTCGTATAATGACAATGCTTGTACTTGAAATAAAAGAATAAATAAGTATAAACTTGACCACTATTATCATTGATGAAGCTTGTTTAAAAGTGTGTCCGATGATTCCATCTACCAGCTAAGATGGCCGACATGGCTAAAAAAAGAACATAGGGGAAAATTCGAGGTGTGTCTATTTTTTTGAAAACAGATATAAAAAGATAAAATCTGACAGAATGTTGAGCTCTACCAATTGACCGAACACGTCAAACTGTCAGAAGACGAGTAATTGCTCTTGAACGAAAAATCGTACTCTTTTATATTTTTTTTCTTGAAAACTATAAAAAAAAAAACAACAACAGAGAAACTTGAAATTGCAGTTCTACAAGCAATGATCTAAATTGTCAGTCAACTCCTTAGAAGAGTTGTTGCCCTTTGATGACGATTTATAACATTGTTTTTGTGTTTTTGCCTTATATCTTAAAATCGTAATAGATATTTATTTGCAATGTAGATAAAACTCAAATAGGCAAAAATTATCAGCAAGGCAGGATCTACAATTCGCCGTTGCATACTGGGTAATATTTTCAAAAGTGTACACCAAAACGTCCTGATTGGTTTAATATAGGATTAAACGCCTTTGTAAGGAATTTATTGGTGTATAAATTCGACCAAGTCACTCACAAACAAAACAAGTCCGGTTTATACACTAATAAATTCCTTTAAAAAGGCGTTTAATCCTTATAATACTTTAAAAATTGAGATAAGAAATATATTTTCCCACAATCGTTACCTCTATCACATGTAAATTGTATATTTAGGACTTTGAATAGGCCTGGCGCATGAATAAATTTGTTGGTTAACGCAAAAAAATGACTCATCTGATAAAAAGTAAACTGCAAAAACTTTTATTATCATTCAAACGAATGTTTTTGTGTTTTGTCTTATTTAAAGATTAACGTGCAGAGAAAATAAAATTTGTAACGTCATTTTGTTTACATTGGTTACGAAAAGAAGTTCGGTCAACGACGTCTATCGAAAAATAACCAACGTCAAGATCAACTACTGGAAGTTCTCTCGACCAATCATGTCAACGTATTCCCTAATATGCAAATCATATAAGAATTATAAGGTCATAAACAATGAAAATTTAACCAATGACGTGACGTTGTTTTTATTTTTTGGTTCATGATTCTTTAGATTCTGAAACGGTCAATTACAGTAGGACAACCGGATGTGCCTTTTTTGCCAAAATGTGATTCGGCGGCGCTCAGTAGTTCTACGCCGAAAATTGGACTATTTTGCGTCGGCCGACGTCAACTGAAAAATGGCGCGCTTTTGTATTTTTAGGGCAATATCATAGAGGAAATCGTTCTACGACTCCTTAATGGAGTTATTGTTTAACGACGGACTCTATGGGAGATCAAATCAAATGTTTTCCTTTAGAGTTAAACCAAGTTTGAACATGGCATGAATGTTCATAATGATCGAGGTACTGACAAAGTATTATTACTACATGTACTATGTAGCCCATGCGCGTAGCTACGTTTACGTCAAAACGCCCGGGCGTACACTTGATTTTGGGAGAACAAAATTTGTTTATCTCAATAAATTTAAAGAGTTGGATTAAAACATTTGAGCCTTGTAGTTCTTTCTTTTATCACTTTTTACGAAGAAAAGAATGAAAAATCTACCTTTTTAAACAATTGGAATGGAGAAATTAATTAAGCAAAGCTTTTATTAAAGATCTTATATTATATGTGTCAGTGACTGAAGTCTAGATAATAAATATTAATAAATAGTTGCATAAATCAATACAAAACTTGAAGCTGTCAAATTTAATTTAAAAACTGCTTTTTAGCAAGTCACAGATTGCTGCCAGCGGGGAACTTAGTTTTACTAAAGAACCTATGGGAAATACACACATAGATTGTAATCTAATTAAGATATTGATCTCTGATTTCGTTATACTAGAGGGGCCTGATGGGTTATTTTCGTTCTTAATTCCTAATAGGCGCATTTTCGCTATCGTGATCCGTTTTTCTACAGATTTTTTTTTTGGTTTTTTATTTTCGTGATCCGTGATCATGGAAATTTATTTTCTGTGAATCGTGATTGACAAACAAATCAACTCGTGAATCGTGATGAGAATCCCCCGGACCCCCCATCAGGCCCCTCATATTTCAATTAGATTGATCTGCCCTCACACTATAGAGGATGTCTCAAGTAGGGATTAAGAACAAATTTCAGTATGGTCTAAATTTAAAAGATTCAATTTGGCTTATTATTTTAATCCTAATAAGACAAAGGCTATGCTATTCATAGACCAAATTTGGCCTTACTCATTATTAGAATATGTGTTATGACTCTAAAGGGGCTCGCGCATATCGGTCTAAATCAATTTTCCGACGTAGTCGGTATAGTTTCGGTTTGTGCCCTTTGAACTTAACTATGGCAACGGAATACGCATGCTCGAAAATCCTTTCTGTGATTGGACAAAATGCTGTCATGGTGGGTGATTTGGTTGTGTTTGAAAAAAAGTCTCGTGATGGAAAGCAAGTGAAAAACTATAAATATTTGAACTAGATCTTACAAAGATTTATATTTATTTTTTTATTAAAATAATTGTTTCTCCAATAGCTCTTTGCATCCGTGACAGCTGTTTATTCGGGACAATTATATAATTAATTTTTAATGTAAACTTTGTTGTACGAACGTACATGACTTTTAGAACGCACCTACGCATGTGAGATTTCCGCGGGGTTTTGGTAAATGTAAACAGAAAGATACGAGGACCGAGAATACTGAACACAAACAGCATGAACAGATAAAACGTTATTTAAATGGTATCTTTGTGCTTCTGAAGGTTATCGAAATGATAGTTTTAAACATAATTATACTCAAATTTAAAAACGTCGGATATCTTTTTTAAAGATAGTTCTTGTTTTTTCTAATATAGGATTTTGTTATATTTTTCTATAAAAAGGTTATCTTTTACTCAATAAGAAAATAAAATAAAAACATGGGGTCAGCGTTGTTTAACGCTCACTACCTGGCTTCGAAAGAAACATACATTTTCGTAGAGGCACTTTTTTCTGTTGAACTAATAGAAAAAATAGAGGTTATATCGAAATAGAAAAAGAACTTAATTACCGAAATCGTTCACATTTTACAAAAGTTTAGTTTAAGTACAGCTTATTTGAAAATTATAATAAAAAAAATATAGGTCACCGTTGAGTTAAAAAAAAGATATTTCAATTTTAATGCCCAAAAATGGCATTTTTGCACCAAAGGGAGATAATTTCGAGCTTTCTCCATGATATACACAATTTAAAAGTCATCTGTGGACAACACGAATTGAATTTTTTGAATGATTTTTGTACCATGTGATAAAGTAACAACTAATAAAGGTAATAAATAAAATTTGTAATGAAAATAAATGTTTATTTTTTTTTATGTTGACATCTGTGTTCAACTCAGTTATTTTATTGTTGTTGTTACTTTTGATTATGTCACAAGCATAATGTTACTTATATGACAAATAAAGATACAACTATGTATTTGCTTCCGAAACTACACAAAACACCTTACAAATATAATTTGATTTCGTCTTCAAGCCATTGTTCCACTACTACATTGTCTATTCTTTTTACCAGTACACTTGGTACAATCAAAAACCTGATAATAAATTGTTCAAATAAGGCCTTCGAAAATAGTGGAATTAATTACTTTTGGAGTGTCAAGAACTCGTTGGAAGTACTTGATAAATTGCATGCTTAAATTGGTGATTTTGAATCTGTTCAAAGTTTTGATTTTTCTACCCTGTATACCACATTGCCTCACATTCTCATAAAGAAAAATCACACACCTAATTAAATGGGCATTTAAAAAGTCAGAATGTGAATATATATGTTCAAATTCTTTTAGGTCATTTTTTAGTTGCAATAAACAAAAAAACTATGTCAATTGGACATGATTTGATACTATATATGCCCTTGAATTTTTACAAGATAACATTTTTGTTCGCTTTGGATATTCCGTATATCGTCAGGTTATCGGAATTCCAATGGGGACTAACTGTGCACCACTTATTGCGGACCTGTTTTTGTATTGCTATGAGTTACAATTTATGACAAAAATCAACAAAGACCAATCGAAACAACATCTGATAAACAATTTTTTTTTTTTTTTTAGATATTTGGATGATATTTTGGCTCTCAATAATGACGACTTCAGTATGTATACTAAAGAAACGTATTCTGTTGAACTTACTTTAAATAAAGCTAATACTAACAATGACCACTGCCCTTTCCTCGATTTTGATATCTATATCACTAACGGAAAGCTTAATACTAAAATGTATGATAAAAGAAATGATTTTTCATTTCCTTTCGTTAATTATCCATTTTTAGATGGTGACGTTCCCTTTTCACCATCTTACGGTGTTTATATATCTCAACTTGTACGATTCGCTCGTGTATGTAACAATGTTTTAGATTTTAACGAGAGAAATTTATGTATTACTGAAAAATTATTACACCAGGGTTTTCGATATCACAAACTAGTCAAAACATTTACTGAATTTTATCATCGGTATAAGGACATCATTCGTAAATATAGCCCAACATGCAGACTTCTTATACGTTCAGGTATTTCACATCCAATTCTTTTATGGAAATATGCTTTATATAGCACAAAAATGTCAGTATTCACCTTAGAAACTAACAAAACCTTTGAATAGACTTATTAAGAAGGGATATAGTTACGAAAAACAGTGAGTCTTGCCACGAAGAATAAAAAGTTACGTAACCCTGAAGTCAAAACATTTTTTTCTACTTTCTGTTTGCTGTTTTTAATAGGCCGCACCACTTCCAGTAAAATGATATCCTTCCACTTTCCTGGATTGATATCCACCAAAAGATGCAATATTTTTTTAAGTCTATATATATGTTTCAAAGTTATTGTGAAACTGCCTATTCTAGAGGGGGCGTGAATCAGATGTGGATACTTAAAAATTCCAAAGATTTTTTAGAGTACATACAATCTAACTCTCTTTCATCTTGTAACAGTATTAAAACATTTGACTTTTCTACTCTGTACACTAGTATTCCACATTCCAAACTAAAAGACAAATTGAAAGAGTTGGTATTGCTTTGCTTCGTAAAAAAGAATGGCCAACGTAGATACAAGTATCTTGTCTTAGGGAGGGATAAATCCTACTTTGTAAAGGATCACTCTGATTCGAACAAAAAATTCTCTGAAACTGATATTATCAAGATGCTTGATTTCTTGATTGACAACATATTTGTTACGTTCGGAGGACGTGTTTTTCAACAGACTGTCGGCATTCCAATGGGAACAAACTGTGCCCCTCTACTTGCCGACTTGTTTCTTTATTATTATGAGGCTGACTTCATGCAGGAACTTCTTAGGAAGAAAGATAAGAAGTTAGCACTATCCTTTAACTCTACTTTTCGCTATATAGATGATGTTCTTTCACTAAATAATTCAAAATTTGGTGACTATGTGGAACGCATCTATCCAATCGAGCTAGAGATAAAGGATACTACAGATATAGTTAAGTCGGCCTCATATCTTGACTTACTTCTAGAAATTGACAATGAGGGTCGGTTGAAAACAAAACTTTACGACAAAAGAGATGATTTCAGTTTTCCAATTGTGAACTTTCCATTTCTAAGTAGCAACATTCCAGCAGCACCTGCATACGGGGTATATATCTCCCAATTGATACGATATTCCCGTGCTTGCATTTCCTTTCATGATTTTCTTGATAGAGGGTTGCTGCTCACAAGGAAGCTATTAAACCAAGAGTTCCAAATGGTGAAGTTGAAATCATCCCTTCGTAAATTTTACGGACGCCATCACGAGTTGGTTGACCGTTATGGAATAACCGTATCACAAATGATATCGGATATGTTCCTTACGTCGTAACTACAATCCCCTTCCCTTTCCTGAATGTGACCTACCGAATTAGACTATTTACCGGATTTGTTATCACATAAGCAACATGACGGGTGCCGCATGTGGAGCAGGATCTGCTTACCCTTCCGGAGCACCTGAGATCACCCCTAGTTTTTTGGTGGGGTTCGTGTTGTTTATTCTTTAGTTTTCTATGTTGTGTCGTGTGTGCTGTTGTTTGTTTGTCTTTTTCATTTTTAGCCATGGCGTTGTCAGTTTGTTCTAGATTTATGAGTTTGACTGTCCCTTTGGTATCTTTCGTCCCTCTTTTTCAATTCAGCAAAAACCTATAATCATACAGAAAAAAATGCACTATTTTGTTTCCCTCCATGTTTTGCACCAGAAACTGGAGTTGTTATACAAGACTGGTACCTTAAGGTGGCATGTCTCAAAGGATGTCAACTTATTATTTTGTGTAAAAATGTTTTATATTGTAATTTAAGTTGACTTTTTATAATAGCCACCCCCCCCTCCCCCCCCCCATTTTTATCGAGTCTGCGACTTTTGTCATAAAAGCGAGACATAGCGATCCTTTGTAGATGTTGTCGTCCCAAAATATTCATTCAGTGATTAAAAGTTTTTTTTTACATTTTAATAACTAAGTCTTTCTCAAACTATCCGAAATTTCCACCACACTTGACCGTGACATAATCTTGTTTATGATCATAAGCTAGTATCCAGATGCAATTACAAAAACTGTTAATCCTCATATTTAGTTTTTTTCTTCCAGTTAATATAACATTCCCTCTGTGGTTAAACTTTTTTACTTTCTTAAACTATCCTGGATTTGTACCAAAAAGTAGACAACAGCTACTTTACAATCAAAAGCTAGTATCTAGAAGTAAATTTTGTAAAACAATACTTTCTGGGGTTGTTTTTTTTCGTTAGAAGTAGAAACCTAGTACATACGTATCAAAGCCTAGCGGAACGTAACAAGACGTGCTTACTACGTATCAAAACGTATCAATGCATGGTGGAAACGTACTAATACGTAGCAAAACGTGATATGAACGTAGCACAAACCTAGTATTGTAAAACCTACCTTTCAAAATAAAGGGACATTTTTATTCAAAACGTAGTTGAAATGTAGAATTTTAAAACGAAATAAAACGTGACAGTGTGACTGAGGCTTAAGCAAAATAAGAAATGTAATTACTTAATTTTATAATAATTAATGTGCAAGTTGCCATGGCTACAGGTTATGAAATGTCATGATGTGAGTATTGCTAGAAATGAGTAGAAATGAGTATTGAATTGTTTATATGAATGAAAGTGAAAGCCGTTATGCTGTAGGTTATACAATTAATTTTATTTTATTGAGAGTATTAATGAGTATTAATACAAATTTCACATATTATTGCGTATTGTTTTGTTTTTTCAATAAAGTGTATAACTATGGAATATAAAATATGGAGACACGAGCAGATAGATACTAAGTAGGTAGGAGTCAAATTATTGTAACTGTAAACGAATCTTCCTCCAATTAAGGAGGATCATAGACCCAATTAGAAGAGATAGATACAGACATACAGAGATAATATACGCAGGTAGGAATCATCATATTGTAAATGTATAACAAATCTTCCTCCGAAGAAGGAGTACCTTATGATATATTGCTGATAATAGTTATTTGCCTTAAAATCAAATGACAAATTTAAAAAAAAAAAAAAAAAAACGTTTTCGGATGATTTTTTTTTAACAATTTCAAAAGCTTTGGTACTTATGAATTGATTCCATGGATTTGTTCGTTGGAGTTTTCTCTGGTCTAGCTTTTAATATACAGTGAAACCTGGCTAAACCGAATCCTGCTTAAACCGAAAAATGTATAAACCAAACATGTTCTAAAGCACCGTCATATCAAATTGTATGCGTTGTGAACCTGATAAAACGAACATCATCCAAAACCGAACACAATCTTAAGTCCGAAGAGGTTCGGTTTAAACAGGTTTCACTGTATACGAATTTTAAACATGTTCCTAAAATGTAAAAGCTAGTAGTTAATTGCACTTGGTACTCCAGGAACTATAAGCTTAAATATAAGTTACCCTATTTGGAATTTACGGAGCCCATATATATATAAACATGTATATCGTATAAGGTCACCTACACACCATGTAACTAATAATATGGAAGGACTTTAAGGTGTGCATGTCTGGCTGACAGGTGTCATCTGACCTTGACCACATTTTCATGGATCAGCGGTCAAACTAATTCTGTTAGTTTTTGTCTTTTTTTTCTAGTACTATATGCAATAGGTCAACTATATTTGGTGCATACAAATATTTTGTTATGATATATATACGCCAGTCTAGCAGGTTTTATTTGGCCTTGACCTCATTTTCACGGTTCATTGCACAGTGCTAAATTTTGTGTTTTTGGTCTGTTTTTTCCTAAACTATAAGCAATAGCCGGTCAAATATATACTTGTTGTATGGGAAAAAATGTAAGCTGTAAATGTCTGCCTGGCATGGTTCATCTGACATTGACCCCATTTTTATGGTTCATGGGCCAATGTCTAGTTTTTAGGTTAAGTCTAGTTCTTAGAAATTATAATCAAAAGGTGAACCATATTTAGTCATTGAATGATTGTGAGGTGTACATGTATTTCTTATTTGGTTTATATGACCTTGACCTCATTTTCTTGAATCATCATGTAAAGTTACTGTAAGGGATAATTATTCTTGTCTTTATAATTTAGTTTGTATGTCCAAAAGTAGAATGATTTTTTTCTAGCTCTAACAATTGCAATAAAAGTATGATCTGTAGTCATCCATAAACCAAATTCCCCAATTATATATGTTAGAAAAGGACGAAAAATTATTAAATACAATTTTTAGTGATGAACAGATAAAGGACAAGGTTCACTTATGGCACAAAATGGCATTAAATATCAACTTTATCATGGAAAATCCTTTATGCTAAAAAAAATCAGTTATTTCATAAATGTACTTAATATTCTCCAGAGTAGACATTTTTTGGGACATTTTGTCAAAATACGCTGATTTTGTGCAATTTTTAGACCTAAAAGCTTCAGGAAAGACTTGGTAGTCACCTATGATCCAAAATGTTTTGTAACCAAAATATTTCAATTTTGATATAGAAGAGGGACGAAAGATACCAGAGGGACAGTCCAAACTCTTAAATCGAAAATAAACTGACAACGCCATGGCTAAAAATGAAAATGAATTCATCAATATATCTTTTTAAAAAATGTTTGGATCGTAGATGGCTGCAAAGATGATTTTTGCCAAAAACAATTTATTACAAAAATTAACCTAAAATACATATTAGTTTTATTTAAGGGGCCAAAGCTTCATATAATTTCAAGAAAGGTGCAAAAAATATATATATTTAAGACTTTATAGTATTTGTTTCAGACTTCTAGACTATATTTTGATAGAGTGAATAACTTTACCAGCCTTTTTCTTTACATAGAAAAAGTGTGTTCATTTGTATAGGACTGGTTCCTGCTTTTGCCATTAACCATTTTCCTCGTGTTCCTTACAGATTCGCAGAAGACACATTCTGAAGATAACGTTTATAATTAGGATGAATATGGTGGAGGATAAGGTGATTAATCAAAATGATACCACAGAGACAGGTTTTGGACAACAGGATGATTCTACTGTTGTTGAATGTCATAAATTTGATGTTTGTGCTAAAGAATTTACCAAAGAAAATTACCTAACGAGTCACATGAAAACACATACTGGTGCACAATGTCATAAATGTGATTTATGTGCTAAAGAATTTACTCAAAGAAATTACCTAAAGAATCACATGAGAACACATACTGGTTCACAATTTCATAAATGCGAAGCTTGTGCCAAAGAATTTACTCGAAAATGTTACCTAACGACACACATGAAAATACATACTGGTGAAAAATGTCATAAATGTAATATATGTGCTAAAGAATTTACTCAAAGAAATTACCTAACGAGACACATGAAAATACATGCTAGTGAAAAATGTCATAAATGTGATGTATGTGCTAAAGAATTTCGTCAAAGTCTTTATTTAAAGAGACACATGAGAACACATACTGGAGATAAATCTTATACATGTAGTGTTTGTACGAAATGTTTTTCTTGGCCGCAACATTTACAGTTTCACATGCGCACCCATACAGGTGAAAACGTTTATGCATGTAATGTATGTGATAAACGGTTTAGTCTTAATCGTATTTGCAAATTCATATGCTAACACATTCAGGTGATAAACCTCATGCTGCAATGTATGTGATAAAGGGTTGGTCAGCTTGGACATTTAAAGAGACACATGAGAACACATACAGGTGATAAACCTCATGTCTGCAATGTATGTGATAAAGGGTTTGGTCAGCTTGGACATTTAAAGAGACACATGAGAACACATACAGGTGATAAACCTCATGATTGTGATGTATGTGGTAAAGGGTTTAGTCGCCTTCATTCTTTACAGGATCACATGAGAATACACACAGGTGATAAACCTTATGTTTGTGATGTATGTATAAAAGGATTCCGTCGACTTCGTGATTTGCAGAATCACATGAGAATACACACAGGTGAAAAACCTCATGATTGTGACGTATGCGGTAAAGGGTTTAGTCAACTTCCTTCTTTGCAGGATCACATGAGAATACACACTGGTGAAAAACCTCATGACTGTGACGTATGCGGTAAAGGGTTCAGTCGACTTGGCGATTTACAGAGTCACATGAGAATACACACAGGTGAAAAACCTCATGATTGTGACGTATGTGGTAAAGGGTTTAGTCACCTTCATTCTTTACAGGATCACATGAGAATACACACAGGTGAACAACCTCATGACTGTGACGTATGCGGTAAAGGGTTCAGTCGACTTGGCGATTTACAGAGTCACATGAGAACACATTAAGGTGATTAACCCCGTTCCTGTGATGTATATGATAAAGCCTTAATTCGGCCTTGTAGTTGATAATCACACGAGAAAACGTACAGATGACAATTATAGTAAAACTCAAAAATGGGATGCATAAGAAAAATGGTGAAGTCACATGTTTATGAACAAATTCCCATGACAACATATGAAGGTTGATGAGTGATGTTCATGTTCAAGGAGAACACTGTCTACGACCTTTCGAAAAGTAGATTATTACAAAGACAAGATCGTAGATTATTTATCTTAAAAAGAAGAACAGGGGGAGAATACAACAGAAAACTTTTCACGAGGAGAACTTAATAGATAACTTATCATGGAGAGAACAAAATAGAAACTTATCGTGGGGAGATCATAATAGAAAACTTATCACGATGAGAACACATTAGAAAGCGTTTCACAGGGAGAACAATTGAAAACTTATCATGGTGAGATCACAACAGAAACCTTATCATTGACAGAACACATTAAACGTCAACTTGTCATGGAGAGAACACAATAGAAAACTTTTCACGAGGAGAAATCGAAAACAATAGAAAACTCATCACAGGGAAATAACAATAGAAAAACTTATCACGAGGATAACATAATAGAAAACTTATCATGGGGAGAACACAATAGAAAACTTTTCACGATGATAACAAAAATGAAAAACTTATCATGGGGGAACGCAACAAAAAAACTTAACATTTGAAAAACATAATAGAAAACTTATTACGGGGAGAACACAACAGAAAACTTATCATGGGGAGTACACAATAGGAAACTTATCATGATAGGAACACAATGATTACTTTTCAGGGGGAGAACATAATTAGAATACTTATCACTGGGAGAACACAACATAAAACTTATCATGGGAGAACACAATAGAAAATGTGTCACAGGGGGGACTATTAAAGAAAAATTTTCACGGCAAGAACACAGTAGAAAACGTGTCACAGGAAGAGTACAACAGAAAACCTATCATGGAGAAACACAATAGAAAAACTTTTCACGGGGAGAACATAACAGAAAACGTATCATGGGAGAACACAGTAAAAAACGAGGTCACACGAAGAATACAACAGAAAACATATCATGGAGAGAACACAATAGAAAAACATCACGGGGAGAAAATTATAGAACACCTTTAAAGGGGAGAACACAATAGAAAACGTGACACAGGGAGAACATAATAGAAAACGTGCCACAGGGAGAACAAAATAAATAAAACTTAATATATCATGAGGAGAACACAATAGAAAACTTATCAAGAGGAGAACACAATAGGAAACTTATCAAGGGGAGTACACAACAGAAAACTTATCATGGGGAGTAAACAACAGAAAACGTGCCACAGGGAGAACACAATAGAAAACTTTTCACGGGGAGAAAACAATAGAAAACTTACCATGGGAGATCACATAGAAAACGTGCCACAGGGAGAACACAATAGAAAACTTACTATGAGGAGAACACAATAGAAAACTCATCATGAGGAGAACACAATAGAAAACTTATCATGAGGAGAACAAAATAGAAAAATTATCATGGGGAGTACTCAACAGAAAACGTATCATGGGAGAATACAATAGAAAACGTGCCACAGGGAGAACACGGGGAGAAAACAATAGAAAACTTACCATGGGAGATCACATAGAAAACGTGCCACAGGGAGAACACAATAGAAAACTTACTATGAGGAGAACACAATAGAAAACTCATCATGAGGAGAACACAATAAAAAACTTATCATGAGGAGAACAAAATAGAAAAATTATCATGGGGAGAACACAATAGGAAATTTATCATGGGGAGAACACAATAGGAAACTTATCATGAGGAGAACAAAATAGAAAACTTATCATGGGGAGAACACAATAGGAAACTTATCATGGGGAGAACACAATAGGAAACTTATCATGGGGAGATCACAATAGAAAACTTATCATGAGGAGAACACAATAGGAAACTATCATGGGGAGAACCCAACAGAAAACTTATCATGAGGAGAAACACAATAGGAAACTTATCATGGGGAGAACAACAGAAAACTTATCATGAGGAGAACACAATAGGAAACTTTCATGGGGAGAACCCAACAGAAAACTTATCATGAGGAGAACACAATAGGAAACTAATCATGGGGAGAACACAAAGAAAACTTACCATGAAGAGATCACATAGAAAACTATCAGGGAGTACACAATAGAAAACTTATCATGAGGAGAAAACAATGAAAACTTACCATGAGGAGAATACAACAGAAAACTTATCTGGGGAGAACATAACAGAAAACGTATCATTGGGAGTACACAATAGAAACTTATCATGAGATGAACACCATAGAAAACTTACAATGAGGAGAACACAATAGAAAAATTACCATGGGAGAACACAATAAAAAACTTATTATGGGAGAAAAAACAGAAAACTTATCATGGGAGAATACAATAGAAAACTTATCATGGGGAGAACACAATAGGAAAATTACCATGAGGAGAACACAATAAAAACTTATATGGGAGAACACAAAGGAAACTTATCATGGGAGAACACAACAGAAAACTTATCATGGGAGAACACAATAGGAAACTTATCATGGGGAGATCACAATAGAAAACTGATCAAGGGGAGTACACAAAGAAAACTTATCATGGGGAGAACACAACAGAAAGTTATCATGAGGAGAACACAATAGGAAACTTATCATGGGGAGACACAACAGAAAACTTATCAAGGGGAGTTCACGACAGAAAACGTATCATGAGGAGAACACAAAAGAAAACTTACCATGGGGAGAACACAACAGAAAACTTATCAAGGGGAGAACACCAAAGAAAACTTATCATGGGGAGAACACAATAGGAATCTTATCATGGGGAGATCACAATAGAAAACTTATAAAGGGGAGAACACAACAGAACACTTATCATGGGGAGAACACAACAGAAAACTTATCATGGGGAGAACACAATGTGTCACAGGGAGAAAAAAACGACGAAAACTTATCACGGGAAGAAGAATGGATGAACACTTATCACGGGGAGAAGAATGGATGAAAACTTATCACGAGGAGAAGAATGGATGAAAATTTATCACGGGAAGAAGAATGAAAGAAAACCTATCACGGGGAGAAGAATGGATGAAAACTTATCACGGGAAGAAGAATGGATAACAACTTATCACGGATAAGATGAATGGATGAAAACTTATCACGGGAAGAAGAATGGATGAAAACTGATCACGGGAAGAAAAATAGATGAAAACTTATCACGGGAAGATGAATGTGTAAAAACTTATCACGGGGAGAAGAATGGTAGAAAACTTATCACGGGAAGATAAATGGTAGAAAACTTATCACGGGAAGATGAATGGGTGAAAACTTATCACGGGGAGAAGAATGGATGAAAACTTATCACGGGGAGAAGAATGGATGAAAACTTATCACGGGAAGATGAATGGATGAAAACTGATCACGGGAAGATGAATGGGTGAAACCTTATCACGGGGACCCGGAGAAGAATGGATGAAAAAATATCAAGGGAAGAGTTAACGAATACTTGTTATGAGAAGAAGAGTAGCACATTAAAACATATAGAACGAAATGGTATCACGAGGAAAAATAGTTGTAAAAAAAACCACGAAACTTAATCATCGGAGAAGAACAGCTTTCAACATATTACAATTAGAAAAAGAGTAGAACAATGACTACTTATCACTAGCAGAAACGACAGAACAGGAAACACTTATCACGAGGAGAAGAACCATATGACAAAAAAATTAAACGCGTGGAGAAAATAGTAGAACAGGAGACACTTGTCACAAGTTGAATACTAGTGACAGGAAAAACGTATATCGAAGGGGATAACAGTATAACACGAGACACTTACAACGAGGAGAACACAGTTGAACAGGGGAAATTTATCGCCAGCGCCATAAAATCCCACGAAAAAAGAACAGGAGAAATTCATCATGAGAAAACAAAACGTAGAAAAGAAGAACAGGGGAAGAACTCTCATAGTTGACACTATTTCATCTGTTTACTGTGTGTAGTGTAAAATGGGTTATGTCGTGTTCTCTACATGTAAATAAAGTTTGAATTAATTACTTGTACATGTATGTATAATGATAGAGGGTCTTGGTGATGTTTCCACAAAATACAAACTAGTGACTTGTCAACACGAATTCCACCACAAACCGTGAGTGGACTCTCAAACTGCTTCTAAGGAAGAATAAGCAAATCGATCTAGAAAGTGGTTTTTTTTTATGATTTGTCAGACGTTTGATGAACCGGTGTCTTAAATAGAACTACACGAAATCTAGGCTCCATATCGAGTTTCCGTATCGTATGTCAGATGATTGATTGATTGTTTGTGTTTAATGCAACTTTCAGCAATCTTAAGTGTTGGAGGGAGATAGACGGAAAGTTCAAAACCCAGAGAGATCATCCAAGCTGCCGCAGAAAATCTGACAATCCTGGTCAATTAAGATAGGAGTCGAACACATCTACAATAAAATGTGCTATGTTCGAACTCATCCACAGTACAATGTGCTATGTTCGAAAACATCTACAGTATAATTTTCTATGTTCGAACATATCTACAGTAGAATGTGCTATGTTCGAACACATCTACATGTTCGAACACACTTACACTACAATGTACTATGTTCGAACACACCCACAGTACAATTCGCTATGTTCGAACACATCTACAGTATAATGTTCTATGTTCGAACACATCTACAGTATAATGTGCTATGTTCGAACACATCTACAGTATAATGTTCTATGTTCGAACACATTCACAGTACAATGTTCTATGTACGAAAACATCTACAGTATACTGTTTTAAGTTCGAACACATCTACATGTTCGAACACATTTACACTACAATGTACTTTGTTCGAACACACCCACAGAACAATTCGCTATGTTCGAACACATCTACAGTACAATGTGCTATGTTCGAACACATCTACATGTTCGAACACATTTACACTACAATGTACTTTGTTCGAACACACCCGCAGTACAATTCGCTATGTTCGAACACTTAAAGTCATATGAACTTTGACTACTTGGCTACTGAGGGTACTAATGCATGACTAATAGAATGAAAGGCAGGTTTACAAAATATTTTCTACGTATGCTAAATAACTTTTTCGGGCCTAAATTAAGGAAAAACATAATAAATATACAAATATATTACATAATAATAATTTATGTAATAAAACATTGGAAAAAAGGAGGACATTCGGTTAACAAATGAGGTGTGTAATAGTTTTTGTACACAAATTATTACGTAAAATTGGTTTTATACAAGTGTTATATATATAATAAAATTTGTTAGAATTTTAAAAGATATACTGAATGTAGTTTCCTGCAACGTGAGCATGTCATGAATAGGAAGTCTGATAGATAAATCACATAAAGATACCCTTTTTTACTTTATTTCGTTGTTACAGGCTATTTCATAATTAATGCAGAGAAATTTTCGCGTACTAAAGAACTTATAACTATTGATTATGTTATTTAAATTCAAATATCTGAAAGTGTCTTTGAAAGATTTTAAGATTAATTACAAAATATATAAACACTGGAAGTGCATGCTGGTAAATTTCCGAAAAAGTCATCACTGGAAAAAAACATTCGCTTCAAGAATTACGCTGTCGCTCCATTCAGAACATTAAAAAACCAGATTATACATACCCAAGACACTTTAATTATATATTTGTTGCATAGAAATATAATATTTTCCACAGAAAGTAACCTAAGTTAGCGTGCAATAAATTCCAATATTGCACTAGTGCAATAAATCTTTAAAATTCATGACGTCATCAACGACAAAATCTTAGTGTAAACCAATTTTTTACTTTCAAATATTATATTGAAAAGGGTTATTGCATGAATATTGGGGAATATTGTCCATCGTAGAACATGTATTGCATTCGCAAGCTCGTGCCATATAAAATTCTACTCATTCATGCAATAACCCTATATAATTATGAACAGAGCATCTTTCATTTTTGTTTCGCATTCTATAAGTTATATGGTTAGCTACTGACCCTTTACGGACCCATAAAGGGCTAGTAAAATCCATAGGGAGTGAGGCCAAGCATTTTACTATTTATTTCTTTTCTAAAAAATGAACGAAACAAAAATATGTAGCTCATCAACAGTTATATATTTTTTTTTATAAAAAATATATAATATATAATATTTAAAATATTATCTATAAAAAATATGATTCATATCCATGTGAAAACTACACTAAAGTAATATTTCATCAATTATTTCCTTAATTAACAAGAACAAAGACTTAAACAAAATATAAAATTTAATTGCTTAATTGATGTTTTTTTTTAATAATTTTATAATAATTAATGTGAAAGCTGTCATGGCTACAGGTTATGAAATGTCATAATCAGAGTATTGCTAGAAGCTAGTATTGAATAGTATACATATTGAACTGAATTAAACTTACTTATTATTTTTATATGAATTAAAGTGAAAGCCGTTATGGCTCTAGGTGATTTTTTTATTGAGAGTATTAATACAAATTTCACATGTCATTGAATATGTTATTTTTCAATATAGTGTATAAATATTGGTTGTGAACATGCATAGAACATGAAGACCCGAGCAGATAGATACACTATAGGAGTCATAATATTGTAACTGTTTAACGAATCTTTCTCCGATGAGGGAGAACATAAAGACATAATTTAACGAGATAGATACAGACATACAGAGACAATATACGCAGGTAGGAGTCATAATATTGTAATATTAAACGAATCTTACTCCAATGAAGGAGAAAATTAAGACACGTTTAAGGGATAGGTACAGACATTTTTCGTAAAACTGAGGATTTTCTTATCCCAGGAATTGATTACCTTAGCCGTATTTGGTACAATGTTTTGGAAAGTTGGGTCCTTATAGTGCTCTCCAACTTTGTACTTGTTTGAAAGGTATGAAACCAGTTGTTAATTGCAGTTGGTACTCCAGGAATGTATTCGCATAGCAACATTTGTACATCAAATTTCTATATCCTAATGTTCTCGTTTGATTCTTTTGAAATTGTTTTTTTTCTTCTTTTTTTACTATTCATCAGAATGTATTCCGCAAGAAACCATACTTGAAATGCGAAGGAAAAAACCAATCGTTAAGTATAAAACCAGACGAGTTTTCACTCAATAGTCGGTCGTCATTCCAAAATGTATTGGTCAATACGGTAAACATAAAAAGTCTTTAATATACTTGAATAAGGAAAGTGCATAACTTGAATTGAGCTTAATTGTTTTTTTCTGGATATTCGTCTTTATAATGTAATATAGCTAGTATATCCAAAAGTAGAATCTTTCTGGTTCACATGCAATACAGTATGCATAACTCGGCCGATTCCATACCTTCAAAGGAGAGTAGCGGATAGACCCGAAGTTTGCCGATGGTACTAGCAGTATGATCTGTACACATTCATATACCAAATTCCCAAATCATACACGTTATATATATTAGAAAAGGACGAACCAAATTATTAAATGCCATTTTAATGATGAACAGATAATGTTGTTGACAATACAATATTAATAAAATTGAGAATGGAAATAGGGAATGTGTCAAAGAGACAACAACCCGGCTATAGAGCAGACAACAGCAGAAGGTCACCAACAGGTCTTCAATGCAGCGAGAAATTCCCGCACCCATAGGTGTCCTTCAGCTTCAGTGATAATAAACGCCATACTAAACTCCAAATTGTACACAAGAACTAAAATTAAAAATAATACAAGACTAACAAAGGCCAGAGACTCCTGACTTAGGACAAGCGCATAAATGCGGCGGGATTAAACATGTTTATGAGATCTCAACCCTCCCCTATACCTCTAGCCAATGCAGAAAAGTGAACGCATAACAATACGCACATTAAAATTCAGTTCAAGAGAAGTCCGAGTCTAATGTCAGAGGATGTAACCAAAGGAAATAAACAAAATGATTACACTATTTGCCAATTCCCGTAGTTGACCCTATAATTAGAGATCCCTTTTTGTTGTTGGTCCCTTGTGAGGGACATACATTTTTACTGGAGAGCTAGGGGAAAGAGCAAATTTACCTGTGCGGCGTATCCTTTAAGTTTTTCAAATCTTTGAATTACATTAATTTGTTGTTTAGCTAAATACTTTTGTCACTAAAGGTTATTTTTCATGCACAATTGGTTGAAACCGCCGATACATCACTTTCAACTTATCATGATTTGCATTGGCAAAAGCTATTTGTCCGCTATAGAAACAGTTTACGATTGACAAAGGAAAGTAATTTATTTTAAGAATGTGTAATACCAGAATCAAATCGGTAATTGGCAAATGGATTATTGGTTTAGACATCTTGTATAGCTTTTTATAGAGTACTCATTAGATAACTTTACAAGCCGGTATTTTACACAAACTATTAGTATAGGACTGATTCCTGGTTTTGTCATTAACCTTTTTTCCTCTTGCTCCTTATAGAGTCACAGAAGACACATTCTGAAGATAACGTTTATTATTAGGATGAATATGGTGGAGGATAAGGTTATTAATCAAAATGATACAACAGAGACAGGTATTGGACAACAGGATGATTCTACTGTTGTTGAATGTCATAAATTTGATGTTTCTGTTAAAGAATTTACCAAAGAAAATTACCTAACGAGACACATGAAAACATACTGGTGAACAATGTCATAAATGTGATTTTATGTGCTAAAGAATTTACTCAAAGAAATTACCTAAATATTCATCTGAAAACACATACTAGTGAAAAATCGCATAAATGTGATGTGTGTGCTAAAACATTTAGTCAAAGTATTTACTTAAAGAGACACATGAGAACACATACTGGTGAAAAATGTCATAAATGTGATGTATGTGCCAAAGAATTTACTCAAAGAAATGACCTAACGGCTCACATGAGAACACATACTGGTTCACAATGTCATAAATGCGAAGTTTGTGCCAAAGAATTTGCTCGAAAATGTTACATAACGACACACATGAAAATACATACTGGTGAAAAATGTCATAAATGTAATGTATGTGCTAAAGAATTTACTCAAAGAAGTGTTCTAACGAGACACATGAAAACACATACTGGTGAACAATGTTATAAATGTGATGTATGTGCTAAAGAATTTACTCAAAGAAATTTCCTAAAGAATCACATGAGAACACATACTGGTTCACAATGTCATAAATGCGAAGCTTGTGCCAAAGAATTTACTCGAAAACGTAACCTCACGATACACATGCAAATACATACTGGTGAAAAATGTCATAAATGTAATGTATGTGCTAAAGAATTTACTCAAAGAAATTACCTAACGAGACACATGAAAATACATGCTAGTGAAAAATGTCATAAATGCGATGTATGTGCTAAAGAATTTAGTCAAAGCCTTTACTTAAAGAGACACATGAGAACACATACTGGAGAAAAATTTTATACATGTAGTGTTTGTTCGAAAGGTTATTCTTGGCTGCAACATTTACAGTTTCACATGCGCACACATACAGGTGAAAAACCTCATGCATGTAATGTATGTGATAAACGGTTTAGTCTTAATCGTAATTTGCAAATTCATATGCTAACACATACAGGTGATAAACCTCATGTCTGCAATGTATGTGATAAAGGGTTTGGTCAGCTTGGATATTTAAAGAGACACATGAAAACACATACAGGTGACAAACCTCATGTCTGCAATGTATGTGGTAAAGGGTTTCGTCAGCAATGTAGTTTACGAATTCACATGAGAACACATACAGGTGAAAAACCTTATGATTGTGACGTATGCGGTAAAGGGTTTAGTCACCTTCATTCTTTACAAGATCACATGAGAATACACACAGGTGATAAACCTTATGTTTGTGATGTATGTAGAAAACGGTTCCGTCGATTTGGTGATTTGCAGAGTCACATGAGAATACACACAGGTGAAAAACCTCATGATTGTGACGTATGCGGTAAAGGGTTTGGTCGCCTTCATTCTTTACAGAATCACATGAGAATACACACTGGTGAAAAACCTCATGACTGTGACGTATGCGGTAAAGGGTTCAGTCGACTTGGCGATTTACAGAGTCACATGAGAACACATGAAGGTGATTAACCCCGTCCCTGTGATGTATATGATAAAGCCTGTATTCGGCCTTGTAGTTGATAATCACACGAGAAAACGTACAGATGACAATTATAGTAAAACTCAAAACTGGGATGCATAAGAAAAATGGTGAAGTCACATGTTTATGAACATATTCCCATGAAAACATATGAAAGTTGATGAGTGATGTTCATGTTCAAGGAGAACACTGTCTACGACCTTAAGTAGATTATTACAACGACAAGATCGTAGATTATTTATCTTGAAAAGGACATGGGGAGAACATAAAAGATAACTTATCATGGGGAGAACAAAATAGAAACTTATAAATGGGGAGATCATATAGAAAACTTATCACATGAGAAACACATAAGAAAGCGTTTCACAGGGAGAACAATAGAAAACTTATCATGGTGAGATTCACAACATGAAAACCTATCATTGGACAGAACACATTAAAACGTCAACTTGTCATGGAGAGAACACAATAGAAAACTTATCATGAGGAGAAATCGAAACACAAAAAGAAAACTCATCACAGGGAGAAATTACAATAGAAAAACTTATCACGAGGATAACATTAAAGAAAACTTATCATGGGGAGAACACAATAGGAAACTTATCATGGGGAAGTACACAACAAGAAAACTTATCAAGATAGGAAAACAATGATTACTTTTCAGGGGGAGAACAAATTAGAATACTTATCACGGGGAGAACACAACATAAAACTTATCATGGGAGAACACAATAGAAAATGTGTCACAGGGGGGACTATTAAAGAAAACTTTACACGGCGAAGAACACATTAGAAACCTTATTGTAGAACACAGTAGAAAAGTGTGTCACAGGAAGAGTACAACAGAAAACCTTTCATGGAAGAACACAATTGAAAAACCTTTTCACGGGAGAACATAATAGAAAACGTTATCAATGGAGAAACACAGTTAGAAAACGAGTCACACGAAGAATAATACATCAAGAAAACATATCATGGGACGAAGAACACAATTAGAAAAAAAAACATCACGGGGAGAAAATTATAGAACACTTTTCATGGGGAGAACACAATAGAAAACGTGACACAGGGAGAACATAATAGAAAACTTGTCACGGGGAGAACACAATAAAAAACTTACCATGGGAGATCACATAGAAAACGTGCCACAGGGAGAACAAAATAAATAAAACTTATCATGAGGAGAACACAATAGAAAACTTATCAAGGGGAGAACACAATAGGAAACTTATCAAGGGGAGTACACAACAGAAAACTTATCATGGGGAGTAAACAACAGAAAACTTATCATTGGGAGTACACAACAGAAAACGTGCCACAGGGAGAACATAATAGAAAACTTTTCACGGGGACAAAACAATAAAAAACTTACCATGGGAGATCACATAGAAAACGTGCCACAGGGAGAACACAATAGAAAACTTACTATGAGGAGAACACAATAGAAAACTCATCATGAGGAGAACACAATAGAAAACTTATCATGAGGAGAACAAATAGAAAAATTATCATGGGGAGTACACAACAGAAAACGTATCATGGGAGAATACAATAGAAAACGTGCCACAGGGAGAACATAATAGAAAACTTTTCACGGGGAGAAAACAATAGAAAACTTACCATGGGAGATCACATAGAAAACGTGCCACAGGGAGAACACAATAGAAATCTTACTATGAGGAGAACACAATAGAAAACTCATCATGAGGAGAACACAATAGAAAACTTATCATGAGGATAACAAAATAGAAAAATTATCATGGGGAGAACACAATAGGAAATTTATCATGGGGAGAACACAATAAATAAAACTTATCATGAGGAGAACAAAATAGAAAACTTATCATGGGGAGAACACAATAGGAAACTTATCATGGGGAGAACACAACAGAAAACTTATCATGGGGAGAACACAATAGAAAACTTATCATGAGGAGAATACAATAGAAAAATTACCATGAGGAGAACACAATAAAAAACTTATCATGGGAAGAACACAACAGAAAACTTATCATGGGGAGAAACACAATAGAAAACTTATCATGGGAAGAACCCAACAGTAAACTTATCATGGGGAGAACACAATAGGAAACTTATCATGGGGAGAACACAATAGGAAAGTTATCATGGGGAGAAAACAACAGAAAACTTATCATGAGGAGAACACAATAGGAAACTTATCATGGGGAGAACCCAACAGAAAACTTATCATGAGGAGAACACAATAGGAAACTTTCATGGGGAGAACCCAACAGAAAACTTATCATGAGGAGAACACAATAGGAAACTTATCATGGGGAGAACACAAAAGAAAACTTACCATGAAGAGAACACAATAGAAAACTTATCATGGGGAGTACACAATAGAAAACTTATCATGAGGAGAAAACAATAGAAAACTTACCATGAGGAGAATACAACAGAAAACTTATCATGGGGAGAACATAACAGAAAACGTATCATTGGGAGTACACAATAGAAAACTTATCATGAGAAGAACACCATAGAAAACTTACAATGAGGAGAACACAATAGAAAAATTACCATGAGGAGAACACAATAAAAAACTTATTATGGGGAGAACACAAAACTACAGAAAAAAACTTATCATGGGGAGAAACACTAAGGAGAAAATTAATTCATGGGGGAGATGAGGGAGACACAACAGAAAACTTATCATGGGGAGAACACAATAGGAAACTTGGAATCATGTGTGGGGATAAAGAAAACTACAAATACACAGTAAAACTTATCATGGGGAGAACACAACAGAAAACTTATCATGGGGAGAACACAATAGGGAACTTATCATGGGGAGATCACAATAGAAAACTGATCAGGGGAGTACACAACAGAAAACTTATCATGAGGAGAACACAACAGAAAGCTTATCATGAGGAGAAACACAATAGGAAACTTATCATGGGGAGATCACAATAAAAAAACTTATCAAGGGGAGTTCACGACAGAAAACGTATCATGAGGAGAACACAAAAGAAAACTTACCATGGGGAGAACACAACAGAAAATTATCAAGGGGAGAACACCAAAGAAAACTTATCATGGGGAGAACACAATAGGAATCTTATCATAGGGAGATCACAATAGAAAACTTATAAAGGGGAGAACACAACAGAACACTTATCATGGGGAGAACACAACAGAAAACTTATCATGGGGAGAACACAATGTGTCACAGGGAGAAAAAAATGACGAAAACTTATCACGGGAAGAAGAATGGATGAACACTTATCACGGGGAGAAGAATGGATGAAAACTTATCACGAGGAGAAGAATGGATGAAAACTTATCACGGGAAGAAGAATGAATGAAAACCTATCACGGGGAGAAGAATGGATGAAAACTTATCACGGGAAGAAGAATGGATAACAACTTATCACGGATAAGATGAATGGATGAAAACTTATCACGGAAAGAAGAATGGATGAAAACTAATCACGGGAAGAAAAATGGATGAAAACTGATCACGGGAAGATGAATGTGTGAAAACTTATCACGGGGAGAAGAATGGATGAAAACTAATCACGGGAAGATAAATGGTAGAAAACTTATCACGGGAAGATGAATGGGTGAAAACTTATCACGGGGAGAAGAATGGATAAAAACTTATCACGGGGAGAAGAATGGATGAAAACTTATCACGGGAAGATGAATGGATGAAAACTGATCACGGGAAGATGAATGGGTGAAACCTTATCACGGGGACCCGGAGAAGAATGGATGAAAAAATATCAAGGGAAGAGTTAACGAATACTTGTTATGAGAAGAAGAGTAGCACATTAAAACATATAGAACGAAATGGTATCACGAGGAAAAATAGTTGTAAAAAAAAACACGAAACTTAATCATCGGAGAAGAACAGCTTTCAACATATTACAATTAGAAAAAGAGTTGAACAATGACTACTTATCACTAGCAGAAACGACAGAACAGGAAACACTTATCACGAGGAGAAGAACCATATGACAAGAAAATTAAACGCGTGGAGAAAATAGTAGAACAGGAGACACTTGTCACAAGTTGAATACTAGTGACAGGAAAAACGTATATCGAAGGGGATAACAGTATAACATGAGACACTTACAACGAGGAAAACACAATTGAACAGAGGAAATCTATCGCCGGTGCCATAAAATCCCACGAAAAAGAACAGGAGAAATTCATCATGAGAAAACAAAACGTAGAAAAGAAGAACAGGAGAAGAACTCTCATAGTTGACACTATTTCATCTGTTTTCTGTGTGTAGTGTAAAATGGGTTATGTCGTGTTCTCTACATGTAAATAAAGTTTGAATTAATTACTTGTACATGTATGTATAATGATAGAGGGTCTTGGTGATGTTTTCACAAAATACAAACTAGTGACTTGTCAACACGAATTCCACCACAAACCGTGAGTGGTCTCTCAAACTGCTTCTAAGGAAGAATAAGCAAATCGATCTAGAAAGTGTTGTTTTTTTATGATTTGTCAGACGTTTGATGAACCGGTGTCTTAAATAGAACTACACGAAATCTAGGCTCCATATCGAGGCTCCATATCAGATGATTGATTGATTGTTGGTGTTTAATGCATCTTTCAGCTTTATCATGGTGGCCACTTATGAATAACTGTATTGTATTTTAAGCTCCGACGGCATCAAATCCCCAATTGATGCCGTCGGAGCTTAAAATACAATATTGTTATGTCCATTCTAATGAAACTGACAGAAAACAACGTTAAAACATGTAATTAAAATCTGTCATATGCCGTCTGCGCTTGCGCGTACGTCCCAACTGTCAATTGATGCCATGTAAAAAAAAGTGACGTTATCCAATCAAAATGACCGTTACAAACGTTGTTGCATTAGAATTTTAAGTGTTGGAGGGAAGGGAGACGGAAAGTTGAAAACCCAGAGAGATCATCCAACCTTCCACAGAAAATCTGACAATCCTGGCGACGTCAAACTATGACATATCGGGAAAAGATGCATTTTTCGACTATTTTTTATCATTCAAACTGATTTAATTTGAAAACGAGTTCATGGACCCCTATTTTTTAAAACGACATTTTGTTTCATTTTGCAGGGAGATGATGTGGACCAAATTTTATTAAACTGTAATTATAGGATTTTTTTTTAATTTTGATAAATATACAGCAAATTTTTTTTTTAGGATACTTATAAAATACAAAAATTACAAATTATCTAACAAAAAACAATTTGTGTTTATCTTTTAAAACAAAAAAGTTATGGCTTTCTTTCGAAAAGGAAAATACGGCCACAAATTCGAATTTTGAGCAAATATACAAAATTTCGACCTTATTTAACTTAAAAAGTAGCACATGAAGGTATATTTTTTATTACATATTTGATTTAAGCAGGCAAAAACTAGCCTATATGGAAATTTTCATCAAACTGTAAATACAGGATCAAAACTGTATCGTATGCCCTTAAGATAGGAGTCGAACACATCTACAATAAAATGTGCTATGTTCGAACTCATCCACAGTACAATGTACTATGTTCGAAAACATCTACAGTATAATGTTCTATGTTCGAAAACATCTACAGTACAATGTGCTATGTTCGAACACATCTACATGTTCGAACACATTTACACTACAATGTACTTTGTTTGAACACACCCACAGAACAATTCGCTATGTTCGAACACTTAAAGTATAATGTTCTATGTTCGAACACATCTACAGTATAATGTTCTATGTTCGAACACACCCACAGAACAATTCGCTATGTTCGAACACATCTACAGTACAATGTGCTATGTTCGAACACATCTACATGTTCGAACACATTTACACTACAATGTACTTTGTTTGAACACACCCACAGAACAATTCGCTATGTTCGAACACTTAAAGTATAATGTTCTATGTTCGAACACATCTACAGTATAATGTTCTATGTTCGAACACACCCACAGAACAATTCGCTATGTTCGAACACATCTACAGTACAATGTGCTATGTTCGAACACATCTACATGTTCGAACACATTTACACTACAATGTACTTTGTTCGAACACACCCACAGAACAATTCGCTATGTTCGAACACATCTACAGTACAATGTGCTATGTTCGAACACATTTACACTACAATGTACTTTGTTCGAACACACCCACAGTACAATTCGCTATGTTCGAACACTTATAAACTTAGACTACTTGGCTACTGAGGGTCCTAATGCATGAATAATAGAATGAAAGGCAGGTTTACAAAATATTTTCTACGTATGATTTATAACTTTTTCGGGCCTAAATTAAGGAAATACATAATAAATATACAAATGAATTACATAATAATGACTTATGTAATAAAACATTGGAAAAAAAAGGACACGGGACATTCGGTTAACAAATGAGTTGTGTAATAGTTTTGTACACAAATTATAACGTAAAATTTGTAGTTTCTTTCCCCGAACTGCTTAAAGTTTTTATACAAGTGTTATATACATAATAAAATTTGTTAAAATTGTAAAAGATATACTGAATATAATTTCCTGCAACGTGAGCATGTCATGAATAGGAAGTCTGATAGATAAATCACAGAATGGTACCTTTTTTTTAACTTTATTTCATTGTTACAGGCTATTTCATAAATAATACAGAGAAATTTTCGCGTACTAAAGAACCTATAACTATTGATCATGTTATTTAAATTCAAATATCTGAAAGCGTCTTTGAAAGATTTTAAGATTAATTACAAAATATACAAACACTGGAAGTGCATGCTGGAGAATTTCCGAAAAAGTCATGGTTGGAAAAAAAAACATTCGCTTCAAGAATTACGCTGTCGCTCCATTCAGAACATTAAAAAAACAGATTATACATACCTAAGACACTTTATATTATATGTTATTGCATAGCAATATATGATTTCACACAGAAAGTAACCAAAAGTTAGCATGCAATAAGTTCTAATATTGCACTAGTGCAATAAATCTTTAAAATTCATGACGTCATCAACGACAAAATCTTAGTGTAAACCCATTTTTTACTTCCAAATATTATATTGCTATACAATAAAAGGGTAATTGCATGAATATAGGGGAATATTATCCCTCGTAGAACATATATTGCACTCGCAAGTTCGTGCAATATAAAATTCTACTTGGGACAAAATTCCCCCAATATTCATGCAATAACCCTATATTATTATGAACAGAGCATCTTTCATTTTTGTTTCGCATTCTATAAGTTATATGGTTTGCTACTGACCCTTTACGGATCCAGAAAAGGGTAGTAAAATCCATAGGGAGTGAGGCCAAGCATTTAACTATTTATTTCTGTTCTAAAAAATGAACGAAACAAAAATATGTAGCACATCAACAGTTATATTATATATATTTTTTTTTTATAAAAATATATATTTAAAATATTATCTATTAAAAATATGATTCATATCCATGTGAAAACTACACTAAAGAAATAGTTCATCAATTATTTCCTTAATTAATAAAAACAACGACTTAAACAAAATATGAAATTTAATTGCTTAATTGGTTTTTTTTAATAATTTTATAACAATTAATGTGAAAGCTGTCATGGCTACAGGTTATAAAATGTCATAATCAGAGCATTGCTAGAAGCTAGTATTGAATAATATACATATTGAACTGAATTAAACTTAGTTTTTATCTTGATATGAATTAAAGTGAAAGCCGTTATGGCTCTAGGTGATTTTTTTATTGAGAGTATTAATACAAATTTCACATGTCATTGAATATGTTATTTTCAATATAGTGTATAAATATTGGTTGTTAACATGCATAGAACACGAAGACACGAGCAGATAGATAGACTATAGGAGTCATAATATTGTAACTGTTTAACGAATTTTTCTCCAATGAAGGAGAAAATACGGACATAATTTAACGAGATAGATACAGACATACAGAGACAATATACGCAGGTAGGAGTCATAATATTTAAGAAAATCCTCAGTTTTTACGAAAAATGTCTTAAACGAATCTTACTCCAATGAAGGAGAAAATTAAGACACATTTAAGGGATAGATACAGACATTTTTAGTAAAATGAGGATTTTCTTATCCCAAGAATTGATTACCTTAGCCGGATTTGGTACAATGTTTTGGAAAGTTGGGTCCTTAGTGCTCTCCAACTTTGTACTTGTTTGAAAGGTATGAAACCAGTTGTTAATTGCAGTTGGTACTCCAGGAATGTATCGCATAGCAACATGTGTACATCAAGTTTCTATATCCTAATGTTCTCGTTTGATTCTTTTGAAATTGATTTTTTTCTTTTCTTCTTTTTTTACTATTCATCAGAATGTGTTCCACAAGAAACCATACTTGAAATGCGAAGGAAAACAACAATCGTTAAGTATAAAACCAGACGAGTTTTCACTCAGTAGTCGGTCGTCATTCCAAAATGATTGTGTATTTGGTGATTTTGACAATAAGGGTTAAACATAAAAAAAGTCTTGAAAATATGCACTTGGAATAAGGAAATGTGCCAGTAACTTGAATTTGGAAGCTTTAATTGTGTTTTTTTCTGGGATATTCCTGTCTTTATAAATGTAATTAAGCTGGTATATTCAAAAGTAGAATTTTTTTTCCTGGTTCTAACAATTGCAATAGCAGTATGCTATAACTCGGCCGATTCAATACCTTCAAAGGAGAGTAGAGGATAGACCCGAAGTTTGCCGATGGTACTAGCAGTATGATCTGTACACATGCATATACCAAAATCCCAAATTTTACACGTTATATATATTAGAAAAGGACGAACCAAATTATTAAATGCCATTTTAATGATGAACAGATAATTTTGTTGACAATACGAGATTAATAAAATTGAGAATGGAAATGGGGAATGTGTCAAAAAGACAACAACCCGACCATAGAGCAGACAACAGCAGAAGGTCACCAACAGGTCTTCAATGCAGCTAGAAATTCCCGCACCCGTAGGCGTCCTTCAGCTGGCCCCTAAGCAAATTTATATACTAGTTCGGTGATAATGGACGCCATACTAAACTCCAAATTGTACACAAGAACTAAAATGAAAAATAATACAAGACTAACAAAGGCCAGAGACTCCTGACTTAGGACACGCGCATAAATGCGGCGGGATTAAACATGTTTATGAGATCTCAACTCTCCCCTATACCTCTAACCAATGCAGAAAAGTGAACGCATAACAATACGCACATTAAAATTCAGTTCAAGAGAAGTCCGAGTCTAATGTCAGAAGATGTAACCAAAAGAAATAAACAAAATGATTACACTATTTGCCAATTCCCGTAGTTAACCCTGTAATTAGAGATCCCTTTTTGTTGTTGATCCCTTGTGAGGGACATACATTTTTACTGGAGAGCTAGGGGAAAGAGCAAATTTACCTGGGCGTAATGTGCGTATCTTTTAAGTTTTTCAAATCTTTGAATTACATTAATTTGTTGTTTAGCTAAATACTTTTGTCACCAAAGGTTATTTTTCATGCAAAATTGGATGAAACCGCCGATACATCACTTTCAATTTATCATGTTTTGCATTGGCAAAAGCTATTTGTCCGCTATAGAAACAGTTTACGATTGACAAAGGGAAGTAATTTATTTAAAAATTGTGTAATAACAGAATCAAATCGGTAATTGGCAAATGGATTATTGGTTTAGACATCTTGTATAGCTTTTTATAGAGTACTCATTAAATAACTTAACAAGCCGGTATTTTACACAAACTATTAGTATAGGACTGATTCCTGGTTTTGTCATTAACCTTTTTTCCTCTTGCTCCTTATAGAGTCACAGAAGACACATTCTGAAGATAACGTTTATTATTAGGATGAATATGGTGGAGGATAAGGTTATTAATCAAAATGATACAACAGAGACAGGTATTGGACAACAGGATGATTCTACTGTTGTTGAATGTCATAAATTTGATGTTTATGTTAAAGAATTTACCAAAGAAAATTACCTAACGAGACACATGAAAACTCATACTGGTGAACAATGTCATAAATGTGATGTATGTGCTAAAGAATTTACTCGAAGAAATGACCTAACAGCTCACATGAGAACACATACTGGTTCACAATGTCATAAATGCGAAGTTTGTGCCAAAGAATTTGCTCGAAAATGTTACCTAACGACACACATGAAAATACATACTGGTGAAAAATGTCATAAATGTAATGTATGTGCTAAAGAATTTACTCAAAGAAATGTTCTAACGAGACACATGAAAACACATACTGGTGAACAATGTCATAAATGTGATGTATGTGCTAAAGAATTTACTCAAAGAAATTACCTTAAGAATCACATGAAAACACATACTGGTTCACAATGTCATAAATGCGAAGCTTGTGCCAAAGAATTTACTCGAAGATGTTACCTCACGACACACATGAAAATACATACTGGTGAAAAATGTCATAAATGTAATGTATGTGCTAAAGAATTTACTCAAAGAAATTACCTAACGAGACACATGAAAACACATACTAGTGCAAAATGTCATAAATGTGATGTATGTGCTAAATCATTTAGTCAAAGTATTTACTTAAAGAGACACATGAGAACACATGAGAACGCATACTGGAGAAAGATTTTATACATGTAGTGTTTGTTCGAAAGGTTATTCTTGGCTGCAACATTTACAGTCTCACATGCGCACACATACAGGTGAAAAACCTCATGCATGTAATGTATGTGATAAACGGTTTAGTCTTAATCGTAATTTGCAAATTCATATGCTAACACATTCAAGTGATAAACCTCATGTCTGCAATGTATGTGATAAAGGGTTTGGTCAGCTTGGACATTTAAAGAAACACATGAAAACACATACAGGTGATAAACCCCATGTCTGCAATGTATGTGGTAAAGGGTTTCGTCAGCAATGTAGTGTACGAATTCACATGAGAACACATACAGGTGAAAAACCTCATGATTGTGACGTATGCGGTAAAGGGTTTAGTCACCTTCATTCTTTACAGGATCACATGAGAATACACACAGGTGATAAACCTTATGTTTGTGATGTATGTAGAAAAGGGTTCCGTCGACTTCGTGATTTGCAGAGTCACATGAGAATGCACACAGGTGAAAAACCTCATGATTGTGACGTATGCGGTAAAGGGTTTAGTCACCTTCATTCTTTACAGGATCACATGTGAATACACACTGGTGAAAAACCTCATGACTGTGACGTATGCGGTAAAGGGTTCAGTCGACTTGGCGATTTACAGAGTCACATGAGAACACATGAAGGTGATTAACCCCGTTCCTGTGATGTATATGATAAAGCCTTTACTCGGCCTTGTAGTTGATAATCACACGAGAAAACGTACAGATGACAATTATAGTAAAACTCAAAACTGGGATGCATAAGAAAAATGGTGAAGTCATGAACAAATTCCCATGAAAACATATGGATTGATGAGTGATGTTCATGTTCAAGGAGAACACTGTCTACGACCTTACGAAAAGTAGATTATTACAAAGACAAGATCGTAGATTATTTATCTTAAAAAGAAGAACAGGGGGAGAATACAACAGAAAACTTTTCACGAGGAGAACTTAATAGATAACTTATCATGGGGAGAACAAAATAGAAACTTATCGTGGGGAGATCATAATAGAAAACTTATCACGATGAGAACACATTAGAAAGCGTTTCACAGGGAGAACAATTGAAAACTTATCATGGGGAGATCAAACAGAAACCTTATCATTGACAGAACACATTAAACGTCAACTTGTCATGGAGAGAACACAATAGAAAACTTATCACGAGGAGGAATCGAAAACAATAGAAAACTCATCACAGGGAAATTACAATAGAAAACTTATTACGATGAGAACACATTAGAAAACGTTTCACAGGGAGAACAATTGAAAACTTATCATGGGGAAATCACAACAGAAACTTTATCATTGACAGAACACATTAAACTTGTCATGGAGAGAAACACATAGAAAATTTATCACAGGGAAATTACAATAGAAAAACTTATCACGAGGATAACATAATAGAAAACTTATCACGGGGAGAACATAATAGAAAACTTTTCACGATGATAACAAAAATTAAAAACTTATCATGGGGGAACGCAATAAAAAAAATTATCATGGGAAAAAACATAATAGAAAATTTATCACGGGGAGAACACAACAGAAAACTTTTGGGGAGTACACAACAGAAAACTTATCAAGATAGGAACACAATGATTACTTTTCAGGGGGAGAACATAATTAGAATACTTATCACGGGGAGAACACAACATAAAACTTATCATGGGAGAACGCAATAGAAAATGTGCCACAGGGGGGACTATTAAAGAAAACTTTTCACGGCAAGAACACATTAGAAACCTTATTGTAGAACACAGTAGAAAACGTGTCACAGGAAGAGTACAACAGAAAACCTATCATGGAGAGAACACAAAAGAAAAACTTTTCACGGGGAGAACACAATAGAAAACGAGGTCACACGAAGAATACACAGAAAACATATGGAGAGAACACAATAGAAAAAGATATCACGGGGAGAAAATTATAGAACACTTTTCAAGGGGAGAACACAATAGAAAACGTGCCACAGGGAGAACATAATAGAAAACTTGTCACGGGGAAAAACACAATAAAAAACTTACCATGGGAGATCACATAGAAAACGTGCCACAGGGAGAACACAATATAAAACTTACCATGGGAGATCACATAGAAAACGTTCCACAGGGAGAACAAAATAAAAAAACTTCCCATGAGGAGAACACAATAGCACACTTATCATGGGGAGAGAACACAATAGAAAACCTATCAAGGGGAGAACACAACAGAAAACTTATCATGGGGAGAACACAATAGAAAACCTATCAAGGGGAGAACACAATAGGAAACTAATCAAGGGGAGAATACAATAGAAAACTTATCATGAGAGAATACAATAGAAAACGTGCCACAGGGAGAACATAATAGAAAACTTTTCACGGGGAGAAAACAATAGAAAACTTACCATGGGAGATCACATAGAAAACGTGCCACAGGGAGAACATAATAGAAAACTTATCATGAGGAGAACACAATAGACATGATAGAAAACTTATCATGAGGAGAACAAAATAGAAAAATTATCATGGGGAGAACACAATAGAACTGATCATGAGGAGAACAAAATAGAAAACTTATCATGGGGAGAACACACTAGGAAATTTATCATAGGAGAACACAATAGGAAACTTATCATGAGGAGAACAAAATAGAAAACGTATCATGGGGAGAGCACAATAAGAAACTTATCATGGGGAGAACACAACAGAAAACTTATCAAGGGGAGAACACAAAAGAAAACGTATCATGGTGAGAACACAACATAAAACTTATCATGGGGAGAACACAATTGGAAACTTATCAAGGGGAGTACACAACAGAAAATTTATCTAGGAGAGTAAACAATAGGAAACTTGTCATGAGGAGAACAAAATAGAAAACTTATCATGGGGAGAACTCAATAGGAAACTTATGATGGGGAGAACACAATAGGTAATTTATCATGAGGAGAACACAATAGAAAACTTACCATGAAAAGAACACAATAGAAAACTTATTATGGGGAGTACACAACAGAAAACTTATCGAGGAGAAAACAATAGAAAACTTACCATGAGGAGAATACAATAGAAACTTATCATGGGGAGAAACATATCAGAAAACGTATCATTGGGAGTACACAATAGAAAACTTATCATGAGGAGAACAACAATAGAAAACTTACCATGAGGAGAACACAATAGAAAAATTACTATGAGAAGAACACAATAAAAAACTTATCATGGGGAGAACACAACAGAAAACTTTTCATGGGGAGAACACAATAGGAAACTTATCATGGGGAGAACACAATAGAAAACTTATCATGGGGAGAACACAATAGGAAACTTATCATGGGGAGAACACAACAGAAAACTTATCATGGGGAGAACACAATAGGAAACTTATCATGGGGAGATCACAATAGAAAACTTATCATGGGGAGAACACAACAGAAAACTTATCATGAGGAGAACACAATAGGAAACTTATCATGGGGAGATCACAATAAAAAACTTATCAAGGGGAGTACACAACAGAAAACGTATCACGAGGAAAACACAAAAGAAAACTTACCATGGGAAGAACACAACAGAAAACTTATCAAGGGGAGAACACCAAAGAAAACTTATCATGGGGAGAACACAATAGGAAACTTATCATGGGGATATCACAATAGAAAACTTATCAAGGGGAGTACACAACAGAAAACTTATCATGGGGAGAACACAACAGAAAAATTATCATGGGGAGAACACAATGTGTCACAGGGAGAAAAAATGACGAAAACTTATCACGGGAAGAAGAATGGATGAACACTTATCACGGGGAGAAGAATCATGGACGAAAACTTATCACGAGGAGAAGAATGGATGAAAACTTATCACGGGAAGAAGAATGAATGAAAACCTATCACGGGGAGAAGAATGGATGAAAACTTATCACGGGAAGATGAATGGATGAAAACTTATCACGGGAAGAAGAATGGATGAAAACTAATCACGGGAAGAAGAATGGATGAAAACTTATCACGGGAAGATGAATGGGTGAAAACTTATCACGGGGAGAAGAATGGGTGAAAACTTATCACGGGGAGAAGAATGGATGAAACTTATCACGGGAAAATGAATGGGTGAAAACTTATCACGGGAAGGTGAATGGTTGAAAACTTATCACGGGGACCCGGAGAAGATTTGATAAAAAAAATCACTAGAAGAGTTTAAGAATACTTGTTATGAGAAGAAGAGTAGCACATTAAAACATATAGAACGAAATCGTATCACGAGGAAAAATAGTTTTAAAAAAAAACACGAAACTTAATCATCGGATAAGAACAGCTTCCAACATATTACAATTAGAAAAAGAGTAGAACAATGACTACTTATCACTAGCAGAAACGACAGAACAGGAAACACTTATCACGAGGAAAAGAACCATATGACAAGAAAATTGAACGCGTGGAGAAAATAGTAGAACAGGAGACACTTGTCACAAGTTGAATACTAGGTGACAGGAAAAACGTATATCGAAGGGGATAACAGTATGACACGAGATACTTACAACGAGGAACACAGTAGAACAGGAGAAACTTATCGCTGGTGTCATAAAATCCCACGAAAAAGAACAGGAGAAATTCATCACGAGAAAAAAACACGAAGAACAGAAGAAACTTATTTCAAGGAGAAGAACAGAAGAACAAGGGAAGGACTGCCACAGTTGACACTATTTCATCTGTTTACTATTTGTAGTGTAAAATGGGTTATGTCGTGTTTTCTACATGTAAATGAAGTTAAAATCAATAACTTGTATGTATAGAAAAAAAAAAAATTAAAAATATAAATATAATGATAGAGGCTCTTGGTGATGTATCCACAAAATACAAACTAGAAAAACTAGAGACTTGTCTACATGAACCCCACCAAAAACCGTGAGTTGTTTCTCAGACTGCTTCTAATGAAGAGTAAGCAAATCGGTCTAGAAAGTTTTTTTATGATTTCTCAGACGTTTATAAACCGGTGTCTTAAATAGAACTTCACAAAATCTTAACTCGAATAATAAGAGCGCCTCCTAACAGTCACTGTCCACCAGAGGAGTGATTGTGGTGATCGTAATATTACGACTGGATTAATCGGGTTAACAAAATCTAGGCTCCATATTGAATGTCAGATTATTGATCCAGTTTTTAGTTTTTATTGCATGTTTGCGCCTGTCCCAAGTCAGGAGCCTTTGGCCTTTGTTATTCTTGCGTGATTTTTAATTTTAGTTTAGTATGGAGTCCATTATTACTGTTCTAGTATAGATATTTGTTTAGGGGCCAGCTGAAGGATGCCTTCGGGTGCAAGGGTTTCTCGCTGCTGCATTGCCTCGGTGACCTTCTGCAGTTGTAAGGGGGCCGTTATCCTAGCCCCCCCCCCCCCCCCTTCCGGGTCCGCCTATGAAGTCGGACTACCGGTCAATCATTGGACAAAACCCATATCGTATATGATAGACAGCGACCAACGACTATTACTAACTAGTTGGTGTCTCTTTGACACATTCCCTATTTCCATTCTCAATTTTATTAAGTGTTGGAGGAAGACAGAGAGGCCGATATGTACAAAAACATCCGATCTTCTGCAGGAAAGCTGACAATCCTGGTCAATAAGGGGAGCTACCATTTGATTTTAAGGGAGCCACGGATGAAAAATGGCATGCCTTTTTTTAAGTTGTAATTTCTGTCGTGCAATTTTTTTAATTGTAATTTCTGTCCTGCCTATTTATTTTTCCTTCTATTCGGTCCTGCCTTAATTTATTAGTCCATCCTTTGCCAAATTGCCAATCCTTCATTTTATTTACTCAAACTTCTGTCCTGCCTTTTTTATTTTCATCATTTTCTGAAATAGAAACGAGAGTTACCAAACTCATAAATCGAAAACAATACGACAACGTCATGGCAAAACAAATCTGTCCTGCCTTTTTTTTAAATTTCGTCTTAGCCCCCACCCACTTTTCGTCCTCGCCCCAACCCCCTTAAAATCAAATGCTAGATCATTAAGATTGGTTTCAAAAACACCTACAATGTGTTATACAGTGAAACCTGGCTGAACCGAATCCTCCATAAACCGAAAACTTGTATATAAACCAAACACGTTCTTAAGGTGGTACCTAACACTACAGGGAGATAACTCTGTAAATCAGCAGAACGTTTCAATGACGTTGTGTTCATATGGGAATATTAATTAAGGGGGTATCCAACACTATACCCCAAAAAAATCCTGTCGTTTAATTTCGCTTAATTTTTTTTCATTGATAAACTAGGCCAACCTAAACATCTTGTAAAAATTTTAAAAGATTTGAACCATAGGTTTAAAAGATTTGGTAACTCAAATATGGCATTATGATATTTTACATACTAGTATCGGCCAAAATTGGAAGTTTCTAAAATATGGGTAAAAGGTTGAATTTGTTAAATTTTTTAAAATTTAATCCTAAATTAACAATAGCATAGCTAATAATGATAGCTGAGGTGAATATTAGTTCACTGATACCCCTTTCGTGTAAGTCTTTTATTACGGATTTAAAATTTTGCCAGAAACTAAATAGGGGGTATCAGAATCAGCCCCGAAAAGTGAATGCTGTGCTTCTAGTATTTGAAGAAGATTTTTTTTTTTTGAAAAAAAATGTGTCGTTTAATTTTTCCATAAAACTAAGCATTTAAAGTGCTATACTATTGTTCTTGCAAAAAAAAAAAAAAAAGATTTAACCGTTAGATTTTTTGGTATTTAAGTTTCAATTACGCCCCACCCTCAAATTGGTTCATTAAATCAGAGCAAAATCTATTCAAAAAGTACATAATGGCCATATTTTTGTTCGTCTTTTGAACTAGGCCTTAGCTATTTGGCATGTGGATGTATCATCACAGGGTTAAGTGTCTTGCATCATGATGACCTTTGTGTAACCTTCAAATGTGACCTCAGACAAGGTCAACTTTATGGGTTTTTTTCGTGAAAAACACAACCATGTAGGTCATAACTTCTTTGCCTTTTGACCTAGGCCTTACATATTTGGCATGTAGATGTATCATCATGAGGTGGTGTGCCTTCTTAAAATTTTGACCTTCATGTGACCTTGAACTTTGACCTGAAGGACGATAATTGAGTTTTTTTGGTAAGAAACACTTGTACGAGCCATGACTTTTATGTAGTTATAAATTCATATTTATTTTAAAAAATCATATTACACAAGCTTTAATCGACCATACAACAATATAGACACATTTTATGACATGTCAACCCATTCAATGCACACGGAATACATAATCTTATTATGGACATGTAGTCACATAAAATTGTTTGAAAAGGGAATTGTTTCTATTGAAGCGCAGTGTACGTGCTTAACTACTCAACAGACAGCAAAGTGAAAACCTCCTAGGAATCAAACAATAGGAGTTATGCCAAATAATTATATACCAATAATGGGACGGACGGAAGGACAGACGGACAGTGGTAAAATAATCCCCCCCCCCCCTTTGACTTTTAGTTGCAGGGGCAAAAAAAGGATGTAACCGATTTTTTATTTGAGATACGAGCTGTTGAAATTAAAAGCATGCATGACACGCCAAAAATACACATGATACATAGGGAAAAGCTTTAAAGTTGGCAGATGCTTTACATGATAAAGATTTTCAATTTATTGGTCTTTTGGCCAGATTCAAAAATATACAGTTCAAAACTTAACGACAAAACCATTGGTGAAAACTAAAGAACCATGGCTCATAAGAGATGAAATAGAGCTGACTGTGCAAAATCCTTATACTGTTAAATCAAGTTCGTTAAACATAGATTTTTTTAGTATTTCTGCAGAGGTTATGAAAATTAGATACAACTGTTTTTTTAGTTAAAAGCACGGCAGTGACAAGTTTCACATTATTTTTGGGGCCCCTTATTATTATAGAGAATGATTGCTCTATTCACACTGGGGTAAAGCTGATGACCGTACCTGCATTCACGGTCATCCCAAGATGTCGGATGAAAAATTAGGTCAGTATTTGTTTTATCTGTTTAAGTGTTTCTATATCATTTTCTTTACAAAGCATACATTGCTACGATGTAAATTTATAAAAGATTCACACGGAAATCGAAAATAACTACCGAGAAATGTGTCTGAAACTGGAAATTGGATTTGAAAAAATCGCTAAGATGACCGTAAATCGTGATTAAAATATTTTCAAGATGACCGTAACATATTATTATAACAAGGATGACCGTGATTGGTAAATAGATGACCGTAATTTGTGAAGGATGACCGTAAATTATAAAAGATGACCGTAACATTTAAAGGATGACCATCAATTCTAAGAAATATCCGTATTTTTATTACCTTTTTTGTATCTTTAACTTGAACTTGAACTTTATTAGGTCGTAAGTTTTCTCGTTTGAATTGTTTTATATTGTTATTTAGGGACCTCTTATAGCTGACTATGCGGTTTGGACTTTGCTCATTGTTGAAGGCCGTTCGGTAAACTATAGTTGTTAATTTCTGTGACATTTTGGTCTCTTGTCGAGAGTTGTCTCATGCACTGGCAATCATACCACATCTTCTTCTTTTTTTTATATTTATGAACTATTGCCAAATATTGAAGCAATACTAAAAGAGATACGGCGATACGAGGACTTTATTTCCGTATTGAAATCCATATCTTATGGAATATTTATTGAACATATTGCTTTTCATTTGTTACTGGATGTCGGAAGGTTTTATTCCCAGTCAACAATATAGTCCATAAGATATGTTCCAGAAACGCTGGCATTCTGGATTACTATTAAGAAACTGTTCAACGGTAAGGGAGTTAACATTTTAGGGGTTATAAAGCTAAAGGACTATCAGCAGAAAACATACCAGTAAAACCAACTGAATGCAAAATAAATTATGCATTTCCATCGGATCCGGTGTTATCAATAAATAAATAAATTTGGTGTTTTTACTGTCTTCTGATTGGTTAAAATCATTAGTTTTATTTTCAATGTTATCAATTTTGATGGCGACACGCCCACTCTGACGTTGTGTATTCATACGCTAACATGTGTGTACGTTGTCATTGATAATATAAATAATATATAAAAAGTTCTTTGAGCCTTATTTTTGATAGAAATTTATTTATAATGAATGGCAATAATTTATTTTGATTTTATTGAACCATAAAACTAATTTTTGACTCTTCACATTTTACACGAAGCGGATTATTCAATGTGAAGAGTCAAAAATTAGTTTTATGGTTCAATAAATTCAAAATAAATAATAGCCATTCACTAAATATTTAATTATTTACGAGAAATATGCAATTTTCTGTCATTGTCATAAACTCAAAATACGGCAAATAGAAATTGATTAAATATATTTATATCCGCTAATCGAGCCCCTATTGAGACAAACTCAACAAAAAGCTATGAATACAATTATGGATATTTCTTAGAATAGACGGTCATCCTTTAAAAGTTACGGTCATCCTTTACAAATTACGGTCATCTTTTAACCAATTACGGTCACCCTTGTTATGAACGAGCCAAATTAATTTTAGTGAAAGTGTTGTGTACCACCTTAAGCACCGTCATATCAAATTGTATGCGTTGTAAACCTGATAAACCCGAACATCGTTTAAAACCGAACAAAATCTCAAGTCCCGAAGAGGTTCGGTTTAAACAGGATTCACTGTATTCGAATTCTTGAAATCATGTGATGAACCAAGACTACTTGGCCATTGAGGGTCCTAATGCATGAACAATAGAATGCAAGGCAGATTTAAAAGAAATGTTTCACATATGATCTCAATCTCCCATGCAGAGAGAAAGGAACGATAATTCTACATGGGAGATTTGTATATAACTGTTTCGGCCTAAATTAAGGAAATACATAATAAAACAAAACGTATTACCTCACATAATGATTTATGTAAAACATTAAAATGGGAGGTCATTCGGTTGATGGTGGAGTACGTTGTCTTAAATAGCTTGTTTACAAATTATAAAATAAAATTTGTAGTTTCTTTCCCCGAGCTGCTTTGAGTTATTATACATCGAGTGTTATATAACAAAATTTGTTAAAATTTTAAAAGATATACTGAATGTAGTTTCCTGCCACTAGCATGTCATGAATTAGAAGTCTGATGGATAAATCACAGAATGGTACTTTTTTTTACTTTATTTCATTGTTACAGGCTATTTCATAAACAATGCAGAGTAATTTTCGCGTCCTAAAGAACCTATAATTATTGATCATGTTATTTAAATTCAAATATCTGAAAAGCGTCCTTGAGATACATTTCAAAACCAGATAAAATTAAAAAAAAAAAGGAAGTGCATGCTGGGAAAACAGTCATGGTTGGAAAAAAATTATTCGCTTCAGGAATAACGCTGTCGTTCCATTCGGAACATTAAAAAGCCAGATTATTCATTCTAATGTATGGTCTCGGAATCTATCGTTGTATTCATATTAACATTCCCCAAAAATTAACTCAAGACACTGTATATTACATGTTATAATATTTTATATTATGAACAAAGCATATTTCATTTTTGTTTCGCACTCTATAAGTTATATGGTTTGCTACTGGCCTTTTACGGATCCAGAAAAGGGTAGTAAAATCCATAGGGAGTGAGGCCAATTATTTTACTATCTATTTATGTTCTAAAAAATGAACAAAACAAAAAGTATGTAACAAATCAACAGTTATATATAAAAATAGGCAATGCAATCCCACATGTTGCAGGTGTGTTCGAATCATTTCTGAATCAACTAGACTTGACAGTTTAGCTAGAGAAGGTTCTCTCCGGGTCCACTTATAAAAACTGATCCCCACGTTAAAAATTAATTAATCGATCAATCAACTGGTGTGCTTTCAGCCAACTGATGCGTCTTATATCAACCAAAACGCGCGTCTGCTGTGGCCATTTTGGGATCCAGTATCTTTGAAAGTTTTTGTAACGTAATTTAAGAAGCAAATCTAACATATTTTTCTCTCGCTGTTTTTTTGAAATAATGCAGTATGATTTACTGTAACAAGTACAGATTTGCAAATATCTATAAATTTCCAAATTAAGAAAACTAGACATAGTTGCAATTTCTAAAAATTGCATTATTGGAGTATTGACCGCTTTGGCTTGCCATAGACTCTGACACTTTGATGTCTGCAGAGAATTACTTTTATAATGACCTTTTTCGACGTCATAAATCAAACCGGAAATGGTAAATCATCCTTTATGAAGTCATAAAGATCTTGTTCCGAATGACATAATTGCTCTGTCAACAAATGTCAAATTGAAACCTTTGCAGCTAATATTAACAGTGGCGGATAACAACAGAAATTACCAAATCATGATTGCATATCTTTTACGTGTGAATGCTTTTTTATTGGAGGCGAACAATGAATTTTATTTTGGAAAACTTTGTGCAAAAACTGTTATTATAACAGCAATTTAGAGCAAATAAAATAACTGCATAGATTGAATATTGGAACCTATCATGTTTAATTATCTGAATGTGAAATCAAACCAGTATATATATGCGTCTGTATGTCAAACTTGCTTCTCTAGAATGGGGTTGGTGGTGACAGTAGGAATTTGAAAATACATAAACGCAGGATGGTATAGAGGATATCAATTTTAACGAAGTTTTTTTTACAAAAAAAGCAATGTTCCGGTGACATAGTATACTTTTGAAAATGTTTCCCAAAATGCATTATTTTATAGAATCTGAAACTTTTAATTGATTTAGGCTCTCTCGTTTTCTGGAACAATGCTTCTCGTCGATTTTCTGAACCGTTTTGCAGGTGTCTTTACGGCCAAGCTTGCAATTACGTGTTGAAAATGCAATATGTAATATATGAGTGAACTCTTATATTAACGAACGAAGTTAAAAGAATTTGCTTTTTAAAACAATTATTATATTGACCACTGCCCTTTCCTCGATATTGATATCTATATCATTAACGGGAAGCTTAATACAAAAATTTATGATAAAAGAGATGATTTTTCATTTCCTATCGTTAATTATCCATTTTTAGATGGTGACGTTCCCTTGTCACCATCTTATGGTGTTTATATATCTCAACTTGTACGATTCGCTCGTGTATGTAACAACGTATTATATTTTAGCGAATTACTGAAAAATTATTACACCAGGGTTTTCGATATCACAAACTGGTCAAAACATTTACTAAACTTTATCACCGGTATAAGGAAATAATTCGTAAATATGACTCAACATGCAGACATCTTATACGTTCAGGTATTTCACATCCAATCTTTTTTGGTAATTTTCTTTACAAAGCACAAAAATGTCAGTATTCACCTCAATAGCTTACAAAACCTTTAAACAGACCTATTAAGAAGGGATATAGTTACGATACTGTTGTCAGGTCATTAAAGATTGCATATTTTGGCTTTAATATTGATTCACTTATAGGGTCTTTGCATCAGAACTAAACACATTTATTCAAAAAAACAGTTGTTGGCATGACACGGGTTATGTTCTTCTCATATATGTTATGATAGTAAGATACTAAACCCCTAACGGGAGGGATTGTGTCTGATATTCATATGATGAAGACATAATATTTCAATCAGTTTAATTGAGGTCTGGAGCTGGCATGTCAGTTAACTGCTAGTAGTCTGTTGTTATTCATGTATTATTGTCATTTTATTTATTTTCTTTTGTTACATCTTTTGACATCGGACTCGGACTTCTCTTGAACTGAATTTTAATGTGCGTACTGTTATGCGTTTACTTTTCTACATTGGCTAGAGGTATAGGGGAGGGTTGAGATCTCATAAACATGTTTAACCCCGCCGCCATTTTTCGCCTGTCCCAAGTCAGGAGCCTCTGACCTTTGTTCGTCTTGTATGATTTTTAATTTTAGTTTCTTGTGTATAATTCGGAGTTTAGTATGACGTCCATTATCACTGTACTAGTAAACATATCTTTAGGGGCCAGCTGAAGGACACCTACGGGTGCGGGAATTCTCGCTACATTGAAGACCCATTGGTAGCCTTCGGCTGTTGTCTGCTCTAGGGTCGGGTTGGTGTCGCTTTGACACATTCCCCATTTCCTTTCTCAATTTTATTCTTATTTTTCCAATGTTTCTCTTTTCTTCATATTTAAGCAGGCCATCTTTTCTTTTCTTTCTTTCTTTTTTTTTTCTTTTTTTTGTTGTTTTTTGTTGTTTTGTTTTTTTGTAAAATATTCGTCATTCTTATAATAAGTTCTTATACAATGTAGCTTATTTTATCTGACATTTGTAAAATATTCTATAATCTGTTAACCCTTCCAGACCCTCAAATATTGTGATTAAATGGCAACGCTCTACTATAATTATCATACTACTTTACTAGTTGTCATAACAGATAAGACCCGAGGTTGATTTTTCGTTTTTTCATCGATTTTTCATGTTTTTATTCCGAATTAGTTTTATGAACTTTTACCATTAATATTTTATTGCATAATCGTAAGATCTTATAAAGTATTGGATGTCATCATTTCCTGTAGCGATATCATAACTATTTGCAGAATTTTTAATCTTTATGAAAAATCTGCAATTATAAATTTTCTGATATTTTTCATCAGTTCAAAATCTCGTCATTTGTTTAAGATGACGAGATATGAAAAAAAATCTGGTCCGTACGCTTATTTGAAGCTTTATGACCTTCAACTTGTAGATTTCTAAAGCGAAGCCAGTGTGTAGTAATCTGGTGATTCAAAACCAATTTATTTTTAGGGAGCTACCATTTGATTTTTATGGGGGGGCTAGGATGAAAAATTTTGTCCTGCATTTTTTTTAGCTGTAATCTCTGTCCTGCCTTTTTATTTTTCACTCTGTTCGGTCCTGCCTTTTTTTTTTTTTTAACCTTAATTGTCGTCCTGACTTTTTTTTTTTTGCAAGTGTCTCATCCTGCCGTTTTTTTTTACTCAAAACTCCTGTCCTGCCTATTTTTTTCAAATTTCATCCTAGCCCCCCCCCCCCCCATAAAAATCAAATGGTAGCTCCCTTATTTGTAAAACGCATTTTGAATTGGTAATTGTGACATTTTCTCCTCGGCGAAAAGTTTAACAAAACACTTGCTTGCCGTCTACGTCCAGTTGCAAATATTTCACACATTTAACACAAATTAATAGTTATTTAGTTATGAAGTTTTTGAACGGTGGGTAGTCGAAAGAATGGAGAATAAAGGCTAGATTTTGGACAGACACAATAAAATGAGTGTATTCTGTTTGATAGGGAAAGTGATCTGACTTAAACAGACTCCTCGGAGAGTTTATTGCAAATATCTACCTGGAGGCGTTTTACGTATTTCGAATGTCTCAACTCCGTATTTCAACAGATCGTGGCTTGTTAAGACTTCCAACAAAATTTAAACATTAGGGTCAAGTCAAGGGAACCCATGTGAACTGTTTTGTGGATAGGTATAGAACCAGTTATTAGTACATAGAAAGTAGTACATATTTTAAACAAAATAGTTCCTACGCGTAGCTGTATCTTTGTCAATAGTGGGTATATATGGGTAGTTTTGGTATCAAATGAAAGCTTGTGGACTTGGGATTACTGTAGAACCCTTGTTAAAAGATTAATTTTAATGATAAAGAAGTATATGCAATTTTGACAGGAGAGCACATTTGGCCTGTTGTTCAGATCAGAAGTTCCTGTTGTTGTTCTATCAAACTTCAGGAAACTAGTACGCTCTAATATGCAATTCAAGGTATGTTGATTTTTTCATCATAAGTCAGGATAAGGTACAGTTTTGACATGAAATAACTGCCACTTTATTTGAACTTACGACAAAGTAGCAATTAATGGTCGAAATTGCAGAATTTAACATACAAACCGATGGTGTTACATGTATGAATTGGTGGTTTTATACCTTTAAAAAATAAAAACATGGAAAATTAATATTAGAGACGAATGCACTTCCAACTTTAGAAAGTTGGGTTAACCCGAATAATCAAGTCGCACCCCATAATCGATTTCTCCGAGGATCATGTTGAGACGAATGCGGAATAAGTTGACTGAATTGTTCGGGCTAATGTTTCGTCAGATTTTCTCCAATAACTGATGTAATAAAAAAAGTTAATGTTTGACACTTATCATCCTTATACAAAATTAGAAGCCTGCAACAATCACAGCGTGAAAACTAGTGAAGCTAGAAAAGTAGAAAAGTAAAAAAGTTTCTGTTTTATGATGTAAATAAAGGCGACAAAATCAATCCTTCATTTGAAAATTACTAAGGTCAATATATTTTGTACAAACATTGTTTCAAACATTTTTATTGAAGTACATGTAATTCGGTAAAGTGTTGTGAGAATAATAACTACAGTGAAACCTGGGTAACCCGAATCCTGTATAAACCGAAAACCTGTATAAACCAAACATGTTCTAAAGCACCGTCATATCAAATTGTATGCGTTGTGAACCTGATAAAATCTAATATCGGCCAAAACCGAACAAAAATTTGAAGTCCCGAAGATCTTCGGCTTAAAAAGGTTTCAATGTATTTATTACAAGATAAGGGAGCTACCATTTGATTTTTATGGGGGGGGCTAGGATGAAAAATTGTGTCCTGCCTTTTTTTTTATTTGTAATCTCTGTCCTGCCTTTTTATTTTTCAGTCTATTCGGTCCTGCCTTTTTTTTCTTAGCTTATCCTGACTTTTTTACAACAATTGTCATCCTGTTTTTTTTTTTTTTGCCAAGGTACTCATCCTGCCTTTTTTTTTTACTCAAAATCCTGTCCTGCCTTTTTTTTCAAATTTCATCCTAGTCCCCCCATAAAAATCAAATGGTAGCTCCCTAAGTATCAACCTTCTTCGGATCGTCTAGTCTGCTGTAAGGGACCTGTTATAAGTTTAAGTTGTGGAAAAACAAATCCGCGTTTGCTTTGTAAACCCTATTGATTTATTGAAACTCCTTTGACATACAAAGTTTTACTTGATGTTCAAAATAAAAATAAAAGAAGAAACTCGATATAAGACAATTAAGTTAATACAAATAAAAAAAAATCTACTGGTGTTTATTTAGATGCATGCGTCGTGCTATATTAAAATCTTTTACTACAATGTATATTTACTAGGTTGTTTTTGTGGTGCATTTATTTGCTATATATACTGAGTATACGAGGATCTGGAGCAATCGTAACTACTCGGCCATTCTCGCTATGCAATACAATAATTCTTCGTGCATCCAGAAAGGCCGAGTAGTTCCGATTGGGATCTGGAGTGGACTTGTAGACTAGAGAATATAGACCATAAAGTGCCGATAAAAGGAAAATGTTTTTGCATGAACCCCTGAGGGGTTCATGCTTATATATTGGTGAGTTTTGGATGTGTCTATGGGCCACTCGATATCTCTCGGCCGGAAGTCGGAATAAAATTCTCGGAACGTCTCGAATGTTGTCTATTATTTATACAGGTATTAATCTATGCTTTGGCTACGCTTATCTGACTTAGTTTGAATATATAAACTTATTTGCCTTTTCACAAAACATATATGTTTTGATAATAAGCGATGTGAAAGTTTCTATAAAACAACAACGCTATTATATTTGTTTTGAAGCGATCTCTGAATATTCTGTGTGTATCTAGGTCAATTATAACACGGCATTGTTCAGTGGCAGGATAACATGCGTGAAGAATTAACTACGTAATATAGTGTATTAATAATTTTATCAATGACTTGGGAGAAAACATTTTGGTTTAAATATTTTTATTTATTTAAATCGGAAAACAGAAAGATAATATGATTTTAACAACAACGCTATTATATTTGTTTTGAAGTGACCTCTGAATATACTGTGTGTATCTAGGTCAATTATAACACGGCATGATTGTTCAGTGGCAGGATAACATGCGCGAAGATTTAACCACGTGATATAGTGTATTGATAATTTTATCAATGACTTGGGAGAGAACATTTTGGTTTAAATATTTATACATTTAAATAGGAAAACAGAAAGATAATATGATTTTAAAAATTAAGTTAGTTTCAAAGCTGTTAAAGAAATATATAGAAACTATAAACTGTATTTCTGTTTTTATAGAAACTAACAATAATTGAAGTCAGAATATTTGCAATTATGAGAGGGGCGTAAAGAGGGTATCTGCACGAAAGAACGCTAAATAAAATTGTTATTCACGATGAACGAATAAATAAAAATGTCTTGCACATTAATTGATCTGTTTTTCGATTTCACGAAAATGATGAATAATGGACCTTTTTCACGGTTGCATGTGAAATAAAAATGGCAAAACACGTTACGCGTAAATAACCTTTAATTACCACACTCTTAAGAATTTTAAAGTATTTTCAATATTCATTTGTAATTGAAATAAATATTTAATACCTATAAGACTTATAAATTCTTGCATCTTAAATAAATGTTGATCAACAATAATTATTTTTCTACGTTATATTTAATTCATACAGTTTTAGTAAGGTTTTAAAAGTAATTGTTATGTAATATATCCATAAAAAAGAAAGAAAGACTTGAAGACAATTTAGATGAAATGATAGAGGAATTAATAAAAACTTGAATTTTGTTTTTGTTTATTGATGGTAGTTATTAGAAATTTCGAAAAGAATTTTGAATATGAATTTATTTTTATTTAATTTCAATTATTTTTTATTTTTATTTTTAAATAACAGTTAAAGTCTAATCTTCAAATACTGAATATTATTTTATGAATCATATGTATGCATTAATAAAAATAAAACTATTTTCCATTCATGAATATGTTGTCCTTGTACTATATTATTGGACTTGATTCAGCTGGTTATTGAGTATGCAAATTTCACCAGTTTTACAAAAATAGTTGATAAGAGGTAAATTTAGCAATGATTTGTATATGTTTATATACAAAGCAGCAAATTCATCTTGAACATGTTTTATTGCTTCTTCCCAAGCATACATACATTTGGTTTTTGATGAATAGGCAACTCATTCCCAACATACTGTTAATTCAGAAATTATTGACTGCATTTAATGTGATTTTATCATTTTAGAATAAAATGCAATATTATTTTGCTACATTATGAAAAATCCTGTTTAACTCTTATAAAAAAAATTAAAAATGCTATAAATAATTGTGATTATAACCCTGTTACATCTTGCAATAATAAGAGCATCACAATAATTTTTGGATTTACAGTATTATAAGCCTTATTTGTGAAAGTGGTCACTATTTTTTTGCAGGTGGTTATTCATTTCGTCTGGTGTTGTTGTTTCATTGGCCACGTATTTAAATTGTATAGAGTTACCAATATTTATCAAACATAATTATCCCTGTCACATTCAGTAAGTATCTGCCTGTAATTCAATGGTTGTTGCTGTGTTGCATGATTGATTTTTCGTTTCTTTTTGGGTACATTAATCAGGTCGTTCCTTTTTTCGTTTGTATTGTTTACATTTCTTATTTCAAGGCCTATTGTAGCTGACTGTGGTAGGGGCTATGGTTTTTTTTTTATGAAGGCTGTTTGAAAATTTATAGCTGTTAATTTGTGTTATAAGGTCTCTTGTGAAAGAATCTCATCGAAAATCACACCAAACTTCTTTTCTATATTTATTTGGTTTACTTTTTTCTTGAAGGTATATCACAGAACAATTCTTATATAGTAGATAGAATCATATTCAAAACAGTGTGGCTGTGGCTATTGATTGACGACCTAAATTATCCCATTGACTGGGACAGATTGTGTGAATGTTTGTCTGTAAAGAACACTGCTTACTATGTACTTTTTAATGATACTTAAACTGTGGGGTCACCAAAGGTTCTCAGCACATAAATAAAGTTATTCGAAAAACTAATCAGGAATAACACGATGTTTTGATTTATATCAATAATATAAATAAAAATATAAAGGTTATTCCTGATTAATTTTTCGAATTATTTTATTATTAAAGACGTTAAGAACCTTTGATGACCCCACAGTTTAAATTCTATAATAAGTAAATAGTGAGCAGCGGTCGTTTCAGACATACGTTCACCTAATCTGTCCCAGTCAATGGGATAATTTAGGTCGTCAATCAATGGCCACAGCCACACTGTTTTGAATATGATTCTATTATAAGTCATATATCAAGGTATTTTGACAAATAACCTAAACCATATTCAAATCTGAGGTCCAGAACTTTAACATTTATTTATCTTATATGTCCTCATTGATTACATTACAAATAAAGTGCGTATGATTGTCACAGACAGCCTCAAATAATTATGCAGGATAATTAAAAACTTCCAGGAAACAAATTAAATCGATATCAATTTTTAAAAGTCAAAATAAATTAACCACAAAAAAAGCAACCTGAGGATTAGACGTATGTTGCAGAGTCAATACAATTTCCCTTAGTCACTTAGAGTTTGCAGAAATTGGGAATTGCAATAGATCAGCAATTTGTACATGAAACACGAAGTAAAAATTAAATAAATTCATTCACATGTGCAATAATCTACCCACTATTACATATTTTCAATAATGATGTGACAACAAAACTCATTAATATTGATCAATATCTCATTCACAGTAAATTTGTTCAAATCAAAAGCAAATAAAATCAACTAATGTTGTTGACCGCAGTCAGCAGTTGTGGGTTCATGTATTGCTTTTCTTTTTTTAAAGAAAGCAACTTGTTTAGACAATAGACAAACTGACTAGACAAAAAGGTTACACGCCATTATTCCGACAGCCCATTAGTCCGACAGCCCATTGGTCCGACAACCCATTAATCCGACAACCCAATAGTCCGACAACCCATTGCTCCGACAGCCCAATACTCCGACAACCCATAAGTCCGACACTTATCAAGTCAAGTATCATGGTATTAGGGTAAAACAAAATTTGTCTGTCTGTATTATTACGTTTAAATGTATAATCACATATTTTAAAAAATCACTCCGTATATATAAAATAAGGCTTAGGTAGTTCAAATACTTTCTATATACTCAATTCGAAATCTGTATATAGAATAGAACAGAAAGAATATTTCATTTTCCAAATTAAAGGGTCTATAAAGAGCATATAAATGAAGAACAACCAGTGATGGTGCGAGCTACTGATGATTCAAAAATTTCGCTGTTGAGTTATGAATCTGAAAAAGCATCACGCAGTATAACTGACTTATATAAACCTTGAAACCAAATTTCAGAAATCATTGTACTGTAGTTCCTTAGAACAATGTGACGAACATTTTTAACTTGGCTGTCATGTGAAAAGTGTTCGGTAAACAGGAAGTTGTTGACAATGAATCTGAAAACGCATCAAACGATATAGCCGACTTCAATAAACCTTTCAGAAATCCTTGTATTATAGTTCATGAAAAAAATGCAACGAAAATATTCATGGGACGGACGGATGAACTGACTGACTAACTGACGGACGGACGGTTGGACGGATGGACAGACAGAGGCAAAACAGTAAGCCCCCGCTTTTTCGAAGCGGTGGTATAATGATTGGGTCAACATTAAGACTTTACAATACTAATATGATATAATTATATTTATAGCAACATAAGCCTCAGTCACAATCGGAGCCAAAACAAAATAGAAAAAAAACCCTCAACTAACACATTGATATCAAATAACAGTCCTTATCAAGACATGCACTATATAATTCAAAAGAACTAACAATATAATCATCATTTCCCCCCCTCTTAATAGTAAAGTTTTATTGTGTTATTAAACATCGAAAATTTATTTAACTTTTTAAAGTCCTGACATGTGCTAGATAGATGCTAAAAGAGTTCCTCCCGCAAATTATTATGAAGTGAGCATTCGATTGAAAAATGACGCTCATCCTCAACTTTATCAGCTGTACAATACGATTGTTTGAGTATCTGACATTTTCAATTCTTAATTTAATGGGTGAGCACCGATTCTTAATTAACATATGAAGTACCTTTCTTAAAATCAATGATATCTAAATATTTTTCTTCTTGAACACAATCTTTAAATGAAAAATAAGTGCCAAGTTTGCCATAAAACACATAATGTACTAAGTTTTTACAATTAGACAATTTGACAAAGACACAAGCAGGACAAGAATGTCACACATTGTCTTAGATTTCTTACCAGTCAAACTGCGTTGACTGTATATTTCTATGTCAAATACAGTCACTGACCCGATATCACTTTTCCTCATGACTATTTAAGTAGAAGACTCAGTTACCGAAATGTTCTTGTCCGTCATATTTGTCTTAATACGACCGCAAAACTTTTTTTGGGGATCTTATAATGGTATGATGTCGTCGTCGTGTCGTCTGTTTCGAGGGTAAGGACTGAGCAGTTGAAATAAGCATGTGTTTCAACTCCAATATAATGAGACAAATATCCCGCATGGAAAGAATAATTGGAATCAAAACGGATAACCCCAAATATTAAAGAGAACAGGGTTGGTCTTTTTAGAGAAAATTTACCCATACACACAAGACAGATGCATTGTCAGAATAATGGGCTGTCGGAGTAATAGGCTGTCGGAATAATGGGATGTCGGAATAATGGGCTGTCGGAGTAATGGGCTGTCGGAGTAATGGGCTGTCGGAATAATGGTTGTCGGAATAATGGGATGTCACCGACAAAAATTATAAGAATAGAGAATAACAAGGTCCTAGAAAATAAAGGATAGAGAATAAAGGACAAAATCGAGAAAAATAAATATAGAATGGTAAAAAAAGTTATAAAGAAAAAAGAAATGAACGACCCTCAATCTAGATTTTCATAAAAGATATACGTATATATTTTGTCTTACAAATATAAAAAAGAAGATGTGGTATGATTGCCAATGAGACAACTGTCCACAAGAGACCAAAATAACACAGACATTAACAACTATAGGTCACCGTACGGCCTTCAACAATGAGCAAAGCCCATACCGCATATATAGTCAGCTATAACAGGCCCCGATATGAAATGCATCATGATGGTTCTGGCAAAGATACCAAAAACAGGTTTCGATTGTCGTAATGTTTTGTAAAACCCACTAACATATTGAATCAACCTTGAAATATAAAATTAAACTCGACATGCAGAAACACAGAAATAGAAATACGATATTGGAAGATTGAATTCCATTGAATACAGTTAAAGAGAATCAATTGGTTTTTTTTTTTTTTCTCTAATGCATGCGTCGTGCTATGCCAGTAATCTTTACTACAATGTTGATGTTGTCTTTGTAAAGTTGTTTGATGGATCCTATTAGTTTAAACATATTTATTTATAGTGGATTGGGAAACAAGTTTTGCAACTTATATTAATCCCTTTCCACTTTGCGAGTGCGAGTGCTGCCATCCTATTGATGCTTCTATATATGTTCAACATCAAAAATAACTCACCACCTCCTTAAATTTAAATATATGCAGTGAAAATGTCTTAATTTTCTTTATTTTAGTGTTAAGCATCTCAAAACACTTTTATAGATCCTAAAAGTTGTCTAATTTGTGAATGCCAAAGTAGTGTCAAAGTTCACCTGAGAACCACATTGTCAGCTAGTCTGTGTTTCTGCATGTCGAGTTTAACCGTTTTTGGTATCTTTGCCAGAACTATCATGATCGATTCATATCGGGGCCTTTTATAGCTGACTATGCGGTTTTCAGATGAACTTTGACATTACTTTGGCATCTGAAAACATCGAAACAACTTCAGTTTGATTATTAGTTTCTTAGTCTAACTAAGGTCTATTGCCCAGTTTGAAATTGAGAGGATAAAGCCATTTTAAAAAGAGTGGGTTCCAACCATAACTACATTGTATGTCCCCATTCAAAAGCATTGATTGTCAAAGAGGGGGTTCCTATTCTCGGAACCCCACCCCTATAACCTGGATCCGCCTCGTTATTCATCTCAGATTTTTATTTTTTGAAGTCTCCTTTGTCGCCACTAAAAAGTAAATTATCTGACTCTACATTAATTTTAAGGTTATGCTTTATATGATTTTTTTTAGCAAAAACACGAAATCACGAAACTTAATTATATACGGCAAGATAAGGTGCATTATCTTTATGTTGTTCAGTATACGACCATTGATTGCACTGAAGAACCTATAACCAACAGATTGTCACTTCAATGAACAAACTAAAAGGTTCCATAATTACATAACATCTGATCAATAAATTGTCAATGGTAAGACAAAGACTGCACTTTATTTATTTTTTGACTGCTTCCGGTTGCTAGGTTTTTGATACTGAGCTAAAAAAAAAAAAACTTAAGGTGGTACCCAACACCTTAACAAAAATTAATTTGTCTCGTTTAATTTTCATAAAATTTTGACAAAGTATTTACTTTGACCCTTTGACAAAAATATATATAAAATTTCAAAAAATTTGAACCAACCATTTTATCAGAAAAATTACACTGGCTATATAGCAGTTTGACAAACACTCATTTTGATCAGTTAGAAGCTTAGCATTTCCTTAACAATACATAATAATTAAAACGTTCAGCTGATTTCAAAGAGTTATCTCCCTGTAGTGTTAGGTGCCACCTTAAGTTGTATTCCGAAAACTCTTTTTAAAAGAAGGATTTAGTATTTTACAAAACACATAAAAAGGAGAGACAAGCGGCCTATTTTGATACACCAAAATAAACGATAAGCATAAGAGGGTCTTGGTGAGGTTTAAAGAATTGATTAATATAAGCTGACTAATTTAAAAAAAATTAAAGTCATGTGTATCTTTTCAGGTGAAAACATCGAAATAATTAGAGTATCGGGTTCTTAATCTAAATAATGTCCAGTTTGAAATTTATTTATAAGGAGAGAATCAAGCCATTGTAAAAAGGGGTCCAACCATAAATTATGTTCCCATTCAAAAGCATGATCGTCAAAGATGGGGTTCCTATCCTCGGAACCTCACCACTATCAACCTGGATCAACCTCTATACTCATCTCAGATTTTTATTGGTGACTCTTGTCGACACTAAAACGTAAATTATCTGACTCTTCATTAAGTTGAAGATTATGCTTTATATAATTTTTTTTAGCAAAAACACGAAACCGCGAAACTAAGTTATATATGGTAAGATGTGGTGCATTATTTGTGATGTTTAGTATAAATTGTATACAACCACTGATTGCACTGAAGAACCTATAACCAACAGATTGTCACTTCAATGAACAAACTAAAAGGTTCCATAATTACATAACATCTCATCAATAAATTGTCAACGTAAGGACAAAGGCTGCATTTGTTTTTCTTTGTTAACTGCTTCCGGTTGCTAGGTTTTTGACACTGTGAGCTAAAAAACAAACTTAAGATTTATTCCGAAAACTCTTTTGATAAGAAGGAGGGTTAAGTATTTTACAAAAACAAATAAAAAGAAAAGACATGCGGCCTTACAATCTGTTTTGTTATGGTACATTAAAATACACGATAAGTATACGAGGGTCTGGATGGAGTTTACAGAATAGAGAATAATTTACCAATACTACAGAAACATAGGCCTTAAATAAAGATTAGAGAATAATGGGCAAAATTAAGAGAAAATGGCAAAAAGAATAACAGAATTTAAAAAAAATGAAGAAACCTCCATCTAGTCCTTGATATATTCCATAAATTGACAATAACATAACTTAGTTATATAACTTGATCATGTCTGAAGCTAAGGGGCAGATGGAGATTGTATTGATTTAAGATAAACCCGTCCAACAAATGTGCCGGAAAAAAAACAATTACGGTAACAACTAGATAATGGTTAACTCTAAACTGTTTAAACATGACACGAATATGAAATAAGATTATATAAATTTGATCTAAAATTGGAAGAAAAAAGCCTTACAGTTTAACCCTTACAAGGTCACGCGACTGTCGCAAGTCAGGAAACCCACATCAGTTGTCCTTTTTTTCTAAGTCGTTATGCTTTTGTTTTTTTCGAGCACTTTGTGTGGAACGGTTTTGGACGGATTAATCTTATGGACACTGCATGGTGCGTGTAGAAAGACAATTGGCAATAATTGGATGAAACCGCTACTCAACTTCTTTAAGGAACGAAATCAGCTGAGTTCCGAGTATGACGATTGGTAGAGAGAGTTCATTGCTCTCTGTTCAAGTTATAAACCCATGTAACACATCTTTAAAATTTCTGTCCCCATCAAAAATATATCTAAATATTATCCCCTTATTTTCCACCGGCTACCCTTTCCCATACGACCACAATTACAACACCTATCTATTGTATTTATTGCTAATTTGTTCCTGCAAATGTATGAAATATTTGCCACTGGACGTTAACCACAAATCAATCAATCTGGTTTCTGAAGGTGGTACCCAACACTTTCACTAAAATTAATTTGGCTCCTTTAATTTTCATAAAATTTTGACAAAGTATTTACTTTGACCCTTTAACCAAAATATATAAATTTCAAAAATTTTGAACCAACCATTTTATCAGAAAAATTACACTGGTTATATAGCAGTTTGACAAACACCAATTTTGATCATTGAGAAGCTTAATATTCCCTTTACAACACAACGTAATTAAAACGTTTAGCTGATCTTACAGAGTTATCTCCCTGTAGTGTTAGGTACCACCTTAACTTGTTGAAGGCTGTATGTATACGTCTTTGAGTCATATTACTTGTCGTTTCTTCATTGTCACATTTAAGGTGGTACCTAACACTACAGGGAGATAACTCTGTAAAGTCAGCTAAACGTTTCAACTACGTTGTGTTGTAAAAGGAATATTAAGCTTCTCGATGATCAAAATTGGTGTTTGTCAAATTGCTATATAACCAGTGTAATTTTTCGGACAAAATGGTTGGTTCAAAATTTTTTAAACTGATATATTTTTATTAAAGTCTCAAAGTAAATACTTCGACAAAATTTTATGAAAATTAAACGAGCCAAATTAATTTTAGTGAAAGTGTTGGGTACCACATTAACGAATATTCAGTATCTCATATATTAATATTTTCTTTAAATGTATGCAACTTAATTGTAAGGGTTTCTCAAATCATGATGAAAGTACATATCCATAATTGTACCAAAAGCTTAAACAAAATCATGCCGTCTGCTACATAACTTTGTTTAAAACAAATTATCTATGCATGCATCGATCAAACATCTTAAAAGTATGCAATTCAAATAATAAAATTAATTTGAACATTTGTTATTTTAATAGTAGTTATAGTGTTCATTCCAATTTGGAGGTGCATAAACATCAAAGAAAAATTAAATTGATATAATTATTAAATTTATCTACATGCTAATGATCACGTTTTATGTTTTTATGTTTTAAAACATGAATTTCAAATCATAAACTTATATTTATATTCTCTTTTATGTGCGTTTGTATTTGTGCTTTTGATTACTTATTGATATAAGTACGCCTAGAGTAATGTTATGCAATGCTGTGGGTGTTGAAGGCTAGCCTATATAAATCGACTAAAAATAAAGCCATTATGAAAAGAAAAAAACTTTTCTTTTGATCAGACATAAAAGCATCAAACATGAGAAACATTCAATATTTTATCGTAAATTGTATAAATATGTACGGACAATTTGCATGTGTTGCTTTACATCATGACAATTTTCAAAAGTTTTAAGTGTTTCTGTCTTTTTTAAAATTCACAATCTGCATCATTGAAAATAATCGAATATTGTTTTGATAAGACATCAATCTAGTAATTATAATATTACATAAATTCCAAAAATCGGAAATTCCATTTATTTTAAAAATAATTTCACAAATTCGAATCAATTTTAGAAATCAAAGTTAACTGCAATCTTTGAACTCTGAACTCTGAACGAAAAAAGCTTGATCTTGGTCGAGTTCAATATCGTAGCAGCTACGTAGCTGCTATCAATATCTATGTAGCAACTAGTATATAGCTACACGTTCAATAGTCAAAATCTACGTAGCACTAAGTAGCCTCTACGATATTGAACTCAACCCTGATTTTAAAGAGATTATCAGGGCTGCGTTCAATAGTGTAGCAGCTACGTAGTGCTACGTAGATTTTAACTCTTGAACGTGTAGCTTTAGACTAGTTGTTACATAGATATTGATAGCGGCTACGTAGCCGCTACGTGCTACGATATTGAACTCGACCCAGGTACAAAAAAATGTACCTGAGGATTGCCGATCGATTGCAGAATGTCCAGTGACCACAAATATCATACAACATCACTACGGACCATTACATATTTATGATATAAACTAAGCAAGAGAGTTAAAAAGAAAGGGAACTTGTGACATTTCTAAATAACTCCAATAGTCAGTGTGTAAAGGTTGTACATGTAGTCGTGTGAAATAAAAAAAAAAAAGGAACCAAAATAAGTTAAAACTATTAATATTTAGGTAATGGAATTTTAGAGATATTTAATTGAAAAAAAATATGGCGGGGAAAAGGCTGACTCGGACTTTTACCTTGTACAATGTACGTGTCTTAGCATTGATGGAATATCACTATTCGAATTACTTCCCGCCAAATTTTTAATGGCTTATAGCTCGAAAATAAGCACAGAGACCCTCAACACCATTAAGTCCCTTCAATCGACGGGTACGTAGTTTACAAATCAACACACTTCTTCAAAATAATTTTCAACACTTTAATAAATAAGTTCTTGCACAGAGTACAAAAAAGGAAATCAATTCAACCATTTGTTGCTTTAATCATGGATATATATATATATATATTGATGTACTGTTCCCAGCTTTAATTACCCTATATATCACATTCTAAACTGGTTCCCCGTCAATAATATTGATTGTCTCTAGGTAAAAAGATTTATAAACAGATTGTGCTTATCATCATAACAAACAAGACAAATTAGCTACAGAACAAAGTTTGATTTTCTTGTAATGACTATCGCATTTCTTTGTATCTAGGGAAATACGAAAACGAGGCTTTCTACAGAAATGTTCCCTAATGGAGTTAACGTAAATGTTAAAGATATACGTTATGTCATTAATGATATAACCACGTTCTCGTTAATATTCTCTTTTTTGTCTAATTTGTCTACGTTACCAGCGGGTAGGTATAGGTGCAAATTACAAAAAGGTTACTTGGTACACACGTAATGCACGTATAGTCGTTGCTCCATATAGGCCTACTAACTTTGTCTTGTTAATAATTTCCCTTTAGGGCTCCAATTTGTCTAGTTTATCGTGGTTTATGTAATTCACCTGTTAAGAATTGAATGCTTCTTTTTACAATTATATTGTCGGGATGCCAAAGGGTTACCGAAGCACAATTTGTTTGAAACGCGGAATACCTTCATACTAAAAATGTGCGCACGATCAACGTTTTAACAACCCTGTAAAATTACAAAATAGAAGCATTCAATTCTTATAATAATAATGTTATGCTTCAACCACAAACTAAAATTAAAAGACTGAGTACTAGAAGTAGCAAACTGTCAGTTTGTTTTCCTGTTTATTGTTGTGATGTTGACGTGATGTTGAAGAATTTCAAATTCATATACTGTATCTTTTCCTTAAGTCAGCAAACATGAGAGAGTTACAGCCCCTTTTTTGTACATAAACTATCACAATGTTTAAGTAATTCATTATGCTACCGTAATCAAACATAGATATCATGTCAGATGGTACCCTCGGAAACTAAACATTTCACATGGCCCGAGAACACCTGCTATTTCTCAAAAAGATTTTTGCAGTGTAGTGTACTACCAGTGAGACAAATAATATCAAAATTATAGAAACTTCTACCAGCTCTAACTCAAAATATTGACAATTCTGTGTTAAGGGGGTGTAAAAGTCAGTTTGACAGCTTCAGACGTGATAAAATTTGGCCTTTTGAACTGGACCAAATCACTACTTAACATAAAGATTCAGCACCCAAATTTTTTACAGTGTAATTTCACCCCCGTACTTGCAATTTGAGGCATTAAACATGGAGAAATAAATTTGGAAGGGGTATAAAAAATAATGGCAAGTAACCCACTGTCAACACTAGGGACTATATTTGTGAACAACGAAAATCAAGGGACGACAATTGTGGTCTCGGACCTGCTATTGACCCATTCTTATCACAGAAGAACATTTTCTTTTCTTTTGTATTTGGTGGCTGCATTCATGAAAGGAACACAATGTCTTTCACAATACAGACAGTTCATCTTCATACAATGATATTCAAAAACTGCTTTAAGGATGTTTGCTTGTCATGTTTTGAAATTTTTGTCAGATTCTCGAAATCCTCTGGTTTTATCCATTTGAATGCCTTAAAACAATTTGCCCTTGGACCCCCATTTTTCTTTTTATAAATCTTTTACATGTATAATTATAAGGCATTTGTGAAAGTCTTATAAAATCTTATTTATTTTTCAATGGTTTTTTGAGAACGTTAACTGGTCAATGATAAAGCTAAGAAAAATCAAGAGAGAACATTTTCCCGTCAAAATTCCAATGGCTAATATCTCGAAAACAAGCACATTGACCCCTATATTTTTTTCCTTTTTTGATTCCTCAATTAATCCCCTTTCAATATATACTAGTGTTATGGAAAGCTATTCATTTTGAAACTGCATGAGCAGCGAACTTCCTTGATACAGATAATGTTCAGTATCCTATTTGATAGACAAGTTACAGTAGCTTTGTCATATTACAGATTATTGTAAGTTTTTAAGTATAGACAAGTTGACACTAAAACCTTTCATAGACACTTTAAAGGTGCTTTGTTTGATGTAATCTTGATGAACTATTACATGTACATGACGATGTCTAGTCTTAATCGTTTAAATCGATTAATTGATACATCTGAAAACATGGCAATGTCTGGACATAACCAATTAAATCGATTGTTAGAAACATCCGATTAAACATGACATTGTCTGGACATAATCGATAACACTGTTTGTTTGAAAGATCTGAAAAATGTTTAAGATGATCCTTCTAGCTTACATATCAGTTTCTTTCATTTTTTCAATTAGCCTTTTCAGAATCTATTGTAAAGGATAAAATTGAAAATGGAAATGGGGAATGTGTCAAAGAGACAACAACTCGACCATAGAAGAGACAACAGCAGAAGCCAAGGTCACCAACAGGTCTTCAATGACTATGGGTTATCTCATTATTCGTACCCAAAAATTTTTAGTACGTTTTTAACAAGTCCCGACGTTTTGGTGTACACTTTTGAAAATGTTTTCCAGAATGAATTAGATTCTGAAACGGCCAATTAAGTGCATAATGTCACAGTATAGTTATAAAGATGGTGTTGACAGATATCCACAGGCGCCGATTCATGCGAAGTCGCTTTCCCTTCCCGTAGTAAATAAAAAAAGATAATGTAATTAGCTAAAATTACAGATAATATTTTGTCAAAAGATGGCCCTTTAACTCCTCATTTATTTTCAGGGACGCACCATTTTTAACATCAAATCATTGATCCGGGCCTGGTCGAGATTGTATTTTAATAACGTAATTTCAGAATTATCTGGTTTAGCTCACAGTATACGAAATTAGTAAATATTTTGTATTTAATGATTATTTTCATACATTTAGTATAATCGGTAGTATCTGTTCCAACAGTATTAGATAGCGACAGACACATACAGGTTGCACTCTGTAAATACAGCTGTTTCTCAAAACACGCCTCTTTTTGGGAGATCTTGAATATTCATAGAAAATGAATTTTGTTTCCATACTGGTTCCCAGTTATGCTCCTTGTGTTCTATCAAAAGGCTACCAATATCCCTTATAGACCGGACCAAGAAATACTACCGTGCCACCTTTACTCCATCCATACGGACAGAGTAGTATGCGGATCGGAGCTGGAACTGCCGGAGAGTTTGATTCTGTATGTGCCTATTCCATGTCAGGAGCTTGTAATTTAGTGGTTGTCGTTTGAAGCTGGATGTCATATATTTTTTATCGTTCATTGTTTTGTACATACATCATGGAGACTAGTAGTTTTCTCGTTTGGTTTCTTTTACAATTTTCTTTTCGGGGCCTCTTATACTTTGCTATGTGGTATGGGTTTTGCTCATTGTTGAAAACCGTTCGGTAACCTACTGTTTTTCGATTCTACGTCTTGTGATCTCTGGTGGACAGTTGTATCATTGACAATCGTATTACATCTTATTATACCGTGAAACCTGTTTAAACCGAACCTCTTCGGTGGTTAAGATTTTGTTCGGTTTTGGCCGATGTTCGATTTTATCAGGTTCACAATGGGCATTTTTTTATATGATGGTGCTTAAGAATATGTTTGTTTTTTGCAGGTTTTCGTTTTATTATACAGGATTCCGGTAAGTCAGGCTTCACTGTGTCATATATTTGAAATTGTAACCACATGTCCTATTGCTTTAATTGGCGCGAAGCTGCGATTTGGAAATATTTTTTAAGTATGTATCAAAATTCAGTAGAAGTTTTTTCTTAACCAAAACCAATATCAGCAAGCTTTAACTAATATTTGTCGATAGATGATTTCGAAAAAAAACCAGCCTGTCGACCTTTTTAAATTGTTCCTTAGGCAGCGCACCTTTTTAAATCTCAACACTTTCATATAGATCGGTCTTATTATTATATCTTAAAATATCCATGTACGAGGCGCCGAATGGGACTTTTGTGGTTTTGTACTCGAAATTCAATTTTGTACGGACAAAAGTGAGATTTGTTCAACAAAAAGTATATATACAAATTTAAATTTTGTCATACAAAATTATCTTACAGTGGACAAAAGTTACTCTTGTCATGACAAAGTTAATTTTTTTATCACAGACTTGACTTTTGTTACCTAATTTGAAAATTTGAAAATTGGGCGACAAAAGGCAATGTTGTATGCAAATTAGTTTAGTTTGGATTCTGTGAACTAATTTGCATACAAAATCGACTTTTGTGACACAATTTCCAATTTTGTCTTTTGTCTTCTTCACAAAATTGAATTTTGTCGTAACCATGGTAACAAAATTGAATCTTGTCTCTCTTGTCTCAAACAATTGACTTTTGTGTTTTAATTTCCATATCAGGTAACAAAAGTTTATATTTGCATACCTTTTTGACAAAATTTTGTCTACAAAAAAGAATTTGGTCTACAAAAAAGAATTTTGTCTACAAAAAAGAATTTTGTCTACAAAAAAGAATTTTGTCTACAAAAAAGAATTTTGTCAACAAAAAAGAATTTTGTCTACAAAAAAGATTGTTTTCATTACAAAATTGAAGTTCTCATAAAACAAGTCTGTATCACATAGTTTTGTAAGACAAAAATTACAGTATTGAATTTTGTATACACAAAATTGATTTTGATTACAAAAAGTGCAAGTCCCATTCGGTGCCCCGTATCCTGTCCATCCTGCAAAAATTTCAATAATTTCTGAATTAACCGGATATAATTGAGGAAAATTCGTTCAAAGAATGAGTACAAAGAACAGGTTAAATGAATATGTATAGCGTAGAATTGTATCAGTTTACAGAATTAGACATTTTTATATTGTAGTAAATTAACGAAAAATTCCAATATGAGCAAGCTTTAAATAACTGATGAACATGATTTTGAAGGGAAAAAAGTCATTTTTAATTGTCCCTTTCTAACCTTAGGCAGCGCACATTTTCAAATCTCAACACTTTCATATAGATCAGTCTAATTATATCTTAAAATATCTATCCTGACATTGACTAGTTGTGTAATAAATTACAAGATTTAGAAATAATGACACGAGACGTCTTAACGAGGGAGAATTAAATTCATTTAGAAATGGTATTCCGAAAGAAAATGTTCTTAGCGTGTCAATTAACCGAATAATTGCACATTTATCTTAAGGGAAAACTCCGACGATGTATAATTACCCGAATATCACACGACTTTGTGCCAAAAAATGATTGGTTATGTTTTTTTCTCTAATATATTTAGAAAAAAGTTCTCGATCATAACAACTCATTCTTTCCCTGATTATATTTTTTGTGCCAAAATCTTATGAGTTATATATACGTTTTTCTATGATTTATTTAAAAAGGGAAAAGTACTTTTATCATAACAGTGCAGTCATTCCATACGGAATATCAAATGATTCTGTGTTTGTCGTTTGTTGCTGTAAATCATATTTTATTCGTTTATTGTTTTGAACATAAATGTACATTTTGTTTTGTTGTATTTGGTTACATGTACGATCGAGCTGTTTTAGAATCCTAAAATATATACTAAAGCTTTAAAGTTGTGTTTGACAACGATATCGCTGTATAAGAATACATCGTTTTTTGTTGGTTCTAGATTTTCAATCGTTAGTTATTTATACCTTTGTACTGTAACTTTTGGTTTAATTTCAAGGCCATACTTATCTATAATACTAAAATTACGAGGTCCAATTTGTCAGCCGTCATCATGTAAAAACGATGAATCAAAGAATTCAACTTAATATATAACTAATATAGTACAATAGTGTTGATTGAAAATTACACCACTCCAGGCCCCTTTGTTTCCTACGTAATTAATATTGCCAATAATTAAGAAGTTCCGGATCGAATCCGACACCGATACCAATAGTATATTCACCTGTTGCCTATTACCTTATCTGTACGTTCCGCATCTGATAGGCGCACCACCAAACGGTGTATTTAGAATTTTGTTGTATACTGTTGAGTAAAAAATACTCCATTCCAGGCCCTTTTGATTTCCAAATTATTAATATTACCAATAATTGATAGGTTCCAGGTCGACGGGTTCAAACAGAAAGATTTTGAAAGGAGAGAAAATTGTGCATCTTATAATCGGCATGACTTTATCAGATGACAATACCAATACTAAAATAAGGCATACGCATAGTTATATACTTTAATTCAGTCACGGACCCGGGATATCACGGGTGTGTTCTAGTATTTTATATACCTCGATGTTAATTGTTAACGTTTTGACAACAGAAGCAAGACTTGTACATTTCGTTCAAATCTAAGGGAGCTTCCATATGAATTTTATTTTATGGGGGAGTAAGGCTTGACAGTGAGTAAAACTAAAAGAAATGCAAAACAATATTTTTCGTCCTAGCCCGCCTAAAATTCATATGGTACCTCCATTCAGTGGCGGATCCAGAACTTTTCCTAAAAGGGGGGGGGGCTCTGACTGACCTAAAAGGGGGGGGGGGGCTCCAGTCATGCTTCAATGATTCCCTATATAATCAACCAAATTTTTCCCACGAAAGGACGACAACTCTGTCTGTATGGGAGATTGACAATAACCAGCACAATTCAAGGATTTTGTTTGCGATTCTAATATGACGTGCTTCTTTAGCTTTGTAAACAACACTGTACATGTAATAAAATTCTCGATAAATAAACTTAGCGCAGACTCAGAGATATGCATAATAATGGCTGTTACAATATACTTCCCACGTAAATCTACATGTATTGGAACCTATTTGCAGATCCTTTGCCGATTTACTTATTTTATTTCAAAAAAAGGAGAAAAAGAGGGACGAAAGATACCAGAGCGACAGTCAAACTCTTAAATCGAAAATAAACTGACAACGCCTGGCTAAAAATGAAAGAAGACAAACAGACAAACAATAATTATAGAACACATGCCACAACATAGAAAACTAAAGAATAAGCAACACGAACCCCAACAAAAACTAAGGGTGATCTCCGGTGCTCCGGAAGGGTAAGCAGATCCTGCTTCACCTGTAGCACCCGTTGTGTTGCTTATGTTATAACAAATCCGGTAAATAGTCTAATGTAACAATACTATTAATATTTCAATATCAGAATTCAGTCAGAATTAATTTAGATATACCTGCACAGCCAAAATGTATTAAGGTAAATTAGATTGCTGATGTAGCATGCGCACTCTCTTGTTATCGTGATGCTAATAAAATATGTAAAATGAAACTGCCTTTTTGAACCTCGCCTCAAACCATTCCGAAACACAAGACACGAACATTTTACACTGAATGGAAGGATGTGTTGTGCTTTTTATATAACAAAAAATATTCTGATTTCTAACCTCTAAATAAACAATTATTTACCTTTGAATGTCATGTTTAGTTTTCTGAGCTTCAATTAAAAAACATAAATAATTTGATGCTTTCATGATGCGGAAAAAATATCAATGGAAAAAAGAGCATATAAGCAAAATGGTCGTTCGCTTTCTGACCTTGTTCGACTGACATACCATGTAACATACACCATACAAACACTTACTGATCTTTATAAGAGGGTTTAGATGGGGTTAAATGATTAAAGAATAAAGCCCTTTAAAAAATGCAAATTAGAAAATAACGGGCAACAAAAAATTGAAGATTAGAGAAAAAAGGGGTTAATTTTTTTGAAGATTAGAAAAAAAGGGGTAAAAATTAAATGTTTGCAGAATAACAGACCCCCACCCAGACCCTCTTATAAAGGCGGGAAGCAATTATTAAATGTAGAAAAGTACTATCTATGTCATCTTCGCTCGCCAAGGGTTCCGACCAGTCCTCTTCTCTCGTCAAGAGTTGCAACCAGTCTCCTTCTTTCGCCAAGGGTTGCGACCAGTCCCCTTCTCTCACCGAGGGTTGCGACCAGTCCCCTTCTCTCGCCGAGGGTTGCAACCAGTCCCCTTCTCTCGCCGAGGGTTGCGACCAGTTCCCTTCTCTCGCCAAGGGTTGCGACCAGTCCCCTTCTCTCGCCAAGGGTTGCGACCAGTCCCCTTCTCTCGCCAAGGGTTGCGACCAGTCCCCTTCTTCCCAAGGGTTGCGACCAGTCCCCTTCTCTCGCCAAGGGTTGCGACCAGTCCCCTTCGCTCGCCAAGGGTTGCGACCAGTCCCCTTCGCTCGCCAATGGTTGCGACCAGTCCCCTTCTCTCGTCAAGGGTTGCGACCAGTCCCCTTCGCTCCCCAAGGGTTGCGACCAGTCCCCTTCTCTCGCCAAGGGTTGCGACCAGTCCCCTTCGCTCGCCAAGGGTTGCGACCAGTCCCCTTCTCTCGCCAAGGGTTGCGACCAGTCCCCTTCGCTCGCCAAGGGTTGCGACCAATCTCCTTCTCTCGCCAAGGGTTCCAACCAGCCCCCTTCTCTCGCCAAGGGTTCCGACCAGCCCCTTTCTCTCGCCAAGGGTTCCGACCAGCCCCCTTCTCTCGCCAAGGGTTGCGACTAGTCCCCTTCTCTCGCCAAGGGTTGCGACCAGTCCCCTTCTCTCGCCAAGGGTTGCGACCAGTTCCCTTCTCTCGCCAAGGGTTCCGACCAGTTCCCTTCTCTCGCCAAGGGTTCCGACCAGTTTCTTCTCTCGCCAAGGGTTCCGACCAGTCCCCTTCGCTCGCCAAGGGTTCCGACCAGTCCCCTTCGCTCGCCAAGGGTTGCGACAATCCCCTTCTCTCATCCTGGCGAAGATTAATCATTGTAAACCTTAACTCTTTTAAAAGCAACAGTATTGTCCAATTTACAAACAATAATATGACTTTTTTTGTCATGTGTACATCTACCTAAAATATGATAAATGTAAACTATGTTTTTAAAACTATGCCAAGAAGGATAACTCTAAATGGTTTCTTATTCAGTATCTCAAATCACTATCAATAATTGGAAAATAAGGGAAGCACCATCTTACTCTGAAATTTACTACCATACAAGTGAGAGGTTTAGCTAGCTATAAAACCAGGTTCAATCCACCATTTTCTACATTTGAAAATGCCTGTACCAAGTCAAGAATATGACAGTTCTTGTCCATTCGTTTTTGATACGTTTTGTTATTTGATTTTGCCATGTGATTATGGACTTTCCGAATTGATTTTCCTCTGAGTTCAGTATTTTTGTGATTTTACTTTTTTTTTAAAGGGTGGGTATGGTTTTTCGCTGAACAAATATTTTAATACTATATAACATATTTCTTCATATCATCATCAGGGGAAAGAAAGACAAATCGATAGATTTTGCCAGTTCTTTAAAATAATAAATAATTTGATAATTGCGTGTTCAAAGAATTAAAGAACAAGTACAAGTAAGTTACAATACACAACATAGCTTAAAACGGTGTCGATGCAAATAATTGGACAAAACTATACACGGTAGTGAATGGTCATTATATAATAAAAGTTCTGAAGTTAATAAGGGAACGACCATTAACTTCAAAAAAGGAAGGGGGTGTTTACAAAAAAATATTGTGATTCCCAAATTGTTGGAAACATATTTTGTTCAAGCAGAGGACCAAAAAAAAAAAATCTGAATCCAAGTTTTTTCATACTTTATAGTGTTAGACTTTGAACAAAATATTCAATTAATAGCGTTGAAAAAGTAAATAAATGTATTTGCGCGTTGACTCATAACCACTCCGCCAACCCTCTTGACGTTAAATGGTTGCTCCCTATAGAGAATCAGCCCTCGTCGAAAGCTTTGACTAATGTTAAGAAATTGCTACTCGTTCGTCAAACAATTAAATAATGCATGATCGGTTAAACGTTTCTTTTAAAAATCCTGGATCTGAAGCTGCATTGTGCATCCCAAAATATCATTGCGCAAGCTACACAACTATCTGTATATCCTCATTATTACCATCGGCAATCCTCGGGTGACTCCGGAATCGGCCGAGTTGTGACGATTCAAGGAATAATAGCCATTAAAACGGAAAAATAAGTACTATACATGTGGATATCAAGTTTGTTTTTTAACAAATTCAATAAACTGTATGTTTCAGTCTAAATTAGAAAGAAAAATGTTCTATAGGTAAAAATAATGGACATTTTTTTGTCAAAATAAGGTCATTGGAAAGACCCCGTTAAACACCAATTCCGCGCATGTTTAAATCAAGAAAATGCTGCACCGTTTAGCCCTTAAAGATTAAACTTCTAAAATAAGACATTATCTCTGATAGAAATTTTCAATCTCATGCCCTTGAAACACATTTTAAAACTTATCAGTAAAGTTCGATACACTTCAGACAAAGACAACATGGACATCAAAATAATTTTATTGTGCACTTTATTTGGTAAGTTTTCTAAAAGGCAAAGAACATACAAATCAAAACATAAGATATAAAATTAAATGTACATTGTATTAGTGTTGCGAATGTTAATTTTAAACTAAAAAATCTTATCTTGTTTCATGACACAAAATAGGGTTAACAAGTGTTGAATAACTGAATTCACCATTTTGCAAACGTTAAAATAAGGGGCTTAGGATCCCACAATTCGTATTAAGGTGTTCTTTTTTAATAACATTTAAGCTGATGCTGAAATTCATATTTGCTTACTGTCAACAACCAGCTTATCAAATGTTCAATAGATCTGAGACTACATATATAGTGGTCTCAGAATAGATATATTAAGTCAACTCTCAACTCAAGTCACAATTCATAAAAGTTAATCATTATCGGTCAAAATACGGCCTTCAACGCAGAGCCTTTGCTCACATCGAACAACAAGCTATGAAGGGCTAAAAAACAAAAAAAAACAAATAACAACAACATTTAAACAGGAAAACCAACAAACTTATTTATATAACAAAAAATGAGAAGCGGGAAACACTCATGAACCACATCAACAAACGAGAACCACACTGAACAACAGGTTCCTGACTGGGGACACACTATAAAGATCTATAAAATGTCAATTGAAATGGCTTAATTTGATCAAATGACACATAAACAAAAACCAGTAATTACTAACCATCTCTGAACATATCAAAATGTTTTACGTTCTATAATTTCTGTTTTCAGCTGTAACTGTTACAGGTGAGCATTGTGGTGCACCGACAGATTGTAAAACAACAAGATGTGCACATACACATAATACAACTTGCTTGTTTGGAACATGTGCCTGTGTGGAATATTTCGGCAATGGTAGGTTGTTTTTAAGAATTGAATGCTTCTTTTTGTAACTTCATTGGGGTGTAAAAGCGTTGATAGAAGTACATTTTGTATGAAGCGCGGAAGCGCTTCTTACTAAAAATGTGCGCACGGTCAACGCTTTTACAACCCTATGAAGTTACAAAAAGAAGCATTCAATACTTATAATTATATTTTTTTAGCAATGATCATGAAAACACGAGTTTTATTATTGTTTTATTTCATTCACCTGTGCACTTTATTGTGGGACCACGTGTTATGAATGAAAAGTTTTATTGAGCAATGCCTATCAGAATAAAGTATCATAATGAAACATACATCTAATGTAAATGTATTTATTAAAGTTGAGCATACACGTGTTTTCTATTGTGTAAACAATCACACGTGATTGTGTGTCCGCATAGTGGTCATCTATTGGTGTTTATATTGGATAAACAGGTTTGTGTTTTTAAATATATGATATTTCGGATTGGTCAATATTTGTCGCATTGCGTAAATATATTGAGTATGATATTTGTTATGTAAATAGCACGGGATTTTTAAAGCGCGAATAGTTGTCTTGTTTAAGTGATTTAAGATATATGGTCATTCGAAGCTCGTATACCGTTCAGTAAGGCAGCTTAGTCTAGGTAAAGATATGTCCGAACCAGTACTCGATCTGAATGAAGAAGATTTGTTAAGGGACCCTTACATGGTCAGCCCGAACGTCTTAATGCTTCCAATTCACAAGCTAATCAACAAAACCGTGACTTAGTAGACACTTTTGGGCTTTTTAAAGACTATTTGGATAAGAAACTTGTTGATCTAAAGTCCGACATTCTGTCAGAACAAGACAATTTATCCAAGAAATACAGAGATGAGGCTAATATTAAGTTCAAATCAGAAGGGAATCGGATTCAGTTTCGTTTTAATGAGAACATTATGGATGGTCTTAACAAAATCCACAAGGATCTTGTATCTGTTGCTTCCCCCCTTTCTTCTATTACTGGTGATTTGGTGGGTAAACTTAAAGAAAGGAACAAACTCATCAGGATCGCTGATAACTCCACTGGGGGATGGGTTACGGTTAGAGAATATGAAAGTAACGATATCGCGGAAAATGATGAGGACGAGAAAAAGATTCGCCAGGCCGAGACTAGAGCCCTTAAAACTATTAAGGAGCCGTATACAACTAGACCTACTCCAGCAGTTGGAAGTATCGCTACTGCCACTGCTCCTCCTCCAGCTTACGATTTCAGTCGCTATCAACAGCCCTTTCGTACCAGCACTGCACGGCGTGAGCCGTGTCCCATGGACATCTGTCACTACTGCAAGCAGTATGGTCACTGGAGAAGAAACTGCCCACTCAACTTCAAGTCAGCCACAGCTTCTGCACCCAGTTACCAGCCATCCAAACAGCAATGATACAGTTACTGTTAATGATAAGTATCTAGATATAAGTTTGTTATCTTCTAGCTATGAATGCAATAACGACGAACTTGACGAATTTATGTCACAAGTTCAATTTCTTGAAAAATTAGATTTTTCTGCTAGTCATAACTTTAAAGGTGTTAAAGGCAGGCTTGCAAAACATTACGATTTTTGGGTTAAGATTGGAGCTAGTGATTTTGTATTAGATACAATTAAAAACGGTTATGTAATCCCATTTTTAGTGCCTCCCCCTAGTATGCACATGAAAAACAATAAATCTGCTGTTTCTAACTCAGAATTTGTGGATAAAGCCGTTTTAGAATTAGTTGATTCTGGATGTGCTTATGAAGTTCCCTTTACGCCTTATATTGTTAATCCTTTATCAGTAGCCACCAATAAGTCCGGAAAGAAGAGGTTAATATTGGATCTTTCAATTTTAAATAAATCCGTCAAAAAAGAGAGATTTAAATTTGAAGACTGGAAAACAGCTATTCAATTTTTCAAAAGAGGTTCTTATCTGTTTAAGTTCGATTTAAAGTCTGGTTATCATCATTACGACATTTGTCCTCAGCAACAAACGTTTCTTGGTTTTTCCTGGAATGACAAGTATTACTGTTTTTCAGTTTTAGTTTTTGGTCTAGCTTCTAGCCCTTACTTGTTTACTAAATGTTTGAGATCTATGGTCAAATATTGGAGACAAAATTCGATTGATATTGTTTTGTATTTAGATGATGGTTTCGGAATGGCTTCGGATTACGAATTATGTCGGAAAGATTCCGATTTTGTCAAAAAATCACTAAAAGAGGCTGGTTTTTTAGTCAATATAGAAAAATCTGTTTTTGAACCTACCAAAAGTTAAAATGGTTAGGAATCACTTGGGATTCTGCTCAATTCTGCATTTCTATTCCCGAAAGAAGATTAAATGATTTGTTACAGTCTATAGATGAAATTTTAGACAGATTTTTGTTTTTCTCTGCTAGGTAATTAGCTCAAGTGACTGGTAAGATTATTTCTTTATCACCAGTGTTCGGAAATTTAATATTGTTACTTGTGCATTGTGCAAAGATTGAGCGGGGATAAATTATTACTAATAGTTTATCCAGCTGAGATTTTGAATGAGCTTAAGTTCTGGAAATCTAATGTGCTTACTTTGAATAAAAAGAAATTGGCTATGTACAGCCCTTCTTCGATAGTAATTTTTTCAGATGCTAGTAATGTAGCCTGTGGGGCTTATACTGTAGAATTAGAAAATAAGATTTTTCACAAAATGTGGAACGAATTAGAAAGATGTAAAAGCTCCACCTGGAGAGAGATGAGAGCAATCGAACAGGCCCTATTGTCGTTTAGTACTCTATTTATGGGCAAAAGTTTAAAATGGTTTACTGATAACCAAAACTGTGTACGTATAGTACAAGCTGGAAGCATGAAGGAAGATTTACAAAATATTGCCTATTCTATATTTTGTATTTGTAAAGAGCACAATATATTCATTGAATTACAATGGATTCCCCGCACATTGAATTCAAAGGCAGATTACATTAGTAAAATGAGTGATCATGAGGATTGGCAAATTTCAAATGAATTTTTTGAATTTTTAGAAAGTTTATGGGGACCTTTTACTGTTGACAGGTTTGCTAGCGTGATGAATAACAAGACAAAAAGGTTTAACTCACTTTTCTGGAATCCGACCGCAGAAGCTGTAGATGCGTTTACACAAAATTGGCATGGAGAAAATAATTGGCTGGTCCCCCCTATTTATTCAGTTATACGCACAATTAAACATCTGATTTACTGTAATGCTAAAGGGTCTTTGATTGTCCCACGATGGGTGTCTGCGCTATTCTGGTCATATATTTTTAATAAAAACTTGACTTACAAAGCTTATGTTAAAGATGTGCTAGAATTTAAAGAAGCGAATAGAATTTATTCAAAAGGAAGTAGTCCGAAGTGTATCTTTGGAACTGAAAATTTTTTATCAACTGTTCTCGCAGTTAGACTAGACGCTAGTCTGTGATGTTTCACATGGTCCTGATATCAATTTCGGTATTGCAGAGGCATGGTGAATGAGATTTTACGTTGTACATATTACTCAGTTGAGAATGTAAAAGATGAAGGATTTTTAGCGACATGGCCCTAGTATCATATGTTGTAGTATGATATTGTAGTAGGCACGGTTGATTGTTTAATGTCATATGCATTTTATTATAATAATTTATATGAATACTTGTTTAATTTTCCTTTATTGGGTAACACATTTTTCAGATGTTTTCAAAACAAGAAGATGGATTGATATTGGTTCTTTTCGTCAGTCGCAATCTCCATCCATGCAACTCCTTGTAGACCAGATACCTTCCTTTTGTTTGTCATCTAGAGCAGCCAACACTCAACGACAGTATAGATATGTTTTCAACGCTTTTTGTAAGTGGTGTTTATCTATTAATATTTCAAACACGTTACCTGCTTCAGTTATTTCTGTCGCATCGTATTTAGTTTATTTGACTAACATTGGTAAATCTACTAGCAGCATAAATGAAGCTTTTTATGCTATAAGTTGGGCTCATAGATTAGCCGGAGTTGAGAATCCGTGTAAATCGGATTTGGTTATTTCTGTGAAGGAAGGATCTTTGAGATCTGTTGGACACATTGTGGTTAAGAAAGAACCTATAACACCAGAAATGTTGTATCAAATTTTTATGCTTTATGGTAACGATAAATCTAATCTTAAAGATGTTAGAATAGCATGTATGTGCCTTATAAGTTTTGCTGGATTTTTGAGGTATTCAGAATAAGAAAATCTGACAAGAAATAATATTGTTTTTCATGATTCGTACATCGTTTTACTGATAGAGAGTAGTAAAACTGATATTTACCGTGAGGGTAGAGATGTACTCATTTCAAAAACGGACAAAATTACATGTCCCGTTAAAATGTTGATGAAATATTTAGATTTAGCAAACATCAAGTCGGACAGTAATATGATTTGATTTTTCGTCCTTTATCTTTTTGTAAATCTGTAAATGGTTACAAATTAAGAAATGGGAAGCTTTCTTATACTACTGCAAGAGAAATTCTGTTATCTACTTTAACATCTATTGGATTAGACAAAAAGTATTTTGGTTTACATAGTTTGAGGTCCGGAGGCGCCACTGCTGCTGCAAACGCGCATGTGGAAGATCGAATCTTCAAAAAACATGGTCGCTGGAAATCAGACCGGGCTAAGGACGGATATGTCAAAGAGAACATCAGTGAACGTCTGACAGTTACTAAAAATTTAGGAATTTAAAAAACACACATTTGCGCCTTTCTTTGTTTTGTCGAAAATAGCTGCACGTGCTGGCGAGCTATTCCTATGTAACAAGTGTTTGTTTTTATTTTATAAATACTTTATATGCGTTTGAGGTGACGAATTAGAATATAAATGTATTTATTAAAGTTGAGCATACACGTGTTTTCTATTATGTAAACAATCACACGTGATTGTGTGTCCGCATAGTGGTCATCTATTGGTGTTTATATTGGATAAACAGGTTTGTGTTTTTAAATATATGATATTTCGGATTGGTCAATATTTGTCGCATTGCGTAAATATATTGAGTATGATATTTGTTATGTAAATAGCACGGGATTTTTAAAGCGCGAATAGTTGTCTTGTTTAAGTGATTTAAGATATATGGTCATTCGAAGCTCGTATACCGTTCAGTAAGGCAGCTTAGTCTAGGTAAAGACCCCCCCCCCCCCACCACCACACCGGATTAAGATGCTTGTATATTTGAAATGTTTTCACGCATAGATAGATAGATATTTCTACTATCAGTAGGACATTATTAATATTTATATGTATATAAGATTTCTGATTTTGTTTTTCTATTTTGTAGGCTGTCGTGTACTACGCAGCGGTGTTGCCGATATCATGACATCGGGACTCAATATTTTGTTTTAATAAAATTTAACAGTAAGCTGCACATGCTGGCGAGCTATTCCTATGTAACAAGTGTTTGTTTTTATTTTATAAATACTTTATATGCGTTTGAGGTGACGAATTAGAATATAATTATTAACGTATACATTTTATGTACATGAGGTTTCGCTCTTTGTTTTGTGAATAAGAATGACTGGTATGTGGGATGAAATAGGAAAATGTGGTATGAGTGCCAATGAGAGAACTCTGCATCCAAGTCACAATTATATAAAAGTTAACAATTATAGGTCAAAGGTACTGTCTTCAACACGGAGCTCACTCCGAAAAACAAGCTGTAAATTTTTTAAGGGCCCCAAAAAATTACTAGCCTAAGTGTAAAACCATTCAAATTGGAAAACCAACGGTCTTATCTAAATATAAAAAACGAGAAACGAGAAACACTTATGAACCACATCAACAAACGACAACCATTGTTTTCTATGTTGTGTCATGTGTGCTGTTGTTTGTTTGTCTTTTTCATTTTTAGCCATGGCGTTGTCAGTTTGTTTTATATTTATGAGTTTGACTGTCCCTTTGGTATCTTTCGTCCTCTCTATTGAACATCAGATTTGTTAGTTTGTTTTTTGATTTTGTTTTTTTGTGTCCCTTTTTGTATCATTATTTATAAGCACGGGATATTGCCAATTTAATTGTATATAATATATTTTTTAATGTTTTTTTTTTTATTTCAGCATGTAGCGACTTTGAGGACTGTAAACAGGATGACTGCGTCAATGGCGGCCATGGACATTGCTTTGAATACAAATGTCTCTGTCTACATAACCCTGTTGGTCATGGTCAATAAAGCTATTGTCATGTAAATCTTGTTTGTTTTCTTGTGTATATTTCAGAGTTTAGTATGACGTCCATTATCACTGAACAAGAATACATACGTGTTTAGTGGCCAGCTGATAGACGCCTCCATGTGAGGGTCTTTCTAGCTGCATTAAAGATCGACCCATTGGTGACCTTCGGCTGTCGTCTGCTCTATGGTCGGGTTGTTGTCTCTTTGACACATTCTCGATTTCCATTCTCAATTTTATGTAAAATATATTTTGTTTTGAATATAATACTCGATTCAATTAACATCATATTCATATTCAATTCAAAAATTGTTTTACTTCAAGTTGAATTTTTACTAAAAAGTAACAAAGTGCCGCTAACGGTTATCAATAACTTGCGCAATAGGCATGACCGTCATCATACACTGACAAAACAAAATTGAATGAAAGCAGACAACGAAATGATCAAGGAAAAACGTAACGAAAAGACAAATACACAGAAAGCGCAACACGAACCCTAGACTGACGAGTGCTTTCCCCTGGTATGATAGCTACGATTTGAGACATACGTATCAGTCTACACGAACCCTATCAAAAAATAAATGAATTCGAGTGCTCCGTACAGATCAGCATTTCTTGCTCCGCTTGTAAGCCATTCCAAGTCCAGATTAATGAAACTAATGTACAGTGAGACCTGACTAAACCGAATCCTGTATAAACCAAACATTTTCGTAAGCACCGTCATATCAAATAATGTGCGTTGAGAACTTGATAAAACCAAACATCGGCCAAAATCGAACAAAATTTTAAGTCCCGAAGAGGTTCGTTTTAAACATGTTTCACTGTAATACTTATCAGTATACTATGAGAATTGGCCTTTTCGGAATCTAACTTTAGGACTACTGACTATGGGTAATATTATTGTTCGTACACCAAAATGAAAATAAAGTAACGTCATTGGTTAAAAATCCATTCACGGTTTAGAACGTTTTAAACCAATCACAACGTTTTTGGTGTACGCTTTTGCCCAGAATGCATTAGATTCTAAAACGGCAAATTATTGTCGATGTACAAAAGTGTATCAACAGTCATCAAACAGTGCTACTGCTTGTGGACAAAGGCTACGGCAAATAGTTATGTACGGTGTTTTTTGATAGTTGAAAATGTAAATTATCTACGCGGATCTGCTCAGCCTTGTTAATTGCTTAATAAGCGTCTAGTGGCAAATATTTGAAGCATGTTGAAAACCACATAAGGTCTTCTGTGTTAACAATATATAAAGTGAAACCTGTTCAAACCGAACCTCTTCGGGACTTACGATTTTGTTCGGTTTTGGCCGAAGTTCGGTTTTTTAAAGTTTACAACGCACAATTCTAAGCCGTATGTGGTTTTATGGGAATTATATATATATATATTTTTCAATTCATTATTGCCATAAAACTATATATTTATAGTATGTGACATAACATAACAAAATGAAAATAAAAAATAACAACAAGATCATTAATATACACAATAAAAGTAAATATTTGCGACCAGTCCCCTTCTTGCCAAGGGTTGCGACCAGTCCCCTTCTCTCGCCAAGGGTTGCGACCAGTCCCCTTCGCTCGCCAACGGTTGCGACCAGTCCCCTTCGCTCGCCAATGGTTGCGACCAGTCCCCTTCTCTCGCCAAGGGTTGCGACCAGTCCCCTTCGCTCCCCAAGGGTTGCGACCAGTCCCCTTCTCTCGCCAAGGGTTGCGACCAGTCCCCTTCACTCGCCAAGGGTTGCGACCAGTCCCCTTCTCTCGCCAAGGGTTGCGACCAGTCCCCTTCGCTCGCCAAGGGTTGCGACCAATCTCCTTCTCTCGCCAAGGGTTCCAACCAGCCCCCTTCTCTCGCCAAGGGTTCCGACCAGCCCCTTTCTCTCGCCAAGGGTTCCGACCAGCCCCCTTCTCTCGCCAAGGGTTGCGACTAGTCCCCTTCTCTCGCCAAGGGTTGCGACCAGTCCCCTTCTCTCGCCAAGGGTTGCGACCAGTTCCCTTCTCTCGCCAAGGGTTCCGACCAGTTCCCTTCTCTCGCCAAGGGTTCCGACCAGTTCCCTTCTCTCGCCAAGGGTTCCGACCAGTCCCCTTCGCTCGCCAAGGGTTCCGACCAGTCCCCTTCGCTCGCCAATGGTTGCGACAATCCCCTTCTCTCATCCTGGCGAAGATTAATCATTGTAAACCTTAACTCTTTTAAAAGCAACAGTATTGTCCAATTTACAAACAATAATATGACTTTTTTTGTCATGTGTACATCTACCTAAAATATGATAAATGTAAACTATGTTTTTAAAACTATGCCAAGAAGGATAACTCTAAATGGTTTCTTATTCAGTATCTCAAATCACTATCAATAATTGGAAAATAAGGGAAGCACCATCTTACTCTGAAATTTACTACCATACAAGTGAGAGGTTTAGCTAGCTATAAAACCAGGTTCAATCCACCATTTTCTACATTTGAAAATGCCTGTACCAAGTCAAGAATATGACAGTTCTTGTCCATTCGTTTTTGATACGTTTTGTTATTTGATTTTGCCATGTGATTATGGACTTTCCGAATTGATTTTCCTCTGAGTTCAGTATTTTTGTGATTTTACTTTTTTTTTAAAGGGTGGGTATGGTTTTTCGCTGAACAAATATTTTAATACTATATAACATATTTCTTCATATCATCATCAGGGGAAAGAAAGACAAATCGATAGATTTTGCCAGTTCTTTAAAATAATAAATAATTTGATAATTGCGTGTTCAAAGAATTAAAGAACAAGTACAAGTAAGTTACAATACACAACATAGCTTAAAACGGTGTCGATGCAAATAATTGGACAAAACTATACACGGTAGTGAATGGTCATTATATAATAAAAGTTCTGAAGTTAATAAGGGAACGACCATTAACTTCAAAAAAGGAAGGGGGTGTTCACAAAAAAATATTGTGATTCCCAAATTGTTGGAAACATATTTTGTTCAAGCAGAGGACCACAAAAAAAAAATCTGAATCCAAGTTTTTTCATACTTTATAGTGTTAGACTTTGAACAAAATATTTAATTAATAGCGTTGAAAAAGTAAATAAATGTATTTGCGCGTTGACTCATAACCACTCCGCCAACCCTCTTGACGTTAAATGGTTGCTCCCTATAGAGAATCAGCCCTCGTCGAAAGCTTTGACTAATGTTAAGAAATTGCTACTCGTTCGTCAAACAATTAAATAATGCATGATCGGTTAAACGTTTCTTTTAAAAATCCTGGATCTGAAGCTGCATTGTGCATCCCAAAATATCATTGCGCAAGCTACACAACTATCTGTATATCCTCATTATTACCATCGGCAATCCTCTGGTGACTCCGGAATCGGCCGAGTTGTGACGATTCAAGGAATAATAGCCATTAAAACGGAAAAATAAGTACTATACATGTGGATATCAAGTTTGTTTTTTAACAAATTCAATAAACTGTATGTTTCAGTCTAAATTAGAAAGAAAAATGTTCTATAGGTAAAAATAATGGACATTTTTTTGTCAAAATAAGGTCATTGGAAAGACCCCGTTAAACACCAATTCCGCGCATGTTTAAATCAAGAAAATGCTGCACCGTTTAGCCCTTAAAGATTAAACTTCTAAAATAAGACATTATCTCTGATAGAAATTTTCAATCTCATGCCCTTGAAACACATTTTAAAACTTATCAGTAAAGTTCGATACACTTCAGACAAAGACAACATGGACATCAAAATAATTTTATTGTGCACTTTATTTGGTAAGTTTTCTAAAAGGCAAAGAACATACAAATCAAAACATAAGATATAAAATTAAATGTACATTGTATTAGTGTTGCGAATGTTAATTTTAAACTAAAAAATCTTATCTTGTTTCATGACACAAAATAGGGTTAACAAGTGTTGAATAACTGAATCGACCATTTTGCAAACGTTAAAATAAGGGGCTTAGGATCCCACAATTCGTATTAGGGTGTTCTTTTTTAATAACATTTAAGCTGATGCTGAAATTCATATTTGCTTACTGTCAACAACCAGCTTATCAAATGTTCAATAGATCTGAGACTACATATATAGTGGTCTCAGAATAGATATATTAAGTCAACTCTCAACTCAAGTCACAATTCATAAAAGTTAATCATTATCGGTCAAAATACGGCCTTCAACGCAGAGCCTTTGCTCACATCGAACAACAAGCTATGAAGGGCTAAAAAACAAAAAAAAACAAATAACAACAACATTTAAACAGGAAAACCAACAAACTTATTTATATAACAAAAAATGAGAAGCGGGAAACACTCATGAACCACATCAACAAACGAGAACCACACTGAACAACAGGTTCCTGACTGGGGACACACTATAAAGATCTATAAAATGTCAATTGAAATGGCTTAATTTGATCAAATGACACATAAACAAAAACCAGTAATTACTAACCATCTCTGAACATATCAAAATGTTTTACGTTCTATAATTTCTGTTTTCAGCTGTAACTGTTACAGGTGAGCATTGTGGTGCACCGACAGATTGTAAAACAACAAGATGTGCACATACACATAATACAACTTGCTTGTTTGGAACATGTGCCTGTGTGGAATATTTCGGCAATGGTAGGTTGTTTTTAAGAATTGAATGCTTCTTTTTGTAACTTCATTGGGGTGTAAAAGCGTTGATAGAAGTACATTTTGTATGAAGCGCGGAAGCGCTTCTTACTAAAAATGTGCGCACGGTCAACGCTTTTACAACCCTATGAAGTTACAAAAAGAAGCATTCAATACTTATAATTATATTTTTTTAGCAATGATCATGAAAACACGAGTTTTATTATTGTTTTATTTCATTCACCTGTGCACTTTATTGTGGGACCACGTGTTATGAATGAAAAGTTTTATTGAGCAATGCCTATCAGAATAAAGTATCATAATGAAACATACATCTAATGTAAATGTATTTATTAAAGTTGAGCATACACGTGTTTTCTATTGTGTAAACAATCACACGTGATTGTGTGTCCGCATAGTGGTCATCTATTGGTGTTTATATTGGATAAACAGGTTTGTGTTTTTAAATATATGATATTTCGGATTGGTCAATATTTGTCGCATTGCGTAAATATATTGAGTATGATATTTGTTATGTAAATAGCACGGGATTTTTAAAGCGCGAATAGTTGTCTTGTTTAAGTGATTTAAGATATATGGTCATTCGAAGCTCGTATACCGTTCAGTAAGGCAGCTTAGTCTAGGTAAAGATATGTCCGAACCAGTACTCGATCTGAATGAAGAAGATTTGTTAAGGGACCCCTTACATGGTCAGCCCGAACGTCTTAACGCTTCCAATTCACAAGCTAATCAACAAAACCGTGACTTAGTAGACACTTTTGGGCTTTTTAAAGACTATTTGGATAAGAAACTTGTTGATCTAAAGTCCGACATTCTGTCAGAACAAGACAATTTATCCAAGAAATACAGAGATGAGGCTAATATTAAGTTCAAATCAGAAGGGAATCGGATTCAGTTTCGTTTTAATGAGAACATTATGGATGGTCTTAACAAAATCCACAAGGATCTTGTATCTGTTGCTTCCCCCCTTTCTTCTATTACTGGTGATTTGGTGGGTAAACTTAAAGAAAGGAACAAACTCATCAGGATCGCTGATAACTCCACTGGGGGATGGGTTACGGTTAGAGAATATGAAAGTAACGATATCGCGGAAAATGATGAGGACGAGAAAAAGATTCGCCAGGCCGAGACTAGAGCCCTTAAAACTATTAAGGAGAAAAAGACCCGCCCTCAGCCGTATACAACTAGACCTACTCCAGCAGTTGGAAGTATCGCTACTGCCACTGCTCCTCCTTCAGCTTACGATTTCAGTCGCTATCAACAGCCCTTTCGTACCAGCACTGCACGGCGTGAGCCGTGTCCCATGGACATCTGTCACTACTGCAAGCAGTATGGTCACTGGAGAAGAAACTGCCCACTCAACTTCAAGTCAGCCACAGCTTCTGCACCCAGTTACCAGCCATCCAAACAGCAATGATACAGTTACTGTTAATGATAAGTATCTAGATATAAGTTTGTTATCTTCTAGCTATGAATGCAATAACGACGAACTTGACGAATTTATGTCACAAGTTCAATTTCTTGAAAAATTAGATTTTTCTGCTAGTCATAACTTTAAAGGTGTTAAAGGCAGGCTTGCAAAACATTACGATTTTTGGGTTAAGATTGGAGCTAGTGATTTTGTATTAGATACAATTAAAAACGGTTATGTAATCCCATTTTTAGTGCCTCCCCCTAGTATGCACATGAAAAACAATAAATCTGCTGTTTCTAACTCAGAATTTGTGGATAAAGCCGTTTTAGAATTAGTTGATTCTGGATGTGCTTATGAAGTTCCCTTTACGCCTTATATTGTTAATCCTTTATCAGTAGCCACCAATAAGTCCGGAAAGAAGAGGTTAATATTGGATCTTTCAATTTTAAATAAATCCGTCAAAAAAGAGAGATTTAAATTTGAAGACTGGAAAACAGCTATTCAATTTTTCAAAAGAGGTTCTTATCTGTTTAAGTTCGATTTAAAGTCTGGTTATCATCATTACGACATTTGTCCTCAGCAACAAACGTTTCTTGGTTTTTCCTGGAATGACAAGTATTACTGTTTTTCAGTTTTAGTTTTTGGTCTAGCTTCTAGCCCTTACTTGTTTACTAAATGTTTGAGATCTATGGTCAAATATTGGAGACAAAATTCGATTGATATTGTTTTGTATTTAGATGATGGTTTCGGAATGGCTTCGGATTACGAATTATGTCGGAAAGATTCCGATTTTGTCAAAAAATCACTAAAAGAGGCTGGTTTTTTAGTCAATATAGAAAAATCTGTTTTTGAACCTACCCAAAAGTTAGAATGGTTAGGAATCACTTGGGATTCTGCTCAATTCTGCATTTCTATTCCCGAAAGAAGATTAAATGATTTGTTACAGTCTATAGATGAAATTTTAGACAGATTTTTGTTTTTCTCTGCTAGGTAATTAGCTCAAGTGACTGGTAAGATTATTTCTTTATCACCAGTGTTCGGAAATTTAATATTGTTACTTGTGCATTGTGCAAAGATTGAGCTGGGATAAATTATTACTAATAGTTTATCCAGCTGAGATTTTGAATGAGCTTAAGTTCTGGAAATCTAATGTGCTTACTTTGAATAAAAAGAAATTGGCTATGTACAGCCCTTCTTCGATAGTAATTTTTTCAGATGCTAGTAATGTAGCCTGTGGGGCTTATACTGTAGAATTAGAAAATAAGATTTTTCACAAAATGTGGAACGAATTAGAAAGATGTAAAAGCTCCACCTGGAGAGAGATGAGAGCAATCGAACAGGCCCTATTGTCGTTTAGTACTCTATTTATGGGCAAAAGTTTAAAATGGTTTACTGATAACCAAAACTGTGTACGTATAGTACAAGCTGGAAGCATGAAGGAAGATTTACAAAATCTTGCCTATTCTATATTTTGTATTTGTAAAGAGCACAATATATTCATTGAATTACAATGGATTCCCCGCACATTGAATTCAAAGGCAGATTACATTAGTAAAATGAGTGATCATGAGGATTGGCAAATTTCAAATGAATTTTTTGAATTTTTAGAAAGTTTATGGGGACCTTTTACTGTTGACAGGTTTGCTAGCGTGATGAATAACAAGACAAAAAGGTTTAACTCACTTTTCTGGAATCCGACCGCAGAAGCTGTAGATGCGTTTACACAAAATTGGCATGGAGAAAATAATTGGCTGGTCCCCCCTATTTATTCAGTTATACGCACAATTAAACATCTGATTTACTGTAATGCTAAAGGGTCTTTGATTGTCCCACGATGGGTGTCTGCGCCATTCTGGTCATATATTTTTAATAAAAACTTGACTTACAAAGCTTATGTTAAAGATGTGCTAGAATTTAAAGAAGCGAATAGAATTTATTCAAAAGGAAGTAGTCCGAAGTGTATCTTTGGAACTGAAATTTTTTATCAACTGTTCTCGCAGTTAGACTAGACGCTAGTCTGTGATGTTTCACATGGTCCTGATATCAATTTCGGTATTGCAGAGGCATGGTGAATGAGATTTTACGTTGTACATATTACTCAGTTGAGAATGTAAAAGATGAAGGATTTTTAGCGACATGGCCCTAGTATCATATGTTGTAGTATGATATTGTAGTAGGCACGGTTGATTGTTTAATGTCATATGCATTTTATTATAATAATTTATATGAATACTTGTTTAATTTTCCTTTATTGGGTAACACATTTTTCAGATGTTTTCAAAACAAGAAGATGGATTGATATTGGTTCTTTTCGTCAGTCGCAATCTCCATCCATGCAACTCCTTGTAGACCAGATACCTTCCTTTTGTTTGTCATCTAGAGCAGCCAACACTCAACGACAGTATAGATATGTTTTCAACGCTTTTTGTAAGTGGTGTTTATCTATTAATATTTCAAACACGTTACCTGCTTCAGTTATTTCTGTCGCATCGTATTTAGTTTATTTGACTAACATTGGTAAATCTACTAGCAGCATAAATGAAGCTTTTTATGCTATAAGTTGGGCTCATAGATTAGCCGGAGTTGAGAATCCGTGTAAATCGGATTTGGTTATTTCTGTGAAGGAAGGATCTTTGAGATCTGTTGGACACATTGTGGTTAAGAAAGAACCTATAACACCAGAAATGTTGTATCAAATTTTTATGCTTTATGGTAACGATAAATCTAATCTTAAAGATGTTAGAATAGCATGTATGTGCCTTATAAGTTTTGCTGGATTTTTGAGGTATTCAGAATAAGAAAATCTGACAAGAAATAATATTGTTTTTCATGATTCGTACATCGTTTTACTGATAGAGAGTAGTAAAACTGATATTTACCGTGAGGGTAGAGATGTACTCATTTCAAAAACGGACAAAATTACATGTCCCGTTAAAATGTTGATGAAATATTTAGATTTAGCAAACATCAAGTCGGACAGTAATATGATTTGATTTTTCGTCCTTTATCTTTTTGTAAATCTGTAAATGGTTACAAATTAAGAAATGGGAAGCTTTCTTATACTACTGCAAGAGAAATTCTGTTATCTACTTTAACATCTATTGGATTAGACAAAAAGTATTTTGGTTTACATAGTTTGAGGTCCGGAGGCGCCACTGCTGCTGCAAACGCGCATGTGGAAGATCGAATCTTCAAAAAACATGGTCGCTGGAAATCAGACCGGGCTAAGGACGGATATGTCAAAGAGAACATCAGTGAACGTCTGACAGTTACTAAAAATTTAGGAATTTAAAAAACACACATTTGCGCCTTTCTTTGTTTTGTCGAAAATAGCTGCACGTGCTGGCGAGCTATTCCTATGTAACAAGTGTTTGTTTTTATTTTATAAATACTTTATATGCGTTTGAGGTGACGAATTAGAATATAAATGTATTTATTAAAGTTGAGCATACACGTGTTTTCTATTATGTAAACAATCACACGTGATTGTGTGTCCGCATAGTGGTCATCTATTGGTGTTTATATTGGATAAACAGGTTTGTGTTTTTAAATATATGATATTTCGGATTGGTCAATATTTGTCGCATTGCGTAAATATATTGAGTATGATATTTGTTATGTAAATAGCACGGGATTTTTAAAGCGCGAATAGTTGTCTTGTTTAAGTGATTTAAGATATATGGTCATTCGAAGCTCGTATACCGTTCAGTAAGGCAGCTTAGTCTAGGTAAAGACCCCCCCCCCCCCCCACCGCCACACCCGGATTAAGATGCTTGTATATTTGAAATGTTTTCACGCATAGATAGATAGATATTTCTACTATCAGTAGGACATTATTAATATTTATATGTATATAAGGTTTCTGATTTTGTTTTTCTATTTTGTAGGCTGTCGTGTACTACGCAGCGGTGTTGCCGATATCATGACATCGGGACTCAATATTTTGTTTTAATAAAATTTAACAGTAAGCTGCACATGCTGGCGAGCTATTCCTATGTAACAAGTGTTTGTTTTTATTTTATAAATACTTTATATGCGTTTGAGGTGACGAATTAGAATATAATTATTAACGTATACAATGTACATGAGGTTTCGCTCTTTGTTTTGTGAATAAGAATGACTGGTATGTGGGATGAAATAGGAAAATGTGGTATGAGTGCCAATGAGAGAACTCTGCATCCAAGTCACAATTTATAAAAGTTAACAATTATAGGTCAAAGGTACTGTCTTCAACACGGAGCTCACTCCGAAAAACAAGCTGTAAATTTTTAAAGGGCCCCAAAAAATTACTAGCCTAAGTGTAAAACCATTCAAATTGGAAAACCAACGGTCTTATCTAAATATAAAAAACGAGAAACGAGAAACACTTATGAACCACATCAACAAACGACAACCATTGTTTTCTATGTTGTGTCATGTGTGCTGTTGTTTGTTTGTCTTTTTCATTTTTAGCCATGGCGTTGTCAGTTTGTTTTATATTTATGAGTTTGACTGTCCCTTTGGTATCTTTCGTCCTCTCTATTGAACATCAGATTTGTTAGTTTGTTTTTTGATTTTGTTTTTTTGTGTCCCTTTTTGTATCATTATTTATAAGCACGGGATATTGCCAATTTAATTGTATATAATATATTTGTTAATGTTTTTTTTTTTATTTCAGCATGTAGCGACTTTGAGGACTGTAAACAGGATGACTGCGTCAATGGCGGCCATGGACATTGCTTTGAATACAAATGTCTCTGTCTACATAACCCTGTTGGTCATGGTCAATAAAGCTATTGTCATGTAAATCTTGTTTGTTTTCTTGTGTATATTTCAGAGTTTAGTATGACGTCCATTATCACTGAACAAGAATACATACGTGTTTAGTGGCCAGCTGATAGACGCCTCCATGTGAGGGTCTTTCTAGCTGCATTAAAGATCGACCCATTGGTGACCTTCGGCTGTCGTCTGCTCTATGGTCGGGTTGTTGTCTCTTTGACACATTCTCGATTTCCATTCTCAATTTTATGTAAAATATATTTTGTTTTGAATATAATACTCCATTCAATTAACATCATATTCATATTCAATTCAAAAATTGTTTTACTTCAAGTTGAATTTTTACTAAAAAGTAACAAAGTGCCGCTAACGGTTATCAATAACTTGCGCAATAGGCATGACCGTCATCATACACTGACAAAACAAAATTGAATGAAAGCAGACAACGAAATGATCAAGGAAAAACGTAACGAAAAGACAAATACACAGAAAGCGCAACACGAACCCTAGACTGACGAGTGCTTTCCCCTGGTATGATAGCTACGATTTGAGACATACGTATCAGTCTACACGAACCCTATCAAAAAATAAATGAATTCGAGTGCTCCGTACAGATCAGCATTTCTTGCTCCGCTTGTAAGCCATTCCAAGTCCAGATTAATGAAACTAATGTACAGTGAGACCTGACTAAACCGAATCCTGTATAAACCAAACATTTTCGTAAGCACCGTCATATCAAATAATGTGCGTTGAGAACTTGATAAAACCAAACATCGGCCAAAATCGAACAAAATTTTAAGTCCCGAAGAGGTTCGTTTTAAACATGTTTCACTGTAATACTTATCAGTATACTATGAGAATTGGCCTTTTCGGAATCTAACTTTAGGACTACTGACTATGGGTAATATTATTGTTCGTACACCAAAATGAAAATAAAGTAACGTCATTGGTTAAAAATCCATTCACGGTTTAGAACGTTTTAAACCAATCACAACGTTTTTGGTGTACGCTTTTGCCCAGAATGCATTAGATTCTAAAACGGCAAATTATTGTCGATGTACAAAAGTGTATCAACAGTCATCAAACAGTGCTACTGCTTGTGGACAAAGGCTACGGCAAATAGTTATGTACGGTGTTTTTTGATAGTTGAAAATGTAAATTATCTACGCGGATCTGCTCAGCCTTGTTAATTGCTTAATAAGCGTCTAGTGGCAAATATTTGAAGCATGTTGAAAACCACATAAGGTCTTCTGTGTTAACAATATATAAAGTGAAACCTGTTCAAACCGAACCTCTTCGGGACTTACGATTTTGTTCGGTTTTGGCCGAAGTTCGGTTTTTTTAAGTTTACAACGCACAATTCTAAGCCGTATGTGGTTTTATGGGAATTATATATATATATATATTTTTCAATTCATTATTGCCATAAAACTATATATTTATAGTATGTGACATAACATAACAAAATGAAAATAAAAAATAACAACAAGATCATTAATATACACAATAAAAGTAAATATTTTAAGAGTCCCCTGTCCTATAAATACACAAACAAGTCTATTTTGGTGCGTCAATAAACAACAATGCCCGCTTAGGACATTGATAACAAGAATGCTATAAAAGTCGTTTCGTTGTATGCCGGGAATGTATAAATTCAAAAACACGTCTACCATGTCTAGTTGGGTGTGTACAAATAACTACGCCCGCTCAGGACATTGATTGCAAGAAAGCTAAAAAAGCGGTTTGGCAGTATGTTAGGATTATCTCATTTTTTTTTACATTAAGCTCAGATAAACCGGGATTATCTCGATTTTCCCCAGATAATGCCGGTTTATTTCAGAATTTTCAGATAAACCGGGATTTTCTCCAGATAATGAGTTTTCTATATTTTCTCAGATAAACTAGAATTTTTTCGAATTTGAATTCAGCTGAGATAATCTTAGTTTATCTGAGATAAACCGGGATTATCTGAGAAAATCCGGGATTATCTGAAAATTCTGAGAAAATTGATTATCTGAAAATTCTGAGAAAATTGATTATCTGAAAAAAAAGGAGCCAATAGAAAGTCACGACACATTTGAAGAAAATTTCATGGTCATAAGGGATAAGATATAGAGACCATGTCTATACAGACAGAACAATGAAAGATAAGGCTCTTTCGGGAAACGTTTTAGAACGTATATTTTTTCTAAATCTTATAAAAAATAACAAATGATTTATTCAGGATGTACATGTATTTTAAGTGTATCGATATTAATGAAGATCAGAGGGACGTTGTCTTGAGAGTTTCTTTTAAGAGAATTTGAATGTAATATCCGTTTTTTTATTTTTCTTTATGAAGATAGTGAAATGTATTACATAAATCTGACATCCGCACAATTAAGATCAATTAACTAGGACAAATAACTTTAATGTTGAAATAAGTTTAGCACAGTTGAAATACACCATTTAGAAGTCATAAAGAGTTTCCTTTTAGAAAGTTATAATCTTTATTAAAAAAGATACCACGCTCCATTTTCTTTCCGTAATTTTCTCTATTAAAACAGTGAAATATGGTTTCATACATTTTATTGCTTAAATATACATTTTAGTACTTACATTTTGTGTTTAGTAAATTGAAATTAAAAAATTTTAAGTGTTTTTTGTCAATTAAATAATCTAATCATGATGATGGCAAATGCCCAATACCTGAAATATTTATTACCTTACAACTTTATTATATTGTTTATTGGTTTGTTATTTAACGACACGTGCGACTGCCCAGTGCAATGTTAACCATTAAACAAACGCTGTTAATACGGATGTTTGATCGCCACATTTTGCATTGAATTAGATCTAAATTTTTTGCAACTTGTATCTTTATTTTTGTTCTAAGAAAACATTTCGTACTCAGTGCAATCAGGAGGTCCTGGACGGTTTTCAGACTTTCTGGAAAATTATTACTTAAAATATTTGTTTGACTGTTAAATAAAATACATGTAAATTCATGGAGTGTCAGTGAGTTTTAATTTATTATACAAATGAGAGCCCAACTTTGGTAGTCCAGATTGAACACATTGGGCAATCGTATTTATGCAATAAGGAACAGATGTATCCGCAAAACTATAATAAAATTTTATGAACTTTCCTGCTTTAATAAATCATTTTTAATACACTTTTAATGTAATACTATTTATAAATCAGTGTTTAAAAGTCACTAATATATGCTAATTAAGATTAAAACTTCATATAACATTGTAAATTATAAGTTAATCTTGTAAAAAAAAAGATTAAAATTGCATGTGTCCTTGGGTCATTTCATGTGTTATTCAATCATTCGTGTTACGTATCTCTAGTACTTATCTATGGATAAGAGCTAACACTACCAAAAACAAATTCACTAGAATTAATCGAAAAATTCTAGAAAAAACTACCTCTAGGCTTATGTAGCAGATGTAACAATCATCATCCTATAAATGGAATACTTCCAATAGAAGCCCAACTTCATATTAGACTATTGAACAAAACTTTTGCACAAGAAATCGAGTGGCGCTATGTTAAAAAAATCTGAAACTATAAGGCTAAAAATAAAAATAAAAAACGGAAAAAAGTAGGATTGGCATATTTAATGGCTTCTAGGGAAAAACAATGAGGGGAGTCACCGGGTATAACTATAGGTCTTGTAGAGGAGAAACAGGTGCATCTTTTGCGCAAGTTATCGAGTGGCACTATGTTAAAAAAAAATGAGAAAAGGGAAATTTTTTTCGGGAGAGATCCGTTTGCGCCAAAAATGCGTCCTTTTGCGCCACAACTTTTTTTCTCAAATGCTACTTTTGCGCCACATGTTTTAAAATTAGATAGTATCATTTGCGCCAAAAATAAAACATACGATTGAAAACTACTTCTTTACTCTTCGCACTTGAAACCGGCAGTGTAACACGGCAAATGTTTCCTTTTCTGAAATATATCTTTTTCTTATTGCTGCTGCATGGTTAATTCTCAATTTAATGTATGTAGTAGCTTTTAACTTCTCTGTACTGTCCAGAAACACAAAAATTGAAGGATGAAATCCATCAAATAGTTAATAATAGTTCCTAACAATAATAAAGCCCATACGCATGGTGGGTACAAAGCACTAAGTCATCAACATATTTGGCTAAAAAATTAAGAGCAAAAGCTTCTATTTTCTATATTGGCATATCTTTGTTAAATATTAAGCAAAGCAGTAAGTTTTATTCTCTCTCTCTCTCTCTCTTGTACATTGACTGTCTAATGCATTTTAAGTCATTTCTCTTCAGAAACTCATCTTTATCGTGAAATGTCTCCGAACATATGCTACTTTTTAAGGCATAAATAAGAATAAATATATAGTAATCATTAATATTTATGATAGATATGTGTACAGGTAAATTGGCGCAAATGAGTTTCGAATATTGGCGCAATTGATACATTTTGAAAATAAAATTTGGCGCAAATGATACCCCTGAAAAACAGTAATTGGCGCAAAAGGACTTCTGCCTTTTTTTCAAAGCCTCTTTAGAAAAATAATTAGGGGTGTCACGGGGTATAGCGTGGTGAAAGATATACAGAGCGATTGTAGATATACAGAGTTGTGATTAAATTCTTAATTCGACGTCCAATTGTTTTAATACTCAAATCCACGCCCAATGAAAATGTGCCGTCATGTATTGCCAAAACGACGTCCGATTACCTTTATAGTATCTATATAGTAGTCTTCTCTTACCGATGTCCAATATCAATGAATAATAGAATAAAAAATTGCTGCACTTACACTTATACATGTAAATGCATATTGATAAATGGCATGCGAGTATACTTAAATAAGAACCGAACGACAAAGAAAACTAAACGACATATATATATAGGGCAACACTCAGTCTTCAACAATAGACAAAATAAAGAAGTATAAATCCCAACTGTTAGAGTATTATAATTTGGACTCTGTAAGAAGTTTGTCAACAATTCATTTGTTTTACACCTGGAGTGAAAAACAAAATAAATTGGCATTATGTTTTTATGTTGTGCTGTTACACCACTGTCTTAGATTACAGGAAGATTAAGCGCTCACAAACATGTTAAACCCAGCCAAATATTTTATGTGCCTGTATTTATAGTGGTTGTCGTTAATTTATTTCTTGAATATTTGTTGTTCAGAATTTTTTTGTTTTGAAGTTAGTTTTTGGTTGAATAATAATTATTTTATATGTTTCATGTCGTGACCTTTAATTGCTCAATAATTCCTTGTTGAAGGACGTACAGTTCCCTATAGATATAAGAAAATGTGGAATGAGTGCCAATGAGACAATTCTCCATCCAAGTCACATAAAAGAAACCCACCATAGGTCAAAATACGGTCTTTAATACGGATCATTGGCTCACACCGAACAGCAAGCTGTAAAAGGTAAAGGACTATATAATTGCTTACATCCACCTTATTTGAACTCTGGTGTATAGCTGTCCGATTAGCAATCTCTTCACGTTTCATTGTTTTAATAAGCTTTTAAAATAAATTACATAAAAATGGATATTGCAACCTGCAAACATCGGTTATACATTAAAAGAGAAAAAATAATATATTTTATTTGTTACATATACTAATATGTTTAGGTTGTAAAAATATTGATCGAGGACTGTCTTTACTACTTTTTGTCGAGCCTTCGACTTTTGTCGAAAAAGCGAGACTAAGTGATCCTATATTCCGTCGTCGTCGTCGGCGGCGGCGGCGGCGTCCACAAATATTCACTCTGTGGTTAAAGTTTTTGAAATTTTAATAACTTTCTTAAACTGTACTCACGGCCGACACTCGGCTAACCGAGAGATAGATCGGTTAATCTATATTGAGTATGCGGCTATATCGGCGGTGGGTCTGTTAATCGGGTTGGCTATAAAAGTCTGTTAATCAGGTGTTATCGTGAAAATCAGTGCAAGGTCATTATGTTTCATTGTATAACTTTCTAATTATATTTATATCATAAAAACTATTCATGTCTGACAAAATGATTTGGAGTACTGAATCCAGTGGTGTAATTCTTTTTTTTTTCTAGCTTCAATAAACGATCTTTAAAATGAAGTAAATTTATACACATTTTACACACACAAAAATGACAAGTTGGTTGAGTTTACTTGCATGCAATCTTTTGAACATCGAAAACAGACTGGCTTTATTTTTGTTTACCACATTAACATCAATATGTGAAAAATCTACACGAAAAACTGTATTTTGGTGACATAAATCAATTTTTGATAAAAATATGGTCTGTTAATGGGTCGGATGTATAAAACTCGGTCTGTTAATTGGTCTGTAAAGAGTTATGAATGACATTACTAGTATAATTTAATTGCTATATGGGGTGTTTTCTGAATAAAGGGATAGGCTCAAGATAAGTGGCTAGAATATATGGAAACAGAACATGAACAATGAAACATAAGTTTAGACAATGGAATCTGAAAATTGATAGAAATGATTTTAAAAAGTGTAAAATCAAAGTAATATTAATTTCATCAAAGAATGGTCGCATATATCATGTGGATTCTGTTTCATTGATATGAATGGCACTAATTTGTCATTTACATAGTTGACAAGTACATAAATCAGAGATAAACTTCGTAATGTTTTGATTTTTTTTATCAAATGAACTGAAATATGTTTATAATGCAAACAAATATAAACAAACCGTTCAACATCAACCTTTCTCTACACAACCTTGAATGTCACTCGATAGAAAAACAAGCACGTTTGCGGACTGCGAGTCGGCTAAATGACTTACGATATCATAGGAATACATCATTACTCGAAAAATAAATTTATACATTTATATTGATTTACAGGAATGTAAAATTGTCTTGTTGTTACACATTAAATCGACACCCAACACTAATATAAAAAAAACAACCTTACTAATGTCTATTTCTTGTTTAGAACCACGGTTTAGAACTTAATTGGTACAGACATTTCCTTAGGCGGCAAAAAATGAGAATGATGACTCGGTACAAAGGAAAATACATACCGGAAATAAACTCCTCATAGATACCAGGATTGAAATTTGATATGTGCGCCTTATATTTACGCCAGACACGCGTTTCGTCTACGAAAAACTCATCAGTGACGCTCGAAAAAAATGTTTAAAAGGCCAAAAACAAAGTTGAAAAGCATTGAGGAAATGCAACTAATATCGGCGTCACACATCGGCGTATAGCTCCGGCGTGTTAAAAATCATTCATTGGCGTACGAGAAGCGTACCTAAGGCTAAGCGTTTATCCGGCATTCAAGAAACGTATGTTGGCGTATGCTGTGTGTTTTTTATGCTGCATAAAAATTTCCTCGGGTTGTAGCGTTTATCAAGCGTATTTACTTTCCTTCAGTGGCTAGAGGTATAGGGGGAGGGTTGATATCTTATAAACATGTTTATCCCCTCCGCAATTTTGCGCCTGTCCCAAGTCAGGAGCCTCTGGCCTTTGTTAGTCTTATATGATTTTTAGTTTCTTGTGTATAATTCGGAGTTTATCATGCCGTCCATTATCACTGTATCACTAGTATACATATTTTTAAGGGGCCAGCTGAAGGACGCCTACGGGTGCTTGAGTTTTTCTCAACATTGAAGACCCATTGGTGGCCTTTGTCTGTTGCCTGTTCTATGGTCGGGTTGTTGTCGCTTTAACACATTCCCCATTTCCTTTCTCAATTTTACCTTTGTATTTCGACGTACTTCAAACTTATGCAACGCGCTTTGAACGATTGCTAAGCGTTCTTATGGCGTGCAACTAACGTATACCGACTTTGTCAGTTTTCTCTGTACGTTTGGTGCACGCCGGTCTATCCGCTAATGTGTGACGCCGGAATAAGGTATTCCATTCCTGAGGTAGAAAAGCCTTAGTATTCAAAAGAAAACTCATGGAATTTAACCAGCTGCATTGCAACACATGACAGATTCATAGATGTTACAGAATTTGAACAGACAAAAAAATAAGGCTGATTGATAACTTGGCGTAAATAATAAATTCATGCGAATTCGAGTATACATAGTGGTGATAGATGTACAGAGTGATGATAGATGTACAGAGTGGTGATATATATACAGAGTGGTGTTAGATATTCAGAGTGGTGATAGATATACAGAGTGGTGATAGGTGTTCATAGTGGTGATAAATATACAGAGTGGTGATAGATATACAGAGTGGTGTTAGATGTGCAGAGTGGTGATAGATATACACAGTGGTGATAGATATTCAGAGGGGTATAGTTATTCAGAGGGGTGATAGACATTCACAGGGTTGATAGACATTCAGAGGGGTAATATATATACACAGTGGTGATGGACACACATAGTGATGATAGATATACAGGGTGGTGATAGACAATCAGAGGGGTGATAGATATACACAGTGGTGATAGACATACAGAGTGATGATAGATAAACAGAGTGGTGATAGACATACAGAGTGGTGATAGATATACAGAGTGGTGATAGATGTACAGAGTGGTGATAGATATTCAGAGGGGTGATAAATATACACAGTGGTGATAGACATACAGATGGTGATAGATATACAGAGTGGTGATAGATGTACAGATTGGTGATAGATATTCAGTTTGGTGATAGATATACAGAGTAGTGATAGATACTCAGAGGGTCGATTGATATACATAGTGGTGATAGATGTACAGAGTGATGATAGATGTACAGAGTGGTGATAGATATACAGAGTGGTGTTAGATATTCAGAGTGGTGATAGATATACAGAGTGGTGATAGGTGTTCATAGTGGTGATAAATATATAGAGTGGTGATAGATATACAGAGTGGTGGTAGATGTGCAGAGTGGTGATAGATATACAAAGTGGTGATAGATATTCAGAGGGGTGATAGTTATTCAGAGGGGTGATAGACATTCACAGGGGTGATAGACATTCAGAGGGGTAATATATATACACAGTGGTGATGGACACACATAGTGATGATAGATATACAGGGTGGTGATAGACAATCAGAGGGGTGATAGATATACACAGTGGTGAAAGACATACAGAGTGATGATAGATATACAGAGTGGTGATAGACATACAGAGTGGTGATAGATATACAGAGTGGTGATAGATGTACAGAGTGGTGATAGATATTCAGAGGGGTGATAAATATACACAGTGGTGATAGACATACAGATGGTGATAGATATACAGAGTGGTGATAGATGTACAGATTGAAGATAGATATTCAGTTTGGTGATAAATATACAGAGTAGTGATATATACTCAGAGGGTCGATTGATATACATATGGTGATAGATGTACAGAGTGATGATAGATGTACAGAGTGGTGATAGATATACAGAGTGGTGTTAGATATTCAGAGTGGTGATAGATAGAGTGGTGATAGGTGTTCATAGTGGTGATACATATTCAGAGTGGTGATAGATATACAGAGTGTGGTAGATGTACAGAGTGGTGATAGATATACAAAGTGGTGATAGATATTCAGAGGGGTGATAGTTATTCAGAGGGTGATATACATTCAGAGGGGTAATAGATATACACAGTGGTGATGGACACACCTAGGGGTGATAGATATACAGAGTGGTGATAGACATACAGAGTGGTGATATATATACAGAATGGTGATAGACAGTCAGAGGGGTTATAGATATACACAGTGGTGATAGACATACAGAGGGATGATAGACATACAGAGTGGCGATAGATATACAGAGTGGTGATAGATGTACAGAGTGGTGATAGATATTCAGATTGTGATATATATACAGAGTGGTGATAGATACTCAGAGGGCCGATAGATATACATAGTGGTGATAGATGTACAGAGTGGTTGTAGATATACAGTGGTGATATATACAGAGTGGTGATAGATATACAGAGTGCTGTAAGATATTCCAAGGGGTTATAGGTATTCAGAGGGTCGATAGATATACAGAGTTGTGATATGTGTACATGGTGGTGATAGATATACAGTAGGTGATATATTTATATACATAGTGGTGATAGATGTACAGAGTGGTGTTAGATATACAAAGTGGTGATAGAAATTAAGAGGAGTGATAGTTATTCAGAGGGAAGATAGACATTCAGAGGGGAATAGATATACACAGTGGTGATGGACACACATAGTGATGATATATAAACAGAGTGGTGATAGACAGTCAGAGGGTGATAGATATACACAGTGGGTATAGACATACACAGTTGTGATAGATATACACAGTGGTGATAGATGTACAGAGTGGTGATAGGTGTTCATAGTGGTGATAAATATACAGAGTGGTGATAGATATACAGAGTGGTGTTATATGTACAGAGTGGTAATAGATATACAAAGTGGTGATATATATTCAGAGGGTGATAGTTATTCAGAGATGTGATAGACATTCAGAGGGGTAATAGATATACACAGTGGTGATGGACACACCTAGGGGTGGTAGATATACAGAGTGGTGATAGACATACAGAGTGGTGATATATATACAGAGTGATGATAGACAGTCAGAGGGGTTATAAATATACACAGTGGTGATAGACATACAGAGGATGATAGATATACAGAGTGGTGATAGATATACATAGTGGCGATAGATATACAGAGTGGTGATAGATATACAGAGTGGTGATAGATATTCAGATTGGTGATAGATATACAGAGTGGTGATAGATACTCAGAGGGTCGATAGATATACATAGTGGTGATAGATGTACAGAGTGGTGATATATGCAGAGTGGTGATAGATATACAGAGTGCTGTAAGATATTCCAAGGGTTATATGTATTCAGAGGGTCGATAGATATACAGAGTGGTGATATGTGTACATGGTGGTGATAGATATACAGTAGGTGAATATATACATAGTGGTGATAGATTACAAGTGGTGATAGATACACAAAGTGGTGATAGAAATTAAGAGGAGTGATAGTTATACAGAGGAAGATAGACATCAGAGGGGTAATAGATATACACAGTGGTGATAGACAGTACAGAGGGTTATAGATATACACAGTGGTGATAGACATACAGAGGGATGATAGATATACAGAGTGGTGATAGACATACAGAGTGGTGATATATATACAGAGTGTGATAGATTACAGATTGGTGATAGATATTCAGAGGGTTGATAGATATACACAGTGGTGATAGACATACAAATGGTGATAGATATACAGAGTGGTGATAGAATGTACAGAGTGGTGATAGATATTCAGAGGGTGTTAGATATTCAGAGTGGTGATAGATATACAGAGTGGTGATAGGTTTATAGTGGTGATAATATACAGAATGGTGATAGATATACAGAGTGGTGTATAGATGTACAGAGTGGTGATAGATATACAAAGTGGTGATAGATATTCAAAGGGGTGATAGTTATTAAGAGGGTGATAGACATTCAGAGGGTAATAGATATACACAGTGGTGATGGAACAATAGAGGTGATAGATATACAGAGTGGTGATAGACATACAGAGTGGTGATAGATATAACAGAGTGGTGATAGACATCAGAGGGTTGATAGATATACAGAGTGGTGATAGACTACAGAGGGATGATAGATATACAGAGTGGTGATAGACATACAGAGTGGTGATATATATACAGAGTGGTGATAGATGTACAGAGTGTGATAGATATTCAGAGGGTGATAGATATACACAGTGGTGATAGACATACATATGGTGATAGAAATACAGAGTGGTGATAGATTGTTTCACAGGTGGTGATAGATATTCAGATTGGTGATAGATATACAGATGGTGATAGATATCAGAGGGTCGATAGATACACATAGTGTTATAGATGTACAGAGTGGTAGTAGATATACAGAGTGGTGAATATATACAGAGTGGTGATAGATATACAGAGTGTGTAAGATATTCCGAGGGGTTATAGGTATTCAGAGGGTCGATAGATATACAGAGTGGTGATATGTGTACATGGTGGTGATAGTGTACATGGTGGTGATAGATATACAGAATGGTGATAGATATACAGAATGGTGATAGATATACATAGTGGTGATAGATGTACAGAGTGGTGATAGATATACAAAGTGGTGATAGATATTGAGGAGGTATGATAGATATACAGAGTGGCGATAGATATACAGAGTGGTGATAGATATACAGAGTGGTGATAGATATTCAGATTGGTGATAGATATACAGAGTGGTGATAGATACTCAGAGGGTCGATAGATATACATAGTGGTGATAGATGTACAGAGTGGTGATATATGCAGAGTGGTGATAGATATACAGAGTGCTGTAAGATATTCCAAGGGGTTATATGTATTCAGAGGGTCGATAGATATACAGAGTGGTGATATGTGTACATGGTGGTGATAGATATACAGTAGGTGATATATATACATAGTGGTGATAGATGTACAGAGTGGTGATAGATACACAAAGTGGTGATAGAAATTAAGAGGAGTGATAGTTATTCAGAGGGAAGATAGACATTCAGAGGGGTAATAGATATACACAGTGGTGATAGACAGTCAGAGGGGTTATAGATTTACACAGTGGTGATAGACATACAGAGGGATGATAGATATACAGAGTGGTGATAGACATACAGAGTTGTGATAGATATACAAAGTGGTGATAGATATTTAGAGGAGTGATAGTTATTCAGAGGGATGATAGACATTCAGAGGGGTAATAGATATACACAGTGGTGATAGACACACAGAGTGGTGATATATATACATAGTGGTGATAGATATACAGAGTGGTGATAGATATACAGAGTGGTGATAGACAGTCAGAGGGTGATAGATATACACAGTGGTGATAGATATACAAAGTTGTGATAGATATTCAGAGGGGTGATAGACATACAGAGTGGTGATACATATACAGAGTGGTGATAGATGTACAGAGTGTTGATAGATATTCAGAGGTGTGATCTATATACACAGTGGTGACAGACATACAGATGGTGATAGATATACAGAGTGGTGATAGATGTACAGAGTGGTGATAGATATTCAGATTGGTGATAGATATACAGAGTGGTGATAGATACTCAGAGGGTCGATAGATATACATAGTGGTGATAGATGTACAGAGTGGTAGTAGATATACAGAGTGTTGATACATACAAAGTGGTGATAGATATACAGAGTGTTGTAAGATATTCCGAGGGGTTATAGGTATTCAGAGGGTCGTAGATATACAGAGTGGTGATATGTGTACAGAGTTGTGATATATATACAGAGTGATGATATATGTACAGAGTGGTGATATATATACAGAGTGGTGATAAATATTCAGAGGGGTGACAAATATTCAGATGGTGATAGATATTCAGAGGGATAATAGATATACACAGTGGTGATAGACATACAGGATACAGAGTGGTGATAATATATACAGAGTGGTGAAAGATATACAAATTGGTAATATATTGTAACGTTTTCACTCGGTGTTGCTATAGCGTTTTCGTTACCCTGAAGTGAAACTCTGAACCACTGACAAAACTAGACAATCCGCCAGACAAACTTATACTCGACAATAAAAACCGTTTCAAATGACTGCTCCCTATGGTTAACTCATTCCTGTAATGCGGGGTTCACACATTGCCGATAATTGCTCCCGTTTGAGATCAGACAACAATACGATATGAAAAGTGAAAAAGTCGGATTGGTATCCTCAATTATCTGGAATGTCCTATCATTGTCTGAACGCATTCGTTTTAGTTCGTAACAGATTCCTACGGATCGGGAAGGGTCCGAATAGTTCGGCAAAGCATCCCGACAGTTAGGTGCGTCCCGTAACATTCGGGGCAACTCAGCCGATTTTGTCTAATCGGATTACAATCGTGGCTATGTCGTGACAGATTCTGCTGTATCGGATCGAATTCCGGACAATGTCTTGTGTATTCTGAACGGTGTCCTGTGGAACGGGAATGATCCGGAGTAATTTTTCATAGCTGCTTTTCTGCCGATTGAGTCCAGTTTGCATCCAGATCTTGTCGATTGCGAACCGTTTTTTGCCGAAACCGTTCCGAAACAGTCCCGTTATTAATACGAAATTCGTCAACGATACCCACGTCAGAGTCCCGACAACTACAGAATACAATACGACTGAGACCAGACAAAGCCGTTTGCAATGCGATAGAGCGGACCGTGATAGGATTACGTTCCGACAGTCCTGATCATCCCGAATATGCCGACAGTTTTCGAACAAATAACTTCCGCCAGCGTCGGTTCACTGTCTGGTCACTGTCTGATCTCAGTCGGATTACATTCGGTAGAGTCGGGACGCAGTCGTGACAGACTCGGTCGAATTTTACCTGGCGAAAAATACAAATCGGATTAGAAGCGGATTCAGAACGGGATTATCGGGACTTATTCGCTTAGAAACGGTTGAATATCGGTGCTTCCTGAACACTATCTGATTGTTGTCGTGATCAAATTATTTTTTTTACAAATTTTAATTTAAGTTTGAATTTCCATCCACGATTCACAGGATCTTGATCAGACTTTTGATTAATTTTAATCGGGAATGGTCCTGTCGAGGACGGTAGTAAAAATCGTGAATGTGTGACCCCAGCTTAATCCAATAGGTATATTTAAAGATGCGTTGTTTCAGAAGACAGAAATAAATAATTCGTTTCAAGTTAATGATTTAATGAAGTGTTCAGTTATAGATATGTAATTCAGACAATTTCAATATTGTATATTGACAAAAAGTCACAGGACCGACATAAAGATGTGATAAATTTGATAGGACAAAAATCAAAGGACAAAAAGTCACAATTAATTTGTTGACAATTATTTGAATATATAAGAGTAAGATCTTGAAATATTTTCTTTTCGTTACATATTTTCATTTCTAAGCTTTGAATATTTGTTCATAATAGATATAGGTAGATGATCTGTGAGTGCCAATGAGACAACTCTCCATAAGCCTTGATAAATTAAAATTCATTAAATTTTGATCATGCAAATGATATATTTAATATTTCTTGGTATAGAACAATAATTTTATCATTATTTTATTTATTCAATACATTTAAATAACAAAGTTGTTTATATAGAATACTTCAAGTAAAACAAAAAAAAAATGTTTTTAAAATTAGTTTTTTTCTTATTCAAGGACTTTTTTTCTAAAAAAAAAAAAAAACCTGTATTTTGACCTTTTTGTCTGCGACTTTTTGTCCTGTGACTTTCTACATTCGTTTTAAATACATCCAAAAAGTCTCAGAGGATTATCAACTTCCTTAGTTTACAATTTTCATGTCAATTGTCCACTGTCTGTAAAAAGTAAACAATTAAAACTTGAAGAATGAAATTTAAAAAAAAATGTTATTTATTTGATGATCAAACATTAGATGTTTTTGAGATTTTTTCATATAAGAATCTTGACTTTTAATCTTGTAACGAGTGCCTAGGTTGTAATAAATTATCTTGTCTTGTCGGTAAACGGACAGAAAGTCACAGGACAAAAAGTCACAGGACATAAAGTCACAAATTTGATAGGACAAAAAGCCACAGGACAAAAAGTCACAAATATATTTTTGACAATTGTTCAAATATATTTTGAAATATTTTCTTTAAGTTTTTATTACATATAATCCTTTTTAAGTTAAGAAAAAAGCTTATAAACCTTGATAATTGAAGATGAATTAAATTTTAATCATGCAAAGGACAGATAACAAGGATAAATTTGTTCACTCATTGGGCTTCAAATATCAAGCTAAAACTGACCTGTAATTGTGATGACAGTACTTGATTATATTTCTTAAGAATGTTTACTTTTAACTGCAATAAACTTTTAAACACATATCAATAATGTGCTATGAAATGAATTTTAAACTTTTAAAGCCCGGATAAAAGAGGAGGGAAGTCATAGATATATATATATAAAAAAAAGCGCAAATGTCCTATGTAAAAAGCGCAAATGTCCTTTTTTAAAAAGCGCAAATGTCCTATGTTCTGAAGCGCAAGTGTCAACAAAAAAAAAGCGCAAATGTCCTATGAAAAAGCGCAAACGTCCCGTGCCGTATTTTTATTGGCAAAATGAAGCCATTTAGGTTCCAAGTCACTTTGACATTTTGTTTTCATAACAATTACTTGATCGTTATTGATTATTATTGAGAAGATTTTTATTACAAAGTTGCTTGAAACATAAAACTTCAAGAAAAATGTGAAAAAAATATTTTCAAAATAAATGTGTTCTTGTTCAAACAAAAATAATCTCAAAACTGAATTGTGACTTTTTGTTCTGTGACTTTTTGTCTGTGACTTTCTGTCATACATTCGCCTTGTCTTACCAGTTTGATGAATTTATCAGGTCTTGCCAATTTTATGAATTTATATATTTTTACTTATAAATCGACTAAATAATTGAAATCGCTCCTCCATTATTCATGCTTAGGACCAGCATTTTACAACTTGGTAGAGTTATTTTAATTCTGTACAAAATATGCTGAAACATCTGTGTTTGTTAGAATGTAGGAAAAAAGTCACAGGAAAAAAAGACACGGAAAAAAATTCACGAAAAAAAAGTCACAATATATATTTTATATGAACTAGTCATATGGTCTGCAAATACTTTTTTATTTTCAGTTTCTACAACTGTCTTAAGTTGTGTATAATTTGGAGTTTAGTATGGCATTTATGATTACTGAACTAGTATATATATATTTGTTAAGTGTGCTACTGATACATTTTATGTTGTAATCATTTTTGTTTCATATCTCTTTTGAAGGAGATTCAAGTTAGGCAGCACCAATTTCCTTTAATTTGGGTCAAAGTTAGACATTTACTTTATGGCATGACCACATGTTATTTTGATTTTTGAAGATTATATTAGTCTGATTTAGTTTTAAACGGACAACTCATTATCATTACTAATTACTAATAGTTTAGTATTTACAACAGTTATTGATAGGGACTGTTGAAATTGATAAGTGGCTTCTTGTGATACATTTCCGTTTTTGTAGACCTTTCACTTCATGTATAGGTAGGAAGCCATATCAATGAAATACAACTTGAGATCATTATCAAATAAAAGGAAATAAAATAAATTGAGCTTTCCCTGTTTGATAAAACGTCAATTTTAAAAAGAAAAAAAAGATAAATGATCTGATACAAGTATATACATTTGTATTATGACTTCTTTGACTTTGCATATACAAACTCCAGTTTAATTATTGATTGCATACATGTACATAATGACTATTTCATGTGCATTCCAACATACTTCTGATGAATACTTTCACTCAAAAACATATATTGTGACTTTTTTTCCTGTGACTTTTTTTCTTGTGACTTTTTTTCCTGTTACTTTTTTTTCCTAGGTATTTTCTGACTTTTTTTCCTGTGACTTTTTTCCGTTTACCGTTTGTTACAACACCGAGACAACACTAATATCATCAAGAGGTATGTGAAATTCAGATGGAATTTTGGTTGAACTGGATGAAGTTCCCTTCTTTCTTTGTAGATAAGGATTGACGAACACATTTCAGATTTCTTTTCTTTCTTTTCTATATGTTCTTCGTCAATTTTGAAGAGCTCTGAATTAATTATTATAGAAGGATATTTCCTGTGAAAAGGATCTAATTCAAGAAAAAAATATTCATATCACTGGATTGTGATTTTGTGTCTTGTGTGTTAAAATATGCTAGTTTTCGAGTCAGAAGTGATTATCTAATTTAGAATAAAAGATAAGAGAAAAATATAAAACAGAAACCTTAGGAATATTAATCTTTCAAACTATCTTTTTCGTGCATGAGTTATTTTTTGTTTTGTTTTGATCAGTCTTAAAAGAAACTTTTATTACTTTTTTCCTGTTATGTCAACATTTATTGGGGGAAGTTGTATATTTATTACCCAGGCAGAGGTTTGACACACTTGCATGTCACCCGTAATTACATTTACATGTAAAAATTTCCCTTTTTGGATCCAGATATAAAAACAGAATGAAGAGAGGTTTCTCCTGTTTCTTAGCGAATAAGCAAACATTTAGTATTTCCAACAATGTACATGCATTGTTTATATCCTAAAATTTAAAGCTGGCTCTTTGAGGTTTAAGGTATGTAAACTCTGACTTATGTTTTTAATTATTTTGAAAGCAAAATGAAAAATATGTCTTATCAATAACCTTGATGAAATAATTGTTTTTCCATAATTGAATCGTGCATTATTTGTGTATTGGATTACTTGATTTGCATCTCTATTTTGTTTGCTGACACCTGACGAAATAGTTAAATTTAAATATTTTACAAAACCGTTGTCAGTATCAAAAGATTAAAATCGACTGATTAAATGAATATGAGAGTTCAATTATTATCGGCGATGTCGAAATTATCCGTCAGTAATAAACAGTCAGTTAGCGTCAAAGAGAGAGCTAACAAATTTGTTTATTAAGTATGTTTAAAGTATATGATGTATATTGTATCTAATCAGCTGTTGTTTTTTTTTTATTTATTCAACAAATTTCGCTTGTCCAGGTGTCAATAAAGGTGATGTCCACACCATGAGTAGTTTGTTAATTGCGTGCCGTGTGCAGAATGTCGCCCCTCCTCTAAAAAAGGACGGTATAAAAGCTATTTTTCATATAGAATCTTGCAAACGATTGTCGTCCAATTATAACACTCGTTACATTGTTCTTTTGTATATTTAGAATCCGTAATAAACCTTAATTATCTGGAAAATGAGATAATGAATTATCTGACGGTATTTTTATATATAATCTGGCAAACGATTTTCGTCCAATCAGAACACTCGTTGCATTGTTCTTTGGTATATTTAAAACTGAATTATCTGGAAAATGAGATAATGAATTATCTGAAATTCAGATAATCAATTATCTGGAGATAAATTAGGATTATCTGAAAATCGTTCAGATAAACCTAGCTTTTCTTAATATTTTAAAATAAACCGGGATTTTCTCCAGATAATGAATTTTATGTATTTTCTGAGATAAACTAGGATTTTTTCAAATTTGAATTAAGCTGAGATAATCTTAGTTTATCTGAGATAAACCGGGATTATCTCAGATAAACCTAGTTTATCTGAGATAATCTTAGATTAATTAATAAAAGTGGTTCAGGCGTGCCATACATACTGCCAAACCGCTTTTTTAGCTTTCTTGCAATCAATGTCCTGAGCGGGCGTAGTTATTTGTACACACCCAACTAGACATGGTAGACGTGTTTTTGAATTTATACATTCCCGGCATACAACGAAACGACTTTTATAGCATTCTTGTTATCAATGTCCTAAGCGGGCATTGTTGTTTATTGACGCACCAAAATAGACTTGTTTGTGTATTTATAGGACAGGGGACTCTTAAAATATTTACTTTTATTGTGTATATTAATGATCTTGTTGTTATTTTTTATTTTCATTTTGTTATGTTATGTCACATACTATAAATATATAGTTTTATGGCAATAATGAATTGAAAAATATATATATATATATAATTCCCATAAAACCACATACGGCTTAGAATTGTGCGTTGTAAACTTTAAAAAACCGAACTTCGGCCAAAACCGAACAAAATCGTAAGTCCCGAAGAGGTTCGGTTTGAACAGGTTTCACTTTATATATTGTTAACACAGAAGACCTTATGTGGTTTTCAACATGCTTCAAATATTTGCCACTAGACGCTTATTAAGCAATTAACAAGGCTGAGCAGATCCGCGTAGATAATTTACATTTTCAACTATCAAAAAACACCGTACATAACTATTTGCCGTAGCCTTTGTCCACAAGCAGTAGCACTGTTTGATGACTGTTGATACACTTTTGTACATCGACAATAATTTGCCGTTTTAGAATCTAATGCATTCTGGGCAAAAGCGTACACCAAAAACGTTGTGATTGGTTTAAAACGTTCTAAACCGTGAATGGATTTTTAACCAATGACGTTACTTTATTTTCATTTTGGTGTACGAACAATAATATTACCCATAGTCAGTAGTCCTAAAGTTAGATTCCGAAAAGGCCAATTCTCATAGTATACTGATAAGTATTACAGTGAAACATGTTTAAAACGAACCTCTTCGGGACTTAAAATTTTGTTCGATTTTGGCCGATGTTTGGTTTTATCAAGTTCTCAACGCACATTATTTGATATGACGGTGCTTACGAAAATGTTTGGTTTATACAGGATTCGGTTTAGTCAGGTCTCACTGTACATTAGTTTCATTAATCTGGACTTGGAATGGCTTACAAGCGGAGCAAGAAATGCTGATCTGTACGGAGCACTCGAATTCATTTATTTTTTGATAGGGTTCGTGTAGACTGATACGTATGTCTCAAATCGTAGCTATCATACCAGGGGAAAGCACTCGTCAGTCTAGGGTTCGTGTTGCGCTTTCTGTGTATTTGTCTTTTCGTTACGTTTTTCCTTGATCATTTCGTTGTCTGCTTTCATTCAATTTTGTTTTGTCAGTGTATGATGACGGTCATGCCTATTGCGCAAGTTATTGATAACCGTTAGCGGCACTTTGTTACTTTTTAGTAAAAATTCAACTTGAAGTAAAACAATTTTTGAATTGAATATGAATATGATGTTAATTGAATGGAGTATTATATTCAAAACAAAATATATTTTACATAAAATTGAGAATGGAAATCGAGAATGTGTCAAAGAGACAACAACCCGACCATAGAGCAGACGACAGCCGAAGGTCACCAATGGGTCGATCTTTAATGCAGCTAGAAAGACCCTCACATGGAGGCGTCTATCAGCTGGCCACTAAACACGTATGTATTCTTGTTCAGTGATAATGGACGTCATACTAAACTCTGAAATATACACAAGAAAACAAACAAGATTTACATGACAATAGCTTTATTGACCATGACCAACAGGGTTATGTAGACAGAGACATTTGTATTCAAAGCAATGTCCATGGCCGCCATTGACGCAGTCATCCTGTTTACAGTCCTCAAAGTCGCTACATGCTGAAATAAAAAAAAAAACATTAAAAAATATATTATATACAATTAAATTGGCAATATCCCGTGCTTATAAATAATGATACAAAAAGGGACACAAAAAAACAAAATCAAAAAACAAACTAACAAATCTGATGTTCAATAGAGAGGACGAAAGATACCAAAGGGACAGTCAAACTCATAAATATAAAACAAACTGACAACGCCATGGCTAAAAATGAAAAAGACAAACAAACAACAGCACACATGACACAACATAGAAAACAATGGTTGTCGTTTGTTGATGTGGTTCATAAGTGTTTCTCGTTTCTCGTTTTTTATATTTAGATAAGACCGTTGGTTTTCCAATTTGAATGGTTTTACACTTAGGCTAGTAATTTTTTGGGGCCCTTAAAAAATTTACAGCTTGTTTTTCGGAGTGAGCTCCGTGTTGAAGACAGTACCTTTGACCTATAATTGTTAACTTTTATAAATTGTGACTTGGATGCAGAGTTCTCTCATTGGCACTCATACCACATTTTCCTATTTCATCCCACATACCAGTCATTCTTATTCACAAAACAAAGAGCGAAACCTCATGTACATTGTATACGTTAATAATTATATTCTAATTCGTCACCTCAAACGCATATAAAGTATTTATAAAATAAAAACAAACACTTGTTACATAGGAATAGCTCGCCAGCATGTGCAGCTTACTGTTAAATTTTATTAAAACAAAATATTGAGTCCCGATGTCATGATATCGGCAACACCGCTGCGTAGTACACGACAGCCTACAAAATAGAAAAACAAAATCAGAAACCTTATATACATATAAATATTAATAATGTCCTACTGATAGTAGAAATATCTATCTATCTATGCGTGAAAACATTTCAAATATACAAGCTTCTTAATCCGGGTGTGGCGGTGGGGGGGGGGGGGGGGTCTTTACCTAGACTAAGCTGCCTTACTGAACGGTATACGAGCTTCGAATGACCATATATCTTAAATCACTTAAACAAGACAACTATTCGCGCTTTAAAAATCCCGTGCTATTTACATAACAAATATCATACTCAATATATTTACGCAATGCGACAAATATTGACCAATCCGAAATATCATATATTTAAAAACACAAACCTGTTTATCCAATATAAACACCAATAGATGACCACTATGCGGACACACAATCACGTGTGATTGTTTACATAATAGAAAACACGTGTATGCTCAACTTTAATAAATACATTTATATTCTAATTCGTCACCTCAAACGCATATAAAGTATTTATAAAATAAAAACAAACACTTGTTACATAGGAATAGCTCGCCAGCACGTGCAGCTATTTTCGACAAAACAAAGAAAGGCGCAAATGTGTGTTTTTTAAATTCCTAAATTTTTAGTAACTGTCAGACGTTCACTGATGTTCTCTTTGACATATCCGTCCTTAGCCCGGTCTGATTTCCAGCGACCATGTTTTTTGAAGATTCGATCTTCCACATGCGCGTTTGCAGCAGCAGTGGCGCCTCCGGACCTCAAACTATGTAAACCAAAATACTTTTTGTCTAATCCAATAGATGTTAAAGTAGATAACAGAATTTCTCTTGCAGTAGTATAAGAAAGCTTCCCATTTCTTAATTTGTAACCATTTACAGATTTACAAAAAGATAAAGGACGAAAAATCAAATCATATTACTGTCCGACTTGATGTTTGCTAAATCTAAATATTTCATCAACATTTTAACGGGACATGTAATTTTGTCCGTTTTTGAAATGAGTACATCTCTACCCTCACGGTAAATATCAGTTTTACTACTCTCTATCAGTAAAACGATGTACGAATCATGAAAAACAATATTATTTCTTGTCAGATTTTCTTATTCTGAATACCTCAAAAATCCAGCAAAACTTATAAGGCACATACATGCTATTCTAACATCTTTAAGATTAGATTTATCGTTACCATAAAGCATAAAAATTTGATACAACATTTCTGGTGTTATAGGTTCTTTCTTAACCACAATGTGTCCAACAGATCTCAAAGATCCTTCCTTCACAGAAATAACCAAATCCGATTTACACGGATTCTCAACTCCGGCTAATCTATGAGCCCAACTTATAGCATAAAAAGCTTCATTTATGCTGCTAGTAGATTTACCAATGTTAGTCAAATAAACTAAATACGATGCGACAGAAATAACTGAAGCAGGTAACGTGTTTGAAATATTAATAGATAAACACCACTTACAAAAAGCGTTGAAAACATATCTATACTGTCGTTGAGTGTTGGCTGCTCTAGATGACAAACAAAAGGAAGGTATCTGGTCTACAAGGAGTTGCATGGATGGAGATTGCGACTGACGAAAAGAACCAATATCAATCCATCTTCTTGTTTTGAAAACATCTGAAAAATGTGTTACCCAATAAAGGAAAATTAAACAAGTATTCATATAAATTATTATAATAAAATGCATATGACATTAAACAATCAACCGTGCCTACTACAATATCATACTACAACATATGATACTAGGGCCATGTCGCTAAAAATCCTTCATCTTTTACATTCTCAACTGAGTAATATGTACAACGTAAAATCTCATTCACCATGCCTCTGCAATACCGAAATTGATATCAGGACCATGTGAAACATCACAGACTAGCGTCTAGTCTAACTGCGAGAACAGTTGATAAAAAATTTTCAGTTCCAAAGATACACTTCGGACTACTTCCTTTTGAATAAATTCTATTCGCTTCTTTAAATTCTAGCACATCTTTAACATAAGCTTTGTAAGTCAAGTTTTTATTAAAAATATATGACCAGAATGGCGCAGACACCCATCGTGGGACAATCAAAGACCCTTTAGCATTACAGTAAATCAGATGTTTAATTGTGCGTATAACTGAATAAATAGGGGGGACCAGCCAATTATTTTCTCCATGCCAATTTTGTGTAAACGCATCTACAGCTTCTGCGGTCGGATTCCAGAAAAGTGAGTTAAACCTTTTTGTCTTGTTATTCATCACGCTAGCAAACCTGTCAACAGTAAAAGGTCCCCATAAACTTTCTAAAAATTCAAAAAATTCATTTGAAATTTGCCAATCCTCATGATCACTCATTTTACTAATGTAATCTGCCTTTGAATTCAATGTGCGGGGAATCCATTGTAATTCAATGAATATATTGTGCTCTTTACAAATACAAAATATAGAATAGGCAAGATTTTGTAAATCTTCCTTCATGCTTCCAGCTTGTACTATACGTACACAGTTTTGGTTATCAGTAAACCATTTTAAACTTTTGCCCATAAATAGAGTACTAAACGACAATAGGGCCTGTTCGATTGCTCTCATCTCTCTCCAGGTGGAGCTTTTACATCTTTCTAATTCGTTCCACATTTTGTGAAAAATCTTATTTTCTAATTCTACAGTATAAGCCCCACAGGCTACATTACTAGCATCTGAAAAAATTACTATCGAAGAAGGGCTGTACATAGCCAATTTCTTTTTATTCAAAGTAAGCACATTAGATTTCCAGAACTTAAGCTCATTCAAAATCTCAGCTGGATAAACTATTAGTAATAATTTATCCCAGCTCAATCTTTGCACAATGCACAAGTAACAATATTAAATTTCCGAACACTGGTGATAAAGAAATAATCTTACCAGTCACTTGAGCTAATTACCTAGCAGAGAAAAACAAAAATCTGTCTAGAATTTCATCTATAGACTGTAACAAATCATTTAATCTTCTTTCGGGAATAGAAATGCAGAATTGAGCAGAATCCCAAGTGATTCCTAACCATTTTAACTTTTGGGTAGGTTCAAAAACAGATTTTTCTATATTGACTAAAAAACCAGCCTCTTTTAGTGATTTTTTGACAAAATCGGAATCTTTCCGACATAATTCGTAATCCGAAGCCATTCCGAAACCATCATCTAAATACAAAACAATATCAATCGAATTTTGTCTCCAATATTTGACCATAGATCTCAAACATTTAGTAAACAAGTAAGGGCTAGAAGCTAGACCAAAAACTAAAACTGAAAAACAGTAATACTTGTCATTCCAGGAAAAACCAAGAAACGTTTGTTGCTGAGGACAAATGTCGTAATGATGATAACCAGACTTTAAATCGAACTTAAACAGATAAGAACCTCTTTTGAAAAATTGAATAGCTGTTTTCCAGTCTTCAAATTTAAATCTCTCTTTTTTGACGGATTTATTTAAAATTGAAAGATCCAATATTAACCTCTTCTTTCCGGACTTATTGGTGGCTACTGATAAAGGATTAACAATATAAGGCGTAAAGGGAACTTCATAAGCACATCCAGAATCAACTAATTCTAAAACGGCTTTATCCACAAATTCTGAGTTAGAAACAGCAGATTTATTGTTTTTCATGTGCATACTAGGGGGAGGCACTAAAAATGGGATTACATAACCGTTTTTAATTGTATCTAATACAAAATCACTAGCTCCAATCTTAACCCAAAAATCGTAATGTTTTGCAAGCCTGCCTTTAACACCTTTAAAGTTATGACTAGCAGAAAAATCTAATTTTTCAAGAAATTGAACTTGTGACATAAATTCGTCAAGTTCGTCGTTATTGCATTCATAGCTAGAAGATAACAAACTTATATCTAGATACTTATCATTAACAGTAACTGTATCATTGCTGTTTGGATGGCTGGTAACTGGGTGCAGAAGCTGTGGCTGACTTGAAGTTGAGTGGGCAGTTTCTTCTCCAGTGACCATACTGCTTGCAGTAGTGACAGATGTCCATGGGACACGGCTCACGCCGTGCAGTGCTGGTACGAAAGGGCTGTTGATAGCGACTGAAATCGTAAGCTGAAGGAGGAGCAGTGGCAGTAGCGATACTTCCAACTGCTGGAGTAGGTCTAGTTGTATACGGCTGAGGGCGGGTCTTTTTCTCCTTAATAGTTTTAAGGGCTCTAGTCTCGGCCTGGCGAATCTTTTTCTCGTCCTCATCATTTTCCGCGATATCGTTACTTTCATATTCTCTAACCGTAACCCATCCCCCAGTGGAGTTATCAGCGATCCTGATGAGTTTGTTCCTTTCTTTAAGTTTACCCACCAAATCACCAGTAATAGAAGAAAGGGGGGAAGCAACAGATACAAGATCCTTGTGGATTTTGTTAAGACCATCCATAATGTTCTCATTAAAACGAAACTGAATCCGATTCCCTTCTGATTTGAACTTAATATTAGCCTCATCTCTGTATTTCTTGGATAAATTGTCTTGTTCTGACAGAATGTCGGACTTTAGATCAACAAGTTTCTTATCCAAATAGTCTTTAAAAAGCCCAAAAGTGTCTACTAAGTCACGGTTTTGTTGATTAGCTTGTGAATTGGAAGCGTTAAGACGTTCGGGCTGACCATGTAAGGGGTCCCTTAACAAATCTTCTTCATTCAGATCGAGTACTGGTTCGGACATATCTTTACCTAGACTAAGCTGCCTTACTGAACGGTATACGAGCTTCGAATGACCATATATCTTAAATCACTTAAACAAGACAACTATTCGCGCTTTAAAAATCCCGTGCTATTTACATAACAAATATCATACTCAATATATTTACGCAATGCGACAAATATTGACCAATCCGAAATATCATATATTTAAAAACACAAACCTGTTTATCCAATATAAACACCAATAGATGACCACTATGCGGACACACAATCACGTGTGATTGTTTAACACAATAGAAAACACGTGTATGCTCAACTTTAATAAATACATTTACATTAGATGTATGTTTCATTATGATACTTTATTCTGATAGGCATTGCTCAATAAAACTTTTCATTCATAACACGTGGTCCCACAATAAAGTGCACAGGTGAATGAAATAAAACAATAATAAAACTCGTGTTTTCATGATCATTGCTAAAAAAATATAATTATAAGTATTGAATGCTTCTTTTTGTAACTTCATAGGGTTGTAAAAGCGTTGACCGTGCGCACATTTTTAGTAAGAAGCGCTTCCGCGCTTCATACAAAATGTACTTCTATCAACGCTTTTACACCCCAATGAAGTTACAAAAAGAAGCATTCAATTCTTAAAAACAACCTACCATTGCCGAAATATTCCACACAGGCACATGTTCCAAACAAGCAAGTTGTATTATGTGTATGTGCACATCTTGTTGTTTTACAATCTGTCGGTGCACCACAATGCTCACCTGTAACAGTTACAGCTGAAAACAGAAATTATAGAACGTAAAACATTTTGATATGTTCAGAGATGGTTAGTAATTACTGGTTTTTGTTTATGTGTCATTTGATCAAATTAAGCCATTTCAATTGACATTTTATAGATCTTTATAGTGTGTCCCCAGTCAGGAACCTGTTGTTCAGTGTGGTTCTCGTTTGTTGATGTGGTTCATGAGTGTTTCCCGCTTCTCATTTTTTGTTATATAAATAAGTTTGTTGGTTTTCCTGTTTAAATGTTGTTGTTATTTGTTTTTTTTTGTTTTTTAGCCCTTCATAGCTTGTTGTTCGATGTGAGCAAAGGCTCTGCGTTGAAGGCCGTATTTTGACCGATAATGATTAACTTTTATGAATTGTGACTTGAGTTGAGAGTTGACTTAATATATCTATTCTGAGACCACTATATATGTAGTCTCAGATCTATTGAACATTTGATAAGCTGGTTGTTGACAGTAAGCAAATATGAATTTCAGCATCAGCTTAAATGTTATTAAAAAGAAACACCCTAATACGAATTGTGGGATCCTAAGCCCCTTATTTTAACGTTTGCAAAATGGTGAATTCAGTTATTCAACACTTGTTAACCCTATTTTGTGTCATGAAACAAGATAAGATTTTTTAGTTTAAAATTAACATTCGCAACACTAATACAATGTACATTTAATTTTATATCTTATGTTTTGATTTGTATGTTCTTTGCCTTTTAGAAAACTTACCAAATAAAGTGCACAATAAAATTATTTTGATGTCCATGTTGTCTTTGTCTGAAGTGTATCGAACTTTACTGATAAGTTTTAAAATGTGTTTCAAGGGCATGAGATTGAAAATTTCTATCAGAGATAATGTCTTATTTTAGAAGTTTAATCTTTAAGGGCTAAACGGTGCAGCATTTTCTTGATTTAAACATGCGCGGAATTGGTGTTTAACGGGGTCTTTCCAATGACCTTATTTTGACAAAAAAATGTCCATTATTTTTACCTATAGAACATTTTTCTTTCTAATTTAGACTGAAACATACAGTTTATTGAATTTGTTAAAAAACAAACTTGATATCCACATGTATAGTACTTATTTTTCCGTTTTAATGGCTATTATTCCTTGAATCGTCACAACTCGGCCGATTCCGGAGTCACCAGAGGATTGCCGATGGTAATAATGAGGATATACAGATAGTTGTGTAGCTTGCGCAATGATATTTTGGGATGCACAATGCAGCTTCAGATCCAGGATTTTTAAAAGAAACGTTTAACCGATCATGCATTATTTAATTGTTTGACGAACGAGTAGCAATTTCTTAACATTAGTCAAAGCTTTCGACGAGGGCTGATTCTCTATAGGGAGCAACCATTTAACGTCAAGAGGGTTGGCGGAGTGGTTATGAGTCAACGCGCAAATACATTTATTTACTTTTTCAACGCTATTAATTAAATATTTTGTTCAAAGTCTAACACTATAAAGTATGAAAAAACTTGGATTCAGATTTTTTTTTTTTTGGTCCTCTGCTTGAACAAAATATGTTTCCAACAATTTGGGAATCACAATATTTTTTTGTGAACACCCCCTTCCTTTTTTGAAGTTAATGGTCGTTCCCTTATTAACTTCAGAACTTTTATTATATAATGACCATTCACTACCGTGTATAGTTTTGTCCAATTATTTGCATCGACACCGTTTTAAGCTATGTTGTGTATTGTAACTTACTTGTACTTGTTCTTTAATTCTTTGAACACGCAATTATCAAATTATTTATTATTTTAAAGAACTGGCAAAATCTATCGATTTGTCTTTCTTTCCCCTGATGATGATATGAAGAAATATGTTATATAGTATTAAAATATTTGTTCAGCGAAAAAACCATACCCACCCTTTAAAAAAAAAGTAAAATCACAAAAATACTGAACTCAGAGGAAAATCAATTCGGAAAGTCCATAATCACATGGCAAAATCAAATAACAAAACGTATCAAAAACGAATGGACAAGAACTGTCATATTCTTGACTTGGTACAGGCATTTTCAAATGTAGAAAATGGTGGATTGAACCTGGTTTTATAGCTAGCTAAACCTCTCACTTGTATGGTAGTAAATTTCAGAGTAAGATGGTGCTTCCCTTATTTTCCAATTATTGATAGTGATTTGAGATACTGAATAAGAAACCATCTAGAGTTATCCTTCTTGGCATAGTTTTAAAAACATAGTTTACATTTATCATATTTTAGGTAGATGTACACATGACAAAAAAAGTCATATTATTGTTTGTAAATTGGACAATACTGTTGCTTTTAAAAGAGTTAAGGTTTACAATGATTAATCTTCGCCAGGATGAGAGAAGGGGATTGTCGCAACCCTTGGCGAGCGAAGGGGACTGGTCGGAACCCTTGGCGAGCGAAGGGGACTGGTCGGAACCCTTGGCGAGAGAAGGGAACTGGTCGGAACCCTTGGCGAGAGAAGGGAACTGGTCGCAACCCTTGGCGAGAGAAGGGGACTGGTCGCAACCCTTGGCGAGAGAAGGGGACTAGTCGCAACCCTTGGCGAGAGAAGGGGGCTGGTCGGAACCCTTGGCGAGAGAAAGGGGCTGGTCGGAACCCTTGGCGAGAGAAGGGGACTGGTCGCAACCCTTGGCGAGAGAAGGGGACTAGTCGCAACCCTTGGCGAGAGAAGGGGGCTGGTCGGAACCCTTGGCGAGAGAAAGGGGCTGGTCGGAACCCTTGGCGAGAGAAGGGGGCTGGTTGGAACCCTTGGCGAGAGAAGGAGATTGGTCGCAACCCTTGGCGAGCGAAGGGGACTGGTCGCAACCCTTGGCGAGAGAAGGGGACTGGTCGCAACCCTTGGCGAGCGAAGGGGACTGGTCACAACCCTTGGCGAGAGAAGGGGACTGGTCGCAACCCTTGGGGAGCGAAGGGGACTGGTCGCAACCCTTGGCGAGAGAAGGGGACTGGTCGCAACCATTGGCGAGCGAAGGGGACTGGTCGCAACCCTTGGCGAGCGAAGGGGACTGGTCGCAACCCTTGGCGAGAGAAGGGGACTGGTCGCAACCCTTGGGAAGAAGGGGACTGGTCGCAACCCTTGGCGAGAGAAGGGGACTGGTCGCAACCCTTGGCGAGAGAAGGGGACTGGTCGCAACCCTTGGCGAGAGAAGGGAACTGGTCGCAACCCTCGGCGAGAGAAGGGGACTGGTCGCAACCCTCGGCGAGAGAAGGGGACTGGTCGCAACCCTCGGTGAGAGAAGGGGACTGGTCGCAACCCTTGGCGAAAGAAGGAGACTGGTTGCAACTCTTGACGAGAGAAGAGGACTGGTCGGAACCCTTGGCGAGCGAAGATGACATAGATAGTACTTTTCTACATTTAATAATTGCTTCCCGCCTTTATAAGAGGGTCTGGGTGGGGGTCTGTTATTCTGCAAACATTTAATTTTTACCCTTTTTTTCTAATCTTCAAAAAAATTAACCCCTTTTTTCTCTAATCTTCAATTTTTTGTTGCCCGTTATTTTCTAATTTGCATTTTTTAAAGGGCTTTATTCTTTAATCATTTAACCCCATCCAAACCCTCTTATAAAGATCAGTAAGTGTTTGTATGGTGTATGTTACATGGTATGTCAGTCGAACAAGGTCAGAAAGCGAACGACCATTTTGCTTATATGCTCTTTTTTCCATTGATATTTTTTCCGCATCATGAAAGCATCAAATTATTTATGTTTTTTAATTGAAGCTCTGTACATCTATCACCACTATGTATATATATCACCTACTGTATATCTATCACCACCATGTACACATATCACCACTCTGTATATCTATCGACCCTCTGAATACATATAACCCCTTGGAATATCTTACAGCACTCTGTATATCTATCACCACTCTGCATATATCACCACTCTGTACATCTATCACCACTATGTATATCTATCGACCCTCTGAGTATCTATCACCACTCTGTATATCTATCACCAATCTGAATATCTATCACCACTCTGTATATCTATCACCACTCTGTATATCTATCGCCACTCTGTATATCTATCACTCCTCTAAATATCTATCACCACTTTGTATATCTATCACCACTCTGTACATCTATCACCACTATGTATATCTATCACCATTCTGTATATCTATCACCATTCTGTATATCTATCACCACCATGTACACATATCACCACCATGTACACATATCACCACTCTGTATATCTATCGACCCTCTGAATACCTATAACCCCTCGGAATATCTTACAACACTCTGTATATCTATCACCACTCTGTATATATCACCACTCTGTATATCTACTACCACTCTGTACATCTATAAACACTATGTGTATCTATCGACCCTCTGAGTATCTATCACCACTCTGTATATCTATCACCAATCTGAATATCTATCACCACTCTGTACATCTATCACCACTCTGTATTTCTATCACCATATGTATGTCTATCACCACTGTGTATATCTATCACCCCTCTGAATATCTATCACCACTCTGTACATCTATCACCACTCTGTATATATATCACCACTCTGTATGTCTATCACCACTCTGTATATCTATCATCCCTCTGTATGTCTATCACCACTGTGTATATCTACAACCCCTCTGACTGTCTATCACCACACTGTATATCTATCACCACTCTGTATGTCTATCACCACTCTGTATATCTATCACCCCTATGTGTGTCCATCACCACTGTGTATATCTATTACCCCTCTGAATGTCTATCACCCCTCTTAATAACTATCACCCCTTTGAATATCTATCACCACTTTGTATATCTATCACCACTCTGTATATCTAACACCACTCTGTATATCTATCACCACTCTGTATATTTATCACCACTATAAACACCTATCACCACTCTGTATATCTATCACCACTCTGAATATCTAACACCTCTCTGAATATCTATCACCACTCTGTACATCTATCACCACTCTGTATATCTATCACCATATGTATGTCTATCACCACTGTGTATATCTATCAACCCTCTGAATATCTATCACCAATCTGTACATCTATCACCACTCTGTATATATATCACCACTCTGTATGTCTATCACCACTCTGTATATCTATCATCCCTCTGTATGTCTATCACCACTGTGTAAATCTATAACCCCTCTGACTGTCTATCACCACTGTGTATATCTATTACCCCTCTGAATGTCTATCTTCCCTCTGAATAACTATCACTCCTCTTAATTTCTATCACCACTTTGTGTATCTATCACCACTCTGTACATCTATCACCACTATGTATATATATCACCTACTGTATATCTATCACCACCATGTACACATATCACCACTCTGTATATCTATCGACCCTCTGAATACATATAACCCCTTGGAATATCTTACAGCACTCTGTATATCTATCACCACTCTGCATATATCACCACTCTGTACATCTATCACCACTATGTATATCTATCGACCCTCTGAGTATCTATCACCACTCTGTATATCTATCACCAATCTGAATATCTATCACCACTCTGTATATCTATCACCACTCTGTATATCTATCGCCACTATGTATATCTATCACCACTCTGTATATCTATCATCCCTCTGTATGTCTTTCACCACTGTGTATATCTATAACCCCTCTGACTGTCTATCACCACATTGTATATATTTCACCACTCTGTATGTCTATCACCACTCTGTATATCTATCACCCCTAGGTGTGTCCATCACCACTGTGTATATCTATTACCCCTCTGAATGTCTATCACCCCTCTGAATAACTATCACCTCTCTGAATATCTATCACCACTTTGTATATCTATCACCACTCTGTACATTTATCACCACTATGAACACGTATCACCACTCTGTACATCTATCACCACTCTGTATATCTATCACAACTCTGTATGTCTATCCCCACTGTGTATATCTATCACCCCTCTGACTGTCTATCACCACTCTGTTTATATTATCATCACTTTGTGTGTCCATCACCACTGTGTATATCTATTACCCTCTGAATAACTATCACTCCTCTTAATTTCTATCACCACTTTGTATATCTATCACCACTCTGTACATATATCACCACTATGAATATATATATCACCTACTGTATATATATCACCACCATGTACACATATCACCACTCTGTATATCTATCGACCCTCTGTATACCTATAACCCCTTGGAATATCTTACGGCACTCTGTTTATCTATCACCACTTTGTATATATCACCACTCTGTATATATATCACCACTCTGTATATTTATCACCAGTATGAACACCTATCACCATTCTGTATATCTATCACCACTGTGTATATCTATTACCCCTCTGAATGATTATCTTCCCTCTGAATAACTATCACTCCTCTTAATTTCTGTCACCACTTTGTATATCTATCACCACTCTGTACATCTATCACCACTATGTATATATATCACCTACTGTATATCTATAACCACCATGTACACATATCACCACTCTGTATATCTATCGATCCTCTGAATACCTATAACCCCTTGGAATATCTTACAGCACTCTGTGTATCTATCACCACTCTGTATATATCACCACTCTGTATATCTACTACCTCTCTGTACATCTATCACCACTATGTATATCTATCGACCCTCTGAGTATCTATCACCACTCTGTATATCTATCACCAATCTGAATATATATCACCACTCTGTACATCTATCACCACTCTGTATATATATCGCCACTCTGTATGTCTATCACCACTCTGTATATCTATCATCCCTCTGTATGTCTATCACCACTGTGTATATATATATAACCCCTCTGACTGTCTATCACCACTCTGTATGTCTATCACCACTCTGTATATCTGTCACCCTAGGTGTGTCCATCACCACTGTGTATATCTATTACCCTCTGCATGTCTATCTTCCCTCTGAATAACTATCACTCCTCTTAATTTCTGTCACCATTTGTATATCTATCACCACTCTGTACATCTATCACCACTATGTATATATATCACCTACTGTATATCTATCACCACCATGTACACATATCACCACTCTGTATATCTATCGACCCTCTGAATACCTATAACCCCTTGGAATATTTTACAGCACTCTGTATATCTATCACCACTCTGTATATATCACCACTCTGTATATCTACTACCACTATGTACATCTATCACCACTATGTATATATATCGACCCTCTGAGTATCTATCACCACTCTGTATATCTATCACCAATCTGAATATCTATCACCACTCTGTACATCTATTACCACTCTGTATATCTATCGCCACTCTGTATGTCTATCACCACTCTGTATATCTATCATCCCTCTGTATGTCTATCACCACTGTGTATATCTATAACCCCTCTGACTGTCTATCACCACTCTGTATGTCTATCACCAATCTGTATATCTGTCACCCCTAGGTGTGTCCGTCACCACTGTGTATATCTATTACCCCTCTGAATGTCTATCTTCCCTCTGAATAACTATTACTCCTCTTAATTTCTGTCACCACTTTGTATATCTATAACTACTCTGTACATCTATCACCACTATGTATATATATCACCTACTGTATATCTATCACCACCATGTACACATATCACCACTCTGTATATCTATCGACCCTCTGAATACCTATAACCCCTTGGAATATCTTACAGCACTCTGTATATCTATCACCACTCTGTATATATCACCACTCTATATCTACTACCACTCTGTACATCTATCACCACTATGTATATATATCGACCCTCTGAGTATCTATCATCACTCTGTATATCTATCACCAATCTGAATATATATCACCACTCTGTACATCTATCACCACTCTGTATATCTATCGCCACTCTGTATGTCTATCACCACTCTGTATATCTATCATCCCTCTGTATGTCTATCACCACTGTGTATATCTATAACCCCTCTGACTGTCTATCATCACTCTGTATATATATCACCACTCTGTATGTCTATCACCACTCTGTATATCTACCACCCTAGGTGTGTCCATCACCACTGTGTATATCTATTACCCTCTGAATGTCTATCACCCCTCTGAATAACTATCACCCCTCTGAATATCTATCACCACTGTGTATATCTATCACCACTCTGCACATCTAACACCACTCTGTATATCTATCACCACTCTGTATATTTATCACCACTATGAACACCTATCACCACTCTGTATATCTATCACCACTCTGAATATCTAACACCACTCTGTATATATATCACCACTCTGTACATCTATCATCACTCTGTACATCTATCACCACTATGTATACTCGAATTCGCATGAATTTATTATTTACGCCAAGTTATCAATCAGCCTTATTTTTTTGTCTGTTCAAATTCTGTAACATCTATGAATCTGTCATGTGTTGCAATGCAGCTGGTTAAATTCCATGAGTTTTCTTTTGAATACTAAGGCTTTTCTACCTCAGGAATGGAATACCTTATTCCGGCGTCACACATTAGCGGATAGACCGGCGTGCACCAAACGTACAGAGAAAACTGACAAAGTCGGTATACGTTAGTTGCACGCCATAAGAACGCTTAGCAATCGTTCAAAGCGCGTTGCATAAGTTTGAAGTACGTCGAAATACAAAGGTAAAATTGAGAAAGGAAATGGGGAATGTGTTAAAGCGACAACAACCCGACCATAGAACAGGCAACAGACAAAGGCCACCAATGGGTCTTCAATGTTGAGAAAAACTCAAGCACCCGTAGGCGTCCTTCAGCTGGCCCCTTAAAAATATGTATACTAGTACAGTGATAATGGACGGCATGATAAACTCCGAATTATACACAAGAAACTAAAAATCATATAAGACTAACAAAGGCCAGAGGCTCCTGACTTGGGACAGGCGCAAAATTGCGGAGGGATAAACATGTTTATAAGATATCAACCCTCCCCCTATACCTCTAGCCACTGAAGGAAAGTAAATACGCTTGATAAACGCTACAACCCGAGGAAATTTTTATGCAGCATAAAAAACACACAGCATACGCCAACATACGTTTCTTGAATGCCGGATAAACGCTTAGCCTTAGGTACGCTTCTCGTACGCCAATGAATGATTTTTAACACGCCGGAGCTATACGCCGATGTGTGACGCCGATATTAGTTGCATTTCCTCAATGCTTTTCAACTTTGTTTTTGGCCTTTTAAACATTTTTTTCGAGCGTCACTGATGAGTTTTTCGTAGACGAAACGCGTGTCTGGCGTAAATATAAGGCGCACATATCAAATTTCAATCCTGGTATCTATGAGGAGTTTATTTCCGGTATGTATTTTCCTTTGTACCGAGTCATCATTCTCATTTTTTGCCGCCTAAGGAAATGTCTGTACCAATTAAGTTCTAAACCGTGGTTCTAAACAAGAAATAGACATTAGTAAGGTTGTCTTTTTTATATTAGTGTTGGGTGTCGATTTAATGTGTAACAACAAGACAATTTTACATTCCTGTAAATCAATATAAATGTATAAATTTATTTTTCGAGTAATGATGTATTCCTATGATATCGTAAGTCATTTAGCCGACTCGCAGTCCGCAAACGTGCTTGTTTTTCTATCGAGTGACATTCAAGGTTGTGTAGAGAAAGGTTGATGTTGAACGGTTTGTTTATATTTGTTTGCATTATAAACATATTTCAGTTCATTTGATAAAAAAAATCAAAACATTACGAAGTTTATCTCTGATTTATGTACTTGTCAACTATGTAAATGACAAATTAGTGCCATTCATATCAATGAAACAGAATCCACATGATATATGCGACCATTCTTTGATGAAATTAATATTACTTTGATTTTACACTTTTTAAAATCATTTCTATCAATTTTCAGATTCCATTGTCTAAACTTATGTTTCATTGTTCATGTTCTGTTTCCATGTATTCTAGCCACTTATCTTGAGCCTATCCCTTTATTCAGAAAACACCCCATATAGCAATTAAATTATACTAGTAATGTCATTCATAACTCTTTACAGACCAATTAACAGACCGAGTTTTATACATCCGACCCATTAACAGACCATATTTTTATCAAAAATTGATTTATGTCACCAAAATACAGTTTTTCGTGTAGATTTTTCACATATTGATGTTAATGTGGTAAACAAAAATAAAGCCAGTCTGTTTTCGATGTTCAAAAGATTGCATGCAAGTAAACTCAACCAACTTGTCATTTTTGTGTGTGTAAAATGTGTATAAATTTACTTCATTTTAAAGATCGTTTATTGAAGCTAGAAAAAAAAAGAATTACACCACTGGATTCAGTACTCCAAATCATTTTGTCAGACATGAATAGTTTTTATGATATAAATATAATTAGAAAGTTATACAATGAAACATAATGACCTTGCACTGATTTTCACGATAACACCTGATTAACAGACTTTTATAGCCAACCCGATTAACAGACCCACCGCCGATATAGCCGCATACTCAATATAGATTAACCGATCTATCTCTCGGTTAGCCGAGTGTCGGCCGTGAGTACAGTTTAAGAAAGTTATTAAAATTTCAAAAACTTTAACCACAGAGTGAATATTTGTGGACGCCGCCGCCGCCGCCGACGACGACGACGGAATATAGGATCACTTAGTCTCGCTTTTTCGACAAAAGTCGAAGGCTCGACAAAAAGTAGTAAAGACAGTCCTCGATCAATATTTTTACAACCTAAACATATTAGTATATGTAACAAATAAAATATATTATTTTTTCTCTTTTAATGTATAACCGATGTTTGCAGGTTGCAATATCCATTTTTATGTAATTTATTTTAAAAGCTTATTAAAACAATGAAACGTGAAGAGATTGCTAATCGGACAGCTATACACCAGAGTTCAAATAAGGTGGATGTAAGCAATTATATAGTCCTTTACCTTTTACAGCTTGCTGTTCGGTGTGAGCCAATGATCCGTATTAAAGACCGTATTTTGACCTATGGTGGGTTTCTTTTATGTGACTTGGATGGAGAATTGTCTCATTGGCACTCATTCCACATTTTCTTATATCTATAGGGAACTGTACGTCCTTCAACAAGGAATTATTGAGCAATTAAAGGTCACGACATGAAACATATAAAATAATTATTATTCAACCAAAAACTAACTTCAAAACAAAAAAATTCTGAACAACAAATATTCAAGAAATAAATTAACGACAACCACTATAAATACAGGCACATAAAATATTTGGCTGGGTTTAACATGTTTGTGAGCGCTTAATCTTCCTGTAATCTTAGACAGTGGTGTAACAGCACAACATAAAAACATAATGCCAATTTATTTTGTTTTTCACTCCAGGTGTAAAACAAATGAATTGTTGACAAACTTCTTACAGAGTCCAAATTATAATACTCTAACAGTTGGGATTTATACTTCTTTATTTTGTCTATTGTTGAAGACTGAGTGTTGCCCTATATATATATGTCGTTTAGTTTTCTTTGTCGTTCGGTTCTTATTTAAGTATACTCGCATGCCATTTATCAATATGCATTTACATGTATAAGTGTAAGTGCAGCAATTTGTTATTCTATTATTCATTGATATTGGACATCGGTAAGAGAAGACTACTATATAGATACTATAAAGGTAATCGGACGTCGTTTTGGCAATACATGACGGCACATTTTCATTGGGCGTGGATTTGAGTATTAAAACAATTGGACGTCGAATTAAGAATTTAATCACAACTCTGTATATCTACAATCGCTCTGTATATCTTTCACCACGCTATACCCCGTGACACCCCTAATTATTTTTCTAAAGAGGCTTTGAAAAAAAGGCAGAAGTCCTTTTGCGCCAATTACTGTTTTTCAGGGGTATCATTTGCGCCAAATTTTATTTTCAAAATGTATCAATTGCGCCAATATTCGAAACTCATTTGCGCCAATTTACCTGTACACATATCTATCATAAATATTAATGATTACTATATATTTATTCTTATTTATGCCTTAAAAAGTAGCATATGTTCGGAGACATTTCACGATAAAGATGAGTTTCTGAAGAGAAATGACTTAAAATGCATTAGACAGTCAATGTACAGAGAGAGAGAGAGAGAATAAAACTTACTGCTTTGCTTAATATTTAACAAAGATATGCCAATATAGAAAATAGAAGCTTTTGCTCTTAATTTTTTAGCCAAATATGTTGATGACTTAGTGCTTTGTACCCACCATGCGTATGGGCTTTATTATTGTTAGGAACTATTATTAACTATTTGATGGATTTCATCCTTCAATTTTTGTGTTTCTGGACAGTACAGAGAAGTTAAAAGCTACTACATACATTAAATTGAGAATTAACCATGCAGCAGCAATAAGAAAAAGATATATTTCAGAAAAGGAAACATTTGCCGTGTTACACTGCCGGTTTCAAGTGCGAAGAGTAAAGAAGTAGTTTTCAATCGTATGTTTTATTTTTGGCGCAAATGATACTATCTAATTTTAAAACATGTGGCGCAAAAGTAGCATTTGAGAAAAAAAGTTGTGGCGCAAAAGGACGCATTTTTGGCGCAAACGGATCTCTCCCGAAAAAAAATTCCCTTTTCTCATTTTTTTTTTAACATAGTGCCACTCGATAACTTGCGCAAAAGATGCACCTGTTTCTCCTCTACAAGACCTATAGTTATACCCGGTGACTCCCCTCATTGTTTTTCCCTAGAAGCCATGAAATATGCCAATCCTACTTTTTTCCGTTTTTTATTTTTATTTTTAGCCTTATAGTTTCAGATTTTTTTAACATAGCGCCACTCGATTTCTTGTGCAAAAGTTTTGTTCAATAGTCTAATATGAAGTTGGGCTTCTATTGGAAGTATTCCGTTTATAGGATGATGATTGTTACATCTGCTACATAAGCCTAGAGGTAGTTTTTTCTAGAATTTTTCGATTAATTCTAGTGAATTTGTTTTTGGTAGTGTTAGCTCTTATCCATAGATAAGTACTAGAGATACGTAACACGAATGATTGAATAACACATGAAATGACCCAAGGACACATGCAATTTTAATCTTTTTTTTTACAAGATTAACTTATAATTTACAATGTTATATGAAGTTTTAATCTTAATTAGCATATATTAGTGACTTTTAAACACTGATTTATAAATAGTATTACATTAAAAGTGTATTAAAAATGATTTATTAAAGCAGGAAAGTTCATAAAATTTTATTATAGTTTTGCGGATACATCTGTTCCTTATTGCATAAATACGATTGCCCAATGTGTTCAATCTGGACTACCAAAGTTGGGCTCTCATTTGTATAATAAATTAAAACTCACTGACACTCCATGAATTTACATGTATTTTATTTAACAGTCAAACAAATATTTTAAGTAATAATTTTCCAGAAAGTCTGAAAACCGTCCAGGACCTCCTGATTGCACTGAGTACGAAATGTTTTCTTAGAACAAAAATAAAGATACAAGTTGCAAAAAATTTAGATCTAATTCAATGCAAAATGTGGCGATCAAACATCCGTATTAACAGCGTTTGTTTAATGGTTAACATTGCACTGGGCAGTCGCACGTGTCGTTAAATAACAAACCAATAAACAATATAATAAAGTTGTAAGGTAATAAATATTTCAGGTATTGGGCATTTGCCATCATCATGATTAGATTATTTAATTGACAAAAAACACTTAAAATTTTTAATTTCAATTTACTAAACACAAAATGTAAGTACTAAAATGTATATTTAAGCAATAAAATGTATGAAACCATATTTCACTGTTTTAATAGAGAAAATTACGGAAAGAAAATGGAGCGTGGTATCTTTTTTAATAAAGATTATAACTTTCTAAAAGGAAACTCTTTATGACTTCTAAATGGTGTATTTCAACTGTGCTAAACTTATTTCAACATTAAAGTTATTTGTCCTAGTTAATTGATCTTAATTATGCGGATGTCAGATTTATGTAATACATTTCACTATCTTCATAAAGAAAAATAAAAAAACGGATATTACATTCAAATTCTCTTAAAAGAAACTCTCAAGACAACGTCCCTCTGATCTTCATTAATATCGATACACTTAAAATACATGTACATCCTGAATAAATCATTTGTTATTTTTTATAAGATTTAGAAAAAATATACGTTCTAAAACGTTTCCCGAAAGAGCCTTATCTTTCATTGTTCTGTCTGTATAGACATGGTCTCTATATCTTATCCCTTATGACCATGAAATTTTCTTCAAATGTGTCGTGACTTTCTATTGGCTCCTTTTTTTTCAGATAATCAATTTTCTCAGAATTTTCAGATAATCAATTTTCTCAGAATTTTCAGATAATCCCGGATTTTCTCAGATAATCCCGGTTTATCTCAGATAAACTAAGATTATCTCAGCTGAATTCAAATTCGAAAAAATTCTAGTTTATCTGAGAAAATATAGAAAACTCATTATCTGGAGAAAATCCCGGTTTATCTGAAAATTCTGAGATAAACCGGCATTATCTGGGGAAAATCGAGATAATCCCGGTTTATCTGAGCTTAATGTAAAAAAAATGAGATAATCCTAATTTATCTGAGAAAATCCTGGTTTATCTGAGATAATTTAGGATTATCTATAAAAGTGGTTCAGGCGTGCCATAAGTATGTTAATAAACCTTCGGAACTGTACGAAATACGAAATGTAGTATGGAAGTTTTTAAAAGTTACATTGCGAATATTTCAGAGTTCATAGTATTATGTTTCCTAATTTTACCGAATAGTGATCGCTTTAGTCTTTTAGTATCGGCAGAACACCAATGCATGGTGATATATTATGGCGATGCACCCAAAATAATTGCAAAGGTATTTCAGCAGATTTCGTCCCCCCCCCCCTAATCAATTCTTATAGCATCCCTTCAGCCAGCAGAATCTAAAGAAAGTATTCAAATTTCGTATTTACGTACACTTCAGTGGCGGATTGGAAGTGCAGCTCTTTTATGTTGTATTTTCCCCTATTGAAATAGACTCCAACAAAATCGTATCTCCACGCTCTGTGATATTTTAACCATTTTGGCCACGAACTGTTATGCCCTTCCATCGTAGTCACTACCCCGGGTTGATTATGTACTATGATAAGCCATATGTAAAAATTTAGTTATTTTTAAAAGTTTTTGAAAACTTAAACTTGCCAATGATAAAGCAAAGAAAAGTCAAGAGAGAACATTTTCCCGCAAAAAATTCAATGGCTAATATCTCGAAAACAACCACATTGACCTATATTTTTTGGCTTTTTTGATTCCTTTATTGATCCCCTGTTCATATAAACTATTATTTTGAAAAGATTATTATTTTGAAACTGAGAAGCGAACTCCCTTAAGAATGTTTGCTTCTCTGTTTGATGATAACTAATAGCTTTTGGAAACGACTGTTTTTAAATAATAGTATATAAATAGCAGAACTTAAAAAGTTATCCGGCCACGTCCTCTTGTGTTTGAAGTATTTGTATTTTTATCCATCTGATGAGTTTAGCCTTTTTCAACTGATTTTAATAGTTCATTCTTATGTTGTACTGTTACACCACTGTCCCAGGTAAGGGGAGGGTTGGGATCCCGCTAACATTTTCTAACCCCGCCACATTCTTATGTACAATGTATGTGCCTGTCCCTAGTCAGGAGCCTGTAATTCAGTGGTTGTCGTTTGTTTGTGTGTTACATATTTGTTTTTGTGCATAAATTAGGTCGTTACTTTTCTCGTTTGAATTGTTTTACATTGTCATTGCGAGGCCTTTTATAGCTGACTATGTGGTATGGGCTTTGTTTATTGTTGAAGGCCGTACGGTGACACATAGTTGTTTATTTCTTTGTCATTTGGTCTCTTGTGGATAGTTGTCTCATTGGCAATCATACCACATCTTAATTCTTTTTATATTAAAAAGTAAAAAAAAACGACAGGTCCGCGTCCTTGATTTTATGATATAATCAATTAAAAATTTGATTGGGAATGATTTTCTCTAAATTCTTTATACGTTTAACCAGGAACATATTTACAAAAAAAGATGCAGATATACTGTTCCCATATTTAATATTTGCAATTTTCTTAATTAAATTTTATATAATATGTAATAAAATCACGAAGGAGTTAGCTGGCAAAACAGTATTGACATTATATTGATAAAACTAGAGAATTAAAAATAACGGAGTATCAGACTAGAAGTAAAAAAACAAAGAGTATCCAACTTTATAAATGAACGCAATTGTGAGAAATTTCAATCATGGTCTCAAAAAATAGGACAAAGTAACCTTGCAAAAAGTTCCTTACAACCTTGCAAAAAGTTCCTTACATCCAAGCAAAAACGTTATTTGTGATGGTAGAGAAGATTAAATTTTTCCCAATCGTTACAACTCGGCCGATTCCGTACCTCATAAGGAGAGAAGCGGAGTCATCCGAGGATTGCCGATTGAATTTTTCCTGAATAACTTTCATTGCATCGTCCAATAACCAAAAAACATTTGTAGAAAAAACCAACAGCACTGTACCTTACGTATTTGGTCTCAGATCTCTAAATATGTAAAGTTCATTGAAGTAAATTATTAGAGTAATTACACCAAAAAATTAGGTATCAGAAAAAGCAAGATGTGACCTCAAGATACATAAATAGTTACTGTAAATTAATGAACATTCATTTGGCGGTTTGGTTTTTGGAGGATCGTTGCATGATGTCTCATAAAAATAAACCAGCTGAGACCAGTTCGATTTTTTTTATAAGAAACACGAGATATAAATCGATCGATACATACATAGTATATTACATTCGGAACATTTAACTCGATTTTTTTCATTTAAACGATCGATACTTGTCCTCGGTCAAATACAGATATACCGCCACCTAACAAAATACAAGTATGCGTAACTAACGAAATATATTACATGTATTAATCACGTGGTATTAATACCGGAAACACCTTAATTTGATTTCCTGTCAACGTTATTACAGTTAATTATTAATTTACAACTAATGTGACCTCTGTGATGACCTCTGTCACCTTATCGAACAGAGACATAAACCGGCATACATGTACCTTAAAATCATAAAATGGAGATATGTATTATATGTATATATATCTCTCAACAAACACATCGATCTCTCTATATATCAAACGAGTATTACAAAACCACAGATATGTATAAAAAGAAGATGTGGTATAATATCACATGAAACCACATGACATGGCTTTTAAGTGTCATCTGGAATGGCTTTTTATCCTTTTTGAAGTCTGTATGGTTACATATACAGTGAAACCTGGCTAAACCGAATCCTCCATAAACCGAAAACCTGTATAAACCAAATACGTCATTAAGCACCGTCATATTAAATTGTATGCATTGTAAACCTGATAAAACCGAACATCGACCAAAACCGAACAAAATCTCAAGTCCCGAAGAGGTTCGGTTTAAACAGGTTTCACTGTAATTGCTTACATCCACCTCCTTTGGACTCTGGTGGATAGTGGTCTCATGGCTATAAAACCTATTTTCCGTCTTAAATTAATAGTGTCCTTATTTATAAATATTGTGTCAAACTGATACTGTCAACCAACTTATTTTCCCGGATACTTTATTTTGCGTATAGTTCTTTCTAAATTATTTCGCGATGATTTAGATTCACGGTTCTTAAATTTACTTGATGTAGTTAGGAAGGAAAAATCCGAGTTTTACTTTTTCACCTTGCGAATGTAGCGGAAACAAATCGCTCGCGAAAATTAGTTTACAGAATTTGCCTGACCCTGGAGGGTAGGTTACTAGATAAATTAAGATAGTAATGAAGGTGGTAAGTGAACATCTTTTCTAATTCAATATTTTTTTTTAATTTGAATTGAGAGAAAATGAAATAACTTTTCAAAAATCGTAATTATGCATCCGAAGCGTCATTCAGATTTTACTTTTTAAGTACATTATTGTGTTTTCCTGGATTAGGAATACGCAAAAAAGTCAAATATTTGGCAGGAGTCCTTTTGCGAAAAATTACTGTTTTTCAGGGGTATCCTTTGCGCCATTTTTTTCTTTCGAATGTATCAATTGCGCAAATTTTCAGATATTCAAGTTTACCTGTACAAATTTGTATCATATACATATTCATATGATTAACATATGTTTGATGATGGTACGTTCGTCTCATTATCCGTATGGGCTGAAATCCCATCTACCACAAGACCTACACATGACATAAATAGAGGAGATGCATTCTACAAGAATGACAATGATTAACAATAAACTGTTTATGGATCCCATCCTTCAATTTTTGTGTTATTGGACAATATATAGTCAAGCGACAAGGTACTAAAAACATTAAATTGCGAAGTATCAATGCAGCAGCACTTAAAACTAGACATGATTCATAAAAGGAAACATTTGCCGTTCAAACGTTTGAGAAATATGCAGAAGGAGAACTCAGTCACATATACTGTGTGTGTAATGAGTTACAAATTCCAGACTTTAGTATAATATATATGTTGTCCGACTACAAAATTTTTAAAAAGTTTTAAAGGTGTCTGTGTAATGACTTAAACTACTTGTCCAAAGCCAGGAAAAAGGAGGAGCCTAGTCAAAGTTTCTTTTATTTGGCGCAATCGTATATTTCATTTTTGGCGCAAGTAATATTTCAAATGATAAATTAGTTAAATGCATTATTTGTTCGATTTTCAGAGGTAGTTCATCGAGCCAAAGTTGTAAACGAAATCTGTGACATAGCCCATTTACTGTTACTAGACCTTGAGTGGTCATAAGACTAATAAAAGAAAAATAGAAAATAAAAGAGGGATGGTCATTGATGTACAATTATAAGGGTCTGGATTAAAATGGTAAGACGTCGCGTACGGTGTTGGTGATAATACGGGTTTGGCTTTCCAGTTCGCCTTTATAGCATTTGTTAGAAGTTTCGGAATTGATAACTATATAAATGTATATATCAAAATGTGCGTAATTAAAAGTAGAAATGGAATATGCCTTAAAATCAATACTTTTATTCATTTTGTTACTCGAATGATCCCTAATAACACTGATTTTGAGCGTGTAGACAAGTAACACAGCGACATATGACCAGCGTTGCTTTGAAGTTATTCTTGTCATTTTTTAAACTTATTAAAAAAAAGTTGTACTCCTAGCAAGAGTAGTCTTTGGTGTTAATGGTGTATGTTTTATTTATGACGTCATCGTTAACTGGACGCGTCTGACTAGGACGAAAAGTTCACTTTGTTTTGTGGTCAAGCCGAAAATAGAAAAAAAATATGGATAGGGGTGAAGTTAAGAGTGATTTTAAAAGGTAATTCAAATAGATTATTCCAAAAATGATACATCTTTTTATTCCGTATATAATAAGGAAAAAAAATAAAAAGTTTTGTTACAACATTTCAAAAGATCGTGGCAGAATTAATGATTTTTTGAAATTTGTATTTCTGTCACAAAACCCAAATCTCGCATATTTTTTTGAGCTCTTTAAAATTCGAACGAATGCTGCAGATCCAAACCACAATTTACATATCCACCCTCCCTGTGTCAAAATTATACAATAAATATACAACTTTCTATGTCTTCAATTAGTAAGTATTGTTTGAATTATGTCCTAAATTGTTCATTTTATTAAATCCGTTGAAATGTCACACTCGCCGTTTTCTGACGTTTTGGCGTATTTGTTAAGTGTCTTATGAAAAGTAACAGGCAGCTGCAGTCTTTTCTACGATATGAAATTTTATTCAAACGTGAAAACTTTTTTTTTAAGTGTATGAAAAACAATTGTGTCGAAGTTTTAAGAGAAAATATTGGGAAAAAATTAAACGCGATCTTTTTGTTTTTGTCTAGTCAAAATGTCACAAAACGCCGTTTTTTACATTTTTGTTACAAGTAGGATAAGTCATATTATACAGTTTTGGAGGGGGGAAATTTGAAATTATAATAGCACAAAAAAAACTATATAACATTAAAATCTACTGTTCAGGGATTTTTTTGGACCCATTTTCGACCACATGTCGGAAGTATTAACGACACAGTCAGCGACTACTTTTGTCTAGTCATAATGTCACACTATGCTTTTTTACTTGTTTTGACGTTACGTTCTGTTAAACTTCGCAAATTACGGAAGCCTTTTACGTGCCATGCTAATTAACTTTTTCCAATTTGATGTAACAGATTATGAATTTGATATAAAAAATTATGAATTTGATATAACAAATTATGAATTTGATATAACAAATTATGAATTTGATATAACAAATTATCAATTTGATATAACAAATTATCAATTTGATATAACAAATTATCAATTTGATATAACAGATTATCAATTTGATATAAAAAATTGTGAATATCTCTATCAATAGTATGATTTAATTATAATAATGAGATTGATTGAAACATTGCGTAACCCAAATTGGCGCATTTTTATGTGTATTGATTCATTGTTTATCTGACGTCCAGCGACAAATATGTCACTGAATGCTTATTCAAAGCTTTCTTAACAGGTTAAATGTTTCTGAAACCTCTCCCTCCCCTTTTATCTATTATGTGAAGCAGGGGACTAGTTTGAACGTTCTCTATTCAGTACATGGTACCTGGTGTCTTAGAACGAACGATTATAATAGAAAGAGGATCAATTTATATTGCACATTTTCAAATCAGAAAGAATGGATAGTGTGTTTCTAGGGACATAGGAACATGCAAGGATAAAAAATGCTTCCCCTTCCTCAAAATTCTGGCATGCTTCTTTATCAATTTCGATGGGCACATACAAGGATTAATGAAACATCCTTAAGTTCATCCTTGCATTTTTCTTTATATATTTGTTTCAATATTTATTTTGTTTGCACACTTTTTATTTAAAAAAAAAGACCCATGCGCGAGATCTAGAAGAGAAAACCCGTGCACAATCAGTGCAAAAGGGATCTGATATATCAAATTAAAAATTTTTATTTCAAATTATCATAATTTTTAATATCAAATTGATAGTCTGTTATATTACAATTTATTTGTTTAATCAAATTGAAAAAAGTAAATTTGCATGGCCCTCAAAGACTTCTGTAGCAAATACCTTATCATGCAAAACCATAACTTTTTTTATATTTTTTTTTTTTTTTTATACAATATCTTAACAAATTTTTATCGAATCTTATTAAAATTTTAAATATCTGTATCTGTTTCGGCGGAGGACATTTTAGCGCATTGGTAGGACACTTTAGAGAAAAAATTCTAACGTTTAAATAGCGCCAAACTAAAGCCATTTAGCCCAAGATTTTTAACCCATTCGAGCAAAAATGGAAATTATCAATGCCCATTTTAGAGCAATGCTTTAATCCATTTTATGATTAATGATTAATGATCAATATTTTTTTTAAATAGAAGCAAGACAGCACAATTTAAAAAAATATCATGTCCATTAAAATATAACACTAGCCTAGAATTTATATTCCAGAGAACGTACGTAATGGGCTCTGAGTATACCCCTGTACAATACTGTTCATAAAGTTGCAGTAGGAACAGATTTTTCTCTTTTAATATCTTGTCTAGATTGTGGTGCACATTCGTCTATACATTGTATTTTTATATATGTTGTTGTTTGCAATTTGATGATAGTATCAAGAAAAACATAAATAGCTGAGTGACAACTATAGAATTACTTTTATTTCCATGATGAACAAAAGTGAACATATATATATATATATACATACAACTTTAATATTAAGCCAGCATAATTTCATGCTCATGGTTTTAGTATTATTCAACTAGGAAAATTTTCGCTTAAATGGGCTATCGACAATACACGGATTAATCCTGCGCTAAAATGGGCTCTAATGTCTGCGGTAAAATGTCCCCTAGTAGTTTAACATTGTTCGCTAAAATTATCTGCACCCATCTGTTTTCTTGTTCATAGTTGAGATTAAATTTCCTTTCGTTTATGAAATTGGCAAATTTGATTAAATTAATTTTATTGTGGTTAATTTTGAATTTGTTTTCAACGTTGATTCTTTTAACATTTAATACAGGCGATGAAAAAAAACGATTCAACTAATAATTTTTTTATTCAGAAATTATCAAAAGCGGATAAAATAATAAGCCCTTGACACCATTTGCGAGTATGGTGGTCTTGTAAAACAATGATAGTCCGACGGAAGGGGCGATAAATGACTGACCCATGTTAAGAGAGAGCAATATCTCTTGCACGTAAAAGTCACCCTTTTAGATTTCGAAAAAAGCAGGCTAAGGCTACAAGGAAACACTCGCACCCTCAAAGTGGAAACGGATTAATATAAGTTGTAATAACTTGTTTCCCAATCCACTATAAATAAATATGTTTAAACTAAAAGAAAGAGCAGCAGAAAAGACAGTAGTTTAAACTTTTTTTTAGAATATCCTGTTTCAATCAAAAGAAAGAGAAAATATCTTTGCTCCAAGGGGATACTAATTTAAATGAACGTTATTTTTCTGTTTTAATTTAACTGTACTTTAAAAAAAATATGTGCTGCTTTTGCATTTCGGTTCTATACGTAGCAAGTCAAGCAAACCGCTCATATAGATTATGCTGTATGATTGAGCTGCACGAAATGAAAAAAAGTACGACGTTATGTATACAATGCATGAAAAATAACGTCAAACTAACGTTACCAAAACTAACACCAACACCGTACGCGACGTCTATAAAAAAAACCATAAACGATGGAAACCAACCTCTTATTACACCAATACAACAAATATTAAAAAGAAATAAAGAAAGATAGACAAGAAAAGAAACAATTAAATGAATATTAAGATTTAAAGAATGGAGAATAACAATCAACACAAATAAAGAATGATAAAATGGTAAAAAAAATACAAAAATAAAGGGCCCAATCTACACCCTCTTATTTGACCAATAAACTACAGTCAAACCTGTTTAAGAGACCACGTAAGGGAGATAAAAAAAAAAAAGGGGGGGGTCTCTTAAGACAGGTGGTCTTTTAATACAGATCCAATCTATATGAAATATACTACAGAGGCAAAATCAGTGGTCTTATAAGTGGGTCTCATTGGGGTCTAAGCGTGACGCGGGATTGCCGATTTTTCGTTAGCGTAACACGTGAAAGTCAAATGATTGTGCCGTTATAACGGGAAATGAAGTCTAGCGGGACACGGGAAATTACAAAAAAAATGAGAATTACTTACGTACATAGTGTAAGCGGGATACGGGAATCTGACAAAACATTATGCGGGATCCGGGATCAGAATCCTCAAATGAGATCCCCTTATAATACAGGTTGTTGCTTAATACAGGTGGTCTCTTGAACAGGTTTGACTGTATATAAATATTAAAATGAAGAGAGGGGTCATTATGATAATGGATGGAGTGCTAAAATATAAAGAATAGAGAATTTGTGTTTAACTGCAATTGGCAATGAATACCATTATTTATTTGAATGCAATTCTTTATTAGTAAAAAATATCAGAAATCAGCATATCCCAGAGTATTATGTGAAATATCCGAGTGAAGCAAAAATGAAAGGACTACTGTCATTGACTAATATTAACGTACTTAAAAATGTATCTTTATTCATTTCAAAGTTAACTAAAATATTATAATATAAAGTAAAGTAATTTTCTATATATTTCATTTCTAAGTTGTTTTATTTATTTCTTTAATTGTATGTGATATTATTTTGTAATTTACCTCTTGTTTCACATGTCAATGTGACTGAGTGTTTTTGAAATAAAGCATATTGTATATTGTATTGTATTGAATAGAGAAATGAACCCCAAAAAAATGAGGACCCCATCCAGACCAATAAAAGCAATATTAAAAATAAAAACAGGACTGATCATTGATGGACAAATATGTCGTTATAATTATATTTCTATATTATCCCATTTGTCATTTATGCGTCTTTTATTATATGGCTTCCGACATGTGCCCACTTGATTATTTTACAACAGTACACGTAAAATGGGTCAAAGTGAATGTAAACTGTCCAGAGTTATTGCTAATTGGTAAAACCGTATTACTAGTTAGACTGTTGAAGGTGACACATTCTGTCACGAACTGTGTTTGGACATTTGGGTCCATTTTGTCCTCATCTGACGTCAGGTCAACACTTGGTCCGTGGTCAAGACGTAGAGATATGGATTTAAATCACATTTTCGATTTTGTACTTTGTTGCTTTTTTCTACTGCAGTTGTGTGAGTTTTCACAGTCGCTTTATGTTGCAAAGGTAAGTTATTTTTAGATTTAGATTTAGCAGACGTTACATTTTACGTGGCAATTTTACAATATAAAAAAATGACAACACACGTTATAAATTACTTGCGTCCATCCGAAGCGCTTCCCTTTCTGGATTAACCTTCACCAGGAACTTCATCAAAATTTAATATTTTCAAATGCTACAAGAAACCGACAAAAAAATAGAGTTTATTTGTAATTTAATATACTCATTTTGGTTATAATCTTGCCATTCGATCAAAGCAGAAATACAAAAAAAGCAGAGGTACATCCAACCCGATTTTCTGGAAATACAAAGCTACTTCTGAGCGAGTACTTAGTCAAACACTAAATATATAATTCAAATCATTACAAAATATTATTAAATTCAATAAAAATTCTACCAAGCAAACTGATTTGTATCCACTGATTTACCGAGGTTTACCGAAATTTGTGATAATTTTCATATCATGCTTTTTGCTTGAGATTGAAAATTATCGCTAGAAACTAAGCATGCACGTGGTGTTGCTAATCAAATTGAAATGAAATTGACAACGTCGTCATAGGTAAAATAGCGATAAACAGATTATCGGTGATCATCTCAACGAGATTGGTTTTCTAGCTTGAGCCGGGACGGCGAAAGCGAGAAAGACAATCAAGTTGAGATGAACAAAAAAATCTATCTGATATGGCCAAACTTACGACTCCGTACAGGGTTGAACAAAGTTGTAAAAAAGCATCATTCACAATTTTAAACTTTCGTGTCCGAATGACATTGTAAAAAAAATAACTTTCTTTAAATAACTTTTTTTTTATCATGGTGCATCATATGTCTTATTATTTTATTGACAATGTTTTTTTAATGTATAAACATATAAAGATATGAAGATGAGATATGATTACCATAGATTCTTTATCAAAGCAGAAATTACACCCGTAAGAGGGCAAAAGCCATTACAATTACATATAATAACAACAATGATGACATTAAAATTTACATAAAAATTAAAATAAACCAAAAACATATTAAACATAGAGACAAAGCTATCCAGTACAGAATTCTGCAATTTTAGGTCAGCGTACGTCAAAAATGAGAATATCCACTTTATAAATTTAAATGACATAGATAAAATAACATATATACTCAACCCAATTTCACTAGGATCCTTTTTAAAACAGTCTATTGAACTGAGGACAGGGGACTCTTAAAATATTTACTTTTATTGTGTATATTAATGATCTTGTTGTTATTTTTTATTTTCATTTTGTTATGTTGTGTCACAACTATAAAATATGTAGTTTTATGACAATAAAGATTTGAATAATGCAGCCGTCACGTTGAACTTCATACATGTATATATAATTTATTTTTTTATGTAACGCGTCTTCTGATTGGCTGACGTTATTTTGTTATCAGCCCAAAGTCTAAATTGAAAACAACGTTCAAACCTATTATTGCGTTGGATAAACACCGCAATTTTTATACGTGTGCATGTAAAACAAAAGAGTAAGTGGGCCGATTTTGGCCTCAAATTTCAGGTTCATCTGACGAAAGATTTTGGACACTTTTTAAACACTTAAGTGTCTGTTTCAGCTGATTCAATTAGTTCATGTGAAAGATTTTAACTGATTTAGTCATAAAAAAAAAAACGCCCCGATCCAAGCTTAAATATGAAAAATCTATCAAATATGCCAAAAAATTTCACTTTTCACTTCAGATGGTTTTTGTCAAAAATGAATGTGGCCGCATCCGTTTTCATCCTCAAACTTTATATATGTTAGAGTATGTACTATCATCAAATACAACTTATATTTCAATATTAAGATTGAACACAAATGCGACCACTTTCATTTAAGACGGAAACCGTCTAAAATTTAACTAAAATGCTAAAATTGTGAAGATTTTAGTAATTTAGCATGACCTAATGATGATACTACCCGATATATGTGCATTGTATTGTCAAAACAGCCCATATTTATGTAGCAGAAGCATTCTACTTTCCAATGAATAACTTGAAGTTAACATTTTAACAATTTTGTAAAACTGCTATACTTTGGGGTCAAAAAGGGGTCTTACTGGACCTACTCCTTTCGTTGAAGAGGGGTCTAAATATAGCATAAACAACATTTTCCAAAAGACCAAAAAGTGAAAAAGTATATTGTAACAAAACGCATTTGACTAACAGGTCGAACAACTGATGTTCTTAAATCCTACTGATTGCCATTGACGATTGCTAAATAAATTGATCACAAGATGTATCAAAATGGATTGATTTATTTCAACATCAGACACCTTGATTTGATTGTATCGAACAAAGGCAATTTTGATTGATTCCGACTTTTTTAGTACTTGCCACACACAAGAACAAGCAATACATTTAAAACACAAGCCACAGACACTTGTCTCTAAAAATACCTATATAGGTAAAACATTCTGTATATACATAAAATATGTGCCACTGGACTTTTAAAAAGTAACAATTATGGTAATGGTTGATTATAACAATTTAGAAATTCTTATATTTGAGGCAAAATTGCGATTTCTGTACATTCTTGTCATTTCTGGTTAAATTGCCAAAATTTGAACTTTTAGCTTATGTGTAAATATGGACAATGCAGTATTATATTTTCCACTACACACCGGTAGTTAACTTTTTGCCCAACCTGCAACTTTTAACATTGTCAGACAAAGTTCTTGATTTACAAGTTATATTGAAAAAAATATGTAGTATAATTGCCAATGAGACAACTAGCCGCCGCCGATTAAAGGTTAAGGGTTTAAAAAAAAACTACAGGTCACTGTACGAAGTTCATAATTTACAAGCTACATTGAAAAAAAAGAAAAAGTATGATTGCCAAGGAGACAACTTTCCGCCACCGACTCAAGGTTAAATGTTTAAAAAAAAACTACAGATCAAGGTTAAAGGTTTAAAAAAAAAAACTACAGATCACTGTACGGAGTTCTTATATTTACTTGTTTACAAAATTATATTGCACTTGTTGACAAACAAAAAATTATGAATAATTCATGGCCTTAATTGGTTTTCAGGTCCACAACATTGTTTTATCCATGATTAGTAAATAACGCCAAGTTTTTGTCATACTATATATATAATATTCGTTGTTTTATTGTCTTTTTACCTTCGATAGTCTCGGAAAATATTGTCTGAACTAGTAGAAAAAAATAAACAAATAAACAAGTCGAAATGTGATTACTCATGCTACACCCACTATAAATATTCGGTAAATATTTAGTCTTCGATGCATGATTTTTTAATAAATTGTTAGTGGCTTTGAACTAGCTGTCAGTGTGCGAGTACTCTCAGATAAGTACGTAGTGTCTTTTTGTTGTTAGGATGTACAAGTACCCGGCCACGTCCACTTGTATTTGTAGTATTTGTATGTTTATCCATGCGATGAGATAAGCCTCTTTCAACTGATTTTATAGTTCGTTCTTATGTTGTACTGTCAGTATACCACTGTCCCAGGTTTGGGGAGGGCAATCATACCACATCTTTTTTTTTAGGAAGTTGCAATTGATTGTAAATACATATTTCACACAGGATAGCATGCTCACATGTCACGGTGTCGATCAGACCAGTAATTCAAACTCCATATCTATTCAGTAATTTTTTGTTACTTTCACAGCTTTAAAAACATTATATCTTTAGTTAAACGGAAGCAAGTTTGCCACAACCGTTTTTTTTTATAAAATGCTACGTTTGCGTCACTTGTTTTAAAATCACTTAGAATCATTTCCGCTGAAACAAAAATATATGATTGCGTAAATTAAAAGAAAAATTGTCTTGCTTCCTCCTTTATCCGGGCTTGGGACCGGTAGTTTACACTTGCAGAGTTAAAGTCATTTTGAGTCATTTTTTTATAAAACACTTTGAAAGAATAACACTATGTACGCGGACACAATACATGTTATATTAAAGGCTGTAATTTGTAATATTACACGCACAAAGTGTCTGCCGCTCAAAACTCCTTCTGCATATATCTCATACTTTTGAATGGCATTAAAATGTTTCCATATCTGAAAGATGTCTACTTCTTACTGCTGCTGAATTAATTGGTACTTCGCAATTTAATGTAACTATGAAGTAGCTTGTAGCTTTGCTATATTGTCCTTAAACACAGACATTAAATTCTTTATTGAAAAGCACTTTACGCCCATATGGACCAATGGCTTAAAACATTATACATAATATACAGTTTACATAAAACAATGAAAATAAACAATGGAGACACTTTGAACTATAATTTGTCTTTTTTTTTTAAATCAATATATAAGAGATTCAAATTATATCAAGGACTCCCTGCCCTCAGTCTTAGTGACTTTTTTAAAAAGGAGCCTAATTTGCAAGTGTCCTGTTTTGTTTCAGGATTGAGGATATGTTTTAATTTATCTATATCATTTAAGTTATTATATTTATTTTCATTTAAAAATTCTTTTCTTAATTGTTCATTTATTTTACATTTAAAGGACGGGTTCCATAAAACAGTTGATTGTAATTCATTGTTATTTTTGTCGAATGCCTCTGCTCCATGTCATTTGTGCATTGTTGGTAAGTCTTGCGGTAGGTGGGATTTCAGCCCATACGGATTGAGGGACCAAAGCACTATCATCAAATATTTATTGATCATTAATATGTATAATAGAAATGTGTTTATATGTAAATTGGCACAATTCATACATTTGAAAGAAAAAAATGGCGCAAATGATACCGCTGAAAAACACTTTTCACAGTAATTGGCGAAAAATGTCTACTGCCGAAAGATGATGTTAAATTCAAAACATATACCTGGTTTTTGTGAAGTTTAACTGGCAGAAAAAAACAGGTATATCTTCTGAATGAGATATGTATCATCTTTCTACATGACAATTTTCAACCATTGTTTAAAGTCTTGTGAAATGCTAACTATTTCTAAAAAAAAATGGAAATTTGAAATATATATATATAGTCCTCAATTGTTAATGCAAATTCGGGGACAAGTAAATTTTTGTCCAAAACGGTTAAAATATATTTCTTTTTCAACAAAAGTTTAGTTAGTTTAAGTATTAAAACAGTTGCATCGATCAAAAGCAAAATTAATACACACTATTTTTTTTAGTTGGAAATTTGAATGGGTGAATTGATGGTCATTCAGACACCAGTATAGCTAGTAACAAATTTCCATAAGTTGATAGCATATTTTATTTTGTTTATAAGGCCATCAAAGATACCAAGCTTGTAATTTGTATGCAATTCGCAGATTTCGTCTATATAAAACTCATATTGAAGCCTACTTTTTAAAACAATCCATCTCGATCATTCGGACATATTCAAACCTAATATATCTGAATACTAAAGAGTAGCCTGAAATATGCTTTTTGAATGTAGGGTATAATTGGTAAACTTGTTGGAACCTTGGATTAAGGGATAGAACAGTAAGGATGTGGGATCTGGGTTAACAACTATATATCACTATACGGCCTTCAACAATGTGCAAAAACAACTCAAAGTAACGAGATAATTAACTGCCTGATTTATCATTTTTAACTTTCAAATAAAGAACAAAAACAAATAGAATGAAATTCAAAACAGTGTCACTGTGGCCATTGATTGACACATTAAATTCATCCATTGACTGGGACAATTTACATGAACGTTTGTCTGTAACGACCACTGTTCACGACGTACCTACGATAGACATTTAAACTGTGGGGTCACCAAAGGTTTCTTAACGCCTTTAATTATAAAATAATTCAAAAAATTAACCAGGAATAACCTTTATGTTTTTATTTATATAATTGACATAAATCAAACGATCGTGTTATTTCTGATTAGTTTTTCGAATTACTTTATTAAGGTGTTGAGAACCTTTGGTGACCCCATAGTTTAAGTGTCGTTAAAAAGTACATAGTGAGCAGTGGTCGTTACATACAAACGTTCACCTAAATTGTCCCAGTCAATGGATGAATTTAATGTGTCAATCAATGGCCACAGCCACACTGTTTTGAATTTCATTCTATGATTACCAGAAACAAAGGACAGCCACCGAATTACAGGTTCCTGAGTTTGAATTGCACATACAAAATGTGGCGGGTCTAAACGTGTTTGCTGGCGCCCAAACCCTTCCCCTAACTTGGGACAGTGGTGTAAAAATATAAAATAGTTACAAGTACAGTAACACCTGTTTTAAGATACCTCAAAATGGAGAGCAAAACTAGTGGTCTCATAACACAGGTTGTCTTTAAATACAGGTTCAGTCTATATAGAATGCTTTACAAACAGACCTCAAATTAATGGTCTTTTGACAATTGACATAGGTTTTGCTGCTTGTTACAGGTGGTCTGACAGGTTTGACAGTATGGAGTAAATATATTAATTTTAGGACAAAATCAAATAACTCGAGATCTAAATCAGGTCAACAATCTGAATCTGTTCAGGAGTTATTTATTAATCTTAGTTGCGTATTCATGTAAATGTACCCATTAAACGGTTCATTGTTATAATGTCCAACATAAACATGACTATACGTTTCATCATTTTTATTAGTGGCCATTTATCATGCGAGCAGCGGCAATATTTCATTCCGAATAAATATGTCCGATATACAGATAATTTTCACACGTTAAGTGTGAATTATTGCTTTACACCCACGCACATGGTCTAATGTGCAAAACTCGATAATCCACGAGACCTTGAGTTCGAGGGCAATATTTCATTACGAATAAAGTTGTACGATTTACAAATAATTTTTAAGCGTTAGTTGTGAAGAATTATTGCTTTACACCCACACACATTGTTTAATTTGAGAAATGTGAACAAAAAAACAGTTTGTTTAAATATCATATTTTAGTCTGCTTGCTGGTAAAGGGGGGGGGGGGGGTGATAGTAAATGATGGGCAAATACTTTTAACAAAAATGGTTTTAAAAATTAAGAATAGGAAAAAAGTACACAAATCATCGATTTATACAGACTAACATTGTGTTTCCAATTATTTGTTTTGCAGTCTGTTACATTTAAATTCATAAGTCTAGTAAATCGATATATACATATATATATATTGGCTAAAAGAAAAAGACATGTAAACACCAACACAAATAACACTATAAAAACACAATATAGAGAACTAAAGACCGAGCAACACGAACCATTCGTCTCAACTCGGACGTTTCCGTACCCTAATTAGTGATAGAAGGAGAGTAGCGGATTCTACCGAGGATTGCCGAATGCAACACGAACCTCACCAAAAATTGGAGATGATCTTAGAATCATATGTGCTCCTAAATGCCTTTGTTAATAAATTTCCGCGCGGTGCATGTTGAATTCGTTTAAAGAATTTTTTTTCTAAATCTGCTTTTAGGTTCTTGTATGAATGTTTTGTATATTTCTTAAACTTAATATAAACTTTGACGCTTTTATTCTTGATTTTTTTTTAGTAACTGATGTTGCTTTAATGCTCATTACTTTATTTTTTAGAGTCGTCCTAACTATGGAAAGCCATTGAACGTTTACAAGCCAGTCTATTTAGCAAGTGGCAAAAATGTACATAATTCACTACATGGACCAATCAGTGGAGGAGGTTATAGCAACTTTGGTTCACGACTTCCGGTTATGCCCAATGGATATGACAATGGCTATGCAGCACGAAAATATGTCAAACATGTCAAAGGAAATATGGCTAAAAAGATAGTTAAAAAGACCATTATAAATTCCAAAACGGATGTCAATATTAGGAAGGATCAACCCCTCACTGTTGTGTTCAATCGTCCTAAGCCAGTTATCGTTCTTGATCGACGACCAATTATAAATGTTATAAAGAAAGTGGAAAATAAGGCAAAGGTTGTTAACAAGCAAAAGGTCAGTCTTGTGGGTACTGTTGGTCGTGCAACTGGACAGAAAACAATAAATGTTGCTCACGGTGGATCAAAATCAAAGGTCAACACAGGTGGCGCACGAATTAATATGAAGGGAGGTAATGCCATAGGTGGTAAAGCAAAATTAAGAACAGGTGACATAAATTTAAACTTTTACGACAAAAAACCTGCTGGAGCATTTCAGCGTCCAGGTATGATTGAAGCTGCGATGGTAGCTGGAGGATTTGGTCAGGTAGTTGGTCCACAGTTTGCAATGGGAGGTCAAAATATTGACATATCTAGTCTATTGGACACTCCACCTCTTCCTGATATTCCGATAGTGCCTAGTGTTCCTAGTCCAGGAGCTTTCGATGTAATGGATGCAATAGCACTCAAAACAGCAGTAGCAAGACTAGAACAGAAAATAACCGGGATGCAGCACAACGTTAATATCAACAATAACAACAACAATAACAACCAAAATGTAAACAACAATGCAAACAACGTGAACACCAACAAATTAAACAACAACAACTTAAACAACCACAACGATATAAATAATAATGTTCATGGTGGATTTGATATGGATAATTTAATGATGGCTATGATGCTAAATGGCGGAGAATTGAGCGACGCAATGGTTGAGTCCATGACCAGAAAGTTGACAGGTGTCGGTGGTGCTCCTGGAGGAGGAGCAGGATCTGGAAGTACCGGAAGTGGTGGTGGTGGCGGAACTAAAACCATTAAGATCGGTCCCGAAAATACCACAGGAAAATCAGTCGTTCTTAAAGTAGACGGAAACGTCCAGATATCAAAGAGTAGTATTTTGGGACAATAATCTTATTATTTTCTGTTCTTTTATAAATATATTGAGATAGCAGCCTGTTTTATTATGAACGAGTTAGTCTTTTAATACATTCAGATGTTCTTAATGATAACATGTTTTGTTTTCTAACGCATCGTCCTTTTAGTGATAGACTGGTAAAATTGCCTCATCAAACTGTTTATGTAACCCTTCATGCGTGACTCCAATTTTTCCACGCCTCTTCCTTGCAAATAGAATGCATGTCCTATTTGGTGCTGTAAATATTTTAGGCGTCTGGATTTTATTTACAAAATAGAGCATTATGGGGAAATACTGCCGAAAAATGAACAAAAGAGATAAAGATATGAAACAAAAGGCAAAAAATAAAGATAAGGGATTAGTTTTGAACAAAAAAAATATTCAGAAACGGAAAAACACCATCTATGCCCTCATATATAACACGTTGATCTGGAGCACTTATCAAAAACAAGTTCCTTTTAAAATACTTTTTATCAGAATCATATCTAAATATCTATCCGTATTTAACTTAACTTATTTATTTGTGTAGTTACCATTTGTTTGCATTTTGTAAATATGCATTTTGTTTGTCATAATGATATTGAGTTTTGTATTTTTAATAAAGATTAGATTGGTTTCGTTTTGCAGACTATAAGTCCTTGAAAGTACTAGTATGTTGTACTATGAAACCACTGTACCAGTTTAGGGAGAGGGTTGGGATCCCGCTAACATGTTTAACCTAGCCACATTCTGTATACACAGGCCTGTCCCAAGTCAGGAGCCTGTAATTCAGTGGTCGTCGTTTGTTGATGCGTTACATATTTGTATTTCGTTCATATTTTGGTACATAAAAAATGCCGTCAGTTTTTTCGTTTGAATTGTTTTACATTTGTCATTTCGGGGCCTTTTGTAGCTGACTATGCGGTATTGGCTTAGCTCATTATTTGAGGCCGTAGTGAGACCTATAGTTGTTCACTTCTGTGTCAGTTGGTCTCTTGTGGAGAGTGTCTCATTGGCAAATATATTTGTTTAGGAGCCAGCTGAAGGACGCCTCCAGGTGCGGGAGTTTCTCGCTGCATGGAAGACCTATTGGTGACCTTCTGCTGTTGTCTGTTTTATGGTCGGGTTGTTGTCTCTTTGACACATTCCCCATTTCGATTGTCAATTTTATACTACATCTTCTTTTATATATATTCACCTCGTGTCAAATACTTCGAGACATTGATCTATAGACTGACAACAAATCGCCAAAATATCAGGCTTACAATCTTGTACCCCAGACAAGCGTTTCAATTTTATTAAAAAATCAAAGTGCTTGTAAGCACTGAACGGTAAAGGTTGCTTCCATTTATCCGTGGGAAGTAAAATTTAATATTGCATTAATTGTAGTTGATTTAACAGTATTTCTACACAAAGAAAGATAACTACAATTTTTGAATTGAGATGACTTTAACAATGACATTATTCATCACTTTAGAGCAGATACTAGATTCCTGCACCTTGAAAAAGTTATGTAATTTTCTTGATAAGTGTAACATCATTTGGTGCCTTGAATATCTGAACATATATTACATCGATAAATTTCTTGAAATATTAATGGATAGGATGTATAGAATGTTATGAACTTATGATTAATGAGAAGTAAGAACGGCGGTCTTTTTGTTCTCTTTAAACTGTTTGTCCTTTTTGTCATTGACTTTCTCTGTTTTTCTTTAATTGCTGCTTTCTTATATACATGTATATTTTTTTTTTATATCGTAGCGGAAAGCCACGTACTGAAACTCTTACTCCGCTGTTTACAATACCAATCATGTGTATAAGCTTTGCTTATAAGGTATTGACAACACTCAAGTTGAACTCTTTTTTCTGTTCTGAAAATTATCAGCCAATGAAATTTCAGCTTTCATATTTTTAAAGATGTGTATCATTACGATACAACCAGAGGATATCGAAATGGTTTTCAAACAAAAATATAATGGAGCATAGTCAGAACTTAGTAAGCGAAGCACTGAAATGGGACAACTATTTCAATCAGAATGCAAAACCCTTGAGGTGTTTCCAACTTTGTCTTAACTGGACCTTTTGACCAAAGCTTTTCAAATTTCGATATGCTGTTAATGATGACAAAAAGAATGTCAAGTTTAGCATTGATGATTGTCCCTTTTACCGTTCAAGAGTTATGGTCCTTGTGATATTGAAAATTGTCAGGACACTAATGAATGTTAAACAAGTATGTGTCCACAGTACATGGATGCCCCACTCGCACTATCATTTTCTATGTTAAGTGGACCGTGCAATTGGGGCAAAACTTTTATTTGGCATTAAATTTTGATAGATCATATAATAGGGAACATGTATACTAGTTGATTGGACTTCAACTTCATCGAAAACTACCTCGCCCTAAAACTTCGACCTGAAGTGGGGCAGATGGACGGACGAACGAACAAACGGACGGAGGCATGGACGAACGAACGAATGCACATACCAGAAAACATTATGCCCTTCTACCATCGTAGGTAGGGCATAAAAATCCAGTTTGCGATCACTCCGACAGTCATTTTTCGGTATTTAACACCACTTTCAGTATTAAAGGCTAATTCGTGGCAGACAGTTTTTATTGGTTAATTCCAGGCAACCAGTTTTTGTCTTAGTTGGAAATTTGATTGGTCGGAGGTTACCATGGTAACCAACTACAATTGGCAGGAAAACTTACTGACAAGTCTAACAGACTCGTTGACTTCTACAACTTTTTTTTCTTATTCAACCGTACAGTGCCTATTTATCTTCCCCTTCACTCTCTCTCACTCGGAGTCTCCTCCCTCTCTCTCTCTCTCTCTCTCATACCCCTAGCTCGTTTTTATCTTTTGTTTTCTATTGTGTGGGTTTTTTTGGTGGACAAACGATTTTGAAGCCTTGGCTTCCGAGCTTTCGCCTATCACGCCACTGATTCAAATATTAACAGTAATAGTTACATTTAAACAATTTCACGGTAACATTCAAATGAAATATAGATGCATGTAATAACGGCCTGTAATAACCGGGCATAAGTGAATTACAATGATACATGTTATAACATTTTAAGTATATTCTATGGATACTATAACACTACAAACTCATAGTGATACCATTCACATATACAGCATAGTATTTTTAATTTTCATATTTTTTCTCACCAATATAAAATATATATGTGTATCTATACCACCTATTATAAAAGTGGTCTCTCAAATCAAGAGCTTTTTCTATACATACAAATAGGTTTTAATTCTTTTTCAGACAGAGGATTTAAATTTTGATAAAATTTGCATCTTATAGAAGTAAGCCGGTTTAAACTTGATCTATATATATATAAGTAGTGTTGTGAATAAAGACGACGCTTATCTTTAAAAGTAATGAGAAAAACACTGAAAATTGGATAGAAACTTAACTAAATAAACACATGCAGACAAGTGTGCACCTAATCGATAGTCTACACATTTTATTTTAAAATCATCTTTGATCATTTGGACAAGTTGTCGTCAATCGGCAATCCTCGAGTGAACCCGATACTTTCCTCCTATATAGTTAGATCTATAGATGAAAGGAATCGACCAAGTTTAGACGAGTGCAATTGTCGGATGGTGATTTTTTTACAATCATTTTTGACAATCGTACATGTAGCCTTCGGTCAAATTGTCATATTGTGAATAAAACAATAATAGAAGTGACCACTGGCAAAAACTTAAGCGACCTTTACTCAAATTTAGCCTGCAGACAATTAACAACATTGTACAGAACAAGGATGATAAAAACTACTGTCAAAATTCAATTCACATTCACATCGAAACCTAAACGATTATGGAACCTGCTTGAATATTGTGACCATTTAAACATTTGGTCATTCAATACTAGTATTCGAATTTTTCTTAATATATATTTATTTTATTTTACTACAACTTTGTTTCAACTGGAGATAATCCTTATCCACATGATGTATAGTATAGAGGATTTATTAACAATCGACGATACTCCACACGAAAGAACACATACTGAAGATACACTACATAAATGTGTAACACATACTGAAGATACACTACATAAATGTGTAACACATACTGAAGATACACTACATAAATGTGTAACACATACTGAAGATAAACTACATGACTGTGATGTTACTTTGAGAGAATTTGTTCAAGGTAGCAACTTAAAGACACACGCGAGTATACATACTGGTGATAAACCACATGACTGTGATGATTATTCGAGAGAATTTGTTCAATGTAGCGACTTAAAGAGACACGCGAGAACAAATACTGGTGATAAACCACATGACTGTGATGTTACTTCGAGAGAATTTGTTCAAGGTAGCAACTTAAAGAGACACGCGAGAACAAATACTGGTGATAAACCGCATGACTGTGATGTTTGTTCGAGAGAATTTGTTCAAGGTAGCGACTTACAGAAACACGCAAGCACACATACTGGTGATAAACTACAAGACTGTGATGTTTGTGTTAGGAAATTTGTTCAATGTAGCGACTTAAAGAGACACACGAGAACACATACTGGTGATAAACCGCATGACTGTGATGTTTGTTCGAGAGAATTTGTTCAAGGTAGCGACTTACAGAAACACGCAAGAACACATACTGGTGATAAACCACATGACTGTGATGTATGTGGTAAAGCGTTTAGTCGGCTTAGTAATTTACAAAGACATCAACGAATACATACATGCGCTAAACCTTATGACTGTAATGAATGTGGTAAAGGGTTCAGTCGAAAATATAATTTACAGAGCCACATGAGAAAACATACTGGCGATAAACCTCATAACTGTGATGTATGTGGTAAAGAGTTTAGTCAGCTTAGTAATTTACAACGACACCAACGAATACATACAAGCGATAAACCTCATAACTGTGATGAATGTGGTAAAGGGTTCACTCGACAATATAATTTACAGAGCCACATGAGAAAACACTTTGGCGATACAATAACTCACAACTGCGATGTATGTGGTAAAGGGTTTAGTCAATTAGACAATTTGGAGAATCACATGAGAATACATACAAGCGAGAAACCTCATGACTGTGATGTATGTGGTAAAGGGTATAGTAATAATAGTAATTTAAAGAAGCACATGCGAATACATAGAGGTGATAAACCTTATGACTGTGATGCATGTGGTAAAGGGTTTAGTAATTATAGTAATTTACAGATTCACATGAGGACACACACAGGTGATAAACCTTATGAATGTGATGTATGTGGTAAAGGATTTGATCAGCATAATAACTTAAAGAGACACATGAGAATACATACAGGCGATAAACCTTATGACTGTGCTGTGTGTGGTACAGCGTTTACTCGGCGTTATAGTTTACAGACACACATGAGAACTCATACAGGTGGTAGACCGCATGTCTGTGATGTATGTAGTAAAGGGTTCATTCATGTGCATGATTTACAAAGGCACATGAGAACACATACAAGTAATAAACCTAATAACTGTGATGTATGTGGTAAATGGTGTAGTCGGTATTCTACTTTACAGATTCACATGAGAACACACACAGGGGAGAAACCTTATGACTGTGATGTATGTGGTAAAGGATTTAACCAGCATAGTCACATAAAGAGTCACATGAGAATACATACAGGCGATAAACCTTATGACTGTGGTGTATGTGGTACAGCGTTTAGTCAGCGTTATAGTTTACAGACACACATGAGAACTCATACAGGTGGTAGACCGCATGTCTGTGATGTATGTGGTAAAGGGTTCATTCATGTGCATGATTTACAAAGGCACATGAGAACACATACAAGTAATAAACCTAATAACTGTGATGTATGTGGTAAATGGTTTAGTCGGTATTCTAATTTACAGATTCACATGAGAACACATACAGGAGAGAAACCTTATGACTGTGATGTATGTGCCAAAGGGTTTAGTCAGCATGGTGCTTTAAAGAGACACATGAGAACTCATACAGGTGATAATCTTCATGCCTGCGATGTATGTGGTAAAGGGTTCAGTGAGCGTTTTAGTTTACAGATTCACATGATAACTCATACAGGTGATAAACCACATATCTGTGATGTATGTGGTAAAAGGTTCAGTCAGCGTAAAAGTTTACAGATTCATATGATAACTCATACAGGTGATACACCACATATCTGTGATGTATGTGGTAAAGGGTTCAGTCAGCGTAGTAGTTTACAAAGACACATGAGAATTCATACAGGTGACAAACAATATGACTGAGATGTACGTTGTAGAAGGTTCAGTAGGCGTAAACGTGTACAGAGACACATTAGAACCCATACAGGTGACAACCCGCTTGACTGTGATTTATTGTAACAATGTATGTGTAAATGTTTTGTCCTCATAGTAATTTACTGATAGATTGACGTGAGATAACATGTAGGGGATAATTAACCTCACGACTTTTCGTGTTTTTGTTGTTGTTAATGTTCAGTCATCATGTTGAATTAAAGAGACACATTCGAAATACATACTGGACATAAAGTAAAACCTCATCAGTCATCTCAACTCGGCCGATTCCGTATATAGCCTGAAATACATACTGGACATAAACCTCATCATTCGTCTCAACTCGGCCGATTCCGTATATAGCCTGAAATACATATTGGACATAAACCTCATCATTCGTCTCAACTTGGCCGATTCCGTATATAGCCTGAAATACATACTGGACATAAACCTCATCATTCGTCTCAACTTGGCCGATTCCGTATATAGCCTGAAATACATATTGGACATAAACCTCATCATTCGTCTCAACTTGGCCGATTCCGTATATAGCCTGAAATACATACTGGACATAAACTTCATCATTCGTCTCAACTTGGCCGATTCCGTATATAGCCTGAAATACATACTGGACATAAACCTCATCATTCGTCTCAACTCGGCCGATTCCGTATATAGCCTGAAATACATATTGGACATAAACCTCATCATTCGTCTCAACTTGGCCGATTCCGTATATAGCCTGAAATACATACTGGACATAAACCTCATCATTCGTCTCAACTTGGCCGATTCCGTATATAGCCTGAAATACATACTGGACATAAACCTCATCATTCGTCTCAACTTGGCCGATTCCGTATATAGCCTGAAATACATACTGGACATAAACCTCATCATTCGTCTCAACTTGGCCGATTCCGTATATAGCCTGAAATACATACTGGACATAAAGTAAAACCTCATCAGTCGTCTCAACTCGGCCGATTCCGTATATAGCCTGAAATACATACTGGACATAAACCTCATCATTCGTCTCAACTTGGCCGATTCCGTATATAGCCTGAAATACATACTGGACATAAACCTCATCAGTCGTCTCAACTTGGCCGATTCCGTATATAGCCTGAAATACATACTGGACATAAACCTCATCATTCGTCTCAACTTGGCCGATTCCGTATATAGCCTGAAATACATACTGGACATAAACCTCATCAGTCGTCTCAACTTGGCCGATTCCGTATATAGCCTGAAATACATACTGGACATAAACCTCATCATTCGTCTCAACTTGGCCGATTCCGTATATAGCCTGAAATACATACTGGACATAAACTTCATCATTCGTCTCAACTTGGCCGATTCCGTATATAGCCTGAAATACATACTGGACATAAACTTCATCATTCGTCTCAACTTGGCCGATTCCGTATATAGCCTGAAATACATACTGGACATAAAGTAAAACCTCATCAGTCGTCTCAACTCGGCCGATTCCGTATATAGCCTGAAATACATACTGGACATAAACTTCATCATTCGTCTCAACTTGGCCGATTCCGTATATAGCCTGAAATACATACTGGACATAAAGTAAAACCTCATCAGTCGTCTCAACTCGGCCGATTCCGTATATAGCCTGAAATACATACTGGACATAAACTTCATCATTCGTCTCAACTTGGCCGATTCCGTATATAGCCTGAAATACATACTGGACATAAAGTAAAACCTCATCAGTCGTCTCAACTTGGCCGATTCCGTATATAGCCTGAAATACATACTGGACATAAACTTCATCATTCGTCTCAACTTGGCCGATTCCGTATATAGCCTGAAATACATACTGGACATAAACCTCATCATTCGTCTCAACTCGGCCGATTCCGTATATAGCCTGAAATACATACTGGACATAAACATCATCATTCGTCTCAACTCGGCCGATTCCGTTCCCTCATCTAAAAAGAGAGTAGCGGATTCTACCGAGGATTGTCGAATGAAAACGCAATGTTTGTAATTGAGGATTGAGAGAGGTTGGTAATTTACAAATAGATTCATGATAACATACGAAAACTTATTTAACTAGCAATGTATGCCATCAATCTTATTATTTGTTTTAAGGATGTACATGGGTGAGGTTTTGGAGTTTGTGTAAGGTGTTCGGACTCCTTGGTGTTTTCCCTACGATACAATTTAACTTATTTATTGATGCATCTCCATCTTGGTCTTCTCATATCGATTATATAATAAAAAAAAATAACTCTTTTTTTAGCTTTACTGAAAAGGATAAGGAAATATAACAAAGCTAGACAAATGTATTATATTAAGTTATAGATATTTCATATCTTTTGGACAGTTTTGTGGTGTTTCGTAAATTATACCATATCTTTTGTTGAAACCCCCGGCAATAACCTCACGAGACGAAGTCGAGTGAAGTTGCAGAGGGGTTTCAACAAAAGCTATGGTATAATTTACGAAACACCAAAAAACTATCCAAATGATATGAAATATCTGTTTTAACCTATCGCATATATTGCTGTTTAAAAATGTGTATTTCATATATTTTTGTTAGTTTACTTAAAAAATACTTTTATAACAATCAGTCAAATTACCCTTTTTGGACCTTACATTAAGCTCCGCCTTCTTTCTGAAATAAGCTTCTGGAAAAGCGGGAACATCAGTTAGACAAGATTTTTCGACAGTGATGGATGCACAGGGGTGTGGAAATATATGTTGTGAGCACTTGTCCCTGGGCAAGTAAAACTATAAATTTTACTTGTCCGGAAAAAAAGTTACTTGCCCTGATGATCCCAATAAATATTGAAGTACATTTGTATTTCTTGTTAGCTAATATGTGATTCTTACTATTAAGCACTGTTAAAATTGTGACTCACAAACAAATGAAATGGGTTAACTTAACATCAATGGGACAGAAACCTAACAGCAAACCAACCAATGAAATGACATGTAAAGGACAATTTTGCAGCAGTTTTTGAATAAAGATTGTAGCCAGTAGGTACATATACTCAATTTGAGGAGAGAACAGTAATTGAAGAAATGTAAACTAGAAAATAATCGATAAACTATTGATGTTGTGGTGTTTCTCTCAACAGACACTCTTGTTATTGATTATTTATTATTGTCTTGATGATCAATTAAAGCGTCCCTTTTAATTTACCACTTCGACAACAAATAATATTGACCTTTCATTAATAAATAAGACAAAAACTTAATTTATTTTGCGATTTTCCATCCTAGATAGCCAGGTGCAAACTGATATCCATAATGTCTGAAATTCTCTGTTTTTTATTTTAAATACTGTGTCCTCGAGGCATTTGCGTTTTATGTTTTATACTCGACTCATTACTCTTTTTGTCTTGCTTGCCCGGCTTATTATTTAAAAGTATTTATCAATCTGAATTTCAATACAAAATTTAAAGAAATGACACATCCGGTAAATGATGGATAAAACCTAATCGATGATCCTGGGTCAATGGACAAAGCCAATGCAATTTTACGCGAATCGGGTTCGTATACTTATTTTAATTGTAATCCATCTATTTCCCGAGTATTATGTTATATTTATTGTCATGAACATTGATGTTTTTACTTGCTGACCATTGGTTTCTTTTACATAAATTAAACATTTTTATACGTTTTGAAATCAATTTTATATTTTTGTTGGAATTGAACTTTGTTTTGTATATTTTTTTACTTGTCCACGGGCAACCAAGACAAAAATAATTACTTGAGTGTCAGGTTGTTCAAATGTACGAGTCGGGCGAGTCGGGCATAGCATTTCCACACCCCTGAATGCACATCTACATTGGTTACCGGTAACGTTACAGACAAAAGAAATTTGATGTTCTACATATGGCTGCAAGAGATATTTTAAAAGTTTTCCGGAACCCCAGATTAAAAGTTGAACTTCATTTTTTTTATTTTATCAGAATGTTAAATGTTCGAAATGTTTAAATTTTTATTGTTAATTAATTTTATAATTCTGTGGAAATTTGAATCTCAAGAATCTTTTAGTGAGTTTGGATGAATAATTCCACGTTTTAATTTGTACCAGAAGCCCAAGTCACGCATTAATTAAAAGGGATTTCAAAATGTCCACGATTAAAATCGCATGTGATGTGTATTCTAGATAATTTAAACAAAATGTTCAGCTTCATTTAAAGAAACCTATGTTCAGCTTCATTTAAAGAAACCTATGTTCAGCTTCATTTAAGGGAACCTATTTATTTTTAATTCTCAAACATAATTGTTATTACTTAAGCAACCTCGTTAACAGTTTAGATTTATATCAAATCGAATGAGAATCCAGGGGTGCATTTCTTTAACCTAAATTTGTAAGATGTTTCAGTATAATGTTTTGAAATAAGAAACATGATTTAATTTAATATAAAAACAAAATGTTTTTAAAAAAACCCAAACATGTTTCTGTTTCCTACAACATGTTGCTTTTTTCTGTTTTCTGTTTGAAATCTATAAAACAAACTGCCGTCAACGATCATATATGAGGTGGAGGACAGGGGTAAGGGAGACAGGGAGAAAGGGGGTAGGAGAAAGGAGAAAGGGGTGGGAGAAAGGAGAAAGGGGTAGGAGAAAGGAGAGGAAGGCTGGGAGAAAGGAGAAAAAGTTGGAGAAAAAAATAAAATATGAAAAAATAAAATATCTCTCTTTTTTCCGGTAAATTAAAAAAAAATAAGGAGAAAAGGGGTAGGAGAAAGGAGAAGATGGGTGGGAGAAGGGAGAAGGGTATTCCCCTGTCCTCCCCCTCATATATAGCTATTGTAGCAGCTCATTCCTTTCTAGATCTGCAAAAGTCATGCTCTACAAATTTGATTAATGAAAGTTTTAGCACAAAACTATGTCTATTAAACTGCACAATATGTATTGTCACTATCAATGTACAGCTGAGAAAATGCAAATAGGGGGGTGTAGCAGGTATGTTGAATTAGTTGTTCCAAATTGCTCTTTCAATGAGGGCCCTCATGGGGTTTTTGATTATGTGATTACTTGGTCGTTTTTTTAATGATTATTTGATTATTAAGCCAAATATTTCATGATTATTTGATTACCTAGGACTGTATTTTTAGTTTATGATTATTTGATTTCTAAAGATAAGCAAATATTTAATGATTATGTGATTATATTGGCAAAAAAATGGTGATTATGTGATTACTAGGACCCCCCCCCCCCCCCCCCCATGAGGGGCCTCTTCAATCAGTTATGCCAGTATTTTAGACTCACCAGACTGAGGGGATCATCATCCATTGTCCAAAATCTATTATATGTACAAGTTTATTTAGTGGCCAAATTTATCAAATTATAATCTCCAGCTTGTTCTCAGTTGTTTTTAATTTGGCTTACTCTTCTATTGTGCATATTAGGATCATCGGATGCATATACTGAACATTTTAAACAGAGTAGGGATTTTTAATTGGTGGTCTGGCACCTAAATAGAGGGGTCAATTTATTTTAAAATTTTACCTTGGGATCAAATAAAAATAGGAAATAAAATGGGGTATCAAGAAATTTTGTATTTTTGATTTCAAAATGACCAGCACCCACTCCAACGTAAAAAATGATAATTCCCTTGCATGATAAACATAATTTTATGCACGCTGGGCTAAAGGCAGTAACATTTCATGCATTAACTGTCAACTTATAAAAACATTACCTATATTAGAAAAAGAAATTACGTTAAATTTTTATTTTTTATTTTTTTTTGTATATTATTCACTGTAAATAAAAATTAGATCCCACGCAAGCGCGGCGGGGCCGTAGTGATAGTCCGACAGCTCAATAGTCCGACGGTTCGATGGTCCGACAGCTCGATGGTCCGACGGTTCGATAGTCCGACGGTTCTATAGTCCGACGGTTCGATAGTCCGACATATCACACCGGATATGATATAAATAGGTTACACTACAGACCTGAAAATGGTCCCTTCATTAAACTAAAATTTTTAGGAAATCCATTGAAGAATTAAAAAGTTATTTTAGTTTTAATATATCGACACATATACGGGCCCAGGTCATTTCATGTCCACTTTCAGGTCGTTGGTGTATCCCGATATGGACTTCTTAGCCCCTAAGAAAGACCGTATACAATAAAGATCGACTTGTTTTGGAAGAGAAAGTCGCTTAATTACACCACATTCGCCAATTAGTTGAAGCGTTAAATAAAGAAAGATGCTTATTAAACACAGGGTACATTTTATATTTCAAAAAAATTTACAGCTATAGGTATATTCGACGTTCCGAATCCTCTAGTCCTATTAAATAAACCTTCGTAGGTATATATCGTCTTCATTTATAGACGTTTTTAATCGGATCTTTTTTACTATCAATTCTGAACGGGCCCCATTCTGAACCACGAGACTTTTGATTGTTAAAAAAAATTCCGATAAGACAGCTGTGAACGGATCCAGTGACGAGAAGACGGACCTTAGGACGAACGAACACACTTATATTAAGCCTTCTGTGTCTTAACACAAAACCGGAAGTTATATTTCTACTTCTAATTGAAGAAATCATCTTACTATAAGCACAATGGCACAAATCGACAATTCTACCAAAATAGCTTCCTCCGGGAGCTTATAAAAGCTCCTACATTTGAGGGAAATTCATTGTTTATTAATCAATATTATTAGTACCATCCAAATTTAGCTTAGCTATAAATGTTTCAGTATAAACCTGTGCGAGACGTATTGATTATGATCATTCAATTTGGTTAAAGTTGATTGATGTATATGCAGGTGCTTACCCTTCCGGAGCACATAGGATCACTCCGGTTTTTGGCGGCGTTCGTGTTTCTCAAGTCTTCAGTTTTCAGTTTTCTATGTTGTGCTTTGTGTACTATTGTTTTTCTATTTGTCTGTTTTTTTTTTTGTAGCCATGGCGTTGTCAGTTTATTTTTGACTTATTAGTTCCAATGTCCCTCTGATGTCCTTCGCCTCTCTTTTATGAATTGCTATTTCATTTTTATGATTGTTTTTTCTTAGATGTTCAAGACATCTCTCCAAGTGATTTATTACTGCAAACACGATATGGGTGCGTATGCAATATTCGATACAGTGGTACCTGTATGATACGACACCTAAGTTAAATTACACATTTTGTCGGACTCAAAAATAATTTCTTTGTATATTCTTGTGATTCATTACTTACTCAGTTGTTATTCATTAATATTGCTTACTAATTATCAAGGTTTACGCTTCATATTAAAATAAGACAATGTGTTTGTGATTGCCAACGACACAACTCTCCATCCAAGACCACGTGTCGTTAAAGTAAGCAATTATAGCTAGGTTACTATATGATCTTCAACTTGGAGAATCGGATAACACTATAAAGCAATTGGGGGCTTCATAAAGGGCCCCTAAATTACCAGTATGACCAGTATAAAACAATTCAGACGAGAAAACCAATAAAAGAAAAACAAGCGTGAATATACAGCAACAAACAAAAACCACAGCCGTGTTAAACATTTTTCTGGATCCAAGATTCCTTTAGACAGTGGTGGTATACAGCACGATAAAAATCAGTTGAAAACGACCAAAAATTTGTTAAAAACGACCAAAAATCATCAAATTGATATAGGCCAAATAAAAATTTAACAATTATAATTATATCAAATAATTTGATAAAAATTACACAATAAAAACATACAGTACCATGAGTCCGTTTCCTGGTGTAAGTGGTATAGCGTTATCGCAAACATTTCTTTTGTTCTTTGCATTTTTTTTGGGGGGGGGGGGGGGGGTAACGGCATTTAGTTCTTGTATTTGCACTAGAAGAAGAATGTGTTCCTAATCCGTTTGTGCTTTTTTTTTGGCATTTGTTGGTGATGCATTTCATTAATCAAATATTTTCATGCAAAACACTATAATCAAATTTGGAATTATTTACTAGTATCTTTGAAAAATATCACAAATTGTCAGCAAAAATTCAGTAGTTTTCATAACTAAATAGTTTTATCAAAAAGTTCACTTTTAAAATTACACAATGTTTAAAGAAAATACAACAACGTGTCAAAACTGAACTACTCCATAGCACACTGCGTTCCAGTATTGGTCTAAATTTCTCGTTCCATTATTATATTCCTCTTTCAATCTCATCATCCGTGCTTCTAGATTTCGCTATTTTCTTTTTCTTTTCGTGTAAGTAGTCTGTAGTGTAACCTATTTAAATCATATCCGGTGTGATATGTCGGACTATCGAACCGTCGGACTATCGAACCGTCGGACTGTCGAGCGGACCCCAAGCGCGGCATAGTAAAATCAGTGACCGGCACGTTATCATCAGTATGTTGATTGAGTGCTGAATTAAAAAAAAAAAAGAAGGTTACATTAATCCTTGATAAAATTAATAATGCTGACATTAGGTTTGTATCAAATCCCTCCATACATCTTTATGGTGGTTCGCCTGACTTAGACGGAACTTGCAGATTAGGTAGACTGTGGGAAACCTGGAAAGATGACGTTGGTTTCTTTCCCTCTTCAATATTTTCCCTGTAAAGAAAAGGTAGGCTTTTTAAAGTGATGAGAAGTCAATGATTTTAATTTTATATTATATTTAACAAACTGGAGTGAAAAATTTATAGGTAGACTTGATGATGTTTATATCGTACAGACTTATAAATTATATTACTATTAGCTATTCTAACATGACGTCCTTCAAACGCTTTGAGTACACACCCGTGGTAAAATATGAATATGTTGCCAGGGTTGTTCCGATCGTACTCTCACGTCACATTCTTTTTTTTTATGAATGAGGTACCCAACGTCATAGAACGATGACGTAAGAATATAAGCATTTTACGGGAAATTACACGCTTGTGAAACCGAAAATCATCACAAGGAAATGAAAACAAACGATGATAAAATGTGGTATAATTGTTTTATAAGCCATTTTTATTATACATATAAGATAAATAGTAAATTATCATTTAAATTCATCCAAAAACTATCTGAATACGTTATGGTAAATAGTTTAACCCTCTTGCTGCGACCATTTTTAAAGTTGCATTTCATACATGTATGCCGTTAACCAAGGACATATGTGTACCTCCGGCACTGCCTGGTGTGGACATATGTGTCCCTCTGGCACTGCGGGTGTGGACATATGTGTACCTCCGGCACTGCCTGGTGTGGACATATGTGTCCCTCTGGCACTGCGGGTGTGGACATATGTGTCCCTCCTGTAGCAAGAAGGTTAAGCTTGTCCCTCATTCAGTTTGCTCCCTCCTTTTACTCCAGTTTGATAGTGCGTTTATTTATGGGAATGGCAATTGCAAATATTTGCCTCCACCTAGAGCGCTTTGATCCAAAATAATTGCTTTATTTGTCATATTAGAATAGAAATAATTCATGCCGGGGGCTTGAATATATTGTGATTTTACAACAGGTTGTCCCTTTATCACTGTTTATGTTGATATTTTAATATCAAAATAGATATGCTATATACAGTGAAACCTGGCTAAACCGCACCTCTTCAGAACTCAAAATTCTGTTCAGTTTTGGCTGATGTTAGGTTTTATCAGGTTTCATAACGCATATACATTTTGGGATGATAGTGCATTAGAACATGTTTAGTTGTTATATGTACATGATGTATATAGGTTTTTTGTTTTTTGCAGGATTCCGATTTATAGCAAGGTTTTACTGTGCATGATATATGTGTAAATTGCAGAAAGGTATCAAAAGGTTTCAGGGGTTAAGAAATCCACTAGCCCGACGCCCGGAACTACAACATTTAGACCTCGGGCAAACAAAACTTGTAACCCAAAATGCCTGACGGACTAGTAACAAAAAAATCTTGGCGTTTCTAAAATTGAAAGGGGAAAATCCCCTCATCACTTTTCTATTCTATCCAATCAGATTCAACTACGTCATCCAGGATTCCCAGGCTTTGAACTGATTTTGTGTACAAGTTTTAAAATAGAACAAATAACTCGGGGTGGATCTTGTACTCTCAATATCAATGTGTCAGTACAGGGGATGGTATTGCACATTGCTTATGCAACCTGATTTTACCTCCTTCTGATTAATTTATTTAAGAATTGAATGCTGCGTTTTGTAAATTTACTGGGGTGTAAAAGCGTTGAACGAAGTACATTTTGTAAATGTGCGCACGGTCAACGCTTTTACAACCCTATAAAGTTACAAAAAGAAGCATTCAATACTTATAATTACATCTATTTAGCTAGAATCATGAACACACGATTTTTTATCAAGTTTTCATTTAATTCACCTGTGCACTTTATTGTGGGACCTCTTGTCATCATGAATGATAAATTTTATTGTCTAATGCAATTGTTTCAGGAATAGCACATGATGTGCAGTTAGCCAATCAGAATAACGTATTATAATGAAACATACATCTAATGTAATTATTGCAATATGAATGTGAATCCCTTTTGACAGCAGAAACCTGACTTTTGTCAGCTATAAATTTGAAACATGTGCTGATAATTCTTTTACACAAACGTGATGATGCTATTGTATCTGATAAAACCCCCGCCAATCCTTTTACATACCCACGTATAGCAGTGGTCAAGACTTGTATCAACCCCGGATCTGGTCAACTCATTATATCCGAATTTTCAGTGAATATTCAATTATCGATTAATTGAATATATATATGCTAATGGAATATGTTTTGCTGATATAAGTTTTGAATATCAAATTTGCAAAAATCTACTGTACAATGTCGTGAATGGATAAAAATTGTTAAGTTTATAGAATTCATTGTTATTGCAGCAAACTCTGAATTTGTAAGGCATACTAGGGCTAGCAGGTCAGTTTTGTTGGGCTAGTAGTTCTTCCAACAGGGCTAGTAAAATCTTGTAAACAATTAGCCCTGGGCTAGTGAGCTATAACAAAATTTCTTAACCCCTGAGGTTTACATGTACATATATATGTCTTTTTTTTTTGTTCGTTACAGAGTTGTACAAGAACCCACATACTGGAGATAAACATTATCAATAAGATGTTAGAGGGAGGAGAGGATTTAGTCACACTCAACAGTACACTACAGAGACACATAAACACACAGTCTCAGGCTGAGTCGGGTAAAACACATCATAAATGTGATGTTTGTGGTAGAGAATTAAGTCATAGTTATACCTTAAAGAGACACATGAGGACACACACCGGTGAAAAACCATATAAATGTGATGTGTGTGGTAGAGAATTTAGTCAAGGTTGTGACTTAAAGAAACATTTAAGAATGCATACTGGCGAAACACCTTATAAATGTGATGTTTGTACTAGAGAATTTTCCCGAGGTAGTTTCCTAACTAGACACATGCTAATACATACTGGAGATAAACCACATGACTGTGATGTATGTGGTAAAAGTTTTTGTCAGAAAAAAGATTTACAGAGACACAGGACAACACATACAGCTGATAAAAAGTTATGTAGCCTTGGCAATTCGCAGAGACACATGAGAACACATACTGGAGATAAACCTCATTACTGCGAGGTATGTGGTAAAGGGTTTAGTCATCGTGGTAATTTAAATGTTCACATGAGAACACATACAGGTGATAAACCTTATGATTGTGATGTATGTGGTAAAGTGTATAGTCAGTCTAGTAGTTTACAAAGACACATAAGAAGGCATACAAGTGATAAACCTTATGATTGCAATGTATGTGGTAAAGGGTTTAGTGAGCCTTTTGATTTACAGAGACATATGACAAAACATACAGGTGATAAACCTTATGACTGTGATGTATGTGGTCAACGGTTTAGTCAACTTAGTCATTTACAAAGTCATTCCAAAATACATACAAGTGATAAACCTTATGACTGTGATGTATGTGGTAAAGGATTTCGTCACCTTGGTAATTTACAAACTCACATGAGAACACATACAGGGGAGAAACCTTATGACTGTGATGTATGTGGTAAACGGTTTAGTCGGCTTGATAGTTTAAAGAGACACATGAGAATACATACTGTGGATAAATCAGACAATACTCACAATAAGATGTTAGTCGTTGTGGGTCAGTGTGAGTGATACATTTTTTTTACATAGACACACGAGAAGGCATACTAGTCAAATCAAGGAAAATCTAATTTCGTACTAAATTCCATGAATTCAGAGTTTCAAAGAAAGCATACTTGCGACAAACAGAACACATACTTGGGACAAACAGAAACACATACTTGCGACAAACAGAGAACGCTTACTTGCAACAAACAGAGAACACATACTTGCGACAAACAGAACGCTTACTTGCAACAAACAGAGAACACATACTTGCGACAAACAGAGAACACATACTTGCGACAAATAGAGAACACATATTTGCGACAAACAGAGAACACATACTTGGGACAAACAGAGAACACATACTTGCGACAAACAGAGAACACATACTTGAGACAAACAGAGAATATTTGCGACAAACAGAGAACACATACTTGGGACAAACAAAGAACACATACTTGCGACAAACAGAGAACACATACTTGAGACAAACAGCATGAACAGAGAACACATACTTGCGACAAACAGAGAACGGTTACTTGCGACAAACACCATACATATGAGGTACATGCTGAAAAGTTGTTTTTAGAAGAAATACAGTAAAGAGGTCTACACAAACTGGAAATAACTATTTTAAAAAGCTTATATATCATGTATATATACATGATATATGTGATGTATTTAGAAGAGGGTTGTATGATAATGACATCTGATCATGACAGACACATGAAGACTGTGAGGTTTAAATACTATTGGCGAAACATTATTAGAAATGATGATTCATATAGAGATACAATGTACAAAATGATGTATAAGAACACATAGAAATAGTAATGTATAAAAACACATAGAGATAGTGATGTAAAAGAACACATAAAGATAGAGATGTATAAGAACACATGTATAGAGATTTAAAGATATATAACATGTATAAGAACACATGTATAGAGATTTAAAGATATGTAACATGTATAAGAACACATGCATAGAGATAGAGATATAAAAGAACACATAGAGATAGTGATGTATTTAGTCATGGTAGTGGATGCAATTTTTTAAGAATCTAATCCTTCATATAGACTAAGAGATATATAAGAACACATAGAGATAGTAATGTATTTAGTCATGGTAACAGATGCATTCTTTAAGAATCTAACCCTTCATATAGACTAAGAGATATATAAGAACACATAGAGATTGTGATGAATGTAGTAGATGTTTTCTTTAGAATCTAACCCGTCAAAAGCACTCAAGTAATTTACATACATGACATATATCAATATTGTATAATGCATAGATTATGTAGGTTAAAGTTGAATTTGAAATTAAGATCAATTAATATATACATATATTGTTTACCAAATAAATGTTATTTCTTTGTTCATGTTGTTGAACATGTTTAAGGATCTCCATGAACATGATGAAAGTTTATCTGTGAATTTATCTATGTTAAAACATTAATTTAATTTAATTGTGATATATATATTTGAGAGTTCATCCGGGTATTAAATTATGTTAAAACATTTCAAATGTAATTGTAATATGATAATGACATGTCGGGAATGTTTGTGAGATAAAAATGAAAAGAAGATGTGGTATGATTGCAAATGTGACTACTTTCCACAAGAGACCCAATGACCGATGACACAAAAATAAACTTATATCACCACCTTCAATAATACTCAAATATTGTAAGCTGTAGGATAACTATATGAGGGTTTGGATGGGGTTAAATGATTAAAGAATAATACCCTTAAAAAATGAAGATTAGACATGTTAGAGAATAACGGGCAAAAAAAAATGAAGATTAGAGAAAAACTTGAAAAAAGGGGTTAATTTTTTGAAGATTAGAGAAAAAAGGGGTGAAAATTAAATGTTTACAGAATAACAGACACCCCATCCAGACCCTCCTATATGTGTGTATGGAATGACTGTAATGGGTACATGTTAGTCTGACAGGTTTCATATAATATTGACCATAATATTATCATGGTTCATTGGTCAACATGGTCAATGTTAAAGTGTTTTGTGTTTTTGTCTGGATTTTTCAAGTACTTTAAGCAACAGGTCAACTATAATTGAATGATTGTAAAGTAAACAACCAAGCAGTTCTAATCAGTTTCACATGACCTTGGCCTTATTCTCATGCTTCATTGATAAATTTCATTTGTTGTCTTGTTTTTAAGTACTATTTAAGTAATACATGTAGGTAAACTATAGAATGAAATTCAAAACAGTGTGGCTGTGGTCATTGATTGACACATTAAATTCATCCATTGACTGGGACAATTTACGTGAACGTTTGTCTGTAACGACCACTGTTCACGACATACCTACGATAGACATTTAAACTGTGGGGTTACCAAAGGTTTCTTAACACCTTTAATTGTAAAATAAGTCGAAAAAATAATCAGGAATAACCTTTATGTTTTGATTTATATAATTGATATAAATCAAAACATCGTGTTATTTCTGATTAATTTTTCGAATTACTTTATTAAGGTGTTGAGAACCTTTGGTGACCCCATAGTTTAAGTGTCTTTAAAAAGTACATAGTGAGCCGTGGTCGTAACATACAAACGTTCACCTAAATTGTCCCAGTCAATGGATGAATTTAATGTGTCAATCAATGGCCACAGCCACACTGTTTTGAATTTCATTCTATTTAATGTTCAAGATGATTGTAAGTTATACATGTAGTTATAGCCTGTATCATCTAACCGTGACCTCATTTTCATGGTTTACTTGTCAATGTTTACTTTGTGTGGGTATGTTTTTTTAAATTCTTGATTTAATATAGGTCAAGTATATTTTTTGAATGAAATAATTATAAGATGAACTAATTTCTTGTCTTTCCAATCCTGGCAGGTATTTTCTGATCCTGACCTCATTTTCATTGAGACATTTTCGTAATTTTGTCAGTCTATTAGATACTATAAGTATTGAATGTTTGTAAGAGTTACATGTCTGTACATGACCTCATTATCATAGAACATTAATAATGTTAAGCATATGTGATACCTGTGGTAAAACTTTCATGTTACAGACTTTCAACATATGATTTAGTGATGAGTAAAACAGGCGAGACATTCAGTTTTTGCACTCCGTTATTGGTGGAAGAAGCCGGTGTTCCTGAAATAAACCAATCTTGGGAATAAACCGATTCCACGATCTTCGGAAGGAAAATAGACACATATCGTCAAAATTATTCTTATTTTAAACTAAAGGTATTAAATTAGGTGTGTGATTTAAGAAATAATTCATGGAAGCCATAGATTTGTTGGAAATTTACACATGGCCTGGGCCGTGATATTCGAATTTTATCCTGAGCGTTAGCGAGGGATAAAATTAACGAATATCACGGCCCAGGCCATGTGTAAATTTACAACAAATCTATGGCTTCCATGAATTATTTCGATTCTAATAGGACAAATACGATCATTAAAAAACTGAAGCGACGATGGGTACACCGTGTGTGTGTGGCTGTTCTATTTTACCCACTGTTCGATAAATGTAAAACAAATCTAATAAACCTGCATGAATGATTTCTTAACCCTCTTGCTGCCGGAGGGACACATATGTCCAAACCGGCAGTGCCGGAGGGACACATATGTCCATGGCTAAATTTATGCAAGCTTCTTATCAATGCTGTATCTCTTTCAATTAAAAAAAAAAAAGATTTAACAGTGTTATGTTTTTCTCCGATGGGTCCAAAATGTAACGGTCATGATGTCGTGACGTCATATATCGAATGACGTCGTTGTTTGGCATGTTACGTCACAGACGTTGATCTGTCATATTTTCCGGCATATCAAATGCAACTTTGAAAAACGGTCGGCAGCAAGAGGGTTAACTAACCGCTAGAAAAAAAATGTGATTACTTTTTTTACTTCTCAGTAACCCAAAATTTGCAATTTTAAATTTACATTTTTTATCGTATTAAAGCTACCGTCAAATTCACTGTTGACATGTTGTAACCAAGGAGCCGCCATGTTGACTTGCTGAAATCAGTAAATGTGCGAATAATGCAATAGAACAGAAAACCAGAAACACCTACCTCAATACTTTATTTTAATGCAATTGTATCCGAGTTTATAAAGGTAAACGCAATAGAAAAACCTTCAGCTTTGACGTTTTCATTCGTATGACGTCATGTTTTGAAATGACGTTAATTTTTAATGCGCAAAAATCATTACTGGAATTTGGCGGAATTTTAATTTATTTTGTTTTTGTCCATTTTTCCGTTCTCTAATGTGTAAATTCTTTTTGTTAGGCATCAGAATCAGAATAAATGTTCTGTAGGGTTTTATTCAATTGTAATTGTTAACACATCGAAATCCACAACCGTTTACACATAGGTTACGATACATGTGGATTTACGTGGGAGGCATATTTAAACAGCCATTTGTGTACATCTTGGAGTCTGCGCTAAGTATAGATATATCGAGAATTTTATCACGGTGTTGTTTACAAAGCGAAAGAAGCACGTCATATTAGAATAAGAAAGAAAACTTGTAGTCAGGTGAGATTACACACAGCGATTACACGTGTTGAAGGTGTAAACTGACCGTCGACCGTCAACGCTTGCAGCGAAAAGAAAACGCATATTAAAGTCACCGTACAGCCTCAACGTAGAGCAAACCAAAAGTCCATTATATTTATATATAAAGACCCCTCCTTTTTTTAGCTCACCTGGCCCGAAAGACCAAATGAGCTTTTCTCATCACTTTGCTTCCGGCGTCAGCGTCCGTCGTCGTTAACTTTTACAAAAATCTTCTCCTCTGAAACTACTGGGCCAAATTAAACTAAACTTGGTCACAATCATCATTGGGGTATTCAGTTTAAAAAATGTGTCCGGTGACCCGGCCAACCAACCAAGATGGCCGTCATGGCTAAAAATAGAATATAGGGGTATAATGCAAAAACTAAAGCATTTAAAGCAAATCTGACATGGGGTAAATTGTTTATCAGGTCAAGATCTATCTGCCCTGAAATTTTCAGATGAATCGGTCAACCCGTTGTTGGATTGCTGCCCCTGAATTGGTAATTTTAAGGAAATTTTGCTGTTTTTGGTTATTATCTTGAATATTATAATAGATAGAGATACCCAGGAAACACATGACGTCCTTGCGACGTTATGTATTGGTCGCTGGAAGGTCATGGCTGACGTTACGTTAGTACGACGTTGTTGCAACGTTGTGAGAATGTAATTTTACGTCACGTCAGATACGACGTAGAACCGACGTCAGGACAACGTTATTATTGTTTTTAATAACGTTTATATTACGTTGTTGCAATGTCATATTGCGACGCATCTGTCACGTATCTGTGACGTTATAGCAACGTCGTCATATTTTTTGGTCGATAAAGTATTAAGTTGATTTTTACGCTATTATAAAAGAGGAACCATGTTTTTGTCATCAATTAAACATCGTAATAATAAAAAAAATAATAAAAAATAATTGCAATATGTTACAGTACTGTACATCGATCAAATAAATCACGTAATTTAAACGTTGTAGCAACGTAATTGTCGACATCCCTAAAATTTACAATAGCAAAATTTCTTCTTTTATTATGTACTAGATTTAATTTGTCTTGTTTGTATTGGTAGAACTAATGAACAATATTTGATATGAGGCAGGCATTACCTGTGAAAGGGGACGAAGTCTGTACGAATTTATTCATGTTAAAAAAAGATACGGAAATACCGTAACGTTTCCGATTTTGGTTCCGTTGTTAGGGATTTTAGTTGTGACGCTATTTAAGTGATGACGTCATATTCAAAGTAAACGCCATTCACCAAGCCACTGCACTAAGATCCAACGTAAGTACATTTATCTGTATTCTTTAACTGTTGTTTTTTTCTTCTTACTTTTTATAAAGTTTCTATTATAAAGGAACAGAATGATGTTCCCGTAAAGTTTTGACGTCATAAAACAAAACATCTGACGCCACAATGGAAAAGTGATTGTCAAAAGTTAGAGAGGCCGGTATATGTCAAAATACAGGATTTAGTGTTTCAAGCATGATTTTTGTGCTCCAAGCATTATCACTACCAGCGACGTCACAATGTGCAAAATGATGTGAGAGGTGAAATTATCTGACAGCAACGTCACAATCGTGACAATGCGGGTTTTCTTCGTATATATGTCGGAAAATATCAGCCGCTCGTCAAAAAGGTTCACATTGTGCCTCGGGGCTGATATTTTTACGATATCAGCATGTAGAAAACCCGATAATTTATACATATCGCACCACTATTCTGGTTTTACAAGACGTGCATGATGTAATACATAAAACCATTTTCGAAGAGAGACATGATAGATATGAAATTAAATTTTGTTGTACTCTTGCTTTATAAATTATTTTTACAAAAAACTTTTGCTAATTTCGTCTGCAGAAACCTTACACACGTGTAGCTAATTTGATTATAATTGAGGTCAGGAGAGCGAGCTATCAGTGGTATGTATTTGCCATGTCATGTTATATTAACTTTATACACAGACACAGTGATGGCATACCTTGAAAATAACTCAAGTGTATTTACAATATAAAGTCTTGTGCATTGAACTCATAAACTAAAGAACTGATAAAAATTTAGTATGAATAAATACAAAAGATTTTTTACAAAAATCAACTTTGTAGTTTTTAATTTCTGTCATTTTGGTCTCTTGTGGAGAGTTGTCTCATTGGCATTCATACCACATCTTCTTTTTTATATTTATATTTCTGTTTTTAAATTAAGGTTATGTTTTTTTTAATTACATATTTTAATTTTTATTATTATTTGAAAAATCCGGATAATTTTAAATATTTTTGACATTTTACTATGTTTTACAATTTGTATTTGTTAAATAGGTATATATTTGTATATAGTGTCTCATAAGCCTATGTAGGCTGGGTATTTGTCTTATCTTACTATTGTGTAGCTGCGGAACCGTAGATCTTAGGTCCTTATGTTATTTTTTTGACTATTTGCGGACCTCCGCAAATAGTCAAAAAATAACATAAGGACCTATAGAAGCTACCGTTCCGCAGCTAACTATTGTGCAATGTATATTATATAATATTATCTGTATCTAGTCTATAACATCAGTAGACGAGTAACTGTATGTGACACTTTAATAAAATAAATTATTATTTATAATTATTTCTTTTTGCAAGGGACAATATAATTTACAAAAAAATCATACCACTACTCCTTTAATTATTATTATGTATATAATGACTGAATAAATAGTCAACGATTAATCTGTATTATATAATATATGTTCCAGACCGTATCTATGAGTTTTTGGGCCGTATGCTTACTTTTTCAAAATACTCATACGGTAGAACTAATATAACATGTATAAAGAAGTTGTTCAAGTTTAATGCAAATGCATATATAAACAGATCAAGATAACTTAACTCTCAAATTTATATAAAAAAGTTCAAATGTAATTGAAATAAAAACTTTATATTTTAACTATTTAAAAAATTCGCGCTAATAAATCTGCCAATTTCTTGTATGTCTTAACATGTCGACCAGTAATACATTAATTGAATTATATGATCACTGAAATTGAAGATATCGGAAGAAAACATAATGTGGGAGGACACTATTTAGCAATTTTAGAAACAAAAATGTAAATGCAAGAGAACATGCATGAACAGCACACATTTAAACGCAAAAAAAAAATACGTCCATCTAATTGTAATAACAATTTGTAATACTAAAAATAAAGATTGTGATAATGGTTGTCTAAATGTAAACCATATGATCCAATAACATTAGGTCAGCTCGTACTGGACCATACTCATATACTCATACGGTCCGACCGCACGCGTATGGTCGGACCGTACGAGTATAACGTGACGGTACCCAAATTGCACCTATTTTGACAGTTTTTTCATCTACGTTTTTTTATGATAAAGACAAAAATGTCCATTCTGTGTTTATTTTGTAGCCGTATCCTTTGTTATAAAGGTACACCAATTTCATTTTTATTCCATATGGAATCATAGAAAAATTGGTCTAAACTGACCTCCAAACCATCAATGATTCTGAAATGAGGAGTACCCAAATTGCATCCATGCTTAAATTCACATCGTCAAAAGTCTAATAACAGAGCTTTTGTTTAATTTCTTCAAATATTTTGAACAATTGGATATTAGTCCATGCTTACTCTTCATTATTTTTTAAATTGATACTTGTAACATATTGTATTTGCTCATATTAAAAAGATGACGTTTCAGTACATTTTGCTTTTTCAGTAAATACTTCATCTGTTGATAAATACTGTGAACGTTTTGTGCATATCTAAATAGTTTTACCTATGTTGAAAGATGTGCTAAGTATCAAATCATAAAAATACAAATTGTTTAGTCTCTATGAAATCTTGTAAGATTTTCGCTGCTAGTTTTGCTAAATAGGTGCAATTTGGGTACCGTTACGTTACGTATATACGGTCCGGACCGTACTCGTACGGTCCGGACCGTACTCGTACGGTCCAAATACTCAATGGTCTGGAACATATATGGCAAATTTGTAAATGTAAAACATACATTTATGGTCATAATTTTCAATTATATTTTTTTTTTATATTTTGGCAGTGGCTTATTTGCCGGTGAAACAGTAATTATATGATATGATTATAATATCTCGATTAAAAGCGAGCTATAAATAGCTATAGCATAATTCAAAGTAATGGCTATTTTGCCGGCGCTGACAATACTGTGAATTTGGTTTTTTTACCGGTTCTTTGTGGAGTTTAAAAAGATATATCAGTCACAATGAAGATTGGAATATGTCATAATGTAAAAAGTAATAAAAAATGTAAAAAAGCTGTGTATTTAATTTGATAAATGATAAATCATTATGCCATCTAACAAAATCAATAGTATAGCTTCAAACTCATAAATATTTAATGAAAATACCGAATTAGACCTTTGAAATTAGGGAACCACCATTTAACTATAAAAAAAAAGGGGGGGGGGTCATGGAGTTTTTTCTTAAGATTTCCAAATTGATGAAACACAATGGTAATTCTGTTCGAGTACAGGACAAAAAATATTCTGAATCCAGATTCCACCCATACCTTATAGTGTTAGACTTAAAAAAAATAATTTGAGTGATATCGTTGAAAAATTAAATAAAATTGTTTACACTTCACTGACTCAAGAGGCCCCTCATGGGGGGGGGGGGGGGGGGGGGGGGGGGGGGGGGGGGGTCCTAGTAATCACATAATCACCATTTTTTTGCCAATATAATCACATAATCATTAAATATTTGCTTATCTTTAGTAATCAAATAATCAGAAACTAAAAATACAGTCCTAGGTAATCAAATAATCATGAAATATTTGGCTTAATAATCAAATAATCATTAAAAAAACGGCCAAGTAATCACATAATCAAAAACCCCATGAGGGCCCTCACTCAAGCAAAAACCATGACCCTCCTTGAAGTTAAATTGTTGCTCCCTGACAGTCTACGGTTTATTTTTAAATTATATTTAATATCACTATGCAAATTTTATCAATGTCAATTTTTGTAGAGTCTTACATGAAGAACTACATGTACCCCTCAGCAAGGACATCAGATATTGAAGAATTGATTGGGGAAACCCTAAAACATACACCCCCAGAACCAGGCGGAACACGCTATATGGTAAGAATACCATTATTTCCCCGTATAGTGCAACCTATATTGGAATATTTCCCAAAATTATTATTGTTTGTATTCTATGTTGTTGTTTTTTATAATTCAGTACGAAATTGTTATTAGGTCTAAAATTTTGTCTTGTACTGCCGTCTGTTTGTTCAAGAATATGCGATGGAATGGCAACAAGACAATGTATTACTTTATAAAATAAAATAAGTCTGGTTTTTAAGCGTCTCTCAGCTAGTGGTGGCCATTTCAACTGATTTAGCATGTTTGTGACACTGCTCGTGTAATCGTAGTTGTTGTGTACATAACGAGCAGCACGTATCTGTACCTTTTCTAATTGTATCTGTTGTTCTTTCATATGGGGGTCCCAGACACTACAACTATATTCCAGTTTGGGTCTTACTAGTACCTGGTATGCTCTTGATTTTGTTTCTGTGTATGATGTAGAATGTGACATTGACGTTTGACCCCTTTCAAAGAAACCACCAGCATGTACACACAACAATGCTGCAATGCTTTAGACAACATTGATCTAGAGACTTCATGATTTACATGTATAAAGTTTTTAAATGTAAAAAAAAAAAATTTTCCCTACCTACCTACCCACCTGCTGATAGTGTGGGTCGGCTGTGCCAAACAAACAATTTTTTAAGGGTGGCCTTATAGATATGCATTTGTAACTAGCATTGTGAAGATCAAGATAATCTTTTGAGACAATAAATTAAGGGGAACATTAAATTTAACTGAATATATAATTATGTGGTTTATGTGTTTTTCAAGGAGATTTGGAAAGCCACGTCTTACACACAGCTACATAGATCTAGTATTTATTTGCAATAATGTTTGACCTAGAATAATTACAATTTAACTTTTTGTACAAATAAGTTTTTGTATTGTCATTGCAGGAACCAACTGTTAAGAGGACAATTGCAGCAGCTCCGGAAATACCACTACCAGGGACCCAGGAGAACATATTTAAAATAAACAAAGTTAACGATCAATTCTTCACTTTTTGATATACAGATATAGGAAGATGTTGTGTGAGTGCCAATGAGACTACATCCGTCCAAATAATAATTTTAAAAAAGTAAACCATTATAGGTCAATGTACGGCCTTCAACACGGAGCCTTGGCTCACACCGAACAACAAGCTATAAAGGGCCCCAAAATTACTAGTGTAAAACCATTCAAACGAGAAAACCAACGGGCTAATCTATATAAAATAAAAAAAAACGAGAAACGAGAAACGCGTATAAATTACATAAACAAACGACAACTACTGTACATCAGATTCCTGACTTAGGACAGGTGCAAACATTTGCAGGCATTATTTACTTTTCATAAACTTTTTTTTTATAACTTTCATGGGTGGGTATTTAGCTAGCCAGATATTATATTCAGAACGTGAACATGCTTAATGAGAAATGTATACTACGATGAAATAAATTGAATATAAAAAAAAAAGATGTGGTACTATGATTGCCAACGAGACTCTCCACAAGAGACCAAACGACACAGAAAATAACTATAGAGGTCAATGTACTGCCTGCAACAATGGGCAACTCCCATATCGTATAGGCAGCAATTAAAGACGGGTTAAGGAGACCGGGGCAACATCCCTCTTATAGAGTAACATATATGATAAATGCATATTATTTTTACAAGCACTATCAAGAACTGCATACGAATAGGCAGCCACTCAGCTATAGATGGCCCTAGGATTCATTTCTGTTATATCACAATTACTGAAACAGTAATTCGATTGAAGCTACAAAAAAAAAGATGATGATGCAGAATATACGAATTCCTTTAGAGAATATAACCAACATATATCTCTAGAGATCACCTCATGGTCCCAAACACAGTTGATACTATGTGTTTGTATATACGATAATTTCTTGGCCAACTATAAAGCAAAATATAAAAGTGCAAGTATATTACGTCGACATAATGTGATATGAACGTTGTAGAAACGTAATTTTACGTTTTACGTCACCACAACGTTAATGTATAATGTTGCGATAACGTGATATAAACGTTGTAATGTCAGGAATAACGTTGTAGAAACGTAATTTTACGTCACCACAACGTTGATGTATGACGTTGTGACAACATCGACATAACGTGATATAAACGTTGTTGTAATGTCAGGAATAACGTTGTAGAAACGTAATTTTACGTCACCACAACGTTAATGTACGACGTTGTGACAACGTCAAGAAAACCATACACTTTTACGTAAATACAACGTAATAACCTGACGTCAATGCGACGAAAACATGACGTTGTCACGACGTAAAGATGACGTAACATTGTTAGCTGGGTAAACTGTAAACATGGTAAAAAGCAATTATGTTCAGGAAAGTAAGATTTACAAATAAGTCAACATGACCGAAATGCAATGGGGTAAAATGCAGTTTTTGGATTATAACTCAATTTTATGATGAATCCATCTGCTTCCTTTGTTTAATATTCACATAGACCAAGGTGAGCGACACAGGCTATTTAGAGCCTCTAGTTTTTTTTTTTTATCTCTGCTGACAAACACATGTGAACACGTACTGGTGATAAAAACAATTAATGTATTATTGACAGCTAGAACTCAAATACACATGTTGACAGAATCATATTTATTTAGTGATACACATAATTAATGTGGTGTTATGTTTAATGTTTTACTGACCACCATAACTCATAAAGAGAAATGTTGACAGATTCTGGTGATAAAACTACTCAATGTGGTGTAATAAGTGTACAATGATTTACTGACAGTTAGAACACATAGAGAGATACATGCTGGTGATAAACCTTATCAATGTGGTGTTAACGTTCAATGTTTTACTGACCACCGTAACTCATAAAGAGAAATGTTGACACATTCTGGTGATAAAACTACTCAATGTGGTGTAAGTGTACAATGATTTACTGACAGATAGAACACATAGAGAGATACATACTGGTGATAAACATAATCAATGTGGTGTTATGTTTAATGTTTTACTGACCACCGTAACTCATAAAGAGAAATGTTGACACATTCTGATGATAAAACTAATCAATGTGGCGTAAATGTACAATGTTTTATTGACAGATAGAACACATAGAGAGATACATTCTGGTGATAAAACTACTCAATGTGGTGTAAGGGACGACATCAAAAGATCGATGTAGGATAAAAAACTTAAATCAAATAGTTTGGGGGTGGGGGGGTCAACATTGCTGCAAGTTTTGTTAATCTAAAATCGATTTTTACATATATCCCTATTGGTCAATCAATTTTTCCCAAATTAAGTTAAGAGGGGGGGTGTGGGGGTCAGTGAAAAAACTATGTGAATTAAGTTTTTTATCCTTCATTGAACTTTTGATGTCGTCCCTAAGTGTTCAATGATTTACTGACAGTTAGAACACATAGAGAGATACATGCTGGTGATGAACCTTATCAATGTGGTGTTAATGTTCAATGTTTTACTGACCACCGTAACTCATAAAGAGAAATGTTGACACATTCTGGTGATAAAACTACTCAATGTGGTGTAAGTGTACAATGATTTACTGACAGATCGAACAAATAGAGAGATACATTCTGGTGATAAAACTACTCAATGTGGTGTAAGTGTTCAATGATTTACTGAGTTAGAACACATAGAGAGATACATGCTGGGGATAAACCTTATCAATGTGGTGTTATGTTCATTTTTTTACTGACCACCGTAACTCATAAAGAGAAATGTTGACACATTCTGGTGATAAATCTAATTAATGTGGAGTAATTATTCGATAGTTCACTGACAGCAAGAACTAGTAGACATGTAAAAATGGGAATGAAAACGGGGAATTTGTCAACTCAACAGAGGAACTAAACACAGCCAAAGTCCACCACCACCCACCCGGAGTCGAGATTCAGTTTGCCCCTAAATTAAAATGCTGAACATTTACATATACTGATGATAAGCCTTATCAATGTTATGTTAGTGTTTACTAGCAATACGCAGTTGTCATCAAATGGAACTTACTTGATAATATACGTTTTTATGATCAATAAGAACAGATGCACTATAGCTTATTCGTAACAAACTTACCTTTATTTACCGTCTATTATGCGTCATCAATATAGATGTTGACATCTAGAACCAAAATTTCGCTAAAAATTACTAAATAATTCCTGTATGTCATGGTCTTTACTTTTTCTTCTTCTTCCAGGCATGGAACCGAATTCAATATTTGAATGTATGAGGTCCAGCGAAAACTAACGCAATGTCGGACATCACAGATAGTTTTCTCTTGGCTATTTACAGGATACAACGTTCTCTCTATATATACAATTAAAACTATTACAGGATGTTACTGTCTATTTTAGCAGAGCATGCCTTCAGGGCAGCTCTGAATCCTTCAACTGTGTCAGCTGATGTTGGCAGTTGGTTCCAGTCTGTAATTGTCCTTGGAAAAAATGATTGTCCGAAGGCGTCTGTTGTGACCCTTTCTTGGAAGAAGTGTTGTTTACCTCCGGTCCGGCTGGCGTCAGATATTGGTGCCTATCTATGTCTATCAGATTATGTTGAATTTTGAACAGCATGCATAGCCTATTTTGTTTCCTGCGGTCTTCAAGACTTTTCCATTTTAAAGATGTTACCATTTTTGTTACACAGCCAGGTGTTCGGTCTGTGTAGTTGTTGTTTACAAATGTTGCTCCTCTTTTCTCATGTTTCTGTACCTGTTCGATTGCTTTTATTTTAGCCTGTTTCGTAGGTTTCCATAATGTGCAAGCATACTCAACCGAAGGTCTTACTATTGTTGAATATGCTGCTGCTTTGACCAGTTTAGTGCAATCTTTTAGGTTACGTCGCATGAAGCCTAGTGTTTTGTTTCCTTTACCCACTATAATGTCGATGTGTCTGTCCCAGGTTAGATTGTTGCTGATTGTAACTCCCAGGTATTTACTAGCTATAAAGGTGTCCAATGAGTGTCCGTGTAATTTGTAATTAGTTGGTATTACAGGACGGTTCTTGGGTTGTATTCGAATTACCATGCATTTTTTATACGACCGCAAAAACATTTTGCGGTCGTATATTGGTATGACGTTGGCGTCGTCGTCGTCGTCGTCGTCGTCCGAAGACACATTGGTTTTCGCACTATAACTTTAGTTTTTAAAGTCAATAGAAATCTATGAAATTTAAACACAAGATTAATGACCACAAAAGGAAGGTTGGGATTGATTTTGGGAGTTTTGGTCCAAACAGTTTAGGAATAAGGGACCAAAAAAGAGGCCAAAATAAGCATTTTTCTTGGTTTTCAAATAATAACTTTAGTATAAGTAAAAAGAAATCTATGAAATTTAAACACAAGGTTTATGAACACAAAAGGAAGGTTGGGATTGATTTGGGAGTTTTGGTACCAACAGTTTAGGAATTAGGGGCCAAAAATTAAACTTTGTTTGATTTTATCAAAAATTGAATAATTTGGGTTCTTTGATATGCCGAATCTAACTGTGTATATAGATTCTTAATTTTTGGTCCCATTTTCAAATTGGTCTACATTAAGGTCCAAAGGGTCCAAAAATAAACTTAGTTTGATTTTAACAAAAATTGAATACTGGGGGTTCTTTGAAATGCCGAATCTAAACATGTACTTAGATGTTTGATTATGGGCCCAGTTTTCAAGTTGGTCCAAATCGGTGTCCAAAATAATATTTGTTTGATTTCAACAAAAATTGAATTCTTGGGGTTCTTTGATATGCTGAATCTGAACATGTATTAAGATTTTTGCTTATGGGGCCAGTTTTCAAGTTGGTCCAAATCGTGGTCCAAAATTAAACTTTGTTTGATATCAACAAAAATTGAATCCTTGTGGTTCTTTGATATGCTGAATATAAACATGTATTTAAATTTTTGTTTATAGGCCCAGTTTTCAAGTTGGTCCAAATCGGGGTCCAAAATTAAACTTTGTTTGATTTGAACAAAAATTGAATTCTTGGGGTTCTTTGATATGCTGAATCTTACCATGTATTTAGATTTTGGATATTGGACATTAAAAGATAAATGTCCAATTTAAATTGTTTAAGTTTTTAAGTTTAAGTTCTTAGACCACATTCATTCTGTGTCAGAAACCTTTGTTGTGTCAACTATTTAATCACAATCCAAATTCAGAGCTGTATCAAGCTTGAATGTTGTGTCCATACTTGCCCAACTGTTCAGGGTTCGAACTCTGCGGTCGTTTAAAGCTGTGCCCTGCGGAGCATCTGGTTTACATTGAAGCTCATTTGCCACTTATCTTCCCAGTCCTCTAATGATGTGAGATCTTTCTGCAGTAGGTCACTTTCTGTTTGGTTACTGATAGTTCGATGGAGGAGGCTGTCGTCTGCAAAAAGTCTATGCGGGAATGTCACAGTAATCATTATATATACCCTGTCTGAGACATTCATAACATATAATACTGTTGAAATTCAAAATCTCTGTGTACACGTCTCTGTGTAAATTTGTCAGGGGCGTAGCTAGGGATTCAGTCAACTGTAGGCACCAATCAGCAGGGGGTCTGGGGGCCGTTCGCACCCGCCCCCGGACGGAAAACGGGTTTCAGCGTTTCATCTGCAAAATTTTATGTACAAAAATTTACTGGTTATTTAATCATGAAAATTATAATATACATGATGAAAAGTTCGAAAAATTATGAATAATTTACCGTAACATCTGACAGGTTAATTAAATAACGCAGTACAATCGGAAATATAAATAAAAAATATATTTCACAATATGCATTTCCCAGCATAGATCAGCGTATCCCTTTAATTAAGCAGTACACCCTGTTTGGTATTTTCATATCTATTCCGTTCAGTCTGATACATTATGTTTAACTTAATTTATAGTACATATTGACGATCCTTCATTAAAAAAAATTAGGCACGTCGTAAACACTGATATTACTATATAATCAAGGCACTGGCTACGGTTACATGGAAATGTAACAATAATAAAAATATTATTGTTACATTGGAGACTAATTTCCGGAATGCAAAGTTGGGCGAGGAACCGAATAATTACGAATGTAACAATAATTACTGAGGCTACAGTTACATTACGTTATTGTTACATGAAAACCAGCAATGTACGCTAGATTTATTAAACTTAAATCTTCTATAGTTGTATTGCTTAATTCTTCCATCTGTACTAAACAATACTTGTAATACTGATAAATAATAAATATTATTATTCAACAAATGGTGTTTAGGGTGAAAAAAATAAAACTTGGGATGCGTTTTAAACGAAACTGAAACAATATCAAGACATAAATTTCATACAGCTATTCAACTTGACGCAAATTGATACATCAAAAGCAAAGTTTGCTAACTGTAACTTAAATACTAAGAACTTCTGTATGTACATGTATCCGTGGAGGACGTAATTTCGTTCATCAAAAATGTGTCGGACTTTAAAAACCATGAAATCATTTAATGGATTTGTAGAAATTGTCATTGTAAATAAAAAGTTACAGTAAATAAATTGTATGTAATAAATGTATGTATTGTAAATATAAAATAAATGTCTTCAACTTTTATTATTTAGTACATATTACTAGTCCCATCGTACATTGCTGCTTTTCATGTAACAATAACGCAATGTAACCGTAGCCTCAATAATTATTGTTACATTCGTAATTAAACAGGTCCATACCCAACCATGCATTCCGGCATTTAGTCTCCAATGTAACAATAATATTTTTATTATTGTTACATTTCCATGTAACCGTAGCCAGTGCCTATAATCAAACTATCCTTTTGGCTAGACATCAATCTTTTGATTCTTAAACCTTCACCCAAGCCTCACAAAGACATACACACATAGTCGATGCCTAATCCAAAAGTTCTGTTCTGCTCATACAGTCTATCGTAACAAAATTCAAGAAATTCATATGTCTTTATATCCTCTACTGTAAAATCCCTACCTGCTTAGGAATTTGAATAATTGTGGTCATTACACGCAGATCGGAAAGTACTCAAAATTACTGGAAGCTAGTTGATTGATTTATTTTTTAACATCCAGTGTCAAATATTTATGCAAATTCAGGACAAAAAAAATAATTTACAATAAATGCAACCGGGAGCTAGGTCCTGTAATAGGTGCCGTATAGAACGAAGGTCTGGAAATTAGAAAATGGCATGCATTGGAGAATGATGGATTACTTGTATAGGAGCAGAAATGTTGCCTTTCAGTAGACTAACTACGAACTTCTCAAAGAGTGGCATTCTCTCTACAACTAGGCATCGGATTTAATGTCCCCATTCTGACCAGACGTGACTGCATATTTATACATTCTGCAAAGCGGTGAGCAAAACGGACGACCAACATTGGCAAAGGTTGATTGTAGGTCGGGTGAAGACAAAGTGGAAAGCTAGTTGAAAACTAACAACAACTAATTAAAAAAAACTCATGTGTCTAAGTTTTGAATCATTCAAGTTTTTGTTGATAGAAGTGAAATGATCAGTACCAAAGTTCTAGTTTATAGTTTCTATATAAGGTAAAATCATATAAAAACATTCAATTCTATCCAATATTCCATTCACTAAGGACGAGAGACTAGTGTCCAGCTGACATTCGATAATTAAAGAGTTTTGACAACTTCACTGGCGTTCATCTATACAGATAATGTTGTTTATTATTATTATTTTTTTTTAAATATTTAATAAAAAAAAATATTAGTGAAAAAAATATGTGTAGGCACGTGCCTAAAGTGCATAACGGCAGCTACGCCCCTGTTTGTATACATGTATATATATTGAGTTACTTTGTTAAGGATCAGTTAACAGTGGCGGATCCAGAAATTTTCATAAGTGGGGGCCGACTGACTGACCTAAGAGGGGCCCGCTCCAGTCACGCTTCAATGATTCCCTATATAAGCAACCAATTTTTTTCCCTGCCCCCCCCCCCCCCCCCCTAAATCTGCCTCTGGTTAATGTCTTCATTTGTTTTTGTTGTTGCTATATGTCACAAACTGTAAAGTTTATATAGGCAAAAGGACTAAATGTAATTATATCATGGATACCAGGACATGCCAACATAGCTAGCAGTGACGAGGCTGACATCCTTGCAAAAAACAGCGGCATAGGAAGCAAAAGAACTACCACCGGAAGATAACGTCATAACACTACAGGACGTCAAACAAGCAGCATTAAAATGTACAGGAAATAAATGGCAGAGAAGATGGGAAATATCTGAGAGAGGCAGGGACCTTTATGAAAAAATATCAACTACGAAACACTCAATTATATATGATTTTCCAACTAAAAGACATTTCAGTATATTCGCCCAACTAAGTACTGGCTATACAGAACTCAACTACTATAAGAACCGAGTATAGGCCAAACCGCAACGCCATAGAGTCGTGCAACTGTGGAGCATCTGAAACTCCTGACCATTTCCTTCTGGACTGTCCCTTCTATGAGAACGAACGAGAAGATATGTTACACCAAATATCCAAAGAGGTCGGGGTCAGAAACCTAAATTTAGCTACTATGCTAGCGAGACTGGACGGCGAGAACACAGAAGAGACAAAAGCCAAACTACGAACAGTGGCACTTAACATTGACAGAACAGGCAGATTTAATACTACTGTTCCTCAATCCCAATCTTAACCAGCGCATACCAACTTTTTTTGTTTTCCATTTTTCCAGACTCATTAAAAATTGCCCAAGTGGCACCTGTTCACAAAAAAAACAGTGTTCTTGAAAAAGGTAATTATAGACCAGTTAGTGTTTACCTGCTATATCTAAAAAAAATTGAAACAGCCATAGAAAATCAACTTACTAAATACTTTGATGATATTTTCGACCATTTTCTTGCGGCTTTTCGAGCTGGTTATGGCTGCCAGTCAACATTCCTCAAAATTTTGGAAGATTGGAAAAAGGCACTAGATAACAATAAATATTTAGCGGCTATATTAATGGACCTTAGTAAAAGCCTTTGACTGTCTCCCACATGATTTACATCTTTTGAAATTGGAAAAATATTGCCTTAGTCCATCTGCTCTGGAGTTACTCAAAAGCTATCTGACTGCAAGAAAACAGTGTGTAAAAATAGGCCAGAGTATCAGTCAAATGCAAGATATATATAAAGGTGTTCCTCAGGGATCTATACTAGGCCCTGTATTATTTAATGTTTTCATAAATGATATTTTTCTCTTTGTCAAACACTGTGATTTATACAACTATGCTGATGATAACATCCTCTCAAAAACAGGTACTACTTTTGAATCAGTTATTAAACCCTTAGAGGAAGATAGTAATTCCCTAATCTCATGGTTCTCTTTCAACAAAATGCAGGCAAACCCAGAAAAATTCCAGGCAATTTCCATAGGTAAATAAAAAAACACACACTCAAAATATTATTTTCAACCTAAATGGATTCAACATAAAATTGACGACGAAGTGAAACTTCTCGGTGTAAGAATAGACTTTAAACTGGATTTCAACACTCACATCTCAAATATTTGCAAAAAAGCTGCACGACAACTAAACGTTCTAAAAAGAATTGTCACTCATCTCACCAGACTTTCAAAACTTACAATATACCACTCATTTATCATGTCAAACCTCAGCTACAGTACCTGTCCTCTTACATGGCACTTCTGCAGTGAACAAAACACAAAGAAAATAGAAAAATTACAAGAAAGAGCACTCAGATTTATTTATGACGACTACACAAATTCTTACAATACACTTCTTGAACAGTCTAAGCTACCAGCACTAAAAATCAGAAGATTGAGAACCATGGCATTAGAGACATATAAAATAATTAATAAATCAAGTCCAGAATTCCTACATAATTTAGTAAATATTAAAGAAAATTCATATAACTTCAGGTATAAAGGCAAAGCAGATATACCACGGCCAAAAACAACAAGGGATGGTAAGAAAAGCTTTGGTTATGAGGCAGCAAAACTCTGGAACTACTTGCCAAATGAGGCAAGGAGCTTATCAACTTTTGGCCAGTTCAAAAATTTTATCTCCGCCTGGTGATTTTCAGAAAAATGTACATGCAGTTCTTGTAAATAATGTACTTACTTGCTGCCCCATAACCTGATCTCGAAGCCTGCTGTTTTTTTATGTTTTATCTCTTTGCAGTTATTTTTATTTTTTATTTAGCCATTTATTTCTTTTGCTTGTGCATTACCTTTGCTATAGCTGCATGCAGTCTTTTGTTTGTGCTTATAGTTTTCTAAAGTTTCTTACAATTTTTTTTATTTATTTTTTTTAAATCTATATATGAAATGATGAAATCTTATTATATATTTCAAATTTGAGATCAATCCTTTGAGAAATGAAAAAGTTATTAGCATTTTTTATTTGGTCCTGTCATTCGGTCCAGTCATTAGTGTAACCCCCAGTTTATCCAAATCTCGCATATTCTCGCATGAATTTTAATTAAACGCTTGACCCACTCAGAATTCTAGGTCGCGAATAAGCTTTCCCTGAACTACTGTATTCCGAACCTAAATATTGACGCCACTTTGTCTCGTTTTTGGACATAAATCACAGGCTCGACAAAAATACAAACAGCATATCGAATCTTGAGCAGATAGTGAATTGCTTTAAATATAAGAAAAGTACGTAGAATTCATAGTAGATTCAGACTTTTACAAAAGATTCGAATAAATATATTAAATGATCTATTTGAGTAAATTTAGTCCCATAAACTATCGCCCAATATCATTGACTTGCATCTGCTGCAAACTATTAGAACATGTTGTAGCTAGTAGCATAATGAAACATCTGGAAAAAAATAAAATTCTATATGATTTACAACACGGTTTTCGATCCTCCCGCTCCTGTGAAACTCAGCTAATATCATTTATTCAAGATCTTGCAAATTCAAATAATAAAAACATCCAAATAGACATCATAATAATGATTTTGCAAAAGCATTCGATAAAGTTTCACACCACCACCTCATGTATAAAATTGGTTTCTACGGTATAAATTGTAATGCATATCATTGGATTCAAGATTTCTTAACAAACAGAACACAAACAGTAGTCCTTGAAGGTGAAACATCAAATAAAATTCCTGTAACATCTGGGATACCTCAAGGTACAGTGCTTGGTCCAATTTTATTTTTAATCTTTATTAATGATTTGGCAGAATATATTGAACATAGTACATTAAGATTGTTTGCATATGATAGCATTATTTATAGGGAAATTTAAAAACCAGATGACACACTTAAATTACAGTCTGACTTAGAAGCGGCCGGCAGGTGGGAGCAGGACTGGCTCATGCATTTTCACCCTGATAAGTGCAACATTCTCAGTGTAACTCAAAAACGGAAACCTTTAGACTTCACTTATAAATTACACAATCACTCTCTAGAAAAAGTCGACTCTACAAAATATTTAGGCCTAACTCTTCAATCAAATTTAAAATGGGACAAACATATCGATAACATGACATCAAAAGCAAACCAGTCCCTTGGATTTATTCGTAGAAACCTAAAAATAGCATCACCGAAAGTTAAAGCTCACGCATATAAAGCTCTTTTCCGACCAAAATCAGAGTACTGCACAACAATTTGGGACCCACATCAAAAACAGCAAATTTCACAAATCGAAAAAGTTCAAAGAAGAGCAGCACGCTTCTCATGCAACCACTTCCATAACACCAGCTCAATTACTGAAATGATGACAGATCTAAATTGGTAGCCACTCGAAATTAGGCGCTTACGATACAGACTTGTTTTCTTTTACAAAATTATACATGAAATTGTTGCAGTCCCTACACATAACCTTTTGATCCCACTAGACAATAGAACCAGACATAGCAATCCACTCATTTAGGCAAATACAAACATCCAAAGACAGTTATAAATATTCATTTTATCACGAACTGTTATAAATTGGAATCATCTGCCACAACAAATAGTATCATGCAGTACAGTACAGGGATTCAAGATTATGATCTCAGAATCTGCTCTCATCCCCATATTCTATCCCTAACTATTCTGTTATCAAATGTATATAGTTTTATCACAATTCATTTTTTTCAAATGTAAATACGTTATGTTGATTTTTTGATTTTGTTATTTTTGTTGCTAAAGTGTAAATTATAAATTTCATAGTCGACGCCCGGCGAATAATCTTCAATAATTGAAGGATCGCTAGAAACCTAAGGGAGCTACCATTTGATTTTTATGGGGGGGGGGGGGGGGGGGGGGGGGGGGGGGGGCTAGGATGAAATTTGAAAAAATAGGCAGGACAGGAGTTTTGAGTTAAAAAAAAGGCAGGATGAGACACTTGCAAAAAAAAAAGTCATACCCCATAAAAATCAAATGGTAGCTCCCTAAAGAAGAAGAAGAAGTCCCTTTTTATTCAAAATTACAATAATAATAAATAATGATCAATAATAAGCTCGAGAAATAAGCTTTATAAGTTTAGTCTGAGTCGGAATAGTATTTCAGGACATAACTTAAGCTATGATGATCTTTTAACAAACGATTGAACAAGCAGCGCTACTATGTATTGTAACACCTTAACCAAATCCCTACATACACAATTTAATGGTTCGCCTGGCATAGGCGGAACTTACAGGTAAGGTAGGTAAGGGGACATGTAAAAAGAAAGATAACGTTGGTTTCTTTCCCTCGACTTATAATTCTCCCTGTAAAGAAAAATGTGAGTGAACATGAGCTGTGAACATGGTAAATATAAAGAAAACAATGATTTATCTTATATTTTACAAACTTGAGTGAACAATACATGGGTAGACTTGATGATGTTTATACAATGTAGACTAAAGAATCTTGTATTGACTATTCACGTGCACAGACTTACATTTGAACTGGTCTGTTGTGTTATGACGTAGTCCAGATAATCATGCCGTCTTCTGAGGGTATTTTTATATTTAGATTTTTTTAGTTCCCTCATTGTCCATGGCGTCATAATTATTTGGACTAGTTATGACGGAGACATATGATACATATTGACATAATCAAATCGTCCCCTAAAGTCAAAATATAGGACACTTCATAAACATCTATACCATGTATACTTTGCCTATATTTTTCGGTCTATTTTTCAACCTATAACGAATAAAAGTCCTAAACTTTTCCGGAAATACCAATTTTTATTTTATTTTCATGAATTGGGAATTTATATTCACAAATACTGTTTTGGGCCGCTGGTCGATTTTAGGGCCGCCAAGCGGCTCTAAACTATATAGTGGAATCATCCCTGCTTATATAACGTAACGGTACCCAAATTGCACCGAGTACCCAAATTGCACCTATTTAGCAAAAATAGCAGCGGAAATCTTACAATATTTCCTAGAGACTAAACAAATTTTATTTTTATTATTTGATACTATGTACGTCTTTCAACATATGTAACAATATTTAGATATACACAAAACGTTCACAGTATTTATCAACAGATGAAGTGTTTACTGAAAAAGCAAAATGTACCGAAACGTCGCAATGCGACGTCATCAAAACGTCATCTTTTTAAAATTAGCAAATACAATATGTTTCAAGTATCCATTTCTTAAAAAATGAAGAGTTAGTATGGACAAATATTTAATTGTTCAAAATATTTGAAAAAATTAAACAAAAGCTCTGTTATTCGACTTTTGACGATGCGAATTTAAGCATGGATGCAATTTGGGTACCCTCCTTTCAGAATTATTGATGGTTTGGAGGTTAGTTCAGACCAATTTTTCTATGATTCCATATGGATTAAAAATCAAATTGGTGTACCTAAATAATAAAGAAGGACACGGCTACAAAATAAACACCAAATGGAAAATTTTGTCTTAATCATAAAAAAACGTAGTTGAAAAAACTATCAAAATACATTGTAGGTGCAATTTGGGTACCGTCACGTTATATACATGTATGTATTTTATATGTTTCTAGTTACGATTTAAAATTTATAAGACCATCAGTTTTATGTTTATTTACTATACATATTAAAGCAGTCAGGGGACTTACTGAAATAAGTGATTTTTAAATTTTAAATTTTTAAATCACTTATTTGAGTAGCAAATTCGAGGTTTTGTCACAAATTGGGATTTTGTAGTTTTTTCTAAATTTTAAACACATATGTTTAAATAATATCTTGTAATTAGTAAAATGAAAAAATATGAATTTTTTGCTTCTTTTAAACTTGTAGCAAGGTTTATTTCTTTGATGCTATCATTTAGCTGAAAATTCTATTTTAGTTGAAAAAATGCTATAATAATGGCTTTACATAATGAATTGATACTTTCTTAAAAGATTTTTCACAGCAGTGGGAGTATTTTTCCTGTGAAGTTCAAGGTTTCATCTTTCAGATTATGTAATAAAATTCTACTGGTCGCGATACAAATTTCACTGTTCGGGGGTGTTGAAATTACAGGGATGATTCCACTATATAATTCGGCCAGCGGCCCCAAAAAAATGTACATGAAAATGAATTCCCAATTCAGGAAAATAAAATAAAAATCGATATTTCCGGAAAAGTTTCTGTCACCGATTAGGGCAACTATAATTTTTCATAGTTTGTTGTCCGGATAAGAATGCTGTTTATGGTCGCATTTTATTAACAACGATTTAATTATGTCAACATGTGGCAAACATTTTAGCAACCGAATTCAATTTATCATGTTTATTAATATGTTATGGGAGTATTCGATCTTGTAAAAGCAGATCGCCCAGCAGGTTGATAAAATGGGTGTCAAAGCAGACCTCGGCAGAGAGCAAATTCAAATTTTGATATAACATTGATGGATAAAGTTTAATGGGCGCTGATCTCGTAAAAGTAAATCACCCAGCAGATGCGGTTATATAATATGATGAAAACTTGTTTTGTAAAAGAAATTATTTCCTCAAAAGACAAAAGTTTGAGCGTTTTTTAAAAATAATATTGATGATAGACCATTCATAAAATACGATGTCATCATTATGGAACTATTTCAAAAGTTTTGAAGATGATCCAAATAATTTTAAAGAACGCTACATGTAGTTCAATGCTTTAAATATCTTATCAATTAAGTATATGAACTTTTGTTATTGCTTTTCTGAATTCGACAATTGACCAGTTCAATTTGAAATCCATTTGAATCAACATGATCAAGGTAAATTTATAGAGATGACCTGCTGTTGAAAAAATACCCGATGAATGATTTTTTTCAGTGGTTTGTGTTAGCTGAAATATATGTTTTTGTAATAGGCCTAGGTAACTATAGCTAAGATGATAGACTAGTAGTGCATCATGTTCAATGATATTCATGTAATAACAGTAGCCCATCCAGAATTATTCAAAATGTTACAACTTACATGAACATCAGTGTACAGGTTAAACTTAATAATATACATTTTCCGTTTTTACAGGAAAATATTGTTATTTCGTCTTAGATTTTATGCTTAAAAAATTCCCAATTAGAATAAAAATTCCCAATTTGATGTTCAAGGGACCCGTTTGAAAACACCTGGAATCATCCCTGAATTAGTGGGGGTTATTAAAAGAATGATACTTAAAGAAGTGATTTTTGGGAAGGAAATTGAGGTCTGATACTTAAACAAGTGATTTTTATGTCATTATCCTAGATTCAGTACAAGGTCATTACCTGAAATGACCTGGTCATCCTAGACAACACAGATGTTGGTTTTGATAAGTTAAGATACATAATTAGTCCCTGGATCATTAGTACTCTATATTTAAAGCTACAATAAAATTAAATCACTTCTTCTAGTGATTTATTTGTACTACTTAAATAGATGATTATTAAAGAAAGACAACTCTAACTTCCAACCTTTATAGAAATAGTGTTACTTGAATCAGTGATTTAGAAAATCACTTGTTTAGGTAAGTCCCCTGACTGATAAGAATATGTGACAACTCTCCATCCAAGTTGCAATGCACAAAAAGAGTTTGATCTAGATTTTAGGTCGAAGAAGTCCTAATAATTGATAATTATAATTACATGTATGACTTCTGGCTATTTTAATTTTTTTCTGACTGTAAATTGCAGAAAGGTATCAAAAGGTTTATATAAAATTGAGAATGGAAATGGGGAATGTGTCAAAGACACAACAACCCAACCATAGAACAAACAACATCAGAAGGTCACCGAAAGATCTTCAATGCGTCTTTATTAATATGTCATGTACTGATGTATGTACTTATTATATATTTGTTTGTTCCTTCCAGAGTTGTATAAGAACGCACATACTGGAGATAAACATCAATAGATGTTAGAGAGAGGGGAGGATTTAGTCACACTCAACCCTACTTCACAGAGACACATAAACACACAGGCTGGTAAAACACTTCATAAATGTGATGTGTGTGCTATAGAATTTTCTCAAGGTAGTCACTTAAAGAGACACGTGAGAACACATACAAGGTGATAAACCCATGGACTGTGATGTATGTGGTAAAGGTTTAGTAGCTTAGTTATTTACAAAGACACAAGAGGACACATAATGGTAAACAACCTCATAACTGTGATATATGTGGTAAACGATTTAGTCAGCGTGGTAATTTACGGAGACACATGACAATACATACAGGTGACAAACCTTATGCATGTGATGTATGTGGTAAAGGGTTTAGTGAGCAAGGCACTTTACGGATACACTCGAGAATACACACAGGTTATAAACCTCATAACTGTGATGTGTGTGGAAACGATTTACTCTGCTTGGAACTTTACAAAGACACATGAGAATACATACAGGTGATAAACCATATGAATGTGATATATGTGGTAAAGGGTTTAGTCGGCTTAATGATTTACAGGCACACATGAGAACACATACAGGTGATAAACCTCATGACTGTGATGTATGTGGTAAACGGTTTAGTCTGCTTGGAACTTTAAAGAGACACATGATAACACATACACAGGATACAGGTGAAAAACCTCATGGCTGTGATGTATGTGGTAAACGGTTTAGTCAGCCTCGTTATTTACAAATTCACATGAGAACACATACAAGTGAAAAACCTTTTGACTGTGATGTGTGTGGTAAAGATTTCAGACGACTTGGTCATTTACAGGCACACATGAGAACACATACAGGTGATAAACCTCATGACTGTGATGTATGTTGTAAACGGTTTAGTCAGCTTGGAAATTTAAAGAGACACATGAGAACACATACAAGTAAAACCTTTTGATTGTGATGTATGTGGTAAAGGGTTTAGTCGGCTTGGTAATTTACAGATTCACATGAGAACACATACAGATTATAAACCTCATGAATGTGATATGTGGTAAACATGGTAAAGGGTTTAGTGATCCTGGTAATTTCAAGAAACATATAAAAATACATACAGGTTAAACATCATGAACATGTAAACCTCACATTTGAGATGACAAAGAATTTAGTCAATTTACATTTGATTTAGTAGTTTAAAAGGAAGTATGGGCATACATACCATGCAATTTACTTTATGACAGTAGTGTATATGGTACAGAGTTTGAAAAGTCAGAAATGTTAAATACTTATTGACATGAGTACAGATACATGTTATTAAGCTTTTGACCGTCTTATTGGTGTTATTTGTGCTTTTATAATAAAAATTAACTTCATGAATGTGGTGTATTTGTTAAAGGGTTTCGCTAGCTTAGTTATTCAAAGAAACACATAAGGACACATGATTGTGATGTATGTTGCAATGCATATGGTTTAGTCATCTTTATTTTAAGTAATTTAAGGAGACATTTGAAAATAACATACAGGTACAACACATGTACATGATATAAATCTCACATTTGTAATGTTTGTTTGTGGTAAACATGGTAAAGGATTTAACAAGCTTAGTAATTCAAAGAAACACATAAAAATCATCACTGGTGATGAACATGATATGATAAACAATGGTAAAGGTTTCAGTCGACTTTGTGATTTACAGATTTACACAAGAACACATACAGGTTATAAACCTCATGACTGTAATGTATGTGGGTAAGAGTTCCGTCTACTTTGTGATTTACAGAGGCTCATGAGAAACACATACAGGCAATAAACCTCATTGGACTGGATATATATGTGGGAAAGGGTTTAGTCATCTAAGTGATTTAAAGAGACATGAATATGCATACAGGCAAAAACATGATAACCTCGCATTTGTGAAAATGTATGAAAATACATACAGGCAAATAACCTTATAACTGTAGTGTATGAGGTACAGGGTTTTGTAACTTACATCATGTACATATTGACATGAAACATTTACAGGAGATTAATCTCTTGACTATAGTGTGTGGTAAAGGGTTTAGCTTGTAGCTAGCTTAGAAATGTAAAGAGACACATGAGAACACATACAAGTGATTAATCTCTGACTATAGTGTGTGGTAAAGGGTTTAGCTTGTAGCTAGCTTAGAAATGTAAAGAGACACATGAGAACACATACAGGTGATTAATCTCTTGACTGTATTTGGTAAAGGTTTTAACCAGCATGTTGACCCAAAGAGACACATTGGAATACATAATGGGGATAACACTCTTAAATGAGATTGAGCATGTTGAGGTTGGGGCTCAATATGAGTGATAATCTACATAATAAGAAAACACGAGAACACATACTAATAAATAAGTGATAACATGGATAATTTACATGAGAACAGATGCTAGTGATAATTTGCATAGACACATGATAACATATACTTGTGGTAATTTATATAGACACATGATAACACATATTTGTGGTAATTTACATAGACACATGATAACACATACTTGTGATAATTTGCATAGACACATGATAACATATACTTGTGATAATTTACATAGACACATGATAACACATACTTGTGATAATTTGCATAGACACATGATAACATATACTTGTGATAATTTACATAGACACATGATAACGCATACTTGTGATAATTTACATAGACACATGATAACACATACTTGTGGTAATTTATATAGACACATGATAACACGTACTTGTGATAATTTATATAGACACATGATAACACGTACTTGTGATAATTTATATAGACACATGATAACACATACTTGTGATAATTTACATAGACACATGATAACACATACTTTTGATAATTTACATAGACACATGATAACACATACTTTTGATAATTTACATAGACACATGATAACACATACTTTTGATAATTTACATAGACACATGATAACACATACTTTTGATAATTTACATAGACACATGATAACACATACTTGTGGTAATTTATATAGACACATGATAACATATACTTGTGGTAATTTATATAGACACATGATAACACATACTTGTGGTAATTTACATAGAAACATGATAACACATACTTTTGATAATTTACATAGAAACATGATAACACATACTTGTGGTAATTTACATAGACACATGATAACACATACTTTTGATAATTTACATAGACACATGATAACATATACTTGTGATAATTTACATAGACACATGATAAAACATACTTGTGGTAATTTATATAGACACATGATAACATATACTTGTGGTAATTTATATAGACACATGATAACACATACTTGTGGTAATTTACATAGACACATGATAACACATACTTGTGGTAATTAACATAGACACATGATAACACATACTTGTGATAATTTACATAGAAACATGATAACACATACTTGTGATAATTTGCATAGACACATGATAACATATATACTTGTGATAATTTACATAGACACATGATAAAACATACTTGTGGTAATTTACATAGAAACATGATAACACATACTTGTGATAATTTACATAGACACATGATAACACATACTTGTGATAATTTACATAGACACATGATAACACATACTTGTGATAATTTATATAGACACATGATAACATATACTTGTGGTAATTTACATAGACACATGATAACACATACTTTTGATAATTTACATAGACACATGATAAAACATACTTGTGATAATTTACATAGAAACATGATAACACATACTTTTGATAATTTACATAGACACATGATAACACATACTTGTGATAATTTATATAGACACATGATAAAACATACTTGTGGTAATTTACATAGAAACATGATAACACATACTTGTGATAATTTACATAGACACATGATAACACATACTTGTGGTAATTTACATAGACACATGATAACACATACTTGTGATAATTTACATAGACACATGATAACACATACTTGTGGTAATTTACATAGACACATGATAACACATACTTGTGATAATTTACATAGACACATGATAACACATACTTGTGATAATTTACATAGACACATGATAAAACATACTTGTGATAATTTACATAGAAACATGATAACACATACTTGTGATAATTTACATAGACACATGATAACACATACTTGTGATAATTTACATAGACACATGATAAAACATACTTGTGATAATTTACATAGAAACATGATAACACATACTTGTGGTTATTTACATAGACACATGATAACACATACTTGTGGTTATTTACATACCTGTAGACACATGAGAACACATGATAATAGTAAATAAGTGATAGTTTTCGTAGACGCATGATAAATCATCAGTGATAACTTACATGTACATATAATACATATTAGTGATAATTTACCGACACATGAGAACACATACTAGTGATAATTTGCATAGACATATGAGACACATATTAATTAAGCATGATATCTGTTTTTGATTGTATTGTGATGTGTTTGTGGTCTCAGGAGAGATAAAATTGAGAATGGAAATGGGGAATGTGTCAAAGAGACAACAACCCGACCATAGATAAGACAACAGCAGAAGGTCACCAACAGGTCTTCAATGTAGCGAGAAATTCCTATATATTTTTTGTAACAAATATAATTGTTTAGCCTCTTTAAATAAAATAAAGAATTTATACTATTATTATTTTAATTTCAATTTTGTTTTAGTGTATGAGAGTTCGTCCCGGTATTTTACTATGTTCATGATGTTATAAAGCATAAATTGATTGATCAGTGTATGTTTCGTCAATTTCATCATATTCATCATTACGAAGTCCATTTTTGTCAAATGTCGCAGTATACAGGACTGACATAACTATTACTTTCAGGCGGTAGCGTTAACTATTTGAATAAAGCTTTATATTTCAGATGGTAGAAGAGTTGGATGCTTCATATCTTACGAAGTTTCCATCTGTCATATGTTCAATGTCATTGACTTCATTTTCATGGTTCAGTAACTGCTTCAAAACTGAAAAGTGGTTTTTTTTTTGGAATGTGAGTTTCTTACTTTTTCAGAGTAATATAATAACTATATTTGGTATATGGGTTCCTTGCAACGTTTACATGTTCTCCAGACAGAAATCACTCGACCTCGACCTCATTTCATGGACCAGTGATCAAGGTTGAAGTTCTCCGTTTCTCAATTACTGTATACAGCAGATAACTATATATGGTGTATGGAATGACTGTAATGGTTGCATGTCAGTTTGACATGTTTCATCTGATATTGACCTTATTTTATTGGTTCATTGGTCAAAGTTCTTTTTCATGTTTTGGTCTGGATTTTTTTTCATACGAAGAGTGAATTTTTCTGAAATAGCAATAGCAGACACAAGAAACTAAACCAAAAGAAAACGGTTACATACTTAGAAACGGACTGTAGATAACGGCCATATTCCGGACTTAATACAGGACATTTCAAGAAATAAATGGCGAGTTGAACCTTGTTTTATGGCTAGTCAAAACTCCCACTTATTTGTATAGTAAATTTAAACATATCACTAAAATAGCAAAGCTACGTGACAGGAATGCAGTACAAACAAACGCAAGAATACACAGCACAGCGACATTCATTCATGAATAATATAATAGTACATTATGTAAACAACATAATGAAAACAGACACCTCCCATGAGTCGGATGACGATTTTTTACAATCATTTTTGACAATCGTACATGTAACCTTCGGTAAAATGGTATTGTGAATAAAACAATGATAGAAGTGACCACTGGCAAAAACTTAAACGACCATTACTGCAATTAAGCTGATACATGTACCCTGCAGACAATTATTAACAACATTGAACAGAACAAGTATGATATTAAAAACTATAAAACAAAAAACCTCAAAGTTCAGTTCACGTTCACATCGAAACCTAAACGATTACGGAACCTGCTTGACCATTGTGAACATTTAAACATTTGGTCATTCAATACTAGTATTTGAATTTTTCTTAATATATTATTATTATTTTCTTTTACTATACAACTTCGTTTCAACTGGAGATAATCCTTAACAACATGATGTATGGTGTAGAGGATTTAGTTATTCTCGACGATACTCCACAGAGACATGAAAGAACACATACTGGGGATAAACTACAAAAATGTGATGTTTGTTCGAAAGAATATGTTCAATGTAATGACTCAAAGAGACATAGGAGAACACATACTGGTGATAAACCTCATGACTGTGATGTATGTGGTAAAGGGTTTAGTCAGCGTAGTAATTTACAGGTTCATAAGAGAACACATACAGATGAAACACTTCATGACTGTGATGTATGTGGTAAACAGTTTAGTCAGCATTGTGGTTTAAAAAGACACATGAGAATACATACAGGGAAGAAATCTCATGACTGTGATGTGTGTGGTAAACAGTTTAATCAGCATGGTAGTTTAAAGAGACACATGAGAACACATACAGGGGATAAACCTTATGACTGTGGTGTATGTGGTAAACAGTTTAATCAGCATGGTGGTTTAAAGAATCACATGAGAATACATACAGGGGATAAACCTTATGACTGTATTGTATGTGGTAAACAGTTTAATCAGCATGGTGGTTTAAAAAGACACATGAGAATACATACAGGGGATAAACCTTATGACTGTGGTGTATGTGGTAAACAGTTTAATCAGCATGGTGGTTTAAAAATACACATGAGAATACATACAGGAAAGAAATCTCATGACTGTGATGTATGTGGTAAACAGTTTAGTCAGCATGGTGGTTTAAAGAGACACATGAGAACACATACAGGAAAGAAATCTCATGACTGTGATGTATGCGGTAAAGGTTTACACAGCATAGTGGTTTAAAGACTCACATGAGAATGCATACAGGTGATAAACCTTTTGACTGTGATGTATGTGGTAAACGGTTTAGTCAGCATGGTAGTTTAAAACAGCACATGATAATACATACAGGTGATAAACCTCATAAATGCGATGTATGTGGTAAAGTGTTTAGTCTTCATGCTATTTTACAGAGACACATGCTAATACACACAGATGACAAATCTCATGAATGTGATATATGTGGTAAACCGTTTAATCTGCAGAGTAGCTTACAGAGACACATGAGAATACATACAGGCGATAAACCTCATAACTGTGATGTATGTGGTAAACGGTTTAGTCGACATGATAGTTTACAAATACACACGAGAATACATACAGGCGATAAACATCATAACTGTGATGTATGTGGTAAACGGTTCAGTCGACATGATAATTTACAAATACACATGAGAATACATACAGGTGATAGACCTTATAACTGTGACTTATGTTGTAAACGGTTCAGTCAGCTTGGTTACTTAAAAAATCACATGAGAACACATACCGGTGACAAACCTCATGACTAATGTATGTGGTAAAAGGTTTATTCAGCGTATTACTTTACAGAGACACATGAGAATACATACAGGCGAAAAACCTTATGACTGTGATGTATGTGGTAAAGGATTTCGTCACCTTGGTGATTTACAGACTCACATGAGAACACATTCAGGGGAGAAACCTCATGAATGTGGTGTATGTGGTAAAGGGTTTAGTCAACATGGTAGTTTACAGAGTCACATGAGAACTCATACAAGTGCCAAACCACATGACTGTGGTGTATATTGCAAACGGTTAAGTCATCATGTTAGCTTAGAGGGACACATTTGAATACATACGTGAAATAAAACTCATAAACGAGATATATGCAGGCATGCAGTTGTGAGTTCAGTGAGAGTTGTAATTGACATACTAGATACATGAGAACATGCTCTAGTGATTTTTGCGATAAATCTTATTTTTGTTTTAAATAATGTATAATTTTGAAGAAGTGACCTACAGAGGATCTACCCTTATGACAAACAACATGAAAATTGTTTTCAGAAGAAATGCATTAAAGAGGCACATTAAAACACTGACTTACTGGAAATAATCATAGATCATATGATGTATTTAGTAGAGGGTTTGATGATAATATAAACTTAAAGAAATAATAAAACATTTATTGGTGATAAACCTTATAAACTATGAGGTATACATGCACTTAAATGCATTAAAATACTGACCTACAGAGACACATAGTCCAGGTCACAGTGGCACCCATAACAACTATGTTTTGTCAATAACTTGGTTTATAACAGGTTAATTAGTGTAAATGTGTATTCATGTGGTTTTTTGTTCAAATGTACTTTAATCATTCTAATCATTTTCTGTGCTTTATTTTGTAATTCATTTGATTGTATAGCTCAAATTTTGGGCACCATGATTGGTTAATAAAATTATCTATCTATCTATCATAGGAACACAAACTGGAGATAAGTATTAAAAATGTAATGTACGTGATAAATTTGTTCATGTCCCCGTTGTAGCCGCCCGTAAGGTTTATCGTTGTTTGTCTGTCCATCCGTGCATCCCGATATTGGTCTGTCCATCCGTACGTCCCGATATTTGTCTGTCCATCCGTACGTCCCGATATTTGTCCGTTTATTTGTACGTCCCGATATGCATTTCCGCACTCGCTCTCTTTGTAAGTCTCAACCAAATTCAATGCTACATGTTTGCCTCGTTTTGTCATTAATATGCTTGTCTATCTATCTGTCTGTCTGTTTATTTGTTTTGTTTTGATTTTATATTTGTTTGTTTTAGTAACAATCCTATTGTTTGGATTTTAAACTAATAAAATTCTTATTCTTAAAACTCAACCAAGTGTTATTAAACTTATTCACAATACTTATTACCACAACACATAAAGTTTTAATTTTAGGTGTCGTCAAATTTATATATCGTTCTAGGCCTATGCTCCTTTAAGGATGAAAAATGGCTGAATTTTGGGTTTCTGTTTTCTTGTATATGTTTGGGTAGCGTGACCGTCAATTTTACCTTTCTTGTATTATGTCCCTTTGTAACGTTAAATATATAAATAAAAGAAGATGTGGTATGATTGCCAATGAGACAACTCTCCACAAGAGACCAAAATGACACAGAAATTAACAACTATAGGTCACCGTACGGCCTTCAACAATGAGCAAAGCCCATATCGCATAGTCAGCGGGGTTAAACATGTTTATGGGATCTTAACCCTCCCCTTATACCTCTAGCCAATGTAGAAAAGTAAACGCATAACAATACGCATTAAAATTCAGTTCAAGAGAAGTCCGAGTCTGATGTCAGAAGGTTTAACCGAAGAAAATAAACAAAATGACAATAATACATAAATAACAATGTATGAATAATGATGTATTCCACGAGTTTCCATTTTACTGACGTCTATGAAAAAAAAGGAAGGATGGTCAACTAGGCAAAAAAAGAAAAAAAGAAAACAGCATGTCAATTTATGTAAAAAAAAAAACTAAAAAAAACCGGTATACTAATAAAAAAGGCAGAATCGAAAAAAAGTGAAGAAATACAAAGACAGGACAGAGACTACGACTAAAAAAATACAGGACAACATTTTTCATCCTAGCAACCCATATAATGCATTTCTTTGAACAAAAGAAAAGTACTCCGAACTCACAGTAATTGCATACTTTTTGTATTACAAAATTTGAACAAATATATAAACATGGAAAAAAGTATTGCAACACCTTGATTTTTTAAAACTTGCAAAATCAGTCTCTTATTTTGGATGGAATATGATAAAATGTTTATGAAATAATATTGAAATGTAGTTAATGTTAACATTGGCTTTAAAACGAACAAAAAAAGTATGAAAAAAAAAGTTTTATCTAACCAAAATTTTTATAACAAAATGAAGTGTTTTTTGTAACAAAAAATGCATTTTACAACTTTTACTGTAGTCGAACTTTACAATGTCAGACATTTCAAAATTAATCTTTAAATGATTGTTCACATCATGTTTGATCGTTATACTCCAAAGAATTAGTACTTTGTGCGCAGCCTCCATTCAAACGGATAACCGCATCTTAACGTCTTCTGATTCATACCATAAGTCGACTGATTTGTTGCTAAGCTAGCATGCAGCAACCATTCTTGACTAAAGGTATTGTTTATTTCATGACTTGTTTGAACTGGGATGTCCTTTCATCATGTTCATGCACTTTACGACCAAATAGTGTCCCATTTATGCTAAGGAAGATAAACCGAATTCCATTGGAACAATGGATCTTTCTCCACGACGCTAATTTCCAACTTTGGCGAGCTCTGCACTATATTAAATACGGTAATCTGTGTGTCTGTTCGTAGGCAAAGGTTCCCGAAATGGTATTCTCGCAAGATAACCTGTAGCGATGAGCCGATTTCGAACAGTTCTTGTTTAAAGGTTCCTGTATGGTCATCATTCTCTTTTTAGGATTGTAATGTTTGCAAAATTGGGTTTCCTTCTGGCCAACCTTTAATTGCTTTATTTTCCCTAGCAGATGTTATATGTGGTCTTCTTGACCTCGGAAGGTCTTTAACATCGTTTCTTGCCTGATTTTTATTCTCAAAACGACTTAGGCAGCAACCATTTGAATTTCTGGGGGGGGGGGGGGGGCTATGGTTTTTTTTTTCTGGACAAATTTTTTTCTTTCAATTTTAGCATTACATATAGTGGCAGCTGAGGGTGAAAACAAACAATTTTTTTTTCTCAGAATCAAAAACAAATTATTTTTTCTCCAAAAACTGGAAACAAACTTTTTTTTCCAAAAAAAAACATAGCCCCCCCCCCCCCCCCCCCCCCCCCCGAAAATCAAATGGTTGCTGCCTTAGATCGACTTATAGTGAAATGGTGATGACCAATAATACGTGCAATTATCACAGCGACATACATGTACCTGCTTCCCTCATGCTGCTTATCTGCCATCTTGCTGCAGTTATGAGTTGTGGATGACCAATTACAAGGTGTCAATAACATAAATTTATGAACTTGGTTATTTTAAGTGTTGAAAACAATGAAGATGAAAACATCTGTTTTGGTGTTTACGAGTACAGTAGCTGCATGTGCAGATAAGAACTGATAGAGTCGATATTTATTGATTAAAATCAGGTGATGTTTAACTTGTTCTATTTCAACAAATTGTTTAACAAAAAAATAAAAAGTGTTTTTTTAATTTGAATTTCAATTTGGAGTTGCAATACTTTTTTCCATGTGTATATCCAGACTTAACTAATCGATCATATCGGTAATCGAACACTAATCAATCATATTCGATCAGTACTCGATTGATGACTTGAAGTCATCGATCAGTAATCGATCAAACTCCTGAGAGAGTTACATACCTAAATGGCTGACTAAAAGTTCAATTTAGAAAACAATTATGAACCACGGCACTGAACATCAGGTTCCTGACTTTTGGAGATTCCTTATCTTACGAAGTTTTTGTTTTTTTATTTCTCCATGACCTCATCTACATGTACATCGTTGAAATGCAAAGGGTCTAAGACCCATCACGCAAGTTCTAATTAAGTCATTCAAATATGGTGCTCATTAAAACCATATTTACATGTGAAATTAGAATTAAATGTTTGTTGCGTAATTTTTCTGTTCCATAAGATATGAGGTATGCATCTGCATCTTTTATATTTAACAGTCGTATTTGTAAGGTATTGTAGTCTTTGATGGTACGAGGAAAGAAGCTGTATTTGTAGACAGGTGTTTGTTAGAGTTTTAAAGTCTTTAAATTTACTTCAGTGGTATTGTCGTGTTGTCCTGCCTTGTAAGTTGTTCTACATAATCTGGAATATTTATAGCTATTTTTCATGTAAAGCTTTATGAAACTAGCAAAGCCTTTCTTTATTTTGCCGTCTAGTCTCTAATGGTGGTAGTTGTAGCTCATTCAGTAGGCTAGCAACTGACCCAGATTATATACTGTATTGATGTTTGATGAAACTTTGCTGATCTTATATGTGTCATTTCTATCTTTTTGATGTGGTTTTCCTGGTATGGATCCCATGCACTGCTTGCATATTCAACGTTTGGTCTGATAATGGCTTGATATTTTCTCTTATTAATTTCTTCGGGGAATTTGCCGATGTTTCTCCTCGCAAAGGCTAATGATTTTTTTGCTTTTGCCGTGATGTGTATATCCCAAATCAGGTTGTTGGTAAACTGAACTCCTAAATATGGCCATGCATGTGATAGTTATGTAATATAGGATATTTCTTGTAGGTTATTCTTAGAACATAAAATTTTGACACATTAAATTTCATCTGCAAATTTATAGATGACCAATCAACCAATTTATCCAGATCTTTTTGTGATTAGTTATTTAAAATTAATATTTAAACATATTTATTTATAGTGGAATAGGAAACAAGTTTTGCAACTTACATTAATCCATTCCCACTTTGCGGGTGCGTTAGTTGTAGTCATCTTTGCAATTTATTGCTTGGTATAATAGGCTATCATTTGCAAAGAGACGCAACCTCAACTTGATGTCATTCCCAGTATCATTGATATATAAAATAAACATCGATGGACCTAAAACATAACCTTGTGGTACTCTAGATTTTACAAAGGCATATAATTTGTAGATGTTTTTCTGTCATCTGCTACACACTGTTGTCGTTGTGTAAGCCAGGCCTTAACCCACTCTATTATTTTGTCATTTATTCCGTAATGCTCTTATTTCCGCGGAAGCCGTATGTGAGGCACTACATCAAATGCTTTACTGAAATCTAATATAAGCATATCCACTTGCTTTATTTTATCTATGTATTACAATATCTTCAATTGTTGTTACTAATTGAGATTCACATGATATTTTCTGTCTGAAGCTATGTTGGTAATCGACTTATATTTCACATTTTCCAAGATGCTGCATAATGTGCATGCTAAAATTGAGAATGGAAATGGGGAATGTGTGAAAGAGACAACAACCCGACCATAGAAAAAACACAGCAGCAGAAGGTCACCAACAAGTCTTCAATGCAGCAACAATTCCCGCACCCGGAGGCGTCCTTCAGCTGGCCCCTAAACAATATATATACTAGTTCAGTGATAATGAACGCCATACTAATCTCCAAATTGTACACAAGTAACTAAAATTAAAAATAATACAAGACTAACAAAGGCCAGATGCTCCTTACTTGGGACAGGCGCAAAAATGTGACGGGGTTAAACATGTTTATGGGATCTAAACCCCCTCCCCTAATACCTCTAGCCAATGTAGAAAAGTAAACGCATAACAATACGCATTAAAATTAAGTTCAAGAGAAGTCCGAGTCTGATGTCAGAAGGTGTAACCAAATAAAATAAACAAAATGACAATAATACATAAATAACAATGTATGAATAATGATGAGTTTCCATGTTACTGACGTCTATGAAACCGGTATATAATTTACTGGCAAGCTTTTGTCTCCCTTTTAAAAAGTTCTGCGATGTAGCTGTAATCCAATCGTTTTGGACAGCCCCTTCCTCATATGTTTTCTTAAATAATGTTGTTATGTATGGCGATCGAGATACTTGTAGCACATTCCTTTAGGTCTCTGTTTGGTATGTTATCTGGTCAATTTGCTTTTTTCGGGTTGACTTTACTAAGAAGCTTTCTCACTCCTGCTACTGTTATCTCTAGATGGTCTATATCAGGCGATGGGCTGCCATTTAAGTTTGGTTGACCTAATGTATTTTCAGTAAAAACAGATACAAATTCATGGTTAAAGTGGTATTGGTGTCTTCCTCCATCTTGGATTGTATAAAACAGAGAAACAAAGGTCCATATTTTCTATAAAGTTAGCAAAATGTGATGCAGGAATGCAGATATTTAATATGAATTTTCATTTAAAAGAACCAATTTATAAGAATATAACTTACAAATATTAATATTTTTGCAAATGCTGATAAGTTTTGGTTGGTTTGATTTTTTTTTTAAATTGGCAATTCAAGGGGAGGTAACTCTAAAACAGTGCATTTTCTGAAGGATTCTACATGAAATTTTCCTCTTTTGTATTTTAGCCGGGAAAAAAAACGTACGGGGACCCTATCTTTTCTTTTGATATTCTCAAAGCAATGTCTGAAAGCTATCTTTTCCTTAAGTATCTAACAATTCTCTCATTTTGTTTAGTTTCTAATCACAAAATGGTGTTTTTTCCTGTTTGCTGTCTTTCATTCGTTTGCCATTTGAAATAAGGGGTGCTATTCACCGGGAGTTTCTTTATTTGATTTAACATATTGTCAAAACTTTTTTCAAACAACAGCTGGGTGGTTTTTTTTTCTAACGGCCTCTTCGTCTACTTCCAATAGTTGTGATATAGTTTTGATGTGCTTCTTCTAATCTAGTTTTAACTGTTTTTTTCTCTCAGGAGCTTAAATACTTCCTAGTGTTTTTTCATTATTGATCATTATTAGAACGTTTTGCCTTGTATTTCATGAATCGGCTTTATCTTAAAAAAAAATTAATAGTATTTTTGTCATGTGGATTGTTCACTTATTGTTATTAAATAACCCGCCGTGCTATTATTATTTAATCCACATAATTTAATGTTTGCTGGGCTATAGGCAGTAGAATTTTATGCATAATGCCATTTTTTGTCTACTTATAAAAAAAAATCTTACCCTATATTACATAAATCCTTGATATAATGAATCAAACTCCGGACAGTGATCGTTTGCGTTCCAGAACTGTTTTCCTTTACTCCATTAGTGTAGAGGTGGCACGGTAGTATTTCCTGGCCCATAGGGATAATGATAGCCTTTTTAGAATTTTCACCACTTTCTAACACTGCAAAAAAATCTACATTCACCCTTAACTGAAGTACTTTCATTTTACTATTCAGAAATGAATTTGAATATGTATCATGACCGTTTACTTTTTTTGCTATTTTTAGAAACCTAAGGCCACTAGTAATTTTAGGTCTTTTATGGTGCAGTGAATACAAAATTAAAAAAAATTCTCAAAAATTCATTTTCATCTGTATGTAAAATTATTTCATATTTTTCTACACCTGATTCATCCCTCAGTTTGGGAAAGTATGTTCAGTTGATACTGTATTTTTTGTCCAATCACACTGTTTAGATACATTTACCTAGGTACACAAAAGAGCAACCTAAATTCTGGAATGCAAATACTACCGTGCCACCTAGAGTAGTATTCGGGCCCGTATGCGGATCGGAACTGGAACTGCCGGGGATAATGAATAATGCACCCATTTGTTTTGTATCGAATCCCTATCTTCGTCGTTATTGTTGTTCGCCTGACATAGGAGGAACTTACAGATAATTTAGGTAGGGGATCTGGAACGATAACGTTGGTTTCTTTCCCTCCACCTATATTATCCCTGTAAAGAAAAAGTAAGTAAATGCACAGGAATCGGAAGTTCTATCAATAAATTCTGTAAATAATAAGGGGAGCGTCTTTTTACCACAGAACACCACAGAATACCACAGAACACTAAAAATATACCACAGAACACATATAATATGCCACAGAACTCCTAAATAGTAACAATTCAGACATTGCAGTTGTTGTTATTGCTAATTATGTCTATAATATGACTTTATTAGTCAAACAAATTAAAAATTTCAATCTAGTGTCGACTCATTGTCCTTACGACCCCAATCGACTGGTATATTATATGTGTTCTGTGGTATATTTTTAGTGTTCTGTGGTATTCTGTGGTATTCTGTGGTGTTCTGTGGTAAAAAGACGCTCCGTACCCGCTCCCGTAAATCAGCCTAAGGTCTTAGCATGGACGAAAGTTAAAATCCCGTCCAAAGGCCGGTCATTCATCATACAATATATTCTTTCGAAAACCTCGAAATTGGGAGTTGAACTTTGGTTACTATCTCAGGCCGTTAGTAGTTTATATCTATCAACTCAGCATATAAACCGATCCAACATTACACAAAATGTTACAGGGTTATTATACGCTATGAACATATTGTAACATACTAATGATAATTATTCTGTAAATCTAAACATTTATTCCCTGCTAGTTTTATTCCTTCCATCAAAGAGAGTAACCAAATGCACAATTTATACATGTTATACCAGAACTTTACGCGCCATTCGGCAAACGCCAAATTTTATAACGAATTATTTTTTGTTACTACCAAGCCTGAAGAAAAAAGGCGCTGAGTTATTATTTGCCACTCCAATAGTAAACAACAGAAGCAACGTCTTTCAAGCCTATTGTTCGACGTATGGAAAAACCGAGTTTTCGATGATGCGTATACGATTTAATACTGATACAAATTATCCGTATTATCCATTTTTGCCACAAACTGTTTCTTAAACTAAGCATTTGTAAGCATGTTTTTGAGTGTTTAAATTTTATGTATTTTTAATGTACAAATCCAGTTTGCAATAGGTCATTTCTGGATTAATGTCTTTCACCGGAAAAGATCGTCAATTTCACACTCCTTTATGACGTCATTTACCAGATAGAAGGTGCGCCTGTATCCCTGCTCTATTAAAAGTTTCCAGCAGTTTCATAATCGTCTTCTGTAGGATAATGTTTATGCCATGTTGTAATTAATGTTATATGCTCTTAATGGGCCCTTTAATTTGGAAAATACAAATATTGTATTGTATTGTATTGTATTGTAGGGTAGGGTAGGGTAGTATAGAAATAGGTAATTTTCCGTACATAATCGTGATTGCCGTATGACTGAGGGAGGATGACCATCCTTTTAGATTTTAAATTCCTAAATATTTTGTGCAGTATACCATAAAACGTTTTTACCCGTTTGCTCAACATGTGTTGGTCATTTCTATGCATTTATTTTTGTCACGTGGTGATGGAAGTCACATGACAGATTCGTTTGAAAACCGTATCCCGGAACTGGCCTATTACTATGTTTTCGTCCGTTCAGTATTTCAAGCATTTGCATAGCTATATAAAGTCATAATCTATGTCAAGAGTGTCGGACTAACGGGGTTTCGGACTAGTGGGGTGTCGGACTAATGGAGTGTCGGACTATTGGGGTGTCGGACTAACGGGGTGTCGGACCAATGGGGTGTCGGACTAACGGGGTGTCGGACCAATGGGGTGTCGGACTAACGGGGTGTCGGAATATCGGGGCGACCCCCATGTCTCTAGTTCATGGTTAAAGTACGTACTCACATTAATTAGCAACATTTCTGTTTATCAGATTGTGACTTGTCTTTTCTGATTTTATTTATACAGACAGGTGACACATATCTCTGAGTCAACAGTTTATTTGCTATATATACATGATATAAGAATATGTGGCATGCATGCCAATGGGACAACTCTCAAAGTTGCAATGCATGAAAATGAACAATAGTTTATTACATATATATATATATACATACATGTCAATGCAAGTAGGTTAAGTTATAGCCTTCAACATTATGTTAAATAAAGGCAACAGTAGTATACCGCTGTTCAACATTTACCAACATTGTTTCCCTTAATTCAGTCTTTGCGCTGAGTGGCAGCCCAGGCAGCCCAGGCTAGTAAAATTGCTCTCGGGCCTGTAAATCTCATATCTACAGGCCAACAGAATCCAACTAAATTTTTTTCAAAAATTGAGCTCCAGGCCTGTAGATTTAATAGTTCATCGTGAAGACTGCCTTATGAATAAAAAGATGTGAGGTAAACATGGTAAATTATGTAAATGTATACCTCAATGAGGCAGTACATCATATAAAATTCTTGTAGATGTTGTATATAGCATGGAATAAGAATTACATGTACCAAACATGCAGAGAATGTTAAAATAGATATGTTATGTAAATATACATGATATATATGTAAATTGCAGGTACATGTACATGTATCAAAAGGTTTATATGTCTTTATTATGTTTGTTTGTTCCTTACAGATTTGTACAAGAACACACATACTGGAGATAAACATTATCAATTAGATGTTAGAGGGAGGAGAGGATTTAGTAACACTCAATGGTACTCTACAGAGACAAATAAACACAAAGATTGATACTATGTTTCATAAATGCGAGGTTTGTTCGAGAGAATTTAGTCGAAAAAGTGACTTAAAGAATCACCTTAGAATACACACGGACGAAAAACCTTATTCATGTGATGTTTGTGGGAAAGAAATGTCCAGAGATAGTACCATAAAGAGACACATGAGAATACATATTGGAGATAAACCTCATGATTGTGATGTATGTGGTAAAGGGTTTAGTCATATAAGCAATTTACGGGATCACATGAGAACACATACAACCGAAAAACAAAATGTCTGTGATTTATGTTGTAAAGGATTTAGTAGTCATGCACTATTACAGATTCACAGGAGAACACATACAGATGTGAAACCTCATAATTGTAATATATGTGGTAAACTCTTTAGTCAGCATGGTCATTTACAAAGTCACATGAGAATACATACAGGTGATAAACCGTATAACTGTGAATTATGTGGTAAACGGTTTAGTCAGCATGGTCATTTACAAAGTCACATGAGAATACATACAGGTGATAAACCATATGACTGCGATGTATGTGGTAAAGGGTTTAGTCAGCATAGTGATTTACAGAGACACATGAGAACACATACAGGTGATAAACCTTATGACTGCGACGTATGTGGTAAAGGGTTTAATCAGCATAGTAATTTACAGAGACACATGAGAACACATACAGGTGATAAACCTTATGACTGTGATGTATGTGGTAAAAAGTTCTGTCAGCATAGTAATTTACAGAGACACTTGAGAATACATACAGGTGTAAACCTCATTAGTGTAATGTTTTGAAAAGGGTTTTAGTGATCTTAGTAGTTTCAAGAGACATATGAAAACACATACAGACAAAACATATAAACCTTACATTTGAGATGTGTGTGGCTAAGGTTTAATCAATTTAGTAGTTTAAAGGGAATATGTGGGAAAGGGTTTAGTCATGATCTAAGTGATTTATAGAGACATGAATATGCATACAGGCAAAACATGATAACCTCACATTTGTGAAAATGTATGAAAATACATACAGGCAAATTACCTTATAACTGTAGTGTATGAGGTACAGGGTTTTGTAACTTACATCATGTACATATTGACATGGAATCTTTTACAGGAGATTAATCTCCTGACTATAGTGTGTGGTAAAGGGTTTAGCTTGTAGCTAGCTTAGAAATGTAAAGAGACACATGAGAACACATACAAGTGATTAATCTCTTGACTATCTGGTAAAGCTTTTTACCAGCATTGAGCATGTTGACTCAAAGAGACACATTAGAATACAATGTACATAATGGGGATAACACTCTAAAATAAGATTGAGCATGTTGAGGATGGGGCTCAATATAAGTGATAATCTACATAAAAAAAACACGAGAACACATACTAATAGATAAGTGATAACATGGATAATTTGCATAGACACATGATAACACATACTTGTGATAATTTACATAGACACATGAGAACACATACCAGTAAATAAGTGATAGTTTTCGTAGACGCATGATAAATCATTATTGATAACTTACATGTACATATAACACATATTAGTGATAATTTACCGACACATGAGAACACATACTAGTGATAATTTGCATAGACATATGAGACACATATTAATTAAGCATGATATCTGTTTTTGATTGTATTGTGATGTGTGTGTGGTTTCAGGAGAGATATATATTTTGTAACAAATATAATTGTTTAGCCTCTTTAAATAAAATAAAGAATTTATACTATTATTATTTTAATTTCATTTTTTTTTAGTGTATGAGAGTTCGTCCCGGTATTTTACTATGTTATAGCATAAATTGATTGATCAGTGTATGTTTCGCCAATTTCATCATGTTCATCGTTACGATGTCCATTTTTGTTGAATGTGGGACTCGCAGTATACAGGACTGACATAGGTATTACTATCAGGCGGCAGCGTTAAATATTTGAATAAATCTGTTAAGTCATTTTTGTCACAAAAGTCAATTTTGTCTACACAAAAAAATAAACACAAAATTGAATTTTGTCAGGACAAAAATGAATTTTGTCATCACAAAAAAAATTATGTTCTCATAAAACAAGTTTGTATCACATAGTTTTGTAAGACAAAAATGATTTAGTTATGACATAATTGAATTTTGTACAAAACCACAAGAGTCCCATTCGGCGCCCTGTAGTCAGAGCTTACAAAGACAAGCTTAAGTGAACACATATAAATGTCATATAAGTGTGAAATGGTTCAATGACAGTCAGAGATTACAGAGACAAGTGAACACATATAAAAGTGGTGTAAGTGTACAATGGTTCAATGACAGTCAGTACGGGGCGCCGAATTGGACTCTTGTGGTTTTGTACTCGAAATTCAATTTTGTACGGACAAAAGTGAGTTTTGTTCAACAAAAATGAGTTATGCGGTCGTATAAAGCTGTGCCCTGCGGAGCATCTGGTTTACATTGAAGCTCATTTGCCACTTATCTTCCCAGTCCTCTAATGATGTGAGATCTTTCTGCAGTAGGTCACTTTCTGCTTGGTTATCTTCCATTGCACAGTATTGCGAAATAGCAAGAAATATCTAATTGCACAATATTGCGCAATAGCAAGAAATATTCAATTGCACAGTATTGTCCCGTTTTCAAATTGGACTACATTAAGGTCCAAAGGGTCAAAAATTAAACTTTGTTTGATTTCAACAAAAATTGAATATATATGGGGTTCTTCAATATGCCGAATCTAACCATGTATTTAGATTTTTAATATTTATCATTCAAACTGATTTAGCTTTCAAAGGAGTTCATGGAGCCCTGTTTTTTAAAATGACATTCGGTTATGGCACGCCGTTATTATATTTATTCAATTTCGAGATATCTTATTTAGTTAAATAAGATATCTTATAAACTAATTGAGATATCTTAATAACAAAATGAGATATCTTATATATTAATTGAGATATCTGATTTATTAAATAAGATATCTTATTAAAATGTTTATAAAGATATCTTATTAAATATATAAGATATCTTATTTAAAATATAAGATATCTCTATTAATTTATAAGATATCTTATTAACTATATAAGATATCTTTTATATAGTTAACAATAGAGATATCTTATTTACTTAATAAGATATCTCCATAAGTTAATAAGATATCTCTATTAGTTTTTAAGATGTCTCTATTAATTAATAAGATATCTTATAAAGTATGTATTTAAGAGATATCTTTATAAAGAAGTAAGATGTCTTATATACTTTATAAGATATCTTATTGATTAATAGAGATATCTTATTAACTTATAGAGATATCTTATAAACTAATAGAGATATCTTATAAACTTTTAGAGATATCTTATTAACGTATAGAGATATCTTATTAACTTATAGAGATATCTTATAAACTAATAGAGATATCTTATAAACTTTTAGAGATATCTTATTAACTTATTGAGATATCTTATTTAATTGGTTATAAAGATATCTTATTTAATATATAAGATATCTCCATAAGTTAATAAGATATCTCTATTAGTTTATAAGATATCTATTAATTAATAAGATATCTTATAAAGTATGTATTTAAAAGATATCTTTATAAAGAAGTAAGATATCTTATATACTTTATAAGATATTTTATTAATTAATAGAGAAATCTTATTAACTTATAGAGATATCTTATAAACTAATAGAGATATCTTATAAACTAATAAAGATATCTTATTTACTTTCAAATTAAATAAGATATCTTATAAAAATTAAAGATATCTTAATACTAAATAAGATATCTTAATACTTAATACGATATCTTGTTAAATAAATAAGATATCTTCAAATTTGAATAAATATAAAAACGGCGTGCCATATTCGGTTGATTACGTATGAAGATTATTTATAGCAATTTTCATTAAAAAGTAAATAATGCATTTTTTTTACATTTGATAAATATACAGCATAAAATGAGTTTTTGTCTACATTTATTAACATTTGATTTATTTGAGTAAATTTTAAACCAAAAAATTCATTAATTCCTAGGATACTAAGAAATTATTAATTATTTAACAACAAAAAACAAACACTTGTGATTTATCTTTTAACATGTTTAAAACAAAAAAGTTGTGCATTTCTGTCGGAAGGAAAAAAAACGTCCACAGATCCGAAACTTGAGCAAATATCTGAAATTTCGACCTCATTTTACTTAAAAAGAAGCACATGCATGTATATTGTTTTATTACATATTTGATTTAATCAGGTAAAAAAGCCTATTGTCATCAAAATTTCAATATGGGATAAAAACTGTATCGTATGCCCTTAATGCGACTGACAGTCCTAGGAAACTATGAAACCATGTTTAATCAACCAGTTTCTACATAAGGAAATGCGTATAGGTTGCACTTTGTAAATACAGCTGTTTCTCAAAACACGCCTCTTTTGGGGAGATCTTGAATGTTCATAGAAAATTAATTTTGTTTACATACTGGTTCCCAGTTATGCTCTCTGTGTTCCATCTCACAGAGACATAACTTGGGAATGATACCAGTAAATATACATGTGCATATTGTTTACATTGAAATCTGTGGTAACCTTCCATTCGAGATAGGGGTAGTTTAGAAAATTAGTGTTAGTTTAAACTCTGAGAAGTTCAGGGCATATAAACGTTGAAAATATGCCGCACAGCCCTATATTTTGACCTTTGAAAAATATTGTGGTGCATATGAACTTTCAATTCTAGGATAAGATTTTTTTCAAAACTTCATAGTAAAAGTGGTACAGTTTTAGCCGTAAAAGGAGTTCCTATGGGAAATTGCATTGTCAATATTTACAGAAATGCAACCTATAGCAAGTCGGGAATGTGGCAGTTGTTAACTATTCATTTGATGGGCTTTTGATTTTTGTCGAGCCTGCAACTTTTGTTGCAGAAAGCTCGACATAGGGATAGTGATCCGCGGCGGCGGCGGTGTTAGCTAACTTCTTAAAAGCTTTATATTTTAGAAGGTGGAAGACCTGGATGCTTCATACTTTGTATATAGATGCCTCATGTTACGAAGTTTCCGTCAGTCACATGTCCAATGTCCTTGACCTGATTTTCATGGTTCAGTGACCACTTGAAATCTCTCTTATTATAAGTAATAGGATAACTATATTTGATATGTGCGTACCTTGAAAGGTCCTCATGTCTGTCAGACAGTTTTCACTTGACCTCGACCTCATTTCATGGATCAGTGAACAAGGTTAAGTTTTGGTGGTCAAGTCCATATCTCAGATACTACAAGCAATAGGGCTAGTATATTCGGTGTATGGAAGGACTGTAAGGTGTACATGTCCAACTGGCAGGTGTCATCTGACCTTGACCTCATTTTCATGGTTCAGTGGTTATATTTAATTTTTTGTGTTTTGGTCTGTTTTTCTCATACTATGTGCAATAGGTCTACTATATTTGTTGTATGGAATGATTGTAAGGTGTACCTATCTAGCGGGCAGATGCCATGTGACCTTGACCTCATTTTCATGGTTCAGTGGTCAAAGTTAAGTTTTTGAGTTTTGGTCTTTTTGTCTAATACTATATGCCATAGGTCATCTATATTTGGTGTAAGGAAATATTTTATGATCTTTATGTCAGTCGCGCAGGTTTTATTTGACCGTGACCTCATTTTCACGGTTCATTGCTTAGTGTTAAGTTTTTGTGTTTTGGTCTATTTTTCTTAAACTATAAGTAATAGGTCAACTATATATGTTGTATAGAAGCATTGTTAGCTCAACATGTCTGCCTGGCATGGTTCATCTGACCTTGACCTCATTTTCATGGTTCATTGGTCTTTGTTTAGTTATCTTGGTTAATGTTAAGTTTATGTGACAGTTGTATAAAGCTTAGCTTAGCTTTATACTTAGGACTATCAACATAATATCAATGATTAGTATAGAAGGCGAGACATTTCAGCGTGTGCACTCTTGTGATATTTGATAAGGGACTTTTCAACTTAAATTATCCTTGGAGTTCGGTATTTTATTATATTATTATTTCATCATATAAACATCACTCAAGTGTCATATTTTGAGCAGGTTCTTTAGCCGTTCCTTAAATATCGTATAAGCAACTGTGCCTGTGGTATCTTATTCTAACCATCAGCATGTAACGTTTCAATTTTTTTTTTAATCAGTTTGCACATTTATTTTAATATTTATATATATTAAAGTTATCAAATTGGTCCACATTGAGGTCTAAAGGGTCTAAAATTGAACATTATTTGATTTCATCAAAAATTGAATTCTTGGGGTTCTATGATATGCTAAATCTAACCATGTATTTAGATTTTGGATATTGGACCATAATAGGTAAATGTCCAATTTAAAAATTTTAAGTTTTTAAGTTTAAGTTCTTAGACCACATTCATTCTGTGTCAGAAACCCATGTTGTGTCAACTATTTAATCACAATCCAAATTCAGAGCTGTATCAAGCTTAAATAATGTGTCCATACTTGCCCCAACTGTTCAGGTTCGACCTCTGCGGTCGTATAAAGCTGCGCCCTGCGGAGCATCTGGTTATCTAGATGTTTTGCGAAATCTTCAATTGTCGTTACTAATTGAGATTCACATGATCTTTTCTGTCCGGAGCTATGTTGGTAATCGACTTATATTTCATATTTTTTCAAGATGTTGCATGATGTGTTTGAAAATGATGTGTTCCATGAATTTGCATGTTAATAACGTCAATGAAACTGGTCTATAACTTACTGGCAAGCTGTTGTTTCTCTTTTTAAAAGTTCTGTGATGTAGCTGTAATCCAATCGCTTTGGACAGCCCCTTCATCATATGTTTTCTTGAATAATGTTGTTATGTATGGTGAGATACTTGTAGCACATTCCATTGGGTCTCTGTTTGGTATGTTATCTGGTCAATTTGCTTTTTTCGAGTTGACATCACTAAGAAACGTTCTTACTCCTCCTACTGTTATCTCTAAATGCAGTGGCGGATCCAGAAATTCTCATAAGTGGGGGCCCACTGACTGACCTAAGAGGGGGCCCGCTCCAGTCACGCTTCAGGGATTCCCTATATAAGCAACCAAATTTTTTCCCAAAAAGGGGGGCCCGGGCCCTCTGGCCCCCCTAAATCCGCCTCTGAAATGGTCTATATCAGGTGATGGTCTGCCATTTAGTTTTGGTTGACTTGATGTATTTTCATCAGTAAAAACAGATACAAATTGGTGGTAAAGTGCTTCTCCTTTGCTTTTGTTGTCTTCCATTAGTTTTCCATTTGAAATAAATGGTGCTATTCCCCAGGGGTCTTCTTTCTTTGATTTAACATATTGTAAAAAAAAAAATTCAAACCACAATTGATCAAGTTTTCACTCGCCCTCTTCGTCTACTTCCAATAGTCATGATAGTTGTGATATAGTTTTGATGTACTTCTTCTAATCTAGTTATACCCCCGCTTTAAAAAAAAGGGGGGGGTATACTGTTTTACCTCTGTCTGTCCGTCCGTCAGTCCGTCCGTCAGTCAGTCCGTCCCATGAAACTTTCGTCACATTTTTCTCAGGAACTACACATCCACCCTTTCTGTAATTTGGTATCAACATTTGTATATGTCAGCCATACCGTGTGATGCGTTTTCAGATTCATCACTTGACAACTTCCTGTTTACCGAACACTTGTATGATTTTACACATGATAGCCAAGTTGAAAATTTTCGTCACATTTTTCTCAGGAACTACAATACAAGGATTTCTGAAATTTGGTTTCAGGGTTTATCTAAGTCAGCTATACAGTGTGATGCGTTTTCAGATTGATCACTTGACAACTTCCTGTTTACCGAACACTTGTATGATTTTACACATGATAGCCAAGTTGAAAATTTTCGTCACATTTTTCTCAGGAACTACACATCCACCCTTTCTGTAATTTGGTATCAACATTTATATATGTCAGCCATACCGTGTGATGCGTTTTCAGATTCATCACTAGACAACTTCCTGTTTACCGAACACTTGTATGATTTTACACATGACAGCCAAGTTGAAAATTTTCGTCACATTTTTCTCAGGAACTACAATACAAGGATTTCTGAAATTTGGTTTCAGGATTTATATAAGTCAGCTATACCGTGTGATGCGTTTTCAGATTCATCACTCGACAACTTCCTGTTTACCGAACACTTGCATATTTTTACACTATTAATATTATCCACTTGCGGCGGGGGTATCATCAGTGAGCAGTAGCTCGCAGTTTCACTTGTTTTAACTACTTTTCTCAGGAGCTTAAATTCTTCCAAGTGTTTCTATTATTAGTACGTTTTGCCTTGCATTTTCATGGTTCAGCTTGTCCTTGAAAGATGAATACAAGTCAGTATTTTTATCATGTGGATTATTCACTTATTCCTACTATACGAATCCTTGACTTATTGTAAGTAAATATAACTGGATCTCGTAGGATCCCATACTGTGCTAGCATACTCAACTGAAGGTCTTACTATTGTTGAATATGCTGCTGCTTTGACCGGTTTAGTGCAATCTTTTAGGTTACGTCGTATGAAGCCTAGTGTTTTGTTTCCTTTTCCCACTATGTTGTCGATGTGTCTGTCCCAGGTTAGATTATTGCTGATAGTAACTCCCAGGTATTTACTAGCTTCAACGGTGTCCAGTGTGTGTCCGTGTAATTTGTAATTAGTTGGTATTACAGGACGGTTCTTGGGTTGTATTCTAATTAGAATGCATTTTTTTGCATTGAAGCTCATCTGCCACTTATCTTCCCAATCCTCTAATGATGTGAGATCTTTTTGCAGTAGGTCACTTTCTGCTTGGTTACTGATAGTTCGATAGAGGAGGCTGTCGTCTGCAAAAAGTTTGGTCTCTGATGATGTTGCTGTTTCTGGCATGTCGTTTATGTAGGCCAGGAACAGTAGGGGTCCAAGGACTGTTCCTTGAGGAACACCAGAGAGTACTGGTACTTGTTCAGAGACAGCTCCTTCTAGAATAACGCTTTGCATTCTGTTTTGTAGGAATGATCTTATCCACCTGTTTGCTTTAGGATTTACTCCGTAGTACTCAAGTTTATGTAGTAGGCGATGGTGTGGCACTTTATCAAACGCTTTTTTCAAGGATTGTCCCAAATCTATATTAAAACACTTATCAGCCCGGATTATAGTATTGAATTCTACTCTTGGGTAGTTACACTTAATAAATATCATGTTTTTATGTACTTAACCCGGCTTTAATAGCTGTTTTCCAGAGTTATTCCCTTTAGAGCCCTGTCACAGAATCCATGATGTAGAAACCGGAAGTGTAGGACTGCAGTGAATTTTTGAGGTCTCTACGAGAAGTTCTATTGATAGTCGGCCTTATTATTTACAGAATTTTATTGATAGAACTTCCGATTCCTGTGATATTACTCACTCGTACCTGAGACTTAGACTATTATAATAGTAGTCTCAGCTCGTACAGACTTATCTGCTTATATTTGCTATTTTGAGACGACAAATTATGATCGTAAATAACACGTTCAACTGTTGTGTTATGACAGAGAGAAACATATATTATGTATTTATATTTTACTGGTTATGATTGCAAAATTATAAAACCAACAGTATATTTACTGTACATAAGAATATAATTACATAAGATGTATGTTTCATTATAATACATTATTCTGATTGGCTAACTGCATATCACATGTTATTCCTTAAGCATGTTTAGCAATTGCATTACACAATAAAACTTATCAGACATTCATGATGACACGAGGTCCAATAAAAAAGTGCACAGGTTAATTTAAAAATAAGAACTTGATGTAATCGTGTTTTCATGATCCTAACTAAAAAATGTAATTATAAGTATTGAATGTTTCTTTTTGTAACTTCATAGGGTTGTAAAAGCGTTGACCGTGCGCACATTTTTAGAATGAAGCGTGGAACGAAGCGCTTCCGTGCTTCATACAAAATGTACTTCTGTCAACACTTTTACACCCCAATAAAGTTACAAAAACACATGAAAAAGAAGCATTCAATTCTTAAATGTGACATGTGTGCCAATAATTAAGACAACTCTCCTTCCAAGTTGGGGCCTATTTGTAATGCATGAAAAGTTAACAATTATCAATTATCATGGTTTAAGGTTGAAATAGTCCATATAATTATGACATCCGACTGGCAAGGATATTTTAATTTTTTTTTCTGGAACGGCCTCTGAATTATAATTTGAACTATTCGACCTATAAAGACGTCATAATTATTTGGACTAAAGTATAGCCTTCAATCGGGCGTATTACGTTTCCGCAATTTAAGCAAAAATCTATTTTTACGTTTCCGCATTTTTGTGCATTACTTTTCCAGAAAAAAAAAAAGAATATTACATTTCTGCATTTTACCTGTATTTCACCTGTAAAAAATGGTGATAATGATGTATAAGACTTTTTATTATAGTGATTTTGTGGCCTTTTATAGCTGACTAAGTGGTATGGGCTTTTTTTTTTTATTGTTGAAGGCCGACCTGTGACCTATAGCTGTTAATTTCTGTGTGATTTGGTCTCTCATTGATATCATACACCATCTTTGTTTTTATATCAACCCTTACATATAGTTTTTTTGTTTGAATTGTTTCACACTTTCCATGTCATGCCTTTTCTATATATATATATAGAAATATATATGAGTCTGAAAGATTGTGTAGAAATATATATATATATATAAACGAATTACAGTAGAACACAAAACACGCCCAATGTTTACCCGGCTAACCGAAGAGGCATTGATTAAAAATAAAAATGCGGAAACGTAAATAAACTTTAACAAAATCAATGTTAAAACAATGCGGAAAAGAGTACTGCAAAAATGCGGAAATTTTTATGTGGAATCGTAGTGCCAAAATGCGGAAATTTTTATGCGGAATCGTAGTGCCAAATTGCGGAAACGTAAAACACCGCTTCAGTCATGTCCACACTGAGCCCTGTAAATAATGTTGACATTTACATGTACACATGTACCAGCATTCTTGTCCTTATGAATAAAGAAGATGTGTGGCATGTATTCATCAATGGGGCAGTATACGCATATATATATTTGCTTCTTTTACATGTTGTTTATAGTATATATTAAGAATTAGAATTAGTCATACCAAGAAGATGTGAGGTATACACCAATGGGGCAGTACATCATATGGTTAATGTAGGCTTCTTTCACATGTTGTATATAGTAGAATTACATATATTAAAACATACAGATGCATTATTTAATAGAGAGAATGTCAAAATAGATGTGCTACATGTGCTATATATATATATATATGATAAAAGTGTAAATTGCAGAAAGGTATCAAAATATGTCTTTATATTTGTTTGTTCCTTGCAGAGTTGTACAAGTCAAAGAACTTACATAATGGAGATAAACATTGACAATAAGATGTTAGAGGGAGAAGAGGATTTAATCACAACCAATTGTACTCTACAGAGACACATAAACACACAGGCTGGTAAAACACTTCATAAATGTGATGTTTGTGCTAAAGAATTTTCTCGAGATAGTCACTTAAAGAGACACTTGAGAACACATACTGGCGAAAAACCTCACAAGTGTGATGTTTGTTTCAGAAAATTTAGTCAAAGAAGTTACTTAAAAGGACACATGAGAACGCATACTGGCGAAACACCTTATAAATGTGATGTTTATTTTAGAAAATTTACACAAAGTAGTCACTTAAACAGACACTTGAGAACACATACTGGTGAAAAACCTCCCAAATGTCACACATGTGATGTTTGTTTTAGAAAATTTAGTCAAAGAAGTTCCTTAAAAGGACACATGAGAACGCATACTGGCGAAACACCTTATAAATGTGATGTTTGTGGAAGTGAATTTTCTCGAAGTGTTGACTTAAAGAAACATTTAAGAACGCATACTGGTGAAACACCTCATAAATGTGATGTTTGTGGTAGAGATTTTGCTCGTAGTAGTAACTTAACGGCACACATGACTACACATACTGGAGATAAACCTTATGACTGTGATGTATGTGGTAAAGGGTTTAGTCAATATAGTAATTTAAAGACACACATGAGAACACATACAGCTGATAAATCTTATGACTGTGGTGTTTGTGGTAAAGGGTTTAGACTGCTTGGTAATTTACAGGCTCACATGAGAACACATGCAGGGGATAAACCTTATGACTGTGGAGAATGTGGTAAAGGGTTTAGTGGCCTTCGTTATTTACAAATTCACATGAGAACACATACAGGTGATAAACCTTATGACTGTGATGTTTGTGGTAAAAAGTTTAGTCAACCTAGTAATTTAAAGACTCATAGGAGAACACACACAGGAGATAAACCTCATGACTGTAATGTGTGTGGTAAAAGGTTTAGTGAGCAAGGTGATTTATAGGCTCACATGAGAATACATTCCGGTGATATTAAAACCTGACGACTGTTGTGAATGTGGTAAAGGGTTTAGTCAAATTGCTAGTATAAAAAGACACATGAAAAGATATTCACGTGTTTAACCTTATGACTGTATTGTATGTGGTAAAGTGTTTCATCATCTTTGTGATTGAAAAAAGACGTGTAAGAATACATACAGTGATAAACCTGATGCCTGTGATGTATGTGGTCAAAAGTTTAGTTAGCATGATGGTTTACAGATTCACAGAAGAACACATATAGGTGACAGACCCCATAACCATGATGTATATGTGGTAAAGCCTTTATTGAAAGTAGTAACTTTTAAAGAAACTCATTAAAATACATATGAGGGATAAAACTCGTAAATCGGATTTTTGTTCTAAAGATTAATGTTGAACAAATCCCTTAAAGATTCTGTATACATGTAAGAATGTTCAGGAAGAAGTGGCTTCAGCCTTACACATGTTACAGAGGACACATACTTATGACGAACAGTTAATGAGCATATAATGTGAGGTGCTTTAGAAGAAGCGTCTTTAAGAGACCCATAAGAACACGAATTGAAAATAACTGCACAATCTTCTAAAGAGACACACGAGAACAGAAGGAAACTGAAAATAACTATGTTGATTTCTATGTCATTTTGTCTCTTGTGGAGAGTTGTCTTATTGGCAAAAATCTTCTTTTTGTTTTATATAAATCCTTATAAAAAAAGACACATGAGATTACCTAGGCTATTGGAAATAACTATAAAACCTTAAAAAGAGACGCACGCGGACACCTTATTTAAATTACAATGAAACCCTATAAAGAGACGCACGAGGACACCTACTGATAATAACTATAAATCCCTGTGAAGACACTTAAGAACAAAACTGCAAATAGCTATTAAAAGCCTTTAAAAGTGGCACATGAGAACACATACTGGAAATAAATAGCTATAATGTTTATTCTCATCATGCACAAGTGACATACATTTTTTGTCATATGTCTCTTGAAAGGTTTTAAAGTTATTTCCAGTTTTTGTTCTCCTGTGTCATTTTATAAGGTTTTATAGTTACTAGAACACACCCGTGAAATCGCGGGCATTCAGAGCGGAGTTAAAAGTATGTAAAGTGTTGTTAGAAATTTTATACCTCCTCCTTCATTTTCAAAATTCCCAATTTTTGGTTTTCTATCAATTTCAATATGAACATACATTTAGTATGTTATGAACATTTAAGTAAGGAGCCTGTAGTTCAGTGGTTGTCGTTTGTTTGTGTGTTACATATTTGTTTTTCGTTCCTTTTTTGTACATAAATAAGGCCGCTAGTTTTCTCGTTTGAATTTTTTTACATCGTCATTTCGGGGCCTGTTAAAGCTGAGTATGCGGTATGGGCTTTGCTCGTTGTTGAAGGCCGTACGGTGACCTATAGTCGTAAATTTCTCTGTCATTTTGGTCTCTTGTGGAGAGTTGTCTCAACATGGCAATCATACCACATCTTTTTTTTTTTGTAATCAATGAATTTTGTAAAATATTTCATGAATGGAGAATTTCAGAAAAGGTATCAATTAAAAGTTCACATGAATAATGTTAGCGCTTATCTGTATATTACTATATAAATAAAGTGTATTTACTTTCAACTCTTAGTTTAGTAATCGATCAATGGTGGTCAATTGACATAGTATACAGACCCTCTCCATTTAATAAACTCTGAACAGAATTAAAATACACTTTATTTGTACTATTTGTTTGTTCAAAGTATACAGAAAAACGCAAACCGGAAGTAAAATCTGACTTAAAATTTCGTCCAATGACGGGACAATATCCGATTGCCTTTTTTCTCGTTTTTCTCCCAAAATAACTCAATCTGAATAATCATATTGAATGGATGACAAATGCGACTATGCACTGTACATATAGGACACAGAGTCGTGTTGATTAATTTATTGTGGAAAGAAGAGAAGCGACACCAAAAATGAGGTCTTCTCGTTTAATAGTATAGATTTCCACATGTTCCAGTAGGTGTTATCATGTGTCTCTGTATAAGGTTTTATATTTATTTTCAGTATGTGTTTTTATGCGTCTCTTTACATGCTTTACAACATGTATTTATAAGGTTTATAGTTATTTCAAGTTTCTGTTCACATATGTCTCTAGGTTTTGGAAATAGCTATACAACCTTTTTTAAGTGACTCATAAGAACACAAACTGGAAATAGCTATTAAATCATTTTAAAGAGACATGTGAGAACACATCCTGGAAATAGTTATAAAAACTTAAGAGACACATGAGAACACATACTCGAAATAGTTTTAAAAACTTATAAACACGATAAAGAGACACATGAGAACACATACTGGAAATGAGTATAAAATCTGTTTAAAGGGACACATGAGAACACATACTCGAAATAGTTGTAAAAACTTATAAAATGAGAAAGAGACACACGAGAACACATACTGGAAATAACTATAAAACCTTTTTAAGAGGACACATGAGAACACAAACTGGAAATAGCTTCATGCATGAAAAGGGACCCATGCTTAAAAAAATCCCGATACACTGGTAGTAATGATCTGAATTATAGGCAAGCCAACAAACTTATGAATATGAGCGATGTTAAGTCTTGAAATAATTTATTACGAATGTTGGTTGAAGAAATCGCATTTCATTATAATGACAATAGTTCTTGAGATAAAGATATTAATCTGTTGAATTATTCATCTCATGAATATTCATTAGTAATTTGCAACGGCATATTAATCTCAGTGTGTATTTTTGAAATCTCAGTGTGTAATTAACAATTCTCAGTGCGAGTTTAAAAGTTGTGCGCACAAGATTTAAAGTTGTGTGCACAAGATTTCAGTGAAGTTGCGCCCACAAGTTTAAAAGTTGTACGCTCAAGTTTTAAAGTTGTGCGGTGCGCACAAATGTTTTTAATATCATCTTTGGCACTAAAGGGGCTCCGTATATATGTGATAGATGTTAACGTTTTTATTAGTTCCCTATCGTCGAAGTCTGTCGCGTTTAAAGGTATTGATTGTCAAGGGAAAGTTCAAAACATGTTAAATGATACATAATTTTATCATGAGTAACTGATCAAGAGTGATTTCTCCCCGGTATGATGATTTTATGGAGAGTTAATGTCCTTGGATTTCGAAAACTCACGCAAGTAAATAATCAGTTGTCACCACATTTTCTACTGCTTGTAGTTATTAATTTGATATTTTGTATACAGTTTAACTTATGACAACTTATAGATCAAGTGTGAATTTTGTTCCAGTCTGATGTTTTATTGCAGAGAAATGTTGCTTGGTCTTCGGAAATTCATTGAAATAATAAGTTTTGCAAACCTTTTTAGCTCATCTGGCACGGAGGGTCAAGTGAGCTTTTCTAATCACTTAGCGTTCTTCGTCATCGTCAGCTTTTCTATTGACTTAGAGTCCTTCGTCGTCGTCTTTCTATTTTTACATTTAGAACTTCATGTAAGAACCACGGAATTGAATGAAGCCAAGCATGGCAAGAATGTTCCTTATTAGGTGGTGACCAAGCAGTGGCGGATCCAGAGGGGCGTAGAGGGCGTACGCCCCCCCTTTGCTCGGACTTTTTTTTTTTTTTTTTTTTTTGGTAAAATGATTAATCAGACTTTGGCATTTCCCGTGTACCTTAGTACTCTAGTATTTAATTTTTATGCGACAATTCTTTACTTAGAAATATATATATTGCTGAAATTTACTGATTATCAAAGTCATAAGATTCGCTACGGTGGAGTTGACCAGTGCGTCGTTTTGGCAAATTACAGTTAAACAATGCTTAGGCTGAGTGAGGATGACAATCATGACACCTTCATAGCAACAAAGTATTGACTTCTATTTCACTATACCACCAAACAGAAAGTAATACTCTATAGAATCTCACTCCACAGCAAAGGAGTCATCTAACAACGAAAAACCCCAAACGCCCAAGCCTATTTTAAAATAACATAGCTGAATAATGATCCCTGGGGCAGTCATTTTAAGCTCTAGATAGGTTTAAAGTCGTAAGTACGAACCAATGGATTTAAGGAGACAGTCTAGAAGATATTTGAGAGAAAAAAATTGACTCTGATTTTTGCCGTAATGTCTGACTGGAATGTCTGTTTCGCCGAACTGATATATGGAATACTTTTTTCAAGACCAGACTGCAACCTGCCTGCTGGGTGTGGCCTTTATGAAAAATTCTGGCCGCATCTGGATTGAAAACAAAAATCTTGTCCACCTTTTTCCTATTAGAAATGAATATTTCCAACAAAATTGTATGGCATTAAATGAACATGATGAATAAAACGGGCATATTTTTTTTTGTGACAGGGGTTTTAATGTCTGACCGGAATGTTCTTATATGATAGACAAAGGGAGAATACAGCATCGAAAATGTCCAATTCTATAAACACCTTTACAGCAACTACAAAATATGCCCCACGCCAGGAACGGTTTTTAAAATAAGTGCATATTACTTTATTTTATGTTTTTATCCCAAAAAAAGGGCCCAAATTTTTTTTTTTAAATTTCGCCCCCCCCCCCCCCCCTTCCGAATTCCTGGATCCGCCCCTGCCAAGTGTCGTTACTTTGAGGCCGATCCATAATCCAAGATGGCCGACAGGGGAGGACTTTATGTAACATAGGACCCGATGAACAATACGTAGGTATGCGTTCATTCAAAGTAGCACTTAACGAAAAACCAAACATGGTATAAATGTTCCTTATGAGGTGCTGGTGGAGTATTGCTGCACTGTTAAAGATGGCTATCAGAATATTTATTGAATTATTGGGCCAATATTAAACCCCATTTGACCTCAAATCATTATCATGTTATCGGTTATGTTTCAACCTTTTTTTACACGATTTCAAAAACCAAAATAGAATAAGGTGAGCGACACATGCTTTTGAGAGCCTCTAGTTTTCGTTCATGCTTGAAAGTATTAATTCGATATTTGTTATATAGTTTACACCATGAAAAGTTATAGATAAAGTTAGCACTTTGTTCCAGTACTGTGTACCAATGGTTTTTGGTAAGCCTGGAATAGTGATCAGGTGGCGGCGGCGTTAGCTTATTACTGAAAAGCTTTATATTTTAGAAGGTGGAAGACCTGGATACTTCATTCTTTATATATAGATGCCTTATGTTATGAAGTTTCCGTCTGTCATATGTCCATTGTCCTTGACCTCATTTTCATGGTTCAGCGACTACTTGAAAAAAAACGTTAAGGTTTTTTTTATAATCTTAAGTTTTCTCTTATGATGGGTAATAGGATAACTATATTTAGTATGTGTGTACCTTACAAAGGTTAAGTGCCTGTCAGGCAGTTTTCATCTGACCTCGTTCTCATTTTATATTACAGTGAACAAGGTTAAGTTTTCGTGTTCAAGTCCATATCTCAGATACTGTAAGCAATAGTTCTACTATATTTGGTATGTGTATGGATTGATTGTATGATGACCATCATCATGTAAATGTCCAACAGGCAGTTGTCATCTGACCTTGACCTCATTTTATGGTTCAGTACTTAAAGTTACGTTTTTGTGTGTTCGTCTTTTTTTCTAATACTATAAACAATAGATACACTTTATTTGGTGGCTAGGTTTGTCTGGTAGATGTCATATGAACTTGGTCTCAAATCGTGGTTCATTGGGTAAGTTCGTATAAAAAAGATATCCAGCCATTTTCATAGCGGATCCAGCCATTTTCAAAAGGGGGTTGGGTTCCAACCACATGTCCCCATTCAAATGCTTTGATAGTCTAAAAAATTGGTGTTCTAACCCCGGAACACCCCTCCCTGGATCCACCACCGTTTGGTGTATGGAATGATTAAAGGTGTTCATGTATTTTCGGTTTAGTGACGTTCAAATCTTTTTTTTCTTGGATTATGTTACGTTACGTTTATATGATACTTGTAGTAAAGCTGTATATAAAGAACTTTCAATATGAAATCAATGGTCAGTAAAAAAACTAGAGGCTCTAAAGAGCCTGTGTCGCTCACCTTGGTATATGTGAATTAAACAAAGAAAGCAGACCGTTCATGACAAAATTGTGTTTAGGTGATTGTGATGTGTTTGTACATCTTACTTTACTGAACATTCTTGCTGCTTACAATTATCTCTATCTATAATGAGCATGTCCGTGTAGTTTCAGTGGAAAATGTTAGTAAAAATTTACAAATTTTAGGAAAATTGTTAAAAATTGATTATAAAGGACAATAACTTCTAGGGGTCAATTGACCATTTTGGTCATTTTGACTTATTTTTGAGTCTTAAATTGCTGTACATTATTGCTGCTTACAGTTTATCTCTATCTATAATAATATTCAAGATAACCCAACACAGCAAAATTTCCTTAAAATTACCAATTTAGGGGCAGCAAACTAACAACGAGTTGTCAGATTCATCTAAAAATTTCAGAGCAGATAGATCTTGACCAGATAAACAATTTTACTTCTTGTCAGATTGCTCTAAATGCTTTGGTTTTTGAGTTATAAGCCAAAAACTGCATTTTACCTCTATGTTCTATTTTTAGCCCTTGCGGCCATCTTGGTTGGTTTGCCCGGTCACAAAACACAATTTTTATACTAGATAGCCTAATAATGATTCTGGCTATGTTTGGTAAAATTTGGCCCAGTAGTTTCAGAGGAGATTTTTGTAAAAGTTAACTAAGATTTACGAAAAATGGTTAAAATTGACTATAAAGGGCAATAACTCCTAAAGGGGTCAACTGACCATTTTGGTCATGTTGACTCATTTGTAAATCTTACTTTGCTGAACATTATTGCTGTTTACTGTTTAACTCCATCTATAATACTATTCAAGATAATAACCAAAAACAGTAAAATTTCCTTAAAATTACCAATTTAGGGGCAGCAACCCAACAATGGGTTGTCGGATTCATCTGAAAATTTCAGGGCAGATAGATCTTGACTGATAAACAATTTAACTCCATGTCAGATTTGCTCTAAATGCTTTGGTTTTTGAGTTATAAGCCAAAAACTGCATTTTACCCCTATGTTCTATTTTTAGCCATGGCGGCCATCTTGGTTGGTTTGCCCAGTCACAAAACACCAATTTTAAACAAGAAAGCCTTATAATGATTCTGGCTATGTTTTGTAAATTTTGGCCCAGAAGTTTTAGAGAAGATTTTTGTAAAAGTTAACCAAGATTTACGAAAAATGGTTAAAAATTGACTATAAAGGGCAATTACTCCTAAAGGGGTCAACTGACCATTTTGGTCATGTTGACTTATTTGTAAATCTTACTTTGCTGAACATTATTGCTGTTTACAGTTTATCTCCATCTATAATAATATTCAAGATAATAACCAAAAACAGTAAAATTTCCTTATAATTACCAATTTAGGGGCAGCAACCCAACAATGGGTTGTCCGATTCATCTGAAAATTTCAGGGCAGATAGATCTTGACCTGATAAACAATTTTACCCCATGTCAGATTTTCTCTAAATGCTTTGGTTTTTGAGTTATAAGCCAAAAACTGCATTTTACCCCTATGTTCTATTTTTAGCCATGGCGGCCATGTTTTTTGATGAAATGGGAATTAAAACACAAACTTTATTCTAGATACCCTAGGAATCAATCAGATGAAGTTTGGTTTGAATTGGTTCAGTAGTTTCAGAGGAGAAGATTTTTGTAAAAGTTAACGACGACGGACGCCGGACGCCGGACGCCAAGTGATGGGAAAAGCTTACTTGGCCCTTCGGGCCCGGTGAGCTAAAAAGGGCATGATACTTCAGTCTGTGCACTCAGCTAACGGATGTAAAATTGAAAATGGAAATGGGGAATGTGTCAGAGACAGCAACCCGACCATAGGAAAAACTACAGCAGAAGGTCACCAACAGGCAATAGGTACCATGAAATACTCAAAATGTTGGCTTAGTATCTTCAGAAACACTGAGGGGATTTAAATATATATAACGTAATGTTTGGTCTTAATAAGGCCTGCAGTAAAATCTCGCAAAGTGATTTTGTTTTTGGATGTATGAATTAGCAGCCTCGTCTGTTTGAGCATATAAAAATTAGGAAATTTAGTATGACCATAAACATTGACAACAATCCACCAGAGATTAATTGACAAATATAAAAACAATTTTACATCACTATCCGACTGCGACATTCAACGGTGAGAGAGAGAACTAAAACTTAAAGAGCCCCACCATTTAAAATGTGAATCAGTTGAATGGATATTAACTAACGGCCTAATTTATACAATACAATTTTTAAAAACATAAATATGACGCATGTACCAATGATTACCAACGGGTACAAGTCTCTTGGGACAGGCAAGGACAAATAAAGCGGGGTTAAACATGTTGAGTTCTAAACCTTCCCTTAACCTTAACATAGTCATATTGGTGGAACATCTCAATCTAAGAACACACTGTTAAAACTGCAATCTAATGCAGGACCTATTGTATAATGAAAACTGTTAATTTGTCTTATCCTGAACAAACATGACGTATATTTTCCACTGGACAATACGCACATGGCAAGGTTTTTTTTTTCTTTTTGCGAGTGGACTCACAATTTTATATATATATATATATATATATGTATAAAATAAAATTGAAAATGGAAATCGGGAATGTGTCAAAGAGACAACAACCCGACCATAAAATAGACAACAGCAGAAGATCACCAACAGGTCTTCAATGCAGCGAGAAACTTCCGCACCCGGAGGCGTCCTAAACAAATATATATTCTAGCTCAGTGATAATAAACGCCATAATAAACTCCAAATTGTACAAAAGAAACTAAAATTAATAATAATACAAGACTAACAAAGGCTACACTCCCGAATAGACCACCTTCGAGTTCATCCGTCACCGGGAAAACTCGTCAATTATACGCGCCTTTATGACGTCATTTACCAGATAGAGGGGTCCCCTGTATCCCTGCACCATTATCGTTCACCAAGCGTCTTAGTGGTCGTCATTGTGCAGGGTAAACTAGAAATAATTGTTATTCCGTAGGTACTTAATACAAATTCCCTAATGACAGCAGTGCTGATTGTCAATTTTGAGAATTCAATTTGCCGAAAAATTCGTACGATATAGAATTATAGTTTTCCAACCACTCGCTGAACATTGGAACGGAAGTGACGACGCCCCTAAACGCACAAATGACGTTCACTAAAACCAGAGTTTTTGACGAAAATGCATCGAACATTGGGACAAGTGCAAAAATGCGGAGGGGTTAAACATGTTTATGAGATCTTAACTCTCCCCTATATCTCTAGCCAATGTAAAAAAGTAAACGCATAACAATACGCACATTCAAATTCAGTTCGAGAGAAGTCCGAGTCTGATGTCAGAAGATGTAACCAAAGAAAAGAAACAAAATGACAATAATACATAACTAACAGACTACTAGCAGTTAGCTGACATGCCAGCTCCAGACTTCAATTAAACTGATTGAAAGAGTATGTCTTCATCATATGACTATCAGACACAATCCTTCCCGTTAGGGGTTTAGTATCGTACCATCATAAAATAACCGTGTCATGCCAAAAACTAGTTTTTAAATAAATGTGTTTATAGTTCCGATGCAAAGACCCTATAAGTGAAACAGTATTTATAACGCCAAAATATGCAATCTTAATGACCTGACAACAGTTTCGTAACTATATTCCCTTTTAATAAGTCTTTTAAAAGGTTTTCTTAACTTCGGAGGTGAACAATATAAAAAAAGAAGATGTGGTATGATTGCCAATGAGACAACTATCCACAAAAGACCAAAATGACACAAACATTATCAATTATAGGTCACCGTACGGCCTTCAACAATGAGCAAAGCCCTTAAGAACTATACTTTTAGGTCAATTTCCGAAGGGGAAAACGATTAATACGCGCCGTGTTATGTACATGTATGTCTGCGCATATCCATAGTCAAGAGCTTGTAATTAAGTGCTTGCCGTTTTATTAGCTCACCTGGCCCGAAGGGCCAAGTGAGCTTTTCTCACTACTTGGCGTCCGTCGTCCGTCGTCGTCGTCGTTAACTTTTTACATTTTGAACTTCTTCTAGAGAACCACTGAATGGAATGAAACCAATCATGGCATGAATGTTCCTTATGAGGTGCTGACCAAGTGTTGTTACTTTGTAGCAGATCCATCATCCATGATGGCCGCCAGCAGGGTACTTAGTTTAACATGGGACCCTATGGGAAAAATATACAAATGTCTTCTTTTAGAGAACCACTGAATGGAATGAAACCAAACATGGCAAGAATGTTCCTTATGAGGTGCTGACCAAGTGTTGTTTCTTTGTAGCCGATCCTTCATCCAAGATGGCCGCCAGTGGGGGACTTTTGAATGAAATCAAACATAGCCTGAATGTTCCTTTCCTTACGAGGTTGTGTTGTTTACTTTTAACCAAATTTTTTTTTCATATGATTTCAAAAACCCAAGTAGAATCAGGTGAGCGATACATGCTCTTGAGAGCCTCTAGTTGATGTAGTAAATATTTGTTTTTCGTTCACTTATGCCGATACTTTCCTCGATCGTAATGTGTGGCATTAGTCATTTCGGGGCCTTTTTTTGGCATGTTATGCGGTATGGGCTTATTGTTAAAGGCCGTATGGCGACATATAGTTGTTAATTTCTGCGTCATTTGGACTCTTGTGGAGAGTTGTATCATTGGCAATCATACGATATCTTTTTTTTGTATGTAGAAACGAACCATTAGATATTTGAAACTATGAACATAGGAAAACAAGTCTTAATTTGACGTTAAATGCGGGAAATCTAGGCATGAACAGAACGTCATGGAATGCTAAATAGCGGAAACGTGTGAACTAGCAATACATTACATGTTGATCCATTCTTTCGATGGTTTCATGTGTATAGAGCGAATTGTACTCTCGCACAAGGGAGTATATTATTGAACTATTAAGTCGGAGTTCGTACTTACAAGTAAGCGTGTTTATATGATTTTCTAAATAAGACGTTTAACTAGCCAAACAATTTTATTACGTATGACGTAAATACAGAAGTATTTTTTTCATAAAATTGGCTCTTTGGCTCTTTGTGTTGAAGTTTTAAGACTATCCAAATCCCAAATTATGAAAAACCACGTTATACAGAATCGAAATACTCGTAAAATTGGCTATTTGTTTCAAGTCTTCAACCTCTTCAAATCCTCAAATTAGGGAAAACTATCTACCGTAACTATCAACCAAGTTGCATATTTTCCAGCTGTATTGTCGATCTCTGAAATAAAATTAAACTTTTTTTTACTTTTTCTTGCTTGAATTATACCATACATTTATAGAGTCAATGCATTGTATAACTTGCTTTGCGGTATGGGTTTTGTTCATTGTTTAATTGCTGTGGTTTAAAGAGTATTGGTGTCATCTCTAGTAAAGGAACAATTTGGTGCAAACTCTGGGGATTTTTTTTTAACTTACTCATAGTGTCTGACCGTTACGTTATGTGTATTGACATCATTCCTAGTAAAAGAATATTGTGGTACAAACTTATTAAAATATTCAAACTTGCACACAAAAGTTGTGTGTACTGAAAACACCTTTAATAAGGGACAACATCAAACGTTCAATGTAGGTTAAAAAAAACTTCAATTCATATTTTTTTCCCTTGCCCACCTACCCCCCCCCCCCCCTTTTTTATCAACCTATTGACCAATAAGGATAAATATAAAATCGATGGCAATTAACAATACTTGCAGTTATTTTTTACCCCCCCCCCCTTTTCACCCCACCCCAGACTATTTGAATTAAGTTTTTTATTCTTCATTGATTTTTGTATGTCGCCCGCCCTAACGTAACAATTTGATATCCTATATACTCATTGAACTTTCTAAACTTACTCGAAGTAGTTGGAATGGCTACTGGAAACACCTTTTACAACGGAACCTTCGGGTACCCTCACTGTATTGGGTTTGTCAAAGTTATTCTTCATAGTATTTTCACATTGCATAGCTTCCTTTCCTAAATGAAATAGATATTGAATACGCTCCTTATTTGTAAATAAAAGTTTGATAAAGGCAAACAAGAATAAATATTAGCGATTGGATAATGCTTTGTAAATACTTAAACGCGTCGTTAGGAGTGTATAATTATTTAAACATCTATCGTGAATAAGGTTTGGTTTTCCAATTGAATCTTATTGGCTTTTTCATAATGTAAAGCACTTATGGGCAATTTCATTGCAAGTTTACCAAAACTTAAATAACGTTACGTCATTGGTGTAATTTTTATTGTTTATATAAAAAAAGATGATGTGGTAGGATTGTCAATGAGACCACTCTTCACGAGAAACGGAATGACACAGAAATTAACAACTATATGTCGCTGCACTGCTTTTACAATGTAACTATGAGCAATTTTATACGATGTTTAATACGCTGATTCCGGTTTTGCGTCTTACAATTTGATATATCAAATTATTAATTGGATTAATTTGATATGACAACTTATGAAAGTTAAAAAAATGCTTAACATCAATAAAACTATTTACCAGAAATTCCACAACATTTAAACATGAACCTTCTGTCCTCTCTTCCGTTGTCATGGATACTCCTTATACCAGTTATAAATCCATTATGGCTGCATTCAAAGTTGAAGTATTCATCCCAGTCGTTCACAAAAGAAGCTGATATACAAAATACAAAAAACATTTTGGGAGCTACCATTTGATTTTTATGGGGGGGGGGGGGGGGGGGGGGGGGGCTAGGATGAAATTTGAAAAAAATAGGCAGGACAGGAGTTGAGTAAAAAAAAAAAGGCAGGATGAGACACTTGCAAAAAAAAAAGTCAGGACGACAATTTAGGTAAAAAAAGTTAGGATTAACTAAAAAAAAAAAGGCAGGACCGAACAGAGTGAAAAATAAAAAGGCAGGACAGAGATAACAGCTGAAAAAAATGCAGGACAAAATTTTTCATCCTAGCCTCCCCATAAAAATCAAATGGTAGCTCCCTTAGCAGTGGTGGATCCAGAACGGGCAAATCCGGGTGTTGGAATACCCCCCATTTCGGACAATCAATGCATTTGAATGGCGACATATGGTTGGAACCCCCTTTTTGAAATGACTGGCTGCGCGGCACCACTGTTTGGTATCTTTTAAACGAAACAATATAGACTAGAATTTGTTTTAATTGCATATTAATCAATTGGACCATGTGGTATGAGTGCCAATGAGACAACTCTCGATTAATTTCACAATGTACAGAAGTAGTCACTTGCATTAATTTACATATTCAGACGCCCTGGTGTAACTTCAGTTAGTCATTTTCATATAGACATTTTAAAATGGTCGAGTGGTTAAAGCAAATGATATAGAAAATCTAATAGCCTATAACACCGCGGTTATGAGTTCGAATATTGTACGCGTCATGTGCTTTAATCGGTTAGGACTTCCGAATGTCGATGGTTGTCCTCGAGCACTTCGGATTTTTACCACCAATAACACCTGGCTGTCAAAAAAAGCCAATACAACTAAAAGTTGTGCAACTGACTGCAATTTACAGAAATAAATGCATTTTATGTAAATAATTGACATTTACAAGTTGTCGAATAAATGAAAAAAAAAGCCGCTCTTAAGGATGTTCGCTGCTCAGTTTCAAAATAAATAACTTTTCATAAAACTAGTATGTATTGATAGGGAATAAATTAAGGAATAAAAAAAGCAAAAAAATATATGGGTCAATGTGCTTGTTTTCGAGATATCAGCCATTGAAGTTTTGGCGGGAAAATGTTCTCTCTTGATTTTTCATAGCTTTATCGTTGACCAGTTAAATTTCTCAAATACTGTTAAAAAATAAATAAAATTTTATAAAACTTTTACAAAATGACTTATAATTATACATGTAACAGATTTATATAAAGAAAAATGGGGGTTCATGGGCATTTTTTTTAAGGCATTCAAATGGATAAAACCAGAGGATTCCGAAAATCGGACAAAAACTCCAAAACATGACAAGCAGACATCCTTAATCTCTAGAGAAGATGCCGCTGTTATTATATTTTGTGTAGTCATTACAAGACGACAAACACCAATGAGATATTGATATCAAGAAGACTACCAAACTGTAGATCACATAATTCATTTTTTTCATACTGCAACTACTTGTGTGTATTTTCTAAATATAGTAGCATAGCTATACTTTGTGCAATGTCAATTTCACCAGGGATCATTTTCTCCACAATCAGGGCTTCATGAAGGTATGAAAATGAGTTTGTGTTACAATTTAAACCGATACCAATCTACTAATTTTTAAGTTGCAGTATAAAAACAATATAACTTAAAGGTCAATGCCATAGAAATATAAACTTTTGTGGACTCGGCACAAAACTTCGGAAGAACTCGGTACAACCTCTTCCTTCCCACGTTTCTCAGCCTCATACAAACAAGTTTATATACCGAGTGCCAATGAAAACGCAACACTTTTGTTTTTCCCGCCCTTATTGTAAAAAAACTTCAATAAATATCTCTTCCCCTATTGTAAAAAAAACTGCAATAAATATCTGAGTAAATGCCAGCACTTTCTGACAACCAGCGACATGCGACATGCAGTTTTGGGAATGATCCAATGAAGCCGTTCACAGCATACAATTGGGAGAAGACTGAAGTTTTAGCCCCTTCAAATCATCCACAAATTCAACCAAAATGGATCATTTAATGATAAGGGGTACAATAAACACATATACTTTTTTATTCGGCCTAAAGCGTTTTTATTTAACATGTTATATAATACTTACGTGTCCAGTAGCAATCTACGTGTTGTCCAACCGTAGATCTACATCCTAAAGACCATTTACGATCTTCATAATAGTCGTGATGTACACTGTGTATAAAAGAGATGGCTTGACCACTTGGACACGAAAAATCTATCCGCTCATCAAACTTGTTAACATAGTCCCATCCGACCACACAGTTTAGTGTGCAAATCAAACATATGATAGATAACATCAGCATCGTCAGTCAATGGTTTACTGAAAATAAATAATAGTATTATATATACAATTTCATTTTTAAATGTTACCATCTTCTGATTGGCTGAATTTGGTTTTTTAAATATCGATAGCAAAATGAACACATATCTTTATAAACACGAAATCATAAAATATCTAGCCATTGTACAATTCCTTCTATCTTTTGGAACGGAAACGAAAATTGTAAATTAAGAAATGTTTGACTTGAAAACCGAAAACAATTATCAAACGTAAAGTAGTAAATATTTAAGGTTTATGTACCCTTCTGTAGCCATTTTTGTACGAACTTTTCAAACTTCAATTGTATCAAAACTACAGATATTATGAATAATAGAGATAGGCCATTTTGTACATATTCCAAGGGGAAACTTGATGCAAAGCATTATTTTCTACTGTTCCATTGTATTTAATAGAAAAAGAGGACTTTGTGGCAAATAAATCAAGATTTTTATAGAAAATCCACAGCCTTTATCCTTGTACTCTCATATTTGGCAATTTGATGACTGATAGATATAGGATTATTGCATGCAGTGCTAGCATTGATTTCCTTAAAACAAGTTTATAAATGTAGTTATTGGTTAAAACAAGTATAAATATGGCCAAAATCAAGTACACCTTTTAGGGTGCGCTCGACTTTAGTGACTCAGCACGAGGTGTTTTGGAATTTACAGGTTACTTAGAACTTTTTGTAAAAAATAAACACTAGCACATCATAGAAAATCAAGTGAGTAATTAGTGTTTCAAATTTTATAACAAAAATCTCTGTACTAAAGGCTGTGGATTTTCTATAAAAATCTTGATTTATTTGCCACAAAGTCCTCTTTTTCTATCAAATGCAATGAAACAGTAAAAAATAATGCTTTGCATCAAGTTTCCCCTTGGAACATGTACTAGATGACCTATCTCTATTATTTATTATATTTTTAGTTTTGATACAATTGAGGTTTGAAAAATTCGTACAAAAATAGCTACAGAAGGGTACATAAACTTTAAAGTCATACGAAACCTCAAATCCAAAAAAAATATGCACATGTTTTTTTATAACTAAATGGATAGTTTTCATTATACAACTTGTGTACATATACTTTTTTCTGATGCATAGTGACCTTAGCGTGACTCTCCTCGTAAAAATCCGGTAATCGCAACACGCATGGATCTGTCATTAAAATAAACAATTATCTGATTGTACATGTTAAACACGTGCTCAATATCCATGCTTTTTGATGGTTGTTTACTATAAGGTGACAATCGATAAACTCCGGCTTCAAAACACGGCATTTAATGAGCAGCCATATTTTTTAAATGAAAACAGAGAGAAAAAAAAATTGACGAATATACGATATTTTAGCGTAAAATATGATAAAATCGAGCACAGAAGACTAAGTTTATGATACATATGCATTGGTTTTAGAATTGGATAAACATTTGTCAAACATGGAAATATAAGTAAAATGAAACTTAAAGTACAACTTACCAGTGAGATAGTTTTCCCTAATCTGAAGTAATATTGTCCAGGCGAGGTTTAAATACCCAAGTCGAGACATTGAGTCTCAAGCACGAGAAAAACGTTCCCCGCGAAAGTCACTGGACAACTATAGTTATATGTAATATCTAAAAATAGAAAAAGGGGAATTTACGATGACCAATAAACGGTCCGTGTAACACTTATCAATTCAAAGTTTTAAAAAGTTTTCAAATTTTAGATTTTTGGAATTTTGATCAAAGTTTCAAAATTCCAAATTGTGAAGTATGATTATGAATTATACATGCATTATACCGTTGGTTTTCCCGTTTGAATGGTTTTACACTTGTAATTTTGGGGCCCTTTATAGCTTGTTGTTTGGTGTAAGCCAAGGCTCCGTGTTGAAGGCCATGTACATTGACCTATAATGGTTTACTTTTAACCACGTAACCACGTGCACCGTCATCATAAAAAGGGAAAACTACGATTACAGTGTTTCATTGGGGAGGAGATCTCTCAAGATAGATACAATTTCATATTAGGCCAACAAAATAGTATGTGTGTTTCCTATTACATCTGTGAAAAAAATTGCCTAAGGGTTGGTAGGTATTTTTTTTATTTTACTTTTGTTTTACATTGAGTAAATGGGAGGGACATTCTGACTTGGACAGTGTTTATTGAAAAATGTGAGAGAAAAAACAACATAAGGCTATTTTAGGAAACACACATTTTTTTATTTGGCCTTAAAACTTGTGTTATCAAAGTTTTTATTTTACATTTAAAGGGGCACTAGCTGTCAAATTCATGTTCACCGATTTAATTCAAAATCTAATATTTTATTTATAACTATGTAAAACATTTGTTCAAACTATAAAAAGTCTAAAATAAATGATAATCAGGGCATGATCATGAAAATACGAAGCTTCGTTTTGTGTGTATTTTAGTTCACACGGGATCAAAAACTGTATCGTATGCCCTTAAACACAAGTTATTTACTATTAACATGCTTCTTTTTGGCCCTTTTGTGGCCACTTATTCCTACATGTATATGTCTGGGGGAAATTAACCCCAAACTGAATCCCAGCCTTCCCTTTGTTGTATGGAACCTTGTGGTACAATGTCAGAGAGATCCTTACAGTTACACACAAGTTATTGTCTGGAAACTACTAAAATGCTTGTTTTTGGCCCTTTTTTGTCCCTTAATTCCTAGACTGTTTGTCCCACTAACCTTAAAATAAGTCCCAACCTTCTACTTATGGTATTAAACATTGTGGTACAATTCAGAGCAATTGAAATACTTATAGTAATACACAACTTATTGTCCTGAAACTAGATAAATGCTTGTTTTAGACCCCTTTGGGACCATGACCGCCAAACTCAATCCCAACCTACCTTTTGTGGTTATAAACAATGTGTAGCATCTTTTTATTAAAGTCCTTGATAAATAAATATTTACATTAAAGGGGAAAAAAATATATGCCTGCTTCATAGATCTGAAAAAAGGCTTTTGATTCAGTATGGAGAACTGCTTTACTTTATAAATTATGTAAAATGGGAGTTAGGTATTTTTATAGAGTTTTAAAACAACAATACTTGAATACTAAATCCTCTTTAAAATATAAAGATTATGTATCAGAATATTTTAATATTGCTAGAGGGGTTTAAACAAGGAGACACACTAAGCCCCACTTTATTTAATGTCTTTATAAATGATATTGTAAAAAATTTTGAGGGAAATGATTCAAGTCCCCTTAAGCTTATAAATAGTAAGGTGGGATTGCCTCCTTTTTGCGGATGATCTTTTAATCCTGTCAAAATAAAAAGAGGGTCTTCAAAACAGTTTAAATAATTTTAAATTATATTGTAACAAATGGCAACTCTCTTTGAATACAAACAAAGCTAAATCCATGATTTTTAGTCAGTCAAAACATAATAGTGAAACATCACATATTTACTATGAGAATAAAGCCATAGAGAGTGTAACAGAATATTCATTTTTGGGAATGTTGATAAAATGTAATGGAAATTTATCACAAAGTACTTTAGAGCTGACAAAAAAGGCAAAACAAGTATTTTTTGCAGTAAAATCCTATACTAAATCATTGAATAATCTACCTATAAAAGTAGCAAATAATCTTTTTGATTCTTTAGTGAAACCAATTATGACCTATAATTCAGAAGTAACATATTTGGATACATATATTTCTTTTCATCGAGCCAAAAACAGAGCCCTATCTTCAGGAAAAGAAATTAATCGACTTAATTTTATAGACAAAACCCCCATTGAAAATATGCATCTTAAATTTTGTAAATCTACTCTAGGAATAAGAAAAAATGCATCCAATTTAAAAGCAAGAGTTGAATTAGGGAGATTGCCTATTAGTATAGAATGTTTTATTAAAACACAAACCCTTTTTTTATTTAGCTAGACTATATAATAATAATAATATTAATTCATTGATAAAGGAAGCTTTTTCTCTAGCACAGTCTCTAGATTTGACAGGAACTTACTCATGGTATACATATGCCAAAAATATTGTTAAAGAGACTAATGTTGACCTTAATATTCTTTCTACTTGTAAGGACATAAAAGATGTAAATAAAATAAAAAACGATATAAAGTTAAAAATGAAAAATAGATATGAAGATTTAATTCAAACTAAATTTCAAAACATTGATGATAAAAGTAAATTTTTTCTGTATAAAAAACTTAAAAAAGATTACAAACTAGAATCTTATCTAAATACATCTAATTTTCAAATAAGGAGATTAATCACTTAATTTAGAATAAGTGATCACTCCCTCTTGATTGAAAAGGGGAGATATTTTAAAATCCCAAGAGAGGAACGACTTTGCCATAAATGTAAAATACTAGAGGATGAGAAACATTTTTTACTCTATTGTGAGTATAATAAAACTCTAAGAAATGATTTTTTTCATCACATATGTACTGAAAATAATAACTTTGATAATTTGAATGAAGAAGAAAAAATTCACTATATACTAAATCCATCATCGCCTTTACAAACAAATAAGTTAGGATCCTTCTTGAAAAAGTCATTAGAACTGAGGAAAGGGGACTCTTTACAACTTGTTTGTTGTTAAAAAAAATTAATGCTGTTGTTATTGTGTATGTTTAATATGTATGTATATATGTTTATTGTGTTTATTGTGTTAATATATGTACATGTTGGTCACAAACTGTAAAGTTTATATGACAATAAAATATTTGATTTGATTTGATTTGATTTGTTAAAATTTCTTTTAACTTATACTAAAGTTAATATCCTGTAACCATCTGTCTTCGGACGACGCTGCCGACGACAACGTAATACCAATATACGACCAATTTTTTTTTATTTTTTTGCCGTCGTATAAAAACCTTTGACACAAACAAAAAAAACATAACCCCTTCCCCTTTTTTTTAAAGTTAAATGGTTCCTCCCTAATATAAAAATAAAGAGATGTAGACAACTACCATCAAAATGAAGTGTTAGTAAGCAAACTTATAGACAACCTTACGGCCTTCAACTATGAGAAAAAAATGTGTTAACCGTATAATTATATAGTCGCCCTTAAAAGGCCCCATCATGAAAAATATGAAACAGTAGTCTAGTTCAATTCAGAAAACTAAAGGCTTATTAATTAAAACAAGACAAATATGAAAGACACAAACTAACGACAACCACTGAACTACAGGCTGCTGACTTGGGACTTGCACAAAAATAATGTGACGGGGTTAAACATGTTTGAAGGCGCCATTTCTACCTTAGCATGGCAAAGTGGAGTGACGACACAACAAAAGAATAAACAGATGGACCATCTAGGCAATCATGTACAGCATACAATTCTTCAATATATAACAAATATAGTTGACCTATTGATTATAAAAAAACAGAAAAAAAAAAAATACAAAAAACTTACCTCAAGCAATAAACCGTGAAAATGAAAGGTTAATTAAAACCTGCAAGACAAACAATGTTACGATGTACATCATAAAATATTTCCATACACCATATATAGTTTACCTTTTGCATATTATAGTAATTTAACTTCGACCACTGAACCATGACAATGAGGTCAAGGTCGGATGACATCTGCCAGCGAGACATGTACACCTTACAAACATTCCATACACCAAATATAGTAGAGTTGTTGCTTACAGTATAAGAAAAACAGACTAAAACTCAAAAACTTAACTATAATAACTACTGAACCATGAAAATGAGGTCAAGGTCATATTACACCTGCTAGTTGGACATGTACATGTCTGTACACCTTACAATCCTTCCATATACCGAATATATAAGTCCTATTACTTATAGTATCTGAAATATGGACTTGACCACGAAAACTTAACCTTGTTCACTGATACATGAAATGGGGTCGAGGTCTAGTAAAAACTGTCTGAAGGCAATGGTGACCTTGCAAGGTACGCACATACCAAACTACTCATAACATTACAAAAGATCTTAACTTTTTTAAGTACATGTATTCACTGAAACATGAAAATGAGGTCATGGAAAATAGACACGTGACAAACGGAAACTTCGTAACATGAGGCATCAATATACAAAGTATGAAGCATCCAGGTCTTCCACCTTCTACAATATAAAACTTTAAGAAGTTAGCTTATGCCGCCGCCTTCATCGTATCCGCAGGATCCCAATCCCTATGTCGAATAGTCTGCGACAAAAGTCGCAGGCTCGACAAGTAGACAAAAAGTAGACAAATACTTTTAAATTTAACAATTCAATGAAGCATGAAAATAAGGTCAAGGTCATGTGATACTGATAAGAACTACTTGGTTGAATACTTTACAATTATTCAATACACCAATTATAGTTGACTTCTTGGTTATGATATTTGAAAAATAAATGGACTAGAACACAAAAAGCTTAACATTTACCAATGCACCATGATAATATTAAGGTCAATATCAGATGAAACCTGCCAGACTAACATGTACCCATTTTGTTATCTTACTGCTGACAACAGACTGACACGTACCCATTACAGCCATTCCATACCCCACATATAGCTATCTTACTGCTTACAACAGACTGACACGTACCCATTACAGCCATTCCATACCCCACATATAGCTATCTTACTGCTTACAACAGACTGTCATGTACCCATTACAGCCATTCCATACACCACAGATAGTTATCTTACTGCTTACAACAGACTGACATGTACACATTACAGTCATTCCATACACCACATATAGTTATCTTACTGCTTACAACAGACAGACATGTACCCATTACAGCTATTCCATACACCACAGATAGTTATCTTACTGCTTACAACAGACTGACATGTACACATTACAGCCATTCCATACACCACATATAGTTATCTTACTGCTTACAACAGACTGTCATGTACCCATTACAGCCATTCCATACCCCACATATAGTTATCTTATTGCTTACAACAGACTGACATGTACACATTACAGCCATTCCATACACCACATATAGTGATCTTACTGCTTACAACAGACTGACATGTACCCATTACAGCCATTCCATAGACCACATATAGTTATCTTACTGCTTACGACAGACTGACATGTACACATTACAGCCATTCCATACACCACATAAAGTTATCTTACTGCTTACAACAGACTGACATGTACACATTACAGCCATTCCATACACCACATATAGTTATCTTACTGCTTACAACAGACTGTCATGTACCCATTACAGCCATTCCATACCCCACATATAGTTATCTTATTGCTTACAACAGACTGACATGTACACATTACAGCCGATCCATACACCACATATAGTGATCTTACTGCTTACAACAGACTGACATGTACCCATTACAGCCATTCCATAGACCACATATAGTTATCTTACTGCTTAGAACAGACTGACATGTACCCATCACACCAATTCCATACACCACATACATATAGTTATCTTATTGCTTACAACAGACTGACATGTACACATTACAGCCATTCCATACACCACATATAGTTATCTTACTGCTTACAACAGACAGACATGTACCCATTACAGCCATTCCATACACCACATATAGTTATCTTACTGCTTACAACAGACAGACATGTACCCGTTACAGCCATTCCATACACCACATATAGTTATCCTACTGCTGACAGTATTATAGAAACGGACATTTAAGTTGTACATACATTTGGCGTTTAGTTTACTCGTCTGAATTGTTTTATATGTCATTTCGGGGTATTTTAAAGCTGACTTTGCGGTATGGTTTTTGCTTATCGTTAAGGCTGTGAGATGACTTTTGATAGTTTTTTTTTATTTCTGTGTCATTTGGTCTCTTGTGGTGAGTAGTCGCATTTGCAATCATACCACATCTTCTTCTTTTTTATTTTTTATCTCACAAACATTCATGTCATGTCACAATTAATGTTTTAACATGATGATAGTTCAATACCCGGATGAACTACATGTATCATACATTCATTGTTTAATCATACGTTTTTTGATTGAGTTAAGTCTGCCAATTGATATTTTATCGTATGTTTTTCTTTGTTGTGATGTTATGCTATTGTTTCAGAAAAAGGGAGAAGGTTTGGATCCATTAAAACGTTTTAATCCCGCTGCAAATGTTTGCACCTGTCCTAAGTCAGGAATCTGATGTACAGTAGTTGTCGTTTGTTTATGTAATATATACGTGTTTCTCGTTTCTCGTTTTGTTTATATAGATTAGACCGTTGGTTTTCCCGTTTGAATGGTTTTACACTAGTAATGTTGGGGCCCTTTATAGCTTGTTGTTCGGTGTGAGCCAAGGCTCCGTGTTGAAGGCCGTACTTTAACCTATAATGGTTTACTTTTTAAATTGTTATTTGTATGGAGAGTTGTCTCATTGGCACTCACACCACATCTTCCTATATCTATTCATGACATAATCATTGTCATATCACAATTAATGTTTTAACATCGATACATTTAAAGATGAACTTTCATACCCTAATGATGATTGTGACCAAATTTGGTTATACATGTTATATTTGGCCCAGTAGTTTCAGAGGAGAACATTTTTGTAAAAGTTAACGACGACAGACGACGATAAGTCGCGGATCCAGAAATGTTTATAAGTGGGGGTCCACTGACTGCCGTAAGAATGGCCCGCTCCCGTCACGCTTCAGTGATTCCCTGTATAAGCAACCAAAATGTTTTCTCAAAAGGGGGGCCCGGGCCCCCTGCCCCCCCCCTCTAAATCCGGCTCTGACGAAGATGGACAACGGACGCCAACTGATGAGAAAAGTTCACTTGGCCCTTTGGGTCAGGTGAGCTAAATGAAGAAATAACATTATTTTGTAAACAATATGTATATTCTATTAATCTCAATTCAATTTTAACCTACATGAACTATGCATTATCAAATATGTAATATACGTAAATCACTTCAGTGCTTCTCAAAAATGTATATCTTAGTCCATATGAAGGGTTAGGTTCTAAAGAATGCATCCACTACATGCATCACTATCTCTATGTGTTCTTATATATTTAGTCTATATGAAGTATTCAATTTTAAAGAATGTATCCACTACAAACATCAGTATCTCTATGTGTTCTTATATATCTCTTAGTCTATATCATGTATATGAAGGGTTAAATTCTAAAGAATGCATCCAAAAGCGTTTACTTTTCTACATTGGCTAGAGGTATAGGGGAGGGTTGAGATCTCATAAACATGTTTAACCCCGCCGCATTCTTGCGACTGTCTTAAGTCAGGAGCCTCTGGCCTTTGTTAGTCTTGTATTATTTTAATTTTAGTTTCTTGTGTACAATTTGGAAGTTAATATGACGTTCATTATCACTGAACTAGTATATATTTGTTTAGGGGCCAGCTGAAGGACGCCTCCCGGTGCGGGAATTTCTCGCTACATTAAAGACCTGTCGGTGACCTTCTGCTGTTGTTTTTTCTATGGTCAGGTTGTTGTCTCTTTGACACATTCCCCCATTTCCATTCTCAATTTTATTCATTACATACACCACTATCTCTATGTGTTCTTATATATATCTCTTAGTCTATATGAACATGATGAAGGGTTAGATTTTACAGAATGCATCCACTACAAACATCATTATCTCTATGTGTTCTTATATATATCATGTGTATCTCTTAGTCTATATGAAGAGTTAAGATTCTAAAGAATGCATCCACTGCATACATCACTATCTATATATGTGTTCTTATATATCTCTCATTCTATATGAAGGGTTAGACTCCAAAGAATGCGTCCACTACATACATCACTATCTCTATGTGTTCTTTTACATCTCAGTATGAGCATATATCACAGTTTAAAGACTACTAGTAGTTCTATGTGTTCTTATACATCCATAATTTAAATTTCACACAAGTATATGTTTTCATGCGTCTGTCAGTTTCTATTTTTATACAACCATGACAACCCTCTTCTAAATAAATCACATATAACAATGTATAATATATATAATAGTTATTTTCAGTATGTGTCTCTTTAATGCATTTCGTCTGAAAACAAATTTTCAGCATGTACGTCATACTTATTATGTTTGTCACAAGTATGCGTTCTCTGCATGTCTGAATTCATGGAATTTGTTACGAAATTAGATTTTCCTTCATTTGACTAGTATGGTTCTCATGTGTTTCTGTAAATTACAAACCTGATCAAACCCTTTACCACATACATCACAGCTCCAGGGACAGTCATAAGGTTAATAACCTGTATGTATTCTCATGTGAGTCTGTTAATTCCAAAGCTGATCAAACCCTTCACCACATACATCACAGCCCCGGGGACATACATAAGGTTAATAACCTTTATTTATTCTCATGTGAGTCTGTTAATTCCAAAGCTGACCAAACACTCTACCACATATATCACAATCACGAGGTTTATCATTAACCTGTATGTGTTCCCATGTGTCTACGTAAATTACCAAGATGACTAAACACTTTACCACATACATCACAGACATGAGATTTATCACCTGTATGTGTTTGCACGTGTCTCTTTAAAGTACTAAGCTGACGAAATCCTTTACCACATATATCACATTCATAAGGTGTGTCTCCTGTATGTGTTCTCATGTGACTCTGTAAACTACTCTGACAACTAAACCGTTTACCACATACATCACAGATATAAGGTTTATCACCTGTATGTGTTCTCATGTGAGTCTGTAAATTACTAGGACCAGTAAAGCTTTTATCACATTCATCACAGTTGTAAGGTTTATCACCTGTATGTGTTCTCATGTGAATCTGTAAACTACCAGACTGACTAAACCGTTTACCACATACATTACAGTTATAAGGTTTGTAACCTGTATGTGTTCTCATGTGACTCTGAAAACTACTATGAAAACTAAACCGTTTACCACATACATCACATTCATAAGGTTTGTCTCCTGTATGTGTTCTCATGTGGCTCTGAAAACTACTAAGAAAACTAAACCGTTTACCACATACATCACAGATATAAGGTTTATCACCTGTATGTGTTCTCATGTGACTATGTAAATTACTAAGCTGATTAAACCCTTTACCACATACATCACAGTTATGGGGTTTTATGCCTGTATGTGTTCTTATGTGAAGCTGTAAACTACTACAATAACTAAACTGTTTACCACATAAATCACAGCTATGAGGTTTATCTCCAGTATGTGTACTCATGTGTGCCTTTAGTTGACTTCCTTGAGAAAATTCACTAGAACAAACATCACATTTATGAGGCTTTTCACCAGTATGTGTTCTCATATGTCTCTTTATATCACTACTTCGACTCAATTTTCTAAAGCAAACATCACATTCATTAGATTTTTCACCTGTATGTGTTCTTACATGTCTCTTTAAGTGACTACTTTGACTAAATTCTCTAGCACAAACATCACATTTATAATGTGTTTTACCAGCCAGTGTGTTTATGAGTCTCTGTAGAGTACCATTGGTTGTGGTGATTAAATCCTCTTCTACATCTAACATCTTATTGATAATGTTACTTTATCTCCAGTATGCAAGTTCTTGTGCGACTCTGTAAGGAACCAAAACAAATTTAGACATATATATATATATAGTTGATTTAACAGCAATTCTAGACAAAGGAAGATAACTCCAATTTTTAAATTGAGATGACTTTACAATGACATCATTTATAATTTTAGAGAAGATATTAGATTCCTGCACCTTGCAAAAGTTATGTAATTTCCTTGACAAGTTTTAACATCATTTTGTGCCTTGAATATGCACTATATTTTGTGTATCTTGAAAGATTTAGATATCAAGTCAGTCCCATAAGGTTTTGATTGCATTTCATGCAATCTTTACCTAAAAATATTTTAAAAATTACCCCGTCTTTTTTTTGCAATACACTATGCTGTTGGGAATTGCACCCCCCCCCCCCAAAAAAAATTACCCGCCTTTTTTGTGCTTTTGTGGAATACACTTATGTAATTGCGTTATTACCCCCCGCCCCGCCCACCCCCACCCCCCACACACACCAAAAAAAACAACTTTAAAATATTGTACCCCAAAAAAATATTGGAGGGAATTTTCTTTTTAATTTCTGAGATCTTAAATGAGAAAAAAGAATGCCCCACCAAAAAAAACTCCTTTTTATGTTATTGTTAAAAAAAAAAACTTTTTTAATGAATAAAACCTTAAAACTCGGAAATGAAAATCATTAATTTATAAAAATCAAAACTGAGCTTAAAACCATAGATGTAAACAATTTACCAGTTTTTTTGAGTTATTGAGCGAAAACTGGGAAATCCCCCTTTTTGTAATGAATAAAATCCCATAAAACTGAAACTTTTTTTAAAAGTCTAAAATTAATAAGAAATAAGGGAGCTCATGTCGATAGATATAAACAGTTCACCAAATTTTCTTGCAATTGGTGGAATTCTTTTTGAGTTATTGTCCAAACTGGAAAATCAGCCCTGTTTTAATGAATAAAACCCCAACATTCCAAAAAGTTATATCTGAAATTTATAAAAAAAAACAAAAGGGAGCTCAGGTAAATATATATCAACAATTCACGTAAGTTTCGTGCATATTGGTTTTAGCGTTTTTAAGTTAATGTGCGACATGTTGACGACGACGGATGGACAAAGGTATACCATAATACGTCCCATAAACGGGCGTATAAAAATGCTTACTTGGGCCCCTTTTTGGCCCTCAATTCCTAAACTGTAAGGACTATAACCCCAAAAATCAATCCCAACCTTCCTTTTGTGGTTATAAACCTTGTGTTTAAAATTCATAGATTTCTGTTTACTTAAAATATAAATATTATTAATAACATATTGTCGGAAACCAAATGTGTTTAGACAAAGCTGTTTATAAACCAATGAAAATATCAGACACTTCAATTACGTCTAATTTACATACTAATGCAACCGTTAATAGTGTACTATAACCAGTATATTTTAGATACAAGAATGTTAAAATGTGGAATTCAAAGATTTGTTATAATTTAGTATTAGTTAAGATATTTAGCACTAGCTTAAGAAATAATTTACTTGATAAATAGTTAATATAAATCTTCACAATTTTAGATAAGTGTAAAGCAAATTATTATGTAATCCTCTGAGGGCTAAATTGACAATAGAGAATTAAGGATTAAAGAAGTGTTATATATACATACAAAGGGATTTCTTACTTTTTAAGATGATTTAGGTTATGTTACAAAGACTTGATATTTGGGAAATAGATAAACTAGTATTATTATGTAAATTAGATAAATGAGTATTAATGTTATGTAAATTAAATAATGAATAACAATATATATTAGTTGACCATGTTCAGACCAACTAAATCTGAAGCGGTTCTATACAATGCAAAAGGCTCAAACATATCAACGTTGAAATTTGAAGACAATGACATCAATATAACCAATGAAACCAAACATCTAGGTATCAAAAGAAACGAGCAAAACCGTGCAAATATCTCAGAAAGAATAAGAACCGGAAGGGCAACAATATACAGCCTTCTTGGAGCTGGGTTACATGTCAGAAGGGGATTCTCACCCATGGTTGCATACAAGCTATGGAAAACATATGCAGTACCAAGAAGCATATACGGACTTGAGGTGATGAACTTACTTGCAAAAGAAAAGGATATGCTAGAACTGGCAGAGAGAAAAATCCTCCGACAAATTCAAGGACTTCCAAATAATACAGCAAATATGGCTGTATATACCCTGGTAGGAGCAGAACCTATTGCCATCACATTAGACAAAAATGTACTTACCTTCTTCATGAATATTGTTCGAAATCCAGGAACCATAGAATGTGAAATTCTGCGCCGACAAATAGTATTCTCAGACCAAAGAGGAAAAGACTTTATCAACAGAGTAGAAAAAACTCTATCAAAATACAATTTGAAATCCAGTAGCTACTACATAGAAAATCCACTGAATAAAATGGAATGGAAAAGACTAGTAGGAATAAAGATCAAGGAATACTGGAAAAATGAATGTCATAATGAAAAAATGGAAAAGACATCACTTAAATACATAGAGATACAGAACAATCCATTAAATGAAGCTCACAATATATGGAAAAGTGTAAAAAACAATAGTAAAGATGTAAAGGCAGGAGAAATAAAAGCAAGAATAAGTACTCAAACGTACATATTCCAAGCCAAAAGAGCTAAGTTCGATCCAAAAGTTAACCCTATGTGTACAATTTGCGAACAGGAAAATGAAGATCTAGAACATTTTATTCTACACTGCAAAGAACTAGAGCAAATAAGATCTAAATACTGCTCAAAAATCGAACAGACAATGGATGAAATTGATACGTCAACATACAAGAAGATCAAACAACAAGGGAATTTACTGCAGCTCATAATAGACTGTACTAGCAAGGACATAAACTGTTACCCAACTGTGTATGAAAACATTGAAACTCTTGCTAGAAATATGTGTTATGAGATGCACTTGCTGCGCACAAAAAGGATAAAAAACCTGATCACAAGTACAGTATAAGTAAACTTCTTAAAATTGTTACTTACAAATAGTATACCATCCAACTATTTTACGGCTTATAAGTTTTTAAAAATAAATCCTCACTTTAAAATTGTAAGATATCAGTTATAATTTAAAAAGAGTAATGACAAGATCTCCATATAGAAATTAAACTGTAAAGAAAATTTTTGTATATATTATACCTTAAATTTTGTCCAAACCCCAACCACTTTACATAAGTCTTACAGGAAATTTTTATTATTATTCCTGATATATGTATAGCACTCTCAGCTATGATTATAAGTAATTTTAAACTTTTGACCATTTTAATTCTTGTAAATACATGTATATGCAGTTGTTTTTTAACACTTTCCTACACCCTAGCACATATAAATTATTATATATTTTTTTAAAACTTTATGATGACAATCCTATGAATTAATTATGATATCTATTATTTAGTGATCATTATAACCAAATTCAGTCATCTGTATATAATTTAATTAATTGTTTCCCTATGTTTTAAGGTGTAAATAGTTGCTCAAACTATACCCTTTGGGTAGTGCTCCACATTTAATGGAGGAATATACAAGAAACTGAACTGAACTGAGTAAGGGACAGTCAGTATTGACACTTGCTTTATTGTCATGTATTGGACACTGTGTTATAGACTTGGATTTATGTTAGACATGCTGTTTTATTATGTCTCATGAACTTATGTGATTATTGTGATTGATAACTATATTGAATGCTGATTAATAAACATTATATATTGAACTTTGAATCTGTGTTACGTTGACATGTATTCATATCAAAGCTACCAGCTAGTTCCCCCAACCTAGCAAGATGAATAACCAGGTCAGGAACGTGCAATGTACTGGCCTTGGTTATACGTGGCAGAGTGACCCAGATTTCCGGTACTAAGGAGGGATACACGTAGGATGCGGACCTGAATACCTGAAGACAAGAGTCAGCATATCTCCATATAGGAAACAGTGCATTTTCCTGAGTGTGCAGAGGTGAGTCAACCATTTATTTATGATCTTATATGACACCAAATCTTTAAATTTTACTTTATTTTGTAATTAAAGTTGTCAAGATCTTTTAATAGGATTTTCCCTCTAGAAAGACTCAATATGTCTAATTCAGTTCATCCTGATCCCTCCTTAGCTCTGATAGCCCCCCTTACGGAAAACATTATAATAGCCCCCCCCCCCCCCTTTTTGGAAAATATTATCCATTTGAAATTAGGTAATTATAGACATAAAGTTAGATATAGAAAAATCAATTATCAGCAGTGCTTAAGAATGTGAATGATAGTATAATATTTTTGGATTGACTTTCTTAAAGCTTATAAAGCACATAGATTTTGAAAAAGATATGTATAAGTAAATGTATTCAATGTACCCTTAAATAATACAGAGAGTATAAATTAAAATGGATATACTTGTACAGATATTTATATTCTGCTCGATTAAGTAAAAAAAAAAAAAAAAAAAAAAGGAATAAGTATTTTGTTTCACCTTAAATGAAAATGAGTCAATGCAATGAGACGAATGCTTACTCTTTTGTGTTATTGAAAAGCGGTTATTTTGTTCTAAATTACAGGTTACAGTACAACCATATCAGTAGTTATACTGTGTCTGTCAGTTAATTCCTGCTGGACAAATGTATTCATTGGTAGTTATAACTATTAGATCCTTAAATATTGCAGGCTGACGGCACAACTACTGATGTACGTTTTAAAAACCAATTTTAATTCAGATTATATAAAATGATTGCTAAGTTAATGTACAAAAATGAAAAGGCTGCGTACAAAATATTAAATTTAAACTGGACTAAGAAACTAAGTATAGAAATAAAAAAAAAAAAAGGATGTTATAACTTAAGATATTCAAGCAGTATTATAAGCATTATACATAAATGCATTGTGACAATATTCTTTTGTATTGTTGAAAAATGTTATTTTTGTTCTGAATTTCTGGTTAAAGTACACAATATTCAGAAGTTATAGTGTCTGTTAATTTAATCCTGCTGGACAAATGTATTCATTACATTAGTAGTTCTTACTATTAGATCCTTAAATATTGCAGGTAAACGGCACATCTACTGATGTACTTTTAAACCAATTTTACTTCAGATTATACAAAATGTACTTTATCAATGATACAAATAGAACTATCAAGTGTTCCCTATACATACATTGTGTATAGGCATCACTATTTTTGAGCTGTGTTTTTTTTTTATTATGACTTAACAAGATTTTTAGCTAAAGAGATAAAATAATTAAGGAGTACTTAAAAAGAAAGTACAAAATAAACTGGCATACAGTTGCTAAATATATAAATTAGAAATAAGAAGAGAAAGTATAGGAAATTAAGATAAAATATAAAAGGAAGAGAATTAGAAATTCTTACATGTAGATTGTTATTTATTGTAATATTTATAAATAGGTAGTTCAGTTACTGGCCTAAAATTGTGGTATTCTTGTGAATATTTAAGAGATAAATAAATAAAAAAAATCCCTCGATTCAAATGAATTAATTATAATAAGAGATAAGGGTTAATTGGTGTCATGTATGATTATGATATTGGTTGCACTTACATTCATGAAGTAACCTTCCAATGGTGGACCCACACAATGATGGAATGGTGGACCCACAAAATGATGAAATGGTGGACCCACACAATGATGAAATGGTGGACCCACAAAATGATGAAATGGTGGACCCACACAATGATGAAATGGTGGACCCACAAAATGATGAATTGGTGGACCCACAAAATGATGAAATGGTGGACCCACAAAATGATGAAATGGTGGACCCACACAATGATGAAATGGTGGACCCACAAAATGATGAAATGGTGGACCCATAGAAGTGACCATATTGTGCTTTTAAAAGTTAATGAAGACAAACAATGATGCACATATAATATTTTTCTAGTGAAAATTTATTTAATATTATAGGAACTAATTAGCAGAGATTTATGGCATGGTATTGGTTGCAAAAATTTGATATTTTTCATTCAAATGCAATATTTTTCATTTAATTGGTATATTTTTTCATTTATATGCAATATTTTTTCATTTATATGCAATATTTTTTCATTTGTATGGTATATTTTTTCATTTATATGCAATATTTTTTCATTTATATGCAATATTTTTTCATTTATATGCAATATTTTTCATTTGTATGGTATATTTTTTCATTTAAATGGTATAATTTTTCATTTATATGCAATATTTTTTATTTTAATGGTATAATTTTTCATTCAAATGGTATAATTTGTCATTCAAATGCAATATTTTTTATTCAATTTGTATAACTTGTCATTGTAATGCAATATTTTTCATTCAATTGGTATAATTGTCGTTTTTTTATTTATATGCAATAATTTTTATTTATATGCAATAATTGCATTATGGGAAATTGTTTGACGTCACAAGGTCAAATTTGCAACAACGTTTGTGATTGGTCGATATAGTCGGGCAGCCCCTGCTTGACTCACATGTTGAAGTTGGCACGTTCTCTATGAACTCCCCTGGTTTGATTAGCTGTTGATATCTATATATGAGAAGGTAACGTTTTGTATAACTGTTTGCATTCCCCCTTTCTTTCTCAACACGAATGCATGACCAAGAATTAAAAAAACGCGTCGCCCCACTAACTAAATCTTGCGTTCATGCGAGTCCGGCATTGCAGGCTGATACTGTTAGTGTTACTGTTAGGATTATGTACCCTTGTGTTGATTCAATACTAAACATATGGAAAGTTTATAGAAAATCCATAGTCCAAATAATTATGACGTCTGGCAAGGCTATTTTGATTTTTTTTCTTGGACGCCTTCCTGCGACCAAAATAGCCTTGCCAGACGTCATAATTATTTAGACTAGAACATGGATCCACAGCCTTTTCTTTTTAATCTTGTTCCCTCAAATAAGGCAATTTAATAACTGATAGATATCGGAGTATTGCTCGAAATTTCCTCAAAACAAGTTTATTACTGTAGTTATAATAATGGTTAAAACAAATAAAAAATGAGCTCAAATTAAGTACACCTTTTAGGGTGCACTTGACTGGCTCAGCACCACTCCAGATGTTTGGGAATTTACAGGTTGCTTATATTTTTTTGTAAACAATTAATAAACACAAGCAAATTTTCGAAAAGCAAGTGAGTAATCTATGTTTGAAATTTTATAACAAAAATCTCTGTATTGAAGGCTGTGGATTTTCTATAAAATCTTGGTTTATTTGCCACAAAGTACTCGCTTTGTTTATAAAAAATCCGTAAACCAGAACTGGAAGTTGACAGCAGGTTCATCAGATGGAAACACTTGTTGGAAACAGTTGGGGTACATCTAATAACCAATGTAAAAAAGTGCCGAAATATGCACCACAATGGCCGTTTATGGAAAAATTGGAATGTGTTCTAGTTCCCATCTCTGAATCCCCGAATTAGATTTTTTTTCAACGTCCCACTGTAGTTAATAATTACTATATGTCTTTGCATATTTCAAAACATATTTTTCTTCAGGAATTGTTAGCTCTCTAGAACTTTTATTTGTCAGCATATTTTGTTCATATTTATACACATAATGCAAGCTATATATATTCATAGCCTCTCATACACCTTGTATCATCTTACAGCGAATATAGGTACTATCCAAGCAGGCGTGAGCGATTTTGATCTTACACGGTAACGACAAATCTTTCTTTTGTTCACATAATATCAATGTGACTACTTCAATCTAAACATAATTGCTGTTTTAAGAAATGATTTGATCGTAGCTTGACTAATTAGAGATGTCTCATTATTTTCCCAAAACAAGAGGGATTACTAAAAGCATGTGCAAATACTTGTAAAAGAAGTTGGCCCTCGTCTCATCCGATAGAATGTCAATGTGTGTGTATAATAAGTATAGCTGTTTCAATAATTGGCACTGAAATCTTTTCGATATTTTATCCCTAAAGAAGCCTTGTGTATGGTGTTTGGCTGACCACATACATCCTTATGTACGGTGCATAGTTAAGTTGTTGTACACCGTACACAAAAACTTTATTTTCATACTCGTTTATTACCCAAACAGTTTCAAAGAATGAGTAATCACAGGTAGCTTTATGATTGGTAACCATTACTGTTACCCTGTAATAGGTTTCTTTCAGATAAAACATGTAAATGTCTCAACAACTGTATCGAAATTGAAAGTGGGTGTTGACTTTCACAACTATTTGCGCATGTTATTTGTTCTTATTTGAATATCAAAGTTTTTTTATGAATAGGAAAAAATCGATGCAAAAATTATTTGGGAGCAGGAATTTCAAATGTTGAGAAATGTACATTGAATAATGAAAAAGCAAAACAAAGATTTCCGTTACCTTGTAAGGTCAAAATTGATCATGCCCGCTTGGTTAGTACCTATTTCCAGTGTACTGATGATACACGGTGTCATAGGACAATTTCGAATTTCGGCCAGATTCACTTTTATTTCAAGGAGAAATTGCCCTTTAATTATATGAATGGAAATTTGTTGTTTCCAACTTGTTAGCACTGACTAGAATAATGCTAAGTAACATAAAACTAAGATTAAGTTCAAATTCAGGTGGTGTCACTTTGACTGTTTCTGAGTTATGTCTTTTCCAATTTGCACTTGTTCACCACCTATTTAAGCATGACAATCAATCCATTTTGCCAGTGGAGGATCCATGTCATCAGACACAATCTTGTTTTATTATGCGACCACAAAAATATATTTAGGATCATAATAATGGTATGATGAAGTAATTGTTGTCCATGTTGTCTGCGTCGTTGTCCTTAGACACATTACGTTTCTAGACAATAACCATGATAACTTTAGTTTAAGTGTGGATCTAGATATGATTTTTTTTTAGAAGGTTCAATACCACAAGGTTGGGATTAATTTTGGATGATGGTCCCAACGGTTTTGGAATTCAGACTCAAAGGGGGCCAAAATAAGCATTTTTCTTTAAGTTATTACCATGAACTTAGAAAAATGCATAATATATATAAGATAAACACATAACAAATCAAAAACAAACAAACTGTGCGCATCAATGAATACATTTTATGATTTATAATCACCAGAGCATGAAATGAAGTACTATGCAAGCTTCCAAGTCATGCAAGTAATTCCAAAGTGTCCCATGTAAAAAGCATTATCGCTATTTTAGGAAATTTTCCTTTGATCTTGCTGACTGGTGATTTCCTTTCTCAGCAGGAGTCAAGACAAGTGATATGAACAATGATGGCAAGAAACTAAATTAAATGAGGCACATGGATCCTAATGAAACTGACAATGTCGTCATAGTTACAAATAGCGATCAACAAATTATCATTGCAATTGGTCATCTCAACTGGATTGCTTTTCTCATTTTAGCCATATCATCTCAGGCGAGAAAATCAATCTTGTTGAGATGATCAATGATAATCTGTAAGAACATGTATCTAAATTATATGCCTTTTAAAGCTAACTAAAGCCTTTTCCTATTGATTTAGTATGGTTCATCAAAAATGATTTACTTTAATTAGAAAATGAGTTATTCAGTCCATGTATTCAGTTTCTGCGCAAAGTTTCAAAAATTCTCAAGTGCCTAATTAATATAAAAAGTAAAATATTAAATATTTGGTCAACAAATAACAAACATGTGTTACTAAACTATTAGGAATAAAAAGAGAGGAGACAACTCGCGAAAGCATGTGTAATCACACTGTGTGAGAAATTAACTAAGTTTCCACATCCCATGTCAGAATCTTTCATAATAAAGGTTGCAGTCTTGAAATTGACTGCTCCATAGGCTAACATGCAAAACAGCTGATCTTTGAAAACAAAAAAATAAAAAAATAAAAAATGCTAGCCTAATTTTGCTATATATAAAAAAAAATTCATGTTCATATCATGTATGTACTAATGTGAAATTGTGATTTAATCGAAAAAAAGGGGGTTCTTGCCACGAAGAATAAAAAGTGACGCAATCCTGAAGTCAAAACATTTTTTTCCTACTTTCTGTTTGCTATTTTTACTAGGCCGCACCACTTCCAGTAAACATGATATCCTTCCACTTTCATGGATTGATATCCCCAAAAGATGCAAGTCTATATATATGTTTCAATTCAGCATAAACCTACATGTATAATCAAACAGAAAAAATTGAGTTCAGAAAAAAATTCAGAAAAAAATGCACTATTTTGTTCCCCTCCATGTTTTGACATGCACCCGAAACTGGAGTTGTAATACAAGACTGCTACCTAAAGGTTAATACAGTCAAAAATTAAATACAATACTGACTGCCAATCCTGCCTAAAGTTTTTAAAATCTGACAAAGTCAAAGATGAAGCTTAGTAAGTTACAAAAATTACATCCTTGGTCCCTTGCTATTACACATTGGTGGGTTTTCATTATAGCGCTCAAAAGTGACTAAAGCCCTCAAAATCCTAGCTTAGATCCAGATTCACACATGCATGTTTATTTCTCTGAAATGAAAATATTTAAGTTATACCCTTGACTGTTCAGAGTGTAAAATATCACTGATTTATACATAGAAATCTGATAAATTGCAGAATACTATACATGCTGTAGCTACAAATGCAACACCATGGATATTAGCTGTGAAATATTGGCTCATGTGATAGGTTTGATGGCTTAATGACATTCTTCTTTTTTTTGCAGAAGATGGCAACATACCCAGATCATGAACATGATGAAGAGCAAGAAGAGTCTATTTTTGAAATTTTTTTCCAAGACTTGGACGAAACGTTATCATATTGTGAAAATATCCCAGATAACCCTCCAAATTGTGACATAGAATACTTTCGCAACAGATTGAAAAGTGCAGTGGATGGCTTAAATTGTTTAGAATTTAATTTAGTTATAAATAGAGCTGATCAGAGCTTAATTGAGAAAATTCAAACCCTATTATCTTGTCTTCAGCCCCTGAGAGAACATTGGAGCACGATAGATTTTTCTATGCCATCTAGTTTCTTGAGCATTGTTGATGGAGCAGGATGTATTTCAGCGACTGATAGGCTGGGAAGGCCTCCTGCTTTTATATGCACCGACCAAGTGGAATATTTGTTTAAAATTGGTTTTAAGATAGGTGAAATAGCCAGAATGTTCTTAGTGCACAGAACAACACTATGGAGACGACTTAAATATGAGGAGAAGAATCTGGTTAGACATACTATGATAAATGATTCAGAATTGATGTCAGTGATGCGAGAAATCGTTAACAGTCAACCACATACTGGTGTGAGTATGATGATTGGCCACTTAAAAGCAAAAGGTATAAGTGTGCAACAGTCACGTGTAAGGAGAACTCTGCGTGATATTGATCCAGGAAGCACCTTGATACGATGGGGCTTAACTGCAGTTCGCAGGAAATACTCAGTTGCAGGGCCTAATGACCTATGGCATATTGATGGACACCATGCGCTGATCCGCTGGAAATTAGTAACACATGGAGGTATTGATGGTTTTTCGCGATTAATAGTGTTCTTAAAATGCTCGAACAACAACTTGGCGGTCACTGTTTTGAACTCGTTTTTGAAAGCAGTTGAATCGTACTCATTACCATCTCGAGTCAGAGGTGATCAAGGAAGTGAAAATGTTTTAGTTGCTAGATATATGGAAGAAAGGCGAGGCTCTGATCGTGGTAGTTTTATAGCAGGAAAATCTGTGCACAATAGCAGAATTGAAAGGCTTTGGAGAGATGTTTATTATGCTGTAATTCAAACATTCTATTCATTGTTTTACTATCTAGAAGGAAATGATCTGCTAGATGTTGATAATCAAAAGGATCTGCTGTGTTTACATTATGTGTTTATACCTCGTATCAACGAAGCACTCTCTCAATTCGTAGTGGCATATAATAGTCATGGGTTAAGAACAGAACGTTGTTGGTCACCACAAAAGATCTGGGTGAACAGCATGATTCAAAAAAACATTCATTCAGCTGAACTGAATAGTGAAAATATTTTAATTGATGGAATTGAGCAGTATGGAATAGACCCTCAAGTTAATGATGTTCAAACACATGGTGAAGATATTGGCTCATTGGACATGCTGAATATGCAACCAGATCATGTAATTGTAGATGTGGATAACTTGTTGAGTCAGGTTGACCCTCTTATTCCAAGTAATGAACATGGAGTTGATGTTTATCTTGCTGCAAGAGAGATTGTACGACATGATGATGTGTAGAATTAGATAAAAATAAAACTCTGTTTTTTTTTATTTTCCACTGGTACATGTAGATTATTGTACACTGACCCTGTACTTGCCCATGTTAAGATGATGTTATTCATGTTAAATTATATTTGTGAAGTCAAAATTACTTTAAATGTATAACATACATGTACATTTGAATACATTGTATGAGACAACAAACCTTTACAAAATGTGAAATAAAAAGATAAATACAAAACATAAAATGTACAACAAGAGAGTACACACTGAAACGTCTCACCTGCTTTACTTTTCACTGATATTATGTTGAAAGTCCTAAATATAAAGCTTAACTATAACTATCACACATGATCCAAGAAAATGAGGTCATATAAACCAATCAAGAAATACAGCTGAAGGATGTCTCCGGCTGTGGGAATTTCTCTCTACATTGAAGACCTGTTGGTGACCTGCTGTTGTTTTTTCTATGGTCGGGTTGTTGTCTCTTTGACACATTCCCCATTTCCATTCTCATTTTTAGCTCACCTTTCCTGAAAGGAAATGTGAGCTTTTGCCATTACTTGGCGTCCGTCGTCGTTGTCCGTCGTCGTCCGTTGTCCGTTGTCCGTCGTCGTCGTAAACTATTTCAAAGATCTTCTTCTCTGAAACTACTGAACCAATTCCAACCGATCCTTAGGGTATCTAGAATAAAATTTGTGTTTTATTTTCCATTTCTTCAAAAAACATGGCCGCTATGGCTAAAAATAGAACATAGGGGTAAAATGCAGTTTTTGGCTTATATCTCAAAAACTAAAGCATTTAGAGCAAATCTGACATGGGGTAAAATTGTTCATCAGGTCAAGATTTATCAGCCCTGAAATTTTCAGAGGAATCAAAAAACCCATTGTTGGGTTGCTGCCACTTAATTGGTAATTTTAAGGAAATTTTGCAGTTTTTGGTCATTATCTTGAATATTATTATAGATAAAGAGAAACTGTAAACAGTAAAAATGTTCAGCAAAGTAAGATCTACAAATAAGTCAATTTGACCAAAATTGTCAATTGACCCCTTAAGGAGTTATTGTCCTTTAAAGAAAATTTTACACAATTTGTTCATCATATTTGCTAACTTTAAAAAATCTTCTCCTCTGAAACTACTGAACCAATTTCAACCAAACTTAAGGTAAATGATCATTAGGGTGTCTAGAATAAAGTTTGTGTTTTATTTTCTGTTTCCTCAAAAAAGATGGCCGTCATGGCTAAAAATAGAACATAGGGTAAAATGCAGTTTTTGGCTTATATCTCAAAAACTAAAGCATAAAGAGCAAATCTGACATTGGGTGAATTTGTTCATTAGGTCAAATCTATCAGCCCTGAAATGTTCAGAGGAATCAAACAACCTATTGTTGGGTTGATGCCACTTAATAGGTAATTTTAAGGAAATTTTGCAGTTTTTGCTCATTATCTTGAATATTATTATAGATAAAGAGAAACTGTAAACAGCAAAACTGTTAAGCAAAGTAAGATCTACAAATAAGTCAATATGACCAAAATTGTCAATTGACCTTTAAAGGACTTATTGCCCTTTAAAGACATTTTACTTAATTTGTTTTACTTGTTAGCTTACTTTAAAAAATCTTCTCCTTTGAAACTGCTGAATCAATTTCACCAAACTTAGGCTGAATGAGTTTCAGAGTATCAAGTATAAATTTTATATTTTATTTCCTTGTACGTCAAGAAAGCCTGTATGGCTAAAATAGAACATAGGGGTAAAATGCATTTTTTTGCTTTTGAAGAAGATATGACCAGATTCAAGAATATTTATATAAATTGAAAAGCCAAAATAATCATTGATGAAAGATTTAAGCAAATAATTTAAGGTGAGCGATTCAGGCTCTTGAGAGCCTCTTGTTATGTCGTGTACATGTTACAATCATTCTATACACTAAATATAGTAAGTTGACCTATTGCTTATAAATAGCTTCAAAGAAACAGACTGAACTATGGAAACTAAACAATGAACGATGAAAATGAGGTCAAGGTCACATGAACGATACTTGGCAGACAATTACAGCCTACTATACTTCCATACAACAGACATATTTGACCTATTGCTTATAGTTTTACACCAAAACACCTTGCAATGAACAGTGAAAATGAGGTAAAGGTCAAATAAAACCTGTGAGACCGACACATAGATCATAAAATATTTCTATGCATCAAATATAGTTGACCTATTGCATATACAATTAAATATTACAAAAAGACTAAAACTAAAAAATAATAATTTTTTTTTATCTCTGAGCCATGAAAATGAGGTAAAAGTCAGATGACACCTTACAATCATTCCATATAGTAAAAGAAAAAAGACAACAAAAAAATAACAACTGAACCATGAAAATAAGGTCAAGATCAGATTGTCAGTTTTCCTATCGAAGGTCGGTGGTTTTCTCCAGGCACTCCGGCTTCCTCCACCAATAAAAACTGACCGCCACGAAATAGTCCAAAAGGGGTGCTTAAAAAAGGCGTAAAAACACCAAAAAAAAAAAAAAAAAAAAAAGGACAGATGACACTTGCCAGTTGTACATTTTCACCTTTACAGTACTTCCGTACCAGAGAAAAACGAAGACCATTTGTTCAGGACATGTCATAGATCATGACTCTTAAGTTTCAAGATTTTTGAAAATCGGAGGCTCACAATGACCCTGCATGTGTAGCCCTTTTGGCAATCCTTTTTTGGTCTATCTTAAGAGCTTTATAATATTCAAATATATGTATGGTTTAATTTGTTCATATATCAGCTACTTTGTACTTGAGAAATTGGAAAAATATGATTTCCCGTAGGGTTTCTATGTAAACTTTGAACCCTGGCTGTGGCCATTTTTCGTCAGACCAGAACAAAATAAGGATTTATGTAAAGTTTCAAACCATTTTGTCTAGTAGTTTCAGAGACAATCTTTGAAAATTGGCCAAACAGAATCTAAGATTTGCTCTAGCGGACATGTTTTTCATTGGACTAGAACAAAGTAGGGTCATTTGTTAAGGACCTTGCACTGACCATTCATGCGATTTTTACTTAAAATCTGTCAAGAGGTTTCAGAGAATGAAAATGTGAAAACTTTATGACAAATGATGGTCATAACTTGATGGCAATTGGACTTTTACTTAGGTGAGCTAAAAAGTGTTTATGAAAATCTTCAAAATTTATTATAAATTTCCAAAAACATACATGTAAGAATGTGGGTTTTTGCACTTGGACCTATATATACACATAACACATACTTTAATAAAACATTTTAATGAAAATAAACCTGACAGTTATGTTCTCCATAAATTGCAAAACAAAAGTTCATAGTATTATGATAACATTAGATCTAAATATTTTATTTTCAACAACTCATCAGTTTCCCTAACTGTTATACATGTTTTACAAAATAATCAAACTCAGATGTCTGTGCAGTTTGAGTCAAACAACAATTTAACATATAAAGCACCCAAGTTTCTTTTTGGAACTTGTTCAAAACTATAACATAATAAAATGTTTGGCAGGGCACAGCTTGACACGACCGCAGAAGTGGAACCCTGAAAATGGGGAGCAAATATGGACACAACATTCGAGTTTCATACAGCTCTGAATTTGGATTGTGATTAAAAAGTTGACACTGCATAGGTTTCTGACACAGAATGAATGGGGTCTAAAAGCTGAAAAGTTTTAAATTGGACATTCACTTTTTATGGTCCATTTTCCAAAATTTAAATACATGGTTAGATTCAGCGTATCAAAGAACCACAAGAACTCAATTTTTGATGAAATCAAATAAAGTTCCAATTTTGGACCCTTTAGACCATAATGTGGACCAATTTGATAATGGGGACCAAATATCAAAAATCTAAATACATGGTTAGATTGAGCATGTCAAAGAACGAACCCCTTATATTCAATTTTGGTTGAAATCAAACAAAAGTTTAATTTGAACCCCTATTTGGACCAACTTGAAAACTGGGCCCATAATAAAAATTCATACATTTTCAGATTCAGCATATCAAACAACCCCAAGAATTATTTTTTTGTTAAAATCAACTAAGTTTAATTTTGGACCCTTTGGATCTTAATGTAGACCAATTTGAAAACAGGACCAAAAATTAAGAATCCAAATACACGATTAGAATAGACATATCAAAGAACCCAAATAATTCAATTTTTGATGAAATCAATAAAAAAAAAAAAAAGAGTTAACATTTTACCCTTTTGGCCTCTTCCTCCTAAACTGTTAGGACCAAACTCCAAATATCAATCCCAACCTTCCTTTTGTGGTAAAAAAAACATGTGTTTAAATTTCATAACTTTTATTTACTTATACTTAAGTTATTGTGTGAAAACCAAATGTCTATGGACAACGACAACATGATACCATTTGTATAAGAATTTATATAATCAATATATTTATACAGAAATATTCAAATTTGTATTTGTAACAACCTTTGTACCAGGCAAGACAAAAAATGAAGATGAAGTATGGAAGAGTATTAAAATTAAAGACTCCCATGAATGGTTTATGCCAGTCCAAAGCCTGGTGAGTTTGCAATTCCAAAAGTCATGTTTTTTTTGAATGTATTAAAATCTTCTGAAACTGGAAGCTTCAACTCCATTGAGCATGTGTTTGCTTTTGGAAACAATCCTGAGTCATGAAGAAAAGTAATAGATGGTGATGGATCAAATCCTAATGGAGGTACACAGTCTGCTCCAGTTGCAAATGATAAAACATCACCTAAGGTAATTTCACCATCCTCATCTTCTGAAATAAGACAAATATTAAAACTTTATACAAAATGTTGACTTCAGTTGAGGTTTACTCATGTTTATACAAACCAGGTAAGTAATTGATCGACCAAAACCAACAGCCAAGCTGGTAGTAGATTGATCACAGGGAATGTCCATATAGTCATAATTATACAAAAATCAAAGAGGATAACTGATTCATTAAATGTTATGTAACAAAGTTGAACTTTAGTTGGCTATAAAAGCTAAACAACCTCACTCAATAAACTTTCATATTACTACATGAACAATATTTTTTATGCTTCACATCTCAATGAGGTCCCAATATGAAATCAAAGCCTTAAAGGCTGTAAAAGCAATTGCTGTATACTAGTAGTAGTTAACATTTTTTTAAACATCTTATTGACAGTTTCCTTGTTTTAGCAGTGGCGGATCCAGAATTTTTCATAAAGGGGGGAGCTCCAGTCATGCTTCAGTGATTCCCTATATAATCAACCAAATGTTTCCCACGAAAGGGGGCCGGACCCCCAGGGTCCCTCCCTGGATCCGCCTATGTTTAGCTAATTGTTTACGTCCACGTACGACTTCGGACCGTGCGTCAAAGTTACTGTGACAGAGTTTTGAACGTGCCCCGATCGCAACTTCTCCTTTCTCGTGAAGAAATTGCAATGTTCTTTTATGCATAGAAAAAAAACACATTAAGCTCCAACTGTCTGTGTCAACTACATTTCACATTCCGTTGTCGGCTAAGTTTTGCAAAGGCATAATTGAGGGTTTGGATGGGGTTAAATGATTATAGAATAATGCCCTTAAAAAATGAAGATTAGAGAATAACGGGCAAAAAAATGAAGATTAGAGAAATGTGTGGTCTAAAAATATAATGAATATTGAATAATTAATAAAAGAAAACGCTAAAAGTTAAGTGTTTACAGAATTTTCCCTTCTTAAAATTTAAAGAAATTTGTAAAAATATAAAAGTGAAAACAAACTCTGTAAACTTTTTTTGGTTTCGTGATAACAGACTATAGGATTCAGTCAATGTGAACTGGTTTCCGATACTTCTATCAAAGAAAACTGGGGAAAAAATTAGAGAATAATGCGTAAAAAAATCACTTTTGAAGAATAGACTAATTTTTTGAAGATTAGAGAAAAAAAGGGTAAAATTAAATGTTTACAGAATAACAGACCCCCCCCCATCAAGACCTCTATTGACAAATCGTTTTTCCTCAAAAGTCGTAATTTCACATGAATTCAATCAATGAAGCAAGGACATCCTGCAACTTGAAATTCGTCCACCAAAATCGGGGTTTGATATTTTCGACGTGCAAACAGAGGATTCATTTCAAATCTCGCAAATCGGTGATTCACAGATTATGATGAAAGCGGTCTCACTAATTAGAAACAAAAGCTGTCAACAACGACTAAATGCGATTTTGAAATTAAAAATGGCGACAAGGAATTAAATAGCGATACCAAGGGGAAATAAGCAACAAAAATCAAATCAAGGGTCATCGAGTTGAAATATGTTTGCAATCTTGAACTTTTTTCCCATTTTTTTTTCGGCAGGCATTGAAATATCTGAATTGTCCATTACTAAAGATTACAGAAACTCAGTTCAGAACTGATACTGGTAGATTTAAATCAAAATTGATCACCTGTGGCGTAAAGAGCTATTTAGAACAAGAGATTGAAATAAATTTGGGGCCTTTCTTTTAATGCAATAACAAATTTTCAGTACTTGTTGTATGTAAAATGCAAATTTTGTAATAGTGCCTCCTAGAACATGTAGAATACTCTGTAACTAGTTTAATCAAAGTCCATTGAAATATATTAAATCCACAGTGCTCACAAGGATGAAACAAACTGAAAATTTTGAAGTTCTGTTTGCATATGACAATCAATCTAGGATCTTAAAAAAGCAATAACATTTGAGGTCATGATAAAGACTTATAATGTAATGAGTTTGTTAAAAAGATGCATGACACACATTTCATAATAAAACCTTTTCACATCCATTCTAATGGAATAGCTAAGTTACATGTAAATACTAACTGTCGGTGTGCCTGTATCTTCCGGATCACCTTCCACTATATCTTGACTTTGCACAGTTTTGGTGATGTCTGTTTGTGGTTTCTACAATATTCATAAAACTATATTATCCTAGTTCAATAAATTCCTTCAGGATTATTATCCTACAGGAGTGTGTCAAAAATACACACCAGAAACATACACTTCAAAATATTGAAGTAATATTTAGCACTAAATTCATAGAATACTGCATATAATAATTTATTAGTTTAAACATATTTAATTATACTGGATTGGGAAACAATTTTTTCATCTTATATTAATCCCTTTCCACTTGCAGGTGCTAGTGCTGCTTGTAGCGGCATTACCCTGCTCTTTTTTTCGAAATCTACAAGGGTGTCTTTTACGTGCAAGAGATATGACTCTCTCTGAACACTAATTCAATTTATTGCATACAACTGGTACAAAGAGCTGTTCGGGAAGTAGTTTCATACTGTACACTTAAAACTTATAGCACATCATGGAATGCTGTTTGCAATTGGATTTACATTAAACATAAACACTGTCATTGAAGCAAATGCCATTTTTTTTTAAAATAAAGCATATGTTGTGGAGCCCAACAATAACCATATTGTATATTTCCATGAGTGTTTATTCATTTCATCACAAAAAAACAACAACAAAAAGTCTAAAACTTAAATCATAAATACTAACTGCGGATGAGCCTGTATTTTCCTGGTCACTGTTCATACTTGCATTTGTGTCTGCTTTGGGTATCTGCATATTAACACATGAAAAAAGAAGTGTACATTTAATTGCAATTCAACTCGGAATATCATGTTTACCATTAAAATAGCTTTCATATGCTTTTGACTTTGATACAATAGTTTACATGCAAAAATAAGCAAATAAATGCATATTGACCCCTTTATTTTGTTCTGTACCCCACTGCTAAGACCTATTGTTTGTTATTTTTTCATTTTTTGTTGTGAGGACTTTTTAAAGCTCTAGTAGATGAGCTCAACATTAATTTAGTGCTTATAAAACTGTGTAATGGTTTTCAAGATACAAGCAAAAACATGTGAAATTCTGACAGTTTTGCCCCTGATGATTTCATTGTAGCCCTAAATCAACTGAACAATTTGCAATTTTTTGGATCTAGCTAATGTACCGTTTTCCAGAGTCATAAGCAAAAATATGCGAAGAATACAAAACTTGAAGTATTTAAAGTGAGATACATCATGTACATCATGTACATGTACAATAAAACTGACAATTTTGCCCCTGCTAACTTTTTTGTAGATCTTAATGAGCTGAACAATTTGCAATTTTCATTTTGCAGTTTTCAAGTGCACAAAAGAGAAAAATTAAATAAAAGGCCATACCACCTGGACTGGTTAATATCAGATTGACTTTAAAATGTCTGTATGGGTAGATCTTATTATGTACTTATCAATTTAATCTTATACTAGAATTTTGATATCTGTAACAGTTTTTAAGTAAATACATGCAAAACCCAGGTGTTGGATGCCATGGTCTATTTTAAGCCATGGCAGTCATGTTTTTGACGAATCAAAATTTTCCTTACAATTTTAAATAGAAACCCTGATAATGTTTTTGCCAAGTTTGGTCCCAATCTGTTCAGTTATTATCAGAGTGGGAGAAGATTTTTATTTAAATTTATGACAAGGACGGACGCTCAGTGACAACAATAGCTCACATGGCCCTATGTTGTTTGCTCATTTTCAGACAATTTGGATACTCAATATTTTTTCTTTCCCTTTCCTAGACATCCCCCCTCATAATGTTAATGCAAAGGTGTCATTTTTCTTCTGAAAAGTGTTAATATGGTAAATGTCACAACCATAAACAAACTAAAAAATCATTTTTAAAAATGCATGAATTTAGCTAACAAAGTGTGGTCATGAAAATATGTTTTATAAAAGAATGAACGTCAGCGAGTCAATCGATCTATATAAAAAAAAATTGTTGTAGGGCAAAAGATATAAAATTTATTTCATGAAAAGCTTAACGTTAACATCATCATGATGGTCCATTTATCTGAATGTGTCACAAGATTGCTATTTAGTGTTACATGCACAATTGTTAATTACAAACTAGACTGTACTGTCTTCAAGGGAACCTGTATGTCGCCTGCATTTTATTGATAGCATTGCACACATTATTTATGTCCGCAGTCCACCATGTGTAATTTCAAAGTTTTTGATAAACAGGATGTAGTTGAGTGACAGTGCAATGAAAAACAATTCTAAAGGATAAAGCATAGAGATGCAAAATATCAAATGTCTGTACTGCATGTAGTTGTAAAGAAAACTGCAATGAAATTTTGCATACATATTTGACCAGCATGCCTTAAATATCAAAGTTTTTGGTATTAAATAGGAATTAAGCAAAGCCATGAAAATGCTTTACGCGTCATAGTACTTCCAGATAAAGCATTCTCCAAAATATTAAAAGTCTGCTGCATGTAGTTAAGAAAACTGCAATGAAAATGTGTGACAACATTGCGGTGCATGCGGCAAAGGTTTTGGAAAGATGGATTTTGTCAAAGTGACCCCTATATAAAAAACAGGCGACATAAAAATATATTATATGTATCAGTATATACATGAAGTGCACTTGGATAAGAATATTAATCTATAGGTACATAGAGTGAGTATGATAGGATTACCAAGCATTTCATACCTGTTGTGTGTCGAGTACGAATACAATTTTCTGCCACTGTACAAATATTGTTTTTATCCTGTATTTATAAAATGTACAAATTATTTTTTCATACAAAACAGAATTACAGAAAGACATTCTTAAAAAAAATGATTCCATATGAACAGTGAACACATCATATAGGAAAGCATGAATCATGTAAAATTGAAATGGGTCAAAGACAGAAAGGGCCAGTTTTTGTTAAAACAAGAAGAAGAGCTACAAACCTCACTCTGAAATCACATCTCATTGATGTGAGAGCCCATACAGAAGCTGCATACCAAATATGAAGAGCCTGCGATTTTTAGTTCCTGAGATAAATATTAAAAATACAGTATTTCCCTGCGACCAACATTCACATATTATAATTCAGCTGATTTTTCAACTCGCAAAATCCAGCCAAAAATCATTAATCTAACTTGAAGGTAAAAGACCATCATCCTACATGTAGCAAGAGCAGATTTTATCACCTTCATGTGATCTATCCACATGCAAAATAATAAAAGCCTAAATCACAAATTTTAGGTACATGCTAGACATGATTTTGTTTTGAGTGGCAGCTGTAGACTGATTACTATAGTGCGACCACCACTAAGAAACGTTTGATTTATTGTCGATTAAAACTACATGTGTTATATCCTGTGTTCTATGGTTTTGAGCTCTAAAATGTTATGATGCTGCATAATTACCTGTAAAGAGTGTGTCTTGCCGAATACTGGAAGTTCCTCGTCTGTCATGTCTGTGTCATCTAATTTGTTTTGATCCATCATGTCCTTATCATTTTCAAACTAAAAATGAATTCATACTTGTAAAACAACTAGCTATCAATATTTTTGCAGTAATATACTATGTCACTAATTAGAAAACTTTTTATGTGTGTTAACGAACATTGTAAAAATCTGCACCTAAAATAAGAACATTACATTAAATTATATTTCTTTCCTTTAAATGGATATTGCAACTCCCTCAAGACTCATAATACATTTTGATGAGGGGGGGCAAGGGGTATAACTGTTATGCTGTTATGGGCCAATTTGAATCTTTGTTATCTGTTATTCTGAAGAAAAAAAATGCTGTTATCTGTTATTGACTATTTCTGTTGCTGTTATAGGACTTTTACTTTTTTTGTTATCTGTTATTGTGAGAATGTATTTTTTGTTAACTTTTATTGGACCCCCTCTTGCCCCCCCCCCCCCCCCCCCCCCCCTCTTTGATGTTATTAATTCTTTAATAAATATTTTGCGGCCCATATTTTGTCATACAACTATAAGTAGGTGTTTTACTGTTTACTTTCTCAGGTAACAGTTAACTTTGTGATCAATGCTTATGTGTAGTTGTCCTTCATGTATAGTTATACAATATTAAACTGTATTTGTCATATAAGTAACATTATACTTTTAACATAAACAAAAATAACAACAACAATAAAATAACTGAGTGGAACACACACATATCTAAATATACACAAGTAAAACTAACTAAGAGTTCCCTGTCCTCAGTTCTTAAAAGACTGTTGTTAAAAACATAATAAAGGAACCTGTTTTTTCTGACACTTGGTTTATATTTGACGGATTTAGTAGGACTACTAGTTTTTCAGTATCAGATAGATTTGGAAACATAGCATTATCTATTGCCATGGCATTAAAAGGTTTTATATGTAAAGCATTATTGATTTGACAGTGGAGGAGAAAGTGATTTTCATCTAAGGTTTTACAAGTTGGACACGACGTAACGTTCTATTGTTTTGAGGTATGTTTAGATTATCTGCCCTTCAATGATCAAATTATGGTAACTAATTCTAACTTTTTGTAAATAAATGTCTAGTTTGTTTCAAAAATTTGGATGAAGATAAAATTTTTGGTCTTGTTTGACTTTAATATTTTTGTATAAAAGAAAGAGTTTGTTATTTTCCTTTAAACTGTTCATGTTATTTTCCAGTAATTCTGAATTAAAGTTGCATGTAATATTCTTAATCAAAGTCTGTAGTTTTTCACTTGTTCCATATTTTCACAGGACACTATTTTTTGTATATCAATATTCATTTCTTGTGTTGAATCTACCAGAATTTTTCTAATTCCATTTTTTTGGAAATATTGTACAATGAATGATAAAATACAATGTACAAACCTCAGGGCCCTCGACGAGAACATAAAGCTTCCCTTGACCAATCAGAGCCTTCAGCCCTATTCCATCAAATTTGAATGTTGATGGTACATTTGGTTTGGATAATTTTTTGTGTGAGCACGATAAAAAAATGATCTTGGTGGGATCTTTGTCAGTGCTGTCAAATATGTCAAGTAGTTTGTTTTTAATAGTGTCCTCTGTATCCTCCGAACTTATGTTAATTAATCCTTCTTCTAGGATAATATCTGCACACATAATGCCTGGCAATTTTATATTTCCAATAAAAACAACTTTATATGACTTTTCAAATAACTTCTTCTTCTTTTTCATTTGTTGTCTAATGTCTTTTCTGGAGGCAGCTCCCTGTATTGGTGAGAAATGTGTCCTTGGGTGTGAAGTGGCTTTTGACGACTTAAACACAGAAGTAATCTGCTGAGCCAATCCACTTGTACTTGGCCTGTTGCCAATGATATCTCTTGCTTGTCCTATATTAAGTAAATATTATCATAGTAAAATTAAAAAGATAAAATTAAAGCAGTTGGCGATTATCATGACAAAATTTTAAACTAAACAATTATTTGGAAAGATATTACTTCAGGTACATGTATCCCAACTTAAAGACACAGATGAAGACGGTATCATACCATAATTTTTCAACACATTTTTTGGCCGTCATGTACTCAACTAAAAGTACTGAAGTTTAAATTAGGTATCAAAAATCCTTTCACCCTTTTTATCATCTGTTTCAACCCTTATTTTCCAAAACAGTAGAAAGCTCAAAATCACTCACAGTCGTCGTATAGTACTCAGATATCTTATTTTCAAAGTTCCTAAAGAACAATCAACTAATACTTTTAAATCCTTCGATAGTATTGCAAAAAAAATTCATGAGAATTTGCTCAAAATATATAGGTTTAAAAAGAGCCTGTTCGAGACATAATTCATTGAACTTTTTTTTCATCAATCTGCAACAAAAGTGGGCAACTGATCTTTGCCAAGCTATTAGGTTTTTTGTTGAGTTTCATCAATACAAAGAGCTCAGCACCTGTACATCCTGTAGTTCTGTTGTACAAAAAAATAATTGATTTTTCTACCAACCATGAATGTACATACCAGCACATTCTGCTGTTGTTACAACAATATATCTTCTTGTTCCCCAACCTCCATCTGGAGAAGAAAACCCTCTTGTATCAGCTGCAACAGCTTTCAACACCCCTCCTACATGGTACCTCAAACCCACTGCTGAAGGAAACTGTGATTTGAGTGTCTCCCTCTCCAAAACATCTTCTTTAAGTGGCAATAAGACCTCAGCATCATAACAAAGTTCACTATGTGAAACCTTTATATGACCTGACATCATATAAACCTAAAAACAGAAATATGGAAACCAATTATTGATCAGAGCCTGAATCGTTCACCTAAAATATCATGACAATTGCCACCAAATATTTGAAATTTGGGAACACAACTGGACTATTTTAACTCACTTGTGCATATAATACTGGTTTCCATTGGCATTGATTTTGAATATTTTTTCTAATACATGTATATCCCTATCCTCTCCTCTCTATTTATATTTCACAGGCACTTGGGTTCCCAGCCAGATATACAGGGAAGTAAGAATAGTCCATTTTTATAAAAATTAGCAACCACGGGCCTGTGTTACAATGTATCTGAGTGCCCAAGAAACCCATAATGGCATTTATAACAAGAAGTAATTGTAACAAGATGCTGTTACGAACTTACGAAGTCTCCCAAACAAAGCTCCCTTAATTTGCAATTCCTATGGTCACATATTCATTTGATTTGTTTTATTGTCCCATACAAGAACATATATATGGTCTAGGTACAAAGATCTTGATCGTTTACAATTTATCAAACATGAGGGGGCGGGGGTGACCCTCACAGACTTTACCTATATTTCATTTGAATTGCATTGTTATCCCATGCAAGAATATGGTTAAGGGGTGGGGATCTTGACCATTTACAATTTAACAAACATAAGGGGATGGGGTGCTCCCCATAGACATCCCCTACATGTAATATTTCGTTTTATTTGTTTTATTGTCACATACAAGAATAAATGGTTTAGGGGTGGGGATCTCAACCATTTAAAATATGTTCAAACATGATGGGGTAGGGGTGACCCCGATGGCAATCTCCAATTTTTAATGTATTATCAATTGAATATTCAATTAATAAATTAAGATGAAAGTTGTAGTGCAAGATGACTGAATTCAGTCATGACTTTGGTATACAGATAACTGGGACAAATAGATTTTCATCAAAAATTAGTCACAATTTAACAGTTTGAATAAAACGTAAATTCTCATTTATTTTGTTTTTGAACATGCTAAATAAAATATTGTTGTACTGTTTTCTCTGGCTTCTTGCATATATGTTACTGCATGGTCCTATTTAAAAAAAAAATAGTATATCCAGCTTCAGATTACACAAATGGAAGCAAGTACCCATTGTGCCTTATATATTAAAAAAGGGACTGAAATCCTCAGACTAAAAAAATAGTATATGTACATTTGCAATCGTGTACTTCTCACAAAATAGCTGAAAATACTTAAAGACAACGATTTGCATCAACAGGAGTCAAATTCTTCTAAGATATGGGGAGAAACCTCAGTTATCTAAATTTTAAGGAGGTGTTATTAAGCAGATTCTTGCATACTCTCCCTATTTGACAAAATCAGAATATTGACAAGTTGAAACAGAATGTGTTATAAACAATTCACCAATTGAAAGTTACAGACAATGGTATACAATAAAATGTCCAGTATTAGACAGGCGTTAAAAATGACACTTTTCTGTCAAACAAAGAGCCGTAAATCCTGTTCTTGGGCTTATGCATTTTAAGCAAAAGTATCCATACCGAGCTGCCATAAAGAGAGAAAATCAATGGATGGAGAACAAAACACCAACAAGATGGTGACACATTCAACATACAATTTGGAATATTTACTTGTATATTAAAGGACTAATTCCCCCCTCCCCTTCCCCATTTTCCTAATGTAAATATAAATTTAATCCATTCAAAATATAAAACAAGTGAAACTACAAGCTACTGCTCACTGATGATACCCCCGCCGCAAGTGGATAATATTAATAGTGTAAAAATATGCAAGTGTTCGGTAAACAGGAAGTTGTTGAGTGATGAATCTGAAAACACATCACACAGTATAGCTGACTTATATAAACCCTGAAACCAAATTTCAGAAATCATTGTATTGTAGTTCCTGAAAAAATGTGATGAAAATTTTCAACTTGGCTATCAAAGACATGTGTAAAATCATACAAGTATTCGGTAAACAGGAAGTTGTTGAGTGATGAATCTGAAAACACATCAAACGGTATAGCTGTATTACATAAACCCTGAAACAGAATTTCAGAAATCATTGTATTGTAGTTCCTGAGTAAAAATGCAAAAATATTCATGGGACGGACTGATGGATGGACAGACAGAGTTAAAACAGTATACCCCCCCCCCCCTTTTTTAAAGCGGGGTATAATCCTAATCAGTGCTAACAAGTTGGAAACGACAAATTTTCAATCATATAAAGGGCAATTTCTCCTTGAAATAAAAGTGAATCTGGCTGAAATTCAAAATTGTCCTATGAGAGGCTATGAATAATATATACATGTAGCTCGTGTATAAATATGAACAAAATATGCTGACAAATAAAAGTTCTAGAGAGCTAACAATTCCTGAAGAAAAATATGTTTTGAAATATGCAAAGACATATAGTAATTATTAACCACAGTGGGGCGTTGAAAAAAAATCTACTTCGGGGATTCAGAGATGGGAACTAGAACACATTCCAATTTTTCCATAAACGGCCATTGTGGTGCATATTTCGGCACTTTTTTACATTGGTTATTAGATGTACCCCAACTGTTTCCAACAAGTGTTTCCATCTGATGAACCTGCTGTCAACTTCCAGTTCTGGTTTGCGGATTTTTTATAAACAAAGCGAGCACTTTGTGGCAAATAAACCAAGATTTCTATAGAAAATCCACAAAATTTCAAACATAGATTACTCACTTGCTTTTCTAAAATGTGCTTGTGTTTATCAAGGATTTATATAGTAGGACTACTATATAAATCCTTGTGTTTATTAATTGTTTACAAAAAAATATAAGCAACCTGTAAATTCCCAAACATCTGGAGTGGTGCTGAGCCAGTCAAGTGCACCCTAAAAGGTGTACTTAATTTGAGCTCATTTTTTATTTGTTTTAACCATTATTATAACTACAGTAATAAACTTGTTTTGAGGAAATTTCGAGCAATACTCCGATATCTATCAGTTATTAAATTGCCTTATTTGAGGGAACAAGATTAAAAAGAAAAGGCTGTGGATCCATGTTCTAGTCTAAATAATTATGACGTCTGGCAAGGCTATTTTGGTCGCAGGAAGGCGTCCAAGAAAAAAAATCAAAATAGCCTTGCCAGACGTCATAATTATTTGGACTATGGATTTTCTATAAACTTTCCATATGTTTAGTATTGAATCAACACAAGGGTACATAATCCTAACAGTAACACTAACAGTATCAGCCTGCAATGCCGGACTCGCATGAACGCAAGATTTAGTTAGTGGGGCGACGCGTTTTTTTAATTCTTGGTCATGCATTCGTGTTGAGAAAGAAAGGGGGAATGCAAACAGTTATACAAAACGTTACCTTCTCATATATAGATATCAACAGCTAATCAAACCAGGGGAGTTCATAGAGAACGTGCCAACTTCAACATGTGAGTCAAGCAGGGGCTGCCCGACTATATCGACCAATCACAAACGTTGTTGCAAATTTGACCTTGTGACGTCAAACAATTTCCCATAATGCAATTATTGCATATAAATAAAAATTATTGCATATAAATAAAAAAAACGACAATTATACCAATTGAATGAAAAATATTGCATTACAATGACAAGTTATACAAATTGAATAAAAAATATTGCATTTGAATGACAAATTATACCATTTGAATGAAAAATTATACCATTAAAATAAAAAATATTGCATATAAATGAAAAATTATACCATTTAAATGAAAAAATATACCATACAAATGAAAAATATTGCATATAAATGAAAAAATATTGCATATAAATGAAAAAATATGGCATATAAATGAAAAAATATACCATACAAATGAAAAAATATTGCATATAAATGAAAAAATATTGCATATAAATGAAAAAATATACCAATTAAATGAAAAATATTGCATTTGAATGAAAAATATCAAATTTTTGCAACCAATACCATGCCATAGAGATTTGTGATATATAATATATATATAGTGACATTTTTATAACCGTGCATGAATAGTGATGAAGATGAAGAGACAATGAGATGTTAAGTTAAAACTTGAACCAGAAATATATGAACATTAATCCGTAAAAAACTATCAACCATGTGTTTCCCCAAAAATGATGTTAACATGGAATATGACGATTGTGCTCAAGAACAAATATATCGCCTATATATATGTATTGAATATGTTTTTAATACAAAAACAGTTATTATTGCTTATGATATATTATTGATAGTGTTTTGTGTTTCAGTTATATTAATTAGATAATTCTTTGATATATTACATACTTATGGGTTAGGCATAAAGTAATTGAATTTTTAAGGATAATATTTATGATATGATTACTAATATTTTTAACTTGTAGCTGATGACCGATATGGATAAAACATTGATAATCTTATCTTTCAGCTGTATTGTATATATTGCTATTTTTATGCCCCCTTATGCACCCAAAAATACTTCATGAAGTATGCAATGAGCTCATTGTCATTAATTATGTGAGAGTTGGACTTGTCAATATTAGTGAACTTCAGAGAACTTCCCTGATATGGACAATCTAAACTTGACCATTCCCCATCCATGTACATGTATATATATTTAGTAATGTTTTATGACAGGAATCAGTGATTTAATTGTTTCACAATATATTGTTATATTTTATTGACAGGAATCAGTAATTCAATTGTTGCTATATAATATATGTGTAAAATATTATATTTTATTATTATGCATTTTGTATTTTAATTGAAGATTGCAGGAGCAATCTTGGCGACGAAGGGAAGGGTATAACCAGTATATTTTAGATACAAGAATGTTAAAATGTGGAATTCAAAGATTTGTTATAATTTAGTATTAGTTAAGATATTTAGCACTAGCTTAAGAAATAATTTACTTGATAAATAGTAAATATAAATCTTCACAATTTTAGATAAGTGTAAAGCAAATTATTATGTAATCCTCTGAGGGCTAAATTGACAATAGAGAATTAAGGATTAAAGAAGTGTTATATATACATACAAAGGGATTTCTTACTTTTTAAGATGATTTAGGTTATGTTACAAAGACTTGATATTTGGGAAATAGATAAACTAGTATTATTATGTAAATTAGATAAATGAGTATTAATGTTATGTAAATTAAATAATGAATAACAATATATATTAGTTGACCATGTAGTAAGGGACAGTCAGTATTGACACTTGCTTTATTGTCATGTATTGGACACTGTGTTATAGACTTGGATTTATGTTAGACATGCTGTTTTATTATGTCTCATGAACTTATGTGATTATTGTGATTGATAACTATATTGAATGCTGATTAATAAACATTATATATTGAACTTTGAATCTGTGTTACGTTGACATGTATTCATATCAAAGCTACCAGCTAGTTCCCCCAACCTAGAAAGATGAATAACCAGGTCAGGAACGAACATAGTACTGGCCTTGGTTATAGTACCCCTTACCACAAAGTTTACAGAAACGTTTGTGAATACCACGTCAGGGGTGGATCCAGCCATTTTAAAAAGGGGGCTTCCCAGCCCAGAGTAAAAGGGGAGGGGGGTCCAACTATATGCTCCCATTCAAATGTATTGATCGTCCAAAAAAGGGGGGTTGTAACCCCCAGAACCCTCCCCCCTGGATCCCCCAATGCATTGTAAACTTTAAAGGACCCACCCGTTAACGTCTCCGTTAAGCATGTTAAGTGTTAACGGATGCTTCGTAAATAAGTTCGGGACAGACTGCAAATTTTTTTGAGGTCGTATAAAATTATATGTATATTTCAGGAAATATCTTTAAATCCGTATTGTCGAAAGCATTGTTTCACTATTGATTTTCTTGACTTTATCATAAGAGGCAATTTTCTATTGTTCTTTTTCACCAGTTTAGCCACTAAAACATGTCTTAACAAATATGGCTGTGTTTTCTTAAATCACAAATATTACTCTCTGACAGTCATGACAGTACATATATATACATCCAGCATGTCCAGTACAAATACAGTGCCTAAGTAAATAAAATCAAAATGAATACTTTCTTTAAAAAAACAATTAAAACATGGATTTGTTTCCTTTATTACATGTATTTAAACTATCATGGACTTTAATATGTATTTTTTCAGTGTACAAAATAATCATAATCTATCAGTATCGAAATACATGTATTTTGGCTTAGCACAAATCAATGTAGCACAAGGTCATGTTTTCTCCAACTGTTAAACATGGATGTGCATGTGCTATCTTTTTTTTAGTCTATTGATACATGTACACGACATTCTTTATTAGTAGTAACTGTAGATTCAGAAATTATTAATACATCCACTGGAGTTCAGCAATGAATAACACTAACACCATTATTTCTAGTTTATCCTGCACCATGACGATCACTAAGACGCTTGATGAACATAAATAGTGCAGGGATACAGGTGACCCCCTCTATCTGGTAAATGACGTCATAAAGGCACATATAATGACCAGTTTTTTCTGCTGACGGATGAACTCGAAAGTGGTCTATTGGTTGATTTCAGGGCCTTTTACAGCTTGCTTTTCATAAGGTATGGGTTTTTTCATTGTTGAAGTCTAAGCGGTTGCCTTTAATTTCTTACAGGATGCATCTAGATACTTTATTTAACTTCAGAATATACATGTTGATGTAGTTGTCTTATAAAATAATATTTTGGCAATCATGTATAACGGTATCAGGACCGTTCGCGCGCAATACACTTTCGCACCCTACACGTTCGCACCCAAGGTCCGTTCGCTCCCTACGCGTTCACACCCAAATTTAAATCAAATGTCAGTTTAATAATTAGAAAATCATGATTGTAACTGTTTTAAATTGATTTTATGTAAATACTTCATGTATTTAGGGAGCTAACATTTGATTTTTATGGGGGGGCTAGGATGAAAAATTTTGTCCTGCCTTTTTTTTTAAGCTGTAATCTCTGTCCTGCCTTTTTATTTTTCACTCTGTTCGGTCCTGCCTTTTTTTTTTTAGTTTATCCTGACTTTTTTTTTACCTAAATTGTCGTCCTGACTTTTTTTTTTGCAAGTGTCTCATCCTGCCTGTTTTTTTTACTCAAAACTCCTGTCCTGCCTATTTTTTTCAAATATCATCCTATCCCCCATAAAAATCAAATGGTAGCTCTCTTAGCTTGGTATGAGTATAAAATTTAATCCTTAAAACAAACTCGACATTTCTGAAATAGAACGAATCGAGGCCCTACATTTTAAAATGAAAGTACTAAAGATCGAGACACCTATCGGAAAATAATTTTCGGCACTCTCTTGTGTTTACCATAAATGTCATGTTTTTCGGAAGTCTACTGTATTTAAGATTTCTATAATGTAAAAATTGGCCGGAATTATTAGGTACACACCGTATTTCATCGTCATATTGTGGTAAAGTCCCAAGAGAGCCGAAAATATATTTCCGTTAGGTGTCGATTTAGTACTTTCATTTTAAAATGAAGGGCCTCGATTCGTTCTATTTCAGAAATGTCTAGTTTGTTTTAAGCATTGTCACAAATTTTGCGTTTGTGTTTTTTTAGGAGTTCGTATGAATAGTAAACCCAGCAATTGTAACAAGCCCCTGTGGCCAGACGTCATAATTATTTGGACTGGGAATACACTTGCCAACACTTGATTACAAAGTTGTCAGGTTATTACACAAAACCAATAAAAAATGAGCGCGAAGGTGTAGGGTGCGAACGGACTTTGGGTGCGAACGTGTATGGTGCGAAAGTGAAAGGGGGCGAAAATGATTGGGTGCGAACGTGAATGGGCGCGAACGTCTTAGATGACAAATTTCAGTCTGGACAAGCAGATAACAGCTTCTTCATAATTTTCACGTAATAAACAGAATTAAACCTACCCATATGTTTCACTCAAGTTTGTAATAAATCATCAAGTTTTCAAACTCACTTTGTTTTTGAAGGTAGAATATTAGTCAAGGGAAAGAAACGAACGTTATCTTCTTTACATGTGCATATTTCAATCCAAATATGGAACACCTCCTTAACGGATACGAATCGCCGTTTTATATAAGTGCACTCCTACATAGACTATATACATTGAATTTGTGCTTTTGCTATTGTGTAAAGGAGAGACAAAAGATACCAGAGGAACAGTCAAACTCATAGATTGAAAATAAACTGACAACGCCATGGCTAAATATAACAAGCATTCTCGCTGAGAGTATTTCATGGCAACACAGTCCTCTACCGCGGGCAAAAATTACATTATATATACTGGAACAAAATGCTAACTTGTTCTATAACTTGCATACCCGTAGCCAGGGGGGGGGGGGTCGGACGAACACCCCCTTGAAATCAAATAAGCACTGTTAAAGTCAACGTTTTGTTCAAATTGTGACTGTTAAAGTCGAGTTCATGAGTCCAACGAACCCCCCCCCTGGAAATTCCTGGCTACGGGCCTCCCTTGCCATGGTGTAAACAAACAGAATATATCAAGTCATTATATACTATGATAAGCAAGACTAAAAACAATGTGCATAACTGATTATATGTTTGAATCTTTCAAGTCCAAGGACCCTAAACATGCACAAAATTACTCAGACCAAAACAAAAAAAATAAACTTGATCTGTAACTTGTCATGATAAATAATTCTCTAAAATTAGATTTGATGTAAAACAACGAATATCTATTTTCAAATTATAAGCAAATACAATTATAATAGTTCCAATATTTTTCTTCCATTTGTCACAAACTAATATAGATTTGTAACTTATCTAAAAGGTGTCAACAACTTTAATCTACATAATGTATTAATGTTATGAAATATATACCTTAATAAGATTAGAATAGGTTATTATCTAAGTAAAGAATTTCACTGAATAATATTTTTTTAACTATAGATTAGATTTAGATTTTATTTTATTTAAAGTGCAACCTGATACAATATACATGAAATTACAATTACATTTCAATACATTAGCAATAGTATACCATATCAGCCAGCCTTTATATATATAGCATTCAGAAAATTCGTTAATACAAAATAGCAAACAAACAAACTGGCACAAATTTTTCAAACAATTTACTAAAGAATTTCTTTTAAAAATGAATTGCATAGATAAATGGTTTAATATAGTACTCTAACATTGGATATGAATTTTTTTTATGGACCATAACTTTGGACTTTATCATCAGAATGGAACAAAATTCGAACTTGATCTATAACTTGTCATGATTAAACCATATAACAAATATTAAATCAATGATATTAAAGAACGAAGAAAAAATGTGGAAAGATGATTTTCCGGACTAACGGATGGACAGACCGACAGACAGACAGACGGACGGAGTGCAAACTTAAAGTACCTTTCGACTTTGTCGGTAGGGAACTAACAAGACAAACAGACAAATAATAGTACAGAAGACACAACATAGAAAACTAAAGACGAAGCAACACGAACCCAATCAAAAACTGCGGGTGATGATCTAAGGTGCTCTGGAAGGGTAGGCAAATCCTGCTCCACATGTGTAAATGTATCGGTCTTTTCAATCAGTAAACATTACTTGCTCATCCGATAAGGTAAAGTTGAGTGCGTTGAAGTAAAGCTGGTGTACCTGAACAGAACATAGTAGCGCTGCTCGTTCAATTATGTCGGTTAAAAGATCATTATAGCTTGTGAAATATATACGTGACTGCTCTGTAGGCTTATTTCTATACTATATTGACTCTGAAAACAGGTGATGCATCATTAAATGCATTCGGCCTATACATACTCGAACGTCTTTATGCTTATTTCTATACTATATCGACTCTGAACACAGGTGCATGATGCATCATTAAATTCATTCGGCCTATACACACTCGAACGTTTTTATGCTTATTTCTATACTATATCGACTCTGACAAAGGTGATGCATTATAAAATGCATTCGGCCTATACATACTCGAACGGCTTTTGAACACAGGTGATGCATCATTCAATTCATTCGGCCCATACATACTCGAATGGCTTTAACAATCTCGGCCTATACACACTCAAACGGCTTTAACAATCTCGGCCTATACACACTCAAACGACTTTAACAATCTCGGCCTATACATACTTGAACGGCTTTAACAATCTCAGCCTATACATACTCGAACAGCTTTAACAATCTCGGCCTATACACACTCGAACGGCTTTAACAATCTCGGCCTATACATACTCGAACGGCTTAACAATCTCGGCCCATACATACTCGAACGGCTTTCACAACCTCGGCCTATACATACTCGAACGGCTTTCACAATCTCGGCCTATACATACTCGAACGGCTTAACAATCTCGGCCCATACATACTCGAACGGCTTTAACAATCTCGGCCTATATAAACTCGAACGGCTTTAACTATCTCGGCCTACAATTTTTTATATATAGAAATAAAGATAAATACCCTAAAATTACCTCAAAATAAATTCAGTTAGCTTAGCCGGACTTACAAGACATTAGTTGTTAAGGAAATAAAATCAAAAGTTGGTTAAAAAACTTAATTTACATAGTTAGGGATGGGGCAAAACTGGCTCAGTGCCAGTTTTGCTGTCCTACATTGATTTTTCGGGTTAAAGAAATAGATACTACATGTACTTGTAGTAAAGTTCGATACTTGTTATATACAAAGGCGTCTGGATGGGTTAACAGAATAGAAAATACAGACAAACACATTCGTCTCAACTCGGCCGATTCCGTACCCTCAAAGTAGCGGATTCTACCGAGGATTGCCGAATGCATGGGACAAACAGTGTAGAAAAAATAGCTTAAAAAAAAAAGAAAAATGCGCCAAGAAATAAAGAATATGATATAATTAATTGATATCATAATTGGGAGGTAAAATATATGGAGAAACGAGAAAAAATGGCAAAATGTATAAAGAATAAAAAAAAAAATAGTGAGGGTTCTGCAGATCCCAGTGTCTTGCCTACTTTATGAATGTAATTAATGTTTTAAGAACTTTAAATGCAGACTGTATGTAATGTTACCTGGAAGAAAACTAAGTCCATACATATGTAAGTAACTTGCACAAGGAAAAGCTGGAATATTTTTATAAATGTTCTTTCTGCATACTAGCTTTAAATCATATTAAACAAGCTCCTGTCTAAGTTTGGTAGAAATCCAGGAATAAGAAAATTATTAAGATTTTAAACTGTAACCACAGAGTGAATGTAATGTTGATTGACAGAAAAAAGTCCATTTATAGATAAGTATAAGAAGAAAGAAAAAAAAGATTATTTTTTTTACAAAATTAAACTCTTGATAATATTTTATGATCACAAACAAGCTTTTGTTAAAGTTTGTTAGAAATACAGGATAGTTTACATGTAATAACCATGCAGAGTGAATATTTATGTGCCGCCGACGACGACCGGGAATGTAGGATCATTATGTCTCGATTTTACGACAATAGTCGAAGTCTCGACAAAAATAATAGACAAAATTTATAAAGAACTAAGTAAAATGGCTATAAAAATAAAGAATATGTAAAAAAATATCTAGTAGTACTGCATCAGCATTTTCACATCAATATTTCCAGTACGGTATGTCCAGTCAGTAAATCAGTACACTGGACACCCTTCATGTTAAGGAACTCTAAGGGGACTCGGTGAATATAGATATGCTCATGCAATGTTAGTCTTCTTCCAATCGTCAGTAAAACCCTTGACAAAGTAGGATGTCCATTTGGTTGTGAAGTATCTGTGTATAAATTCACATCACAAAGTACATGTAGGATGCATTGATCGTCCAAAAAGGGGGGAGTTCCAACCCCCGGAATCCTCCCCCTGGATCCGCCACTGTATTGGGACCCGGCCATCGAAGAGGTTCGAGCGTACACGTAATATGACCTAGATTCGCTGCTGAGAGTGGAAGGCTCTCTGCACATTAGAAACCCTTATCCTGTTTCCAATATTCCATGCATATCCAAATTACCCTCGTGTTTCCATTGGAAGACCTAATTTCCATCATAATCGACCCCTATCACTGGACTTTCCTGTTGTATGTGTTGTTATAATGTAATTTGTTCTCGTCTTGAACATACATAAACTATTTGACACAGGACATTCAGCAACTATAAAAACCAATAAATCAATCATTGTAACAGTTAAGGAAACTCTCTTCATATTACTTGCTAAACATACACGGCTGGTAATCTACACACGCAGAACATTTGGTTCATCAATGAAAACCGTGAGAGGATTTTCCGGTTGTGCTTGAGTGGAGTAATTGTCACCGCTTCAAAAGGTATGTGCATTTCTAAATCGCAATTTTCTTATTCAACTGATAAAAATATTGAATTTGAGATAATGCTATGCTGTGGTGAACACTTAAACGAAGACATACATGTATTTCTTACTGCTGTACATGGAGTTGAATTCCTACAAAATCAGTTGCCCCACGAGAAATTGTCTAAAAAAGTGACATTTAAATTTTGAAATGGCTCGTTTAACACACCTACGAGTTAAAATTTACTTTTTTTTCGGTCAATGGGTATGAATGTCGTTTTGGGCGGCGTGTACGCTGTCTGGTGTTGATAGACATCTTAATAAATCTAAAAACCTCATATTTTCATAATGTCATGCGTGAGGGGACGTGTCAGAAATCATATCTTTATATACAAGCTATGAGTCGTTGAGTTGCCTTAATATGGTTTAATTGTTCACGAAAAAAAAAAAATTTGTGTGCATAAAGAAAAATTATGAGATAGAATTTTTTAATAACAATAAACTTTTTTCCTCTCTTTCCTGCAAAACTTAAATAATTTGGCCCTGGTATCATCTCTCGACCCATATCAGTCCTCGGCTAAAGCCTGAAGGCCGATATGGGCAGTCTCGGGATGATACCAGGGCCATGAATGACATTAGATGAAATAAAAATAAATATGGCAGGTTAGAAAATATTCAATTGTTTTTTTGTTGGTTGAAATGTCCCTGACATGTGAAATGTGATTGGATTATGCAGCACATGTATCCCTGCACCAGTTCACTGGCTTCAGTTTTAAATATAGACTTGTGTAGAGACTATAAATGTGTACAAACCTTACATTTAACTATGTTGTAGAAAACGTGATCATCAATTCATTAAAAATATATACACAGAGAACAATATATTTCACAATACATAGCATTAATCCAAATTTGCATCCATTTGTATGGTCTCAATAGAAGTATTTCCCGCGGAAATGTCATGTGATGTAAACATGGAATTGTCCACACCGATACGGGTGAAATACGTAGAATACCAATTGTGGACACAGCAATAAGATCAGATATAAGACCCTCGTGAGCCCGTAGCTAAGAGTGAAAACCTGTAAAACTTCGAAATTTGCTGAAATTTGCTCGATTTACCCTGTAGTGAAGACAATAAAAATTTGCGTGTATAGAGTGAACCCCCTATAAAAATAATACTGTGTTCTTAACCACTTCCCCTTTTGGTGATCGCTACAAATGATATTTTATTATATAGTATGTTAATAAAACACCCAGTTTTCTTTATATAAATTAACAGTCTAACCAATTAATTGCAAATATGTTTTTTTTTAGAAATTCAAATGTGACGTCACTTTGTGCGTTTATGGCTTTGGCTAACGCGGCTGTGAAATTTTATGTGCTGGTTTTTGGTTGTTTTATGTGTTCGTTTTTATTCTGTAGTTAGTCACCATTTCGAGTTTAGCATGTATATCTATTATATATTCATTTTATAAAAAAAAAATGGTTGCAAAAGCTAAAAAATAAGAATGTTCTTATCCCAGGCAGAAAACCCTAGCCGTATTAGGCACAACTTTTTGGAACTTTTGGTCTCAAATGTACTTGTTTTGGCTTTCGAACTTTTTATCTGAGCGTCACTGGGTAGTCTTGTATGGACGAAACGCGCGTCCGGCGTATATTTTGTTTTTAACCTGGTACCTTTTGTTAGCTATCATTAGTATGCTTCTCTGTCCTATATGTTCTCTCATTTATTTGTATTGTAGTCCTGTCATGTAATGTTGTCATCTAATGTTATATTTAACATTGCCATAAAAGCGGGAGGTTTGGCATGCCACAAAACCAGGTTCATCCCACCATTTTTTTCTTAAAATGTCCTGTGTCAAGTCAGGAAAATGGACATTGTTATAATATAATTCGTTTCTGTGTGTGTTACATTTTAATGTTGTGTTTCTGTTGTGTCGTAGTTCTCCTCTTATATTTGATGTGTTTCCTTCAGTTTTAGTTTAAAACCCGGATTTTGATATTTTTTTTCTCACTCGATTTATGAATTTCGAACAACGGTTTACTATTGCCTTTATTGGAGACATATTTGCAATTTATTGGTTAGACTATTTATTCATATACAGAAAACTTGGTTATTTGTTGTATAAATCAAAATATTTAAACAAATATCGAAATTTGTGTTTTAACGATCAATTTTCTTAAAATAAGCAATTCAAGTGGAGATAACTCTTTTCGTGAAAGATTTATACTGGGCTGATAGGCATTTTTTTATCTTTTATTTGTACCAAGAAACAAAATCGTTGACACAATATTTTTTTTTATTTTTCGTAAAACATATTATAAAACTTATCTTCCCACAATTTATTTCAAAATTCTATCTCATAGATTTTTTTATGCACACAAATGTGTTTTTTCATGAACAATCTGACCACATTCAGGCAATTTTCCAAGACTCACAGCTTGGATATAAAGATATGATTACACGTCCCCTCACGCATTCACGATGTCCTCAATCTGGACCGATCCCCTCACGCATGACATAATGAAAATATGAGGTTTTATGATTTATTTAGATGTATATCAACACCGGACAACGTACACGCCGCCTAAAACGACATTCATTCCCATTGACCGAATAAAAAGTGAATTTGAACTTGTAGGTCTGTTAATAGAACCATTTCAAAATATAAATGTCACTTTTTAAGGCAATTTCTCTTGGGGCAACTGATTTTGTAGGAGTTCAACTCCACGTACAACAGTTAATGATACATGTATCTCTTTGTTAAAGTATTCACCACAGCATAGCATTCTCCGATTTTCAATATTTTTATCAGATGAATAAGAAAATTGCGATTTACAAATGCACATACCTTTTGAAGCGGTGAAAATTAATCCTCTCAAGCACAACCGGAAAATCCTCTCACGGATTTCATTGCAGAACCAAATGTTCTGCGTGTGTAGATTACCAGCCGTGACATATAATGCATTCTAAAATGCTTCTACGACGAAAATATTCATGGGATGGAAGAACGGACGGACTGACGGACAGACAGAGGTAAAACAGTATAAACCACTCTTTTTTTTACATCAGGGGGATAATGATCTATGGAAAAGCTAACAGACGACGACAGACGCCAAGTGATAACACAATCTCACATTCGAGCCAGGCAGGTGAGCAAAACACTCAATCAATGACATTTTATTTTATCCTAAGTTTGTCTTTTCATGTGTAAATTACCAATGAACCCAGAGGCTCTTTCACAAATTCAATCATCTCGACTTTAATGTTTACCTCCAGTATATGTAAACCCTAATGTTTATGTCTAGTATATGTTAACTATATAATGTTTACGTCCAGTAGCGAGTCTGTAAATCACCTTGCTTACTAAACGCTTTACCACTTACACCACATGTTTATGAGGTATATCATCAGTATGTGTTCTCATGTGGTTTAGTAAAATACTAAGCTGAGTAAACTGTTGACCACATACACCACAGTGATAAGGTTTTTCACCTGTATGTATTCTCATGTGAGTCTGTAAACTACTATGTCGATTGAACCGTTGATCACATAAATCACACTCATGAGGTTTATCACCTGTATGTATTCTCTTGTGTTTCTGTAAACTACCAGGTGTAATAAACCTCTTTCCACATAAATCACACTCGTGAGGTTTATCACCTGTATGTATTCTCTTGTGTTTCTGTAAACTACCAGGTGTAATAAACCTCTTTCCACATAAATCACACTCGTGAGGTTTATCACCTGTATGTATTCTCTTGTGTTTCTGTAAACCACTATGCACACTAAACCCTCTACCACATACATCACACTCATGTGGTTTATATCCAGTATGTGTTATCATGTGAATTTGTAAATGACCAAGCTTACTAAACCGTTTACCACAAGTATCACAGCCATGAGGTTTGTCATGTTTTTCACCTGTATGCGTTCTCATATGACTCCGTAAACTACTAGGCCGACTTAACCCTTTCCCACATACTTCACAGACATGAGGGTTCTCACCTGTATGTATTCTCATGTGAATTTGTAGTCTTCTAATCTCACTAAACCCTTTTCCACATAATTCACATTTATGAGGGTCATCTCTATGTGTATCCATGTGTGCCTGAAAGACAGCACTGCGAGAAAATACAATAGCACAAACATCACATCTATATGGCTTTTCACCAGTATGTATTCTTATGTGCCTCTTTAAGTCATGTCTTCGAGTAAATACACTAGCACACACATCACATTTATAAGGTTTTTCACCAGTATGTATTCTCAAGTGTTCCTTTAAGTGACCACTTTGACTAAATTCTCTAGCACAAACATCACATATATGACGTGTTTTACCAGCTTGTGTGTTTATGTGTCTCTGTAGCGTACCGTTGATTGTGACTAAATCATCTCCTCCCTCTAACATCTTATTGATAATGTTTATCTCCAGTGACCAGTATGTGATTTCTTGAACGACTCTGTAAGGAACCAAAACAAATTTAAAGTCCCAACTATGTACTGGCTTCCAAAGCTACACAAAACACCTTACAAATATAGAAAAAATGCACCCATCTAATTAAGTGGGCATTTAAAAAGTCAGAATGCGAATACATTTGTTCAAACTCTTTTTGGTCATTTTTTTAGTAGAGACAAACAAAAGAACTATGTCAATCAGACATGCTTTGATACTGTATCTGCGCTTGAAATTTTACTTGATAACATTTTTGTTCGCTTTAGAGATTCCGTATATCGTCAAGTTATTGGAATTCCAATGGGGACTAACTGTGCACCACTTATTGCGGACCTGTTTTTGTATTGTTATGAGTTACAATTAATGAGTAAAATCAGCAAAGACCCTACGAAACAACATTTAGAACAAATTTAACAATACTTTAAGATATTTGGATGATATATTGGCTCTCAATAATGACGACTTCAGTATGTATACTATTTTTTTTTTTATCCTATTGAACTTACTTTAAAGCTACTACTAACAATGATCACTGCCCTTTCCTCGATCTTGACATCTATATCATTAACGGGAAGCTTAATACTAAAATTCATGATAAAAGAGATGATTTTTCATTTCCTATTGTAAATTATCCATTTTAAGACGATGGCATTCCCTTGTCACCATCTTTATATGGTATTTATATATCTCAACTTGTACGATTCGTTCATGTATGTAACACCGTATTAAGATTTAGCGAGAGAAATTTTTATGTATTACTGAAAAAGTTATTACACCAGGGTTTTCAATTTTACAAACTAGTCAAAACATTTAATAAACATGATAAATTTTATCATCTGTATAAAGAAATCATTCGTAAATATAACTCAACATGCATACAACTTATAATACCTTCAGGTATTTCACATCCAATCTGTTGTGGTAATATTTTTTACAAAGCACACAAATGTCAGTATTCACCTCTAAAGCTAACAAAACCTTTAAACTGACTTATTAAGAAGGGATATATATATAGAACTTTACGATACTGCTGTTAGGTCATTAAAGATTACATATTTTGGCTTTGATATTGATTCACTTATAGGGTCTTTGCATTGGAATTAAACACATTTCTTCTAAAACCAGTTGTTGTTATGACACAGGTTATGTTCTTCTCATCTATATTTCATGATGGTATAATACTAAACCACTAACAGGAAGGATTGTGCCTGATATTCATACGATAAAGACATAATCTTTTAATCAGTTTAATTGAGGTCTGGAGTTGGCATGTCTGTAACTGCTAGTAGTCTGTTGTTATTTATGTATATACTATTTTCATTTTGTTTATTTTCTTTTGTTTCATATTCTGATTTCAGATTCTGACTTCTCTTAAACCAAGTTTAACTGTGTGTATTGTTGCACGTTAGTTTTTTCTACATTGGCTAGAGGTAAAGGGAGGGTTGAGATCTCAAAAAACATGTTTATTAACCCCGCCGCATGTTTGTACCTGTTCCAAGTCAGGAGCCTCTGACCTTTGTTAATCTTGTATGATTTTTAAGTTTTAATTTTTGTGTATAACTCGTAGTTTAGTATGATGTCCATTATCACTGAACTAGTATACACATTTGTTTAGGGGTCAGCTGAAGGACACCTTCGGGTGCGGGAGATTCTTGCTACATTGAAGACCCATTGGTGGCCTTTGGCTGTTGTCTGCTCTATGGTCGGGTTGTTGTCTCTTTGGCACATTCCCAATTTCCATTCTCAATTTTAAGAGGAAAATTCATATGACATGCATGGAATCGATTGATAAGCAGCCCCGATTAAATGTAAAATAAATTGATTCGTCTAGCGCAGCTGAATACAACCAGTTAGAGCAAAATTGCAACAATATTCGCACCTCAGACAGGTCTGAATTTGGATGGTTATTTGATATTTGACTGTTACTATAAAAAAGAAGATGTGGTACTACCCACAAAAGACCAAAATGACACAAACATTAACAACTATAGGTCACCGTACGGCCTTCAACAATGAGCAAAGCCAATACCGCATAATCAGCTATAAAAGGCCCCGATAAGACAATGTAAAACAATTCAAACGAGAAAACTAACGGCCTTATTTATGTAAAAAAATGAACGAAAACAAACATGCAACACACAAACAAACGACAACCAATGAACCACAGGCTCCCAACCCTAGACAGGCATGCACAACAACAATGTGGCGGGGCCAAACATGCCAGCGGGATCCCCCCCCCAACCCGGGACAGTGGCACAACAGTACAACACAAGAACAAACTACAAAAATCAGTCGAAAAAGGCTCAACTCACCAGACAGACAAAAAAATACAAGTAAACGTGGCCGGGTACTTATACATCCCGACACAAAAAGACACAATGAACAGATCTGAGAGTACTCGCAGTTATCTGACAGCTAGTTAAAGGCCATTAACAACTAATAAAAAAATCATGCCTCTAAAGACTATAAAAACAATCAATCCGTACACATCCAACATACAATGGATTTAGTGTAAAGACGTCATAAACAGCCAGAGAAAAACATGACCTTGTCATGAACTGCCAGTTACAATCTACATGGCCCTTGAAAATAAACTTTTGGATCCAGGCTGGCCTTGGGAGAAACTGTTAAGAACTGTTCCTGATTGTATAGATTTATGTAGAAGTTTTTAAACTAACATGCACAATGCATTCATTTCACTAGTGTAATAAAAATAATTCTAAAAAACAATGCCACGCTCCGTGTTGTAAATTCACCTTAGACCCACCATGGATCAAGATTTTCTAGGGAAGACACTGTTGACATGTACACTTAAAAGGTTTCTGACACAGAATAACTGTACATCATCAAAGAACATAGAATTGATTGTATGATTTGATAATTACATCCAATTTTGTTTAGCTTGTGTGCAATACAATATGCTGTTGTGAATTTAAAAAGCTACCCCCTCCGGGGGCGTAGCTAGAAAGAAACAATGTGCAAGCAACTACCGCCCGAAAAAACTTTGGGACCCTTTTATGTAGAAAAATGTTTTCTTTTCCGGTTTTCGGTAATAGGACGGTTAAAAGTATATGTAGATAGGACTTATAAAAAAAATATGAATGTAAAACTATTAATAAATATTCTGAATAGAGTAATACATAAACAACACATATGTGTGTGATACAGAATTTACTCAAAATTGTCCAAAATCTGCTCTTCGGGTCTAGGCAGAAACAAACTTCTCTATTACCTTAACAGGGTGTGGAAATATTTGCTGTGGGCACTTGTCCCTGGGCAAGTAAAACTGTAAAGTTCACTTGTCCGGAAAAAAAGTTACTTGCCCTGATGGTCCCAATAAATATTGAAGTATTTCATTGTAGTTAATATATGATTCTTAGCACTGTTTTGCATCACATACAAATGAAATCCATTTGTTTATTATGTGTAAAAATTTAGGAAAGTACTAGGTTAACATCTATGGGACACTGAGAAACCTTACAGCAAACCAACCAATGAAATGACATGTAAAGGTAATGTTTGCAGCAATGTTTGCAGGTACATATAATGATATACTAATTTAGAGGACAGTGAGTGAAGAAATGGAAATTAAATTAATAATGGATAAACTATATTGACTTTTTTGCTGTTTCTCTCAGCTGACACACTTTTTTTTTTGTGGTTTTTTTTCATAATTGTCTTGATGGGCAATTAAACCGTCCCTTCTATTTACCACTCTGACAACAAATAATGTTGACCTTTGATCTATAAATATAAAGACAACAAAATTATTTATTTTCCGAATTTCCATCCTAGATAGCCAGGTGCAATCTGATATTCACGATGTCTGAAATTCTCGCTTCCGCATTTTTTTTTTTTAAATACTCCTTATCCTCCATTTGCGTTTTAGGTTTTTTACTCGACTCATTACTCTTTTTGTCTTGCTTGCCCGGTTTTTTATAAAGTATTTATTAATCTGAATCTCGATACAAAATCATATAAAATGACACTTCCGGTACATGATGGATAAAACCTAATCGACGACCCCGTGTCAATGGACAAAACCATTGCAATGTTACGCCACTCGGGTTCGCATACTCATTTTTATTTATTTTGTTAATCTATCTATTTTCAGTATTATGTAATATTTATCATGAACATTGGTGTTTTTACTCGCTGACCATTGGTTTCTTTTACATAAATTTAACATCTTTATACATTTTGAACATGTTGAAATTAATTCTATATTTCTGTTGGATTTGAACTTTGTCTTTTATATTTTTTTACTTGTCCACGGGCAACCAAGACAAAAATAATTACTTGTCCGGTTGTTCAAATGTACGAGTCGGGCGAGTCGGGCATAGCAATTCCACACCCCTGAAATGT